>JAOWCC010001589.1:4748805-5948805 GCA_030867875.1 Actinernus sp. WN-2022 | reverse complement strand
CCAGGGTATATGACCCTGTTATCTCAGATCACCTTGCAGTGCACCGTGTTAGAATACTAATAAAATATTTGCATTACAGCTATTATATAAACACTGGGAGTTCCATCAAAATACTTCTAGTTAGCAATAATTTATGCCTTCATTACTGTCATAAGTCAATGTCCAGTTATCACCAAAGGTATCACATAGCTTGTAAGAACTTGCCATTCTTGCAAGTACCTTCTAGTACGCATTGCGTACCGGTTTTTATTTTACTGCCAGCACATTGGTGTGTACCACAAGAGGCTTCCATTGACATAATTAGCATACTGGAAATAAAAAACCTCTTTTAAAACAGATGCAACTCTTAAAATACTATTCGCCTACCGTAGAATCCTGTTTATAAGCCCCCCAGTTATAAGCCCACCTGTCTGCTAACGTAAATATCCTTCCGGTTATAAGCACCCCGGTTATAAGCCCATCTCATGTTTAGGACCATCTTAATATATAATCGGACAGTAAGACATTGCTAACAATCAGACGACGTGGTTACTTGCATTTCAAGTTTGATTATAAGATATACGGCATCCAATCTTTTGAACAAAAAAATATTTACTTTCATTGGTGGATTTTTCATAAAAGCCCCCCCCCCCCCCCCCCCGGTTATAAGCCCACCAAAAAAAAACTTACGAATGAGTATAAGCCCAGGCTTATAACCGGGATTTTCTCAATGAAGAATAGCTTTTCAAAAACTACTTAAAAGTTCAAGAGGTAATTGGCCAACCAGGTCTCTATTTGTACCATGTGCAGTACTTTGAAATCTTTTTCCGAGTCCAAGGACTTTGAATATTCATAGTTCAAAGTCCTTAGACTTAGAAAATAATTTCGTAGTAGTCAAATAAAGCAATGATATGTAAATACAGAAGTAAAACATACAAGCCTGAAACATCAAAACTCTAAACGCATGAAGTTTTAAAATCATTTGTGTTTATCCTACAACAACGAAACAAGCATGAAATTATTTAGTTTTTGAAGTTGTTTCAAGGCCTCCAAATTCGAAACCCCATCCAGTCCTCATTGTCTGCCTTGAAACATTACTTCCAATATTGGTTGTTCAAGTATCCACAAGATTGCCGACAAAACTATCTACAAGCAGTTTTCTCCAAGATTGATCAATAATAATAATATTAGGGCTCTTCGGAATAACAATGTGTGCAAGCTGTATCTAGTTTTCTCAGAATGTGAATGCCAGTAGTTCTTTTAATCTTACCATAACTGAAACACAAAAACCACAACTTTACAGTCTTTCTTTTCCATAAGTGACGAAGCGGAGACATTGATATCTTTAATAACCTTTTTAACAATGCAAGCACTATCTAAATATAAAATGCAATTCCAAGTGCAAGGATAAACAAATATGAACATGATTATAATCAGCAGTCACAGAACTTCAAATACAGTACATTTCTTGGCATTATATACCCAAAACAATTTTTCAGAGACTTGCGATCTGAACGAGTTTCATGTATGGTATCTTGGAAACATGTGCACCAACTAATATTTAAGGATCTCTATGGGACAACGTGCATTTCGACTTTCTTTTCAATGGATCTGGATCTTGGGTAACAAGGAACTTTGTATCACGGACGCTAACAGGAACACTGGCCAAGATGATATGTTACCAGTCACGAGCTTTGCAAATAAACAAGAACAGCTAATGGTTAGGAAACATTGGTAACCATATCAAGAGTAACTATGGTTACCATCAGTACATGTATCTCAGTATACTTGTCATAATATGTAACATTAGTAGTGTCAATGTTGTGTTCTATAATACAGGGTTGCCACCCATCAGGAAACAATTATTTCCCCAACTTTTCCCGACCAGAAATAAATTTCACATACCATGATTCAACATTCCCTCATCCAAAACAAGTCATTATCAAAACCTGTAAGATGCTTTGAGGCACGAGGAGCCATCGTGGCAACATGAAAATATAATTCCTGACCTTTCCCTGACTGTGACAACCCTGTAATAGCATGTCGTTGATCATGTCATGTCTTAAATCTTATTCTTTTGTGAAACAAAGGCACGATGAATTCACCAGATTCATAGCTTCATAAAACAGTATCAACAACTTCAAACACACAAATAATAACAAGTATCCAAAATTTCTGGTGAATTGATCTATACAATTGGATTTACTGAAAGAATGAGATGACACAAAACAACCGTACAACAAAATAACACTGAAAGGAGCAACTTTATTTGTTAAAACAACAAGATGACTTTGTACAGACACTTGGAATTAACAAGCAGTAAATGTATTTAAAGTAAAACATCAAACATTTTTCCTAACAATATAAAATATTTCAGCTGGTTATAATCAGTAAATATATCTTAGGGAAACAATTTTCAATTAAATATTTTCCCATGAACTTGACAAAATGATGTATATGCATGTAACAGTGTATATTATTAATTTTGTGTCATTCCTTTTATCAAATTTCATTCAAAAATATGTTAGTCTCGCATCAAAATATTTTCTTTCATTGAAACACTACAAATGAAATTACAGTAAAAATCAAATACCGTAAATACCCAAATAAGCTGCACATCGAGTTTAGAAACTCAATTTCATTTCATTAATTTTAGTCTTCCTTTAAGTTAGGCATTTTGTGCAATTAAAAAAATTGGAGAGCATCAACATTTGTTTTCATAATTATAGAAGTTTGGCATAATTGTCAAAATCATGTGAAATATTAGGTTTACCCTGTTAAATATATGCTGATCACATGCATGAGGTCAAGTGGTTTGTACATTTATATTCACAAATGTAAAGATAGTGCTGCAATGGCAAACTTGCCGATGTAAAGTGTATTTTAGTATATCTTAGTGTGTCCTCAAAGGTAATCATGTGGAATCATCCAAAGTTAAGTTATTAGTGCTGTTGCGATAGC
The DNA here is from genome assembly GCA_030867875.1 of Actinernus sp. WN-2022. Taxonomy (NCBI): domain Eukaryota; kingdom Metazoa; phylum Cnidaria; class Anthozoa; order Actiniaria; family Actinernidae; genus Actinernus; species Actinernus sp. WN-2022. Next base: position 5,945,865 of record JAOWCC010001589.1, on the reverse strand, counting down.
CTATGTAGCCTGTAAAAGTTTGAGCTGCCTGGCATTATGTACTTAAAATCATGTGACTGATGACATCACCACTAAGTGATTTATGGGGACCCAATACCATGTCTGTCAAAGCTGGAGCCAATGCCATTAATATTTTAAGCAAGTTAGGCTAATCGAAGCTAAACACATAGAAGTCTTTCTTTTGCCAGCTCTAATATGGTGGAAAACAAGGCAAAGGTCATGTTTTTGCAAGTTTTGGGGCAAAGTTTGAAAAGTATACTTGGCTATGAGCTGCACCCCTAAATTCACATTTTTCAAAATGCTGCAGCTAAAAAGTGGTTAACTATGGTAGCCCTAATAACACCTTGGTATAATGTTCATGTGCATATTATTATCATGTTAGGGTAATCATTCATACCATAACTCCTGCTGCTTTGGTACTGCTGACCACCACCACTGCTTCCTCCATAGCTGCTACCTCCACCTCCATAACTACTCCCACCTCCATAGCTATCCCGAGAACCATAACTACTACCACCCCCACCTCCTCTTCCACCCCCACCTCGGTAACCTCCACCCCCACCACCTCGGTAACCTCCACCTCCACCCCCTCTATAACCCCCACCCCCACCACGCCCACGACCACCACCTCCTCCTCTGCCACCTTTCGAAGCTTCTGACACTCTCATTTGTCTACCATTAAAGTCCTGCAAAGTAAAAAGAAAAACAATTTGAAATAAAAACAATATTTTTACAGAATCAATGGACCTTAGCAGGAATGCAATCACTTTGGCTGTACTGGATGGCAAAAAACTGTCTTTATTGACTATGAACTTCTAATAGTGTTATAAGCAAAACCTGTGTTCTCATTAATATTCAGATATGTTCACTAATATTCATGATAATTTATTTATATTGTCAACAAAATGAACCGCATTTCCATGCGGCGAACGATGCAGTGAAAACAGGTATAGTAAATGGCTTGAAATGAAATTTACTTGGATAAAGAAACAGTGGAAGGGTATCACAATGCTACCAGGATGTATCTAAGCTAGAAATAGAATCCTATTCGCTTTTAAGCAAAGCAATCAATAGCACACATTCAGATATAACTGGCTACAAGACTGCAGTAAAAAAATAATTATGAACGAAAACAAAAAATAGCACTCCTGTTTATTAAGCTTTTCATTCCAGTTCAAAACGCGAAAAGCTAACAACTATTTACGAGAAAAGTCTTGTAGTAGTAAGATATGACAGCAACAAAAGAGCGTTTTGGTTCATCGATATCGACTTGTAGAGTTATCGAATTTTTACTATTTTCAGCTAAACACAATATCATTAGAAGTTGAATGGACTTGCGTAAAAGTTTGTGAAACGATAAACTTTACAATTTCCAGACACACTTTGGTTACCACAATATTAATCTACTAGAATGCCAAATTTTAGAGGATTCTGATAAATTCGTGTTCACTTTTAGATCTTTTTAAAGTTCTTTCTGTAGCTCAAAAAAGTTTGCTGAGAAAAAGCTGATTGAAAGGAAACCATGTTTTGCACCCCCATATGTCTAGCCCCACCTCCTCAACACTTTCTCCAGTAGCCTGAATTTCAGCCGTCTCCTCTGGTTTGTTCCTCCCAAGAGAGACGTCTGAATCCAATAGCCGATAATGCCGTCCAGTGACGTCAAGGCGGATTAACAATTTAATTTATGCAAATAAAACTGTCACGGTGGTAGTAAGAGTTTGTGGGTAACAAAAACAAAGCCATCTCTCGCCTTGAGAAATTATTTGAGATTATGCCGGCCAAAATAAAAGCCTTACCTATATATATATATCTCCATCCCATTTGCTTCTCAAGTGCCTCTTATGTTGTGAAAACCTTTTCGAAGCAACAAATCGTTATATTATATTTGGAGGCAAAGTACAGTTGATCTTTGTCTTTCCGTTGATCTTTGTACATGTCTCGCTATCTGCCGTTCGAATCGACACAGCTACGAGATATTACCTATGTAAATGATGCAACAGAAAAGTAGAAAAACATGAAAGGATAATGGAGAATTTTCGAAGAAATACGAAGACTCTTTTACAGGAAAGAACAGTTCCTTGAACAGAGCAGCAACATTCTATACCACTGCGAGTGTAAACAAATAATCGATTATCAACAACCCTGCGGACACGACGCAATAAAATATACATGTTTACAGGTTAATCGGCCGGTTATTGTGCAGGACACTTTCAATCCATTTCCAGATGTTTTCCTTACAAATTCAAGGTCTTTGCCACTGAAACTCAACGATCAACAATTGCGAGTCCAAAGTGAATCCAGTCATCTTCTCAGCTGATAATTATACGAAATTATAGAATATGAACCAATCAAAGATCACTACCGTCACTTATGATAAGTGACAACACTGGATGGCATTATCAGCTATTGGATTGAGACGTCTCTCTCAGGAGGAACGAATGAGAGGAGACGGCTGAAATTCAGGCTATTTCTCCAGTAGCTGGCAAATCAAATCAGATTTTAATTGAGGTCACTTTCTTTCACTATGGCTGTTATGACTTTCACAAAGTCATTTATGAGATACAAATTTTTTTTTCAAAGTAGTCGACTTGTGGCAAGTCTATGTGCCTGTGAATAGTCATTCAAAAGTATAAACGTAGCAGATAGATGTTTCACAATGCATAAATTAGTTGCAAGTCTCAGAAGCCAAATGCGAACAACTGCAATTCCTTTATGTAAGGCAACACAAAACAATACGATTTGGTAGCAGTTTGTGTCGTCCTACATGTAGGGATGATGGCCAACAACAGAGTTCTTTTCAAGGAATATAAAAACTGAGGCTGCTCGTTTGATTGGCAGTAGATCACCAACAAAAGGTCACTTCTTTCTCCTTGTGAATGAAACTATTTCTGATTTGTACAAAATATTTGGTAAAATCACTGATATAAGGCCCAAATATTACTTGGATGTTCAGAAAAAAATGTATATTTCTGCCAGCACATTTTTGAATAATAAATGAGACCTCACATGTCATCACATAATTAGCATATCGGAAATAGAAACCTCTATAATGCAGCACTCAAATTAAGAAATATTTTACAATTTTACTTCATGGAGAAACGATTTTAACGATTAAAAAATTGGGCTCATATGCACTTTAACAATAGCCCAGCAAACATATCAAACCGGTTTTGCTGGGCCATTGATAAAGCCAATGAAAAGTACTGTTCAACAGGGCTCTGGAAGAATCCGATTTTGTTTTGTTTTCTGATTGGCTGTTCTGAACAATGCAATTTCACTGGAAGTCAAACATAGCCTTTTTGGAGTTGGACAAAGGCATTGGGACAAAGGCATTGCTTGCATCCTATTGAGAGTTCATGTCACTTCACGGCCAACACACATCGCACACAAAACATGAATTCTCAGAATTCGAAAATCGAACCCAACTGGATATTATAGCCAAGGGATTTACTGTAACAGAAAGGTACTACTACACATTCCCATATTAACAACAATGTTCGTAAGTACTCTACAGGCAGAAGTGACATTTTCCGATCTCATAAACTTTTGCCAACAAGCGCTGACCGCTAAAACATATAAGTGTTTGTATGGGAATGGAACGAACTCCACCCTTCAAGGAGCTAAAATAAGAGACTTGTAAGTAGAAATTAATGCCTTGACTTGCTTCTACGGTGTATTCAGTTGCTGTTTGTGTGGTCATCGGGCTCAGGTAAGGCAATTTCGACGAGTTTTCGATCAACGATCTTGTGTACTGGAATCTGTGATGTCTGATCATGAATCCACCGTACAATATTAAAGAAACACGAGGCTGATGCATGAAAATATAGCCTTAAAATCCAAACTAAAAATGGCAGAAGATGAAAGAGACTCCTTAAAGACCCTTTAGAATGCCCTGTGATGCTTTGTGCAAAACAAGTATTTTCGTGGACCACAAAATTCAGAATGTCATGTAAAGAATCTGCTTGTATCGTCGTTGTTACCGCTGATAGTTACTATTATATACGCACATACGATGAATACTCTTAAGAACTTATTTAGGGCATTCTTTTAAACAGATTTTGTGTGATATCCAACGGCCTGGCAAAGCCGAGATGGCACCAGCGAAGAACAACCGCCGAGAACATTGTCACGGTCTGTCTTCCTTCCTAAAACGAAGGTAAGAAGATCATTCGCCGATAATTCTCCGATCTTCCAGTTAGGGAAACACAAGCAACTGCGGTGAGTTTGGAGAGTACTCTGCATTCTGGCATTTCTGAGTACATTTGTAAATAGCCGGCAGCTTAGCGGATGCCGAGCGGATGACTCTGGCTGTTCAAAGGACTGTCGATTCTCCAACGGTATGATATTTGTGGTTCAGTTTTCTAGTTAAGTGTATATCAGTGGATAAACTCAATGCATACCTTGTTCACTAATTCCGATATTTAGTAGCTTGTACAAAATGTAAGTGTTCAAACCGAAGTCAAGTCAACATAAATACTGTGTAGCGATCGGTCAGTTCACACTATTATAATATTTAGAGAGATATGTGGTCTACCTGTGTAGAGACTGGGACTAGCCCGGTCAGACCCCGTTCGTAGTTGTTTGTAGTCGTTCATCATTCCGTTTGTTACACCCGAATAAATCATCTTTTAACAAGGAAATGGATGAACTCCTATCTATGATGAACGACTAACCATCTTTGGAAACCTACGAGGGAAACATTAAGTGGAAAACCAAGCCATAAACGGAGACAACTGGCACAAAACGACAGGAAAACGTCGACGAAACGTAACGGCCGCCATCTTGGATTTCACCGCGACTGAAATCTTAGATTCTACGCGACTTTCGACGAGTCAAAGGCGCATCACAGGTCAACCAAACCTCAAGCACGATGCCAAAACACAAGTGCCCCTTCCCAGATTGTGACTACGAGACCGAAGACGTTGGAGACGAGCTCGCAGCAGTACTTATCTCCGTCCACGCGAAGGGAGTCCACACGAGTACTCCAGCCCACGGCCCCCCTAATCAAACGGCAAGAATCGAGAAAATACGCCGACCAACAATATCGAGCGCTGGAACGAGCGAAGAATGGTCCTATTTTACGACACGCTGGGGGGACTACGTCGAAGCAACGAAAGTACAAGGCAAAGATAAGGTGATTCAACTTCTCGAATGTTGCGACGAACAACTCAGGAAAGATCTGACACGCAATGCAGGTGGCTCCCTGACGAATAAACCTACAGAGGAGGTCCTAGAGGCAATTAAAAAGCTCGCCGTCCGAGAGGAAAATGCAATGGTGGCCAGAGTTCAACTCCACAACATGAGACAAGACAGGGACGAGACAATAAGAAGCTTCGGCGCACGCCTCCGCGGCCAAGCCGGTGTATGTAAATTTCTCATCACGTGCCATAGCTGCAACACTGACGTCAACTTCACCGAGAATGTCCTCCGAGACGTCGTCACCCGGGGCCTAGTGGATGACGAAATCCAACTAGACCTACTTGGAGAGAAAAACCAAGACATGTCATTAGAAGAAGTCTTACAATATGTAGAGGCCAAGGAATCTGGCAAACGGTCAGCAGCGCGCCTCCTTCAAACCCAAGGCGCTGAGGCAATGCGAAGCCAATACCGAAAGCAGCAGAACCCCAATAGAAAGCCCAATGACAAACCAAACGACAAGCCCAATATCGAAGCCTGCAACCACTGCGGTAAACCAGGCCATGGCCACATAACCCCTGCCAAACATCGAGAGCAAAAGTGTCCGGCTTTCGGCACCATCTGCCAACTATGCGGCCGCCCAAACCACTTTGCGACTGCATGTCATAGCAAAAACAAACCCTTCCAACCGAGACCCCACACCACAGCCAGAGTGGGCAGACAAGCAGAAGGTGCCATCTTTGACAATCTATGCAACATCACCAGCGGAGACCATGCTATCTATGGCATCACCCTAGACCACCACCTATACAACAACATGAATGATTGCTGGATCCAACGTCCATCCAAGCCACAGCCACACATCTCGCTCAACGCCACCATCCACCCACAAGACTACGTGGCCCTTGGATACAAACCAGTTACTGACGCACTCAAGTCCATACAGCTACAAGCAATGGCAGACACAGGCTGCCAAAGCTGCCTGGTTAGCTTGAGCATCATTCGCCGCCTCGGATTAAGTGAAGCAGACCTAATTCCGGTCACCACCCGTATGCGTGCAGCCAACAACAGCGGCATAAGGATCCTCGGCGCCATTATCCTACGATTGACAGGCACAACTGAACCCGGACAGCAACTAGAGACAAGGCAGATCGCATACGTCACCAACGACTCAGACCGCCTATTCATAAGCCGAGAGGCCTGTCAGGAATTAGGAATCATCTCAGAACGATTCCCAACAGTGGGAGAGACGCCCCCCCTTCAACACAACCACACCGTCACCATGTCAAATGTATCAGCAGACCAAGCAAACCAACAGCCCAAACTACAGGCATGTGACTGCTCGCGACGCCAGATGCCACCTCCAAAGCCGACTGCGCCCCCCTTCCCAGCAACAGAGGCCAACCGGGAACGCATACAAGATTGGCTCCTTGACCTTTACAAGTCAAGCACATTCAATACATGCGAACACCAACAGCTTCCCCTCATGGACGGTCCTCCCATGCGACTCATGGTGGACCCGGATGCAGAGCCTGTGGCCCACCATACCCCAATCCCAGTCCCACTCCACTGGCAAGAGGCGGTAAAAGCTGGACTCGATCAAGACGTTGCCATCGGCGTCCTGGAGCCCGTGCCAGTTGGAGATCCGGTGACATGGTGCCACCGCATGGTCATCTGCCCGAAGAAGAATGGTAAACCACGTCGCACCGTAGACTTCCAGTCTCTCAACCTTCACGCTACACGAGAGACTCACCACACCCAGAGCCCATTTCACCAAGCACGCTCAGTGCCCCACAACAAGAAAAAAACAGTGTTTGATTGCTGGAACGGATATCACAGTGTTCCCCTACACAAAGACGACCGCCACCTTACCACATTTATTACCCCGTGGGGACGGTACCGATACAACACAGCCCCCCAGGGATACATCGCGTCTGGAGACGGGTACTCTCGAAGATTTGATTAGATTGTCTCCCATATCCCTGATAAGACCAAATGTATTGATGACACCCTACTGTGGGCAGACGACATCACCAGCAGTTTCCACCAAGCAGTCAACTGGCTAGACATATGTGGGCGACACGGAATAACTCTCAACCCCGACAAGTTTGCATTTGCAGCCGACACAGTCAAGTTCGCAGGGTTTGAGATCACACTCGACAGCGTGCGCCCATGCGCAAAATATCTCGATGCAATCCGCCACTTCCCCACCCCAAGCAACACCACTGACATGCGCTCGTGGTTCGGCCTGGTCAACCAGGTCTCATATGCATTCGCAGCAACTGAACGCATGCTCCCATTCCGTGAGTCGCTGAAACCGGGTACTTCATTCCTGTGGAACGATGAGCTCAACCGTCTATTTGAAGAATCCAAATCAGCCATCATCTCCGACATTGAAGACGGCGTCCGTATCTTTGACAAATCAAAGCCAACATGTCTGGCCACTGACTGGTCTAAAACCGGTATTGGTTACTGGCTCTTCCAGAAACACTGCCAGTGCTCCTCCACAGAGCCCTTTTGCTGCCGCAGCGGCTGGAAGGTGACACTAGTGGGTAGTCGCTTCACCCATGCAGCAGAGTCACGCTATGCCCCCATAGAAGGTGAAGCCCTAGCTGTCGCTGATGCCCTTGACAAGGCACGCTTCTTTGTCCTTGGCTGCAACAACCTGATAATCGCGGTTGACCACAAACCCCTCCTCAAGATATTGAGCGATCGATCCCTTGACGAAATCTCCAACGGTCGCCTCAGAAACCTCAAGGAAAAGACACTTCGGTACAAATTCCGCATGGTACATATCCCCGGGGTACAACACAAGGCAGCCGACGCCATCTCAAGGCACCCGACCGGTTCCACAAACCCTGACATCCTTACCCTACCAGACGACATAGCCGCCATAGACATTTCAGCCATCCAGTATTCAGCAAGCCTCATCGGACACCCCTTCCTAGCAAGTCTCCGCACCAAAGTGCTGCCTCAAGAATCCTGCTCCTACACCATTGAGAACGAACTAATATATGCAGCCTCATCAACCCTCAGCAACATGGCAGTCACCTGGGAACGCACCAAGCTAGCAACCACCAGTGACACAGACCTTCACATCCTGACCACCATCATCGAATCAGGATTCCCAGAATTCAAGCACCAGCTACCACCTGCCCTCCAGGAATACCACAGATTACGCGTACACCTGCACACTGTTGATGGTGTCATACTCTACAAAGATCGCATCGTCATCCCCCCCTCCCTCCGAGAGGCGATATTGACTGTACTACACTACGCCCACCAAGGGGTGACATCAATGACGGCCAGAGCGGAGTCCACCGTATTCTGGCCCGGCATCACATCTGCCATCATCACAATGCGGGACCGCTGTTCTCACTGCAACCGCATGACCCCTTCACAACCCAACGCCCCACCATACCCCCCAGCGATACCAGCATACCCATTCCAATGCATCTGTGCTGACTATTTCCAATACAAAGGTGTCAACTACCTCCTAATAGTGGACAGATACTCCAACTGGCCCATCGTTGAAAGAGGACGCGATGGTTCCGCTGGCCTGACTGAATGCCTCAGACGTACCTTTGCCACATACGGCATCCCAGACGAATGCGCCACCGATGGAGGACCACAGTTCAGAGCATACACCACCCAGCAACTCCTGAAAGATTGGGGAGTACACCACCGCCTCTCATCTGTGGCATTTCCACACTCAAACTGCAGGGCTGAGATAGGGGTAAAAACAATCAAGAGGCTAATCACGAATAACACAGACTCACAAGGCAACCTTAACACTAACGCATTCCAACAGGCCATCCTGCAGTACCGTAACACCCCCGACCCCAACACCAAGCTATCCCCTGCACAGTGCGTCTTTGGACGACCAATCAAGGACTTCATCCCCATCATCCCTGGGCGCTACATTCCTCACCCCACATGGCGTGACACCCTTGCTTTGAGGGAAGAAGCCTTGAAGAACCGCCACATGCAAGCATCTGAGAGGTGGGCCGAGCACACAAAAAGGCTCCCCCCCCTGACTGTAGGTAAACACGTTCGGATCCAGAACCAGATTGGACCACACCCCACACGATGGGACAAGACAGGGGTTGTCATAGAAGTGCGACAATTTGACCAGTATGTCACACGCGTTGACGGCTCAGGCAGAATAACACTCAGAAACCGTAAATTTCTACGACAGTACACACCAGTTCAGGCAAGACCCCCACTGCGCCTACTGAGCGATGACCTCAGATATACAGGGAAAGCCAACCAAGACACACCCCTCAAGCCAAGTTCCCCAACCCTGGAAAATCAGGCTACAGGTGGAGCAGAGCCACCATCCCCATCAGATCCGGGCCACGCCAACAGTGATATACCACAACCCCCTGGAACAGAACCAGCACAGCCAACAGTAACCCCTAGACCACTGGCACCAGTCATGCCCGAAGCCAGTCCAGCCACAGGCCCTACTGAGAAGAAAGTTCCACTGGCCCTACGAAGGCTAAGGGACCACAACAAGCAAGGCATACTTGAACTATGAACCTCACACCATATCTGCGATGAACATTCTATTATATATACCTAGTTGTTTTGGTATTATCAGTCTTTACCGACCCTCCACACGTACCGTCAAAATTGCAAAGGAACACTAAAGACTTAGGGGGAGATAGAGAGATATGTGGTCTACCTGTGTAGAGACTGGGACTAGCCCGGTCAGACCCCGTTCGTAGTTGTTTGTAGTCGTTCATCATTCCGTTTGTTACACCCGAATAAATCATCTTTTAACAAGGAAATGGATGAACTCCTATCTAATATTCTCCTCAGCGAACAAATAAAGTTATTGCTGCTACTGATTTTCTATTGCTGTATGTTGTTGCTTGACTTATTCCTCGTCTAGATTATTAGTTAGATGTGTATTTGATCAATAATCGAATTGTCTGTGCTCTATAATCTGATATGAAATGCATGTAAGTGTAGTGCATCAGTTTTAAAATCATAGAACGCGCTGAATAATTAAATAACATCCTGCATCAAGTTCCCTTCCAAGTTCTACCTTTGTGGATGTTTGATTAATGAATAAGTCTCAGCTTTCAATGCTGAATCGATTTTAGGGCTTTCTTAAACTAGGCATTAATTCCATTTATATAAAGTTTCATAGAGGTCCATAGAATATTCATGACGGTTGTTTAGTTATTTGTTGAGTTAAGCACTTGTCACAGTCAGTGAACACGAAATCAAAACAAAAACAAGGGTTTCGCGCAAAGTATCACGGGGCGTCCTAAAGGGTCTTTAAGGCTTGCCCTGACAGTAAGCAAAAGATCACTATCAAAATACCGGGCAAACTTCCAAATCCAAACCAAAACATAGGCCTGATGCGCTGAGCGAGAATCGAACCAGAAGAAATGACTTCTCGGGGTGACGTAATGATAAGCATGCGCAGAGTTGCCGGATTGGATTCTTCCAGAGCCCTATTTTTTCGTCACGTATGTACCGTAAGAAACAAATGAAGGGCTGTGTACAAAAAGGGCATAAGTGACTCTTGATCACATTCTAAATTCTCCCTTAGAAAACAAAGAAATTTAAGGAGAATTTAGAATCTGATCAGGAAACACTTACGCCCTTTTTGCACACAGCCCTTCAAGATTGAGACCAGATTCAAATAGCCCACTTCCACAATATGCTTCACTTGTCATGTACAAAGGTTTCAATACGAGGCTCGGCGCTAAATTAAATATATTCTTTTCACAGAGAAAATAATAAATTTTATTTAGCACGAGCCTCGTATTGAAACCTTTGTGCGAAGTGAAGCATATTGTGGAAGTGGGCTATTCTGAACGTAAACTCAGCATGGAAGTATGACTCTCAATGACCGAAAAAGATGTTCTTTCCGGAGAGTGCGAGAAGTTAGAACATCTGGTACCCAGGGTATAACGGCATAGGTAGATTTATTAGCTTCTTGCACAAGGTAGATGTGTCACTCTCTATAAATACAGTGCCTTTACTGTGTTTGCAGGGTTAGGTTGCAGAACACATACTTAAAGTATAGCACAATAAAGAAGGTAAACCATGACAGTTGTAGCCAGCAAAACAATGTGAAGTCGTCACCAGAACAGTAGCCAGCTTCTACTGAAAACTCTGAACTTATGTAATACACCAAACTTTCACTAACCTGATCATTAAAATCGGCAACAGCATTTGCCAAATCCTCAGCGCTTTCAAGTGTCACAAACCCAAACCCTCTTGACCTCTCTGTTTCTCTGTCTGTGATTACTCTGGCTGTATTAAAAGAGAAGATATATTTCAGTGCTTGAAACTAACTTTTTGAAGAACTGGTCCAAGGAATAGTGGCTTTTCCTCTGGGACGAGTAAGTTAAATTTTTAATCGTCCTGTAGGAACGTTTACTCGTTTTTGACGAGTGAACGACCGTTAGTTTCAAGCACTGTATTTCATTTTTTGGGGATTGCGAAGAATGCTACTAAAATAACTACTCATATTTATAAGCATACTTATGCTTGCTAGAAATAGTGGAGAACATTTTAGACAGTACTGATGAAGGATGGAAAAGATTCGGGTGTTTTCAAGTTAAATTTAGAGCACCTTGAAATTGGGTCACTGTGGCCGAAATCAAGTTTTCTATAATTACTTGTGTTGCCTGTGGCAGCACGAGTCTTAATCTGCAGGGCGTTTTTTTTTTGTTCAGTGCAGCAAAATTTCTGCACAAGCGTTAAATTATGCATTAATTTTTGGCACTAATAGATTTATCTCCAGTCCAGTCGCAATCTTCTGCAGACGCTATCAGCTTGTTTGAGGTACGTTTCGTAGATTTTATGCCACACTTCATTTCACTCTCGTCATAATACATACCAGCAAAAACGGTAGGCCAACACTAAAATAACTTTGACGCCATTTTTGGCTGGTTTACCAATCTCGTAAGATCTCTCAGTGGTCCGCGTTATACAGGTATACTGAATAGCTGATAGTTAGCGAAATATAGCGATTTACTAGCAAATATATATACTGTGGTTCAGCAGTTGTGGGTTACTATCCTCTTAAAGTCTGAAGACATCTGAACTCCTGAACTGTGAGAGCAACACTGTCGCTCGCCAGCACAGAATAATTTATGATGACCCAAGCAATATTCAACTCTCAAGGTAAACAAACAAGAAACCTCTCAAAGCCCAAGGTTTTGGTTCGAGAAATTAAAGGCTTCCAACAATTCCCTTTATAGTTCTGTAATATAATGACTGCAGACTGCAGTTTTGGGAATGAGTATAAAAGCTTTTAAATAGTAACCAACAGGCATTTCAGTTAATAATCTTTAATCCAACAAATACCAAATATGGACGCGATCAGCAATAAAGAGCCACAGGGTAGAAAGAACAGTAGAGAAATATAGTGATAGCTCCATCACAGGTGGACAGGATACAACTTATAATATGGGACAAATATAAACATACATTTGAGACACTCATCTATTAGTACTCGGAACCTGCAGAACAGCAGACTAAATTGTAAGCATGCGTTACATGAATAAGAAGTGTTTACGGTAAAAGGTCAACTACGAGAAAAACAAAAATAAGAGGATTTCAAATGAAAGTGTATTTCATCTTCAATTCACTCTTTTCACCTGGTGGCCATCTTGGATTCGAAGCGAGGCAATCCTTTGTTTTTTGCCAGGTGAGCCTCGTTTTGACTATCCCTCACTGCCTCGCTTTGAATCCAAGATGGCCACCAGGTGAAAAGAGTGAATCTCATGTGGCCCGAGTGAAAGCCCAGATGGGCTCTTGTTAGTTTTAATCGACCTTAATCTTTGCCATCCTCTATCGAATTAGTTTGAGAAGCATATCAGAACATTCATATGGTATTTCTCTTGTATCTCAAGGTGTTATTCTTATAGTTTTGTTTTAAAGAAACTTGTAAGGTTCAATTCGATTGACATGGACGGGTGTTTACACCTGTCTTTCCACCATCACCCTTTCCAATCTTTTGCACATTCTCCGCATTTATCACACCAGAGATCAAAGACTCTTGAAAATATATCACGATTCTGTGTTTTCCCTCGTGTTTTGATATTGAACTTAGGATAATTCATCTTCAAAGGCGCATACAAAATATAAACGACTAAGCGATCGTCCCTAAAAAGTTAACATGAGAAAGTAAGTTTTGCCGAGGCAAACCCCGATCCCGTGTCGAAACAGCAAGCAAAAACGCAGTCAAAAAACTGACTCCAAGCGCTCTTGGGATACGAAACTTCGGTTAAAAACTCACAAGATTAGAAAAGGACACACAGGAAATCGAAAAGCATCCACTAAAATTAAAAGGCATAAGAAACAACGAGGGGAGACATTAGAAGAGTTTTCAACAAATATGACATCGCCATCGCCATCGGATCCGAATCTACATTATAAAGGATTCAACACACAATAATTCTTTAACTCACCTTCAATTACATGGTATTTTTCGGCGAACTTATCTCTTAGTGAATAATCATCGACATCGAAGGTCAGATTTCCAACGTAGACCTTGAATTCATCTCCCATATTGACCACAATCTTGAGCAAAGAATTAGAACACACTGTGGAATGAAGACCGCGTGGAAAAGAAAGACGTATGGTTCAACCTCGTTCCCAGGTCTTCCGCGTGACAGGCTTGGGGGGGTCTTTGCAGACATACAGGGGCAAAAACATCCTTAAAAGTTGCCCCAAGCATAAAAAAGTTGCCTAAAAGTTGCCAATTTTCCAAAAAGTTGCCGAAAAGTTGCTCGTATTTTGCCCTTTTTTGCTTACAATGTACATGTAGATACTGGTGCGGACTAAATCAAGCAGAATTGCTTTTATTTGCGATTCATTTCTTTAGATCGCATTTATTTCATATTTATTTCATATTTAAATCATATTTATTTCTTATAACAAAAATGTTTTCAACATTAGCCGCCATTTTCAGGAAAAGCGTGCTCTTATTATATGATCAATAATTGTTTCGGTCATGGTCACGACTTTGCCATGTCCTTGTTTTTGCTTTATTTTTTTGCTACTAGGAGGCCATTTCCAGGCTCATCAGTTCCGTACCCTGGCACTTCTAGACGTCCCGTTTACATTAGGGGCTGTTTGTATGTCTGATGGGCTGTTTTTCATCGTGGAAAACGGCAATTCTACTGTTGGATCGACTTCGTCTTCGCTCTATTTGGGTTTGGTTGTTTTTACTTTCAAGAATAACTTTGAGCTTGGCAATAATGAACTATTGTTTCAACTGGACCAAGTACTGTCTTGGGGGCAACAGTGCATTGCTAATGAACCTTCTCAAGGAGTTGACTCACAAAAATCCATTGTTGTGGGAAATCACAAGAAAGCGATGGTTTAAATGCCGCGTTACTTATTATTCTAACTCTGCTGCAACGTTCAACTTCATGGAACTATATATAGAGCTTAGTGGGGACATACATCCAATGCCTGGCCCGGATTGTAATACTTCTGATCGTACTATGAAGATTCCTGTTCGGTCGACACACAGCAGTAACAACAATGACCTTTTAAACACTAGATCTGTTAAAAACAAGGCAATGGTAATAAAGGACTTTGCTGTGGACAATGATGTGGATATTATGGCTTTGACAGAGACTTGGCTGCGACCTAGCCTGGCTGCGACCAGGAAATTTTGATGACGTTGACGTGGGTACCCAGTGTCCCACTGGGTACAGGTTCTTACACGTCCCTAGACCGTATGGTAGAGGAGGGGGAGTTGGAATTTTATTTAAGGACAGCCTTGATATCAACACCGCAGTGACTGATTCCTTTGAAACATTTGAGCTAATGGATGTTCGTCTTCGAAACCTCCAAAGTGTCAGGATCTTAATTATTTATCGTCCGCCTGACAACACCGTCCGCCTGACAACACTGTCCCTTGTTTTGAAACTCATGTTGGCTCATATCAAAATCAGACGATACTATTATCAGGAATATCAGTGTATATGACCCTGTTATCTCAGATCACCTTGCAGTGCACTGTGACTTATCTCTTCAGAAGCCACAATTTAAGAAAAAAGTTATAAACTTTCGGAAACTGCGCTCCTTAGACATGGATTCCTTTCGTGATGACATCTGTAATTCTCTGTTGATAAAGGAACAATCTACCGACTTGGACACTCTAGTAGATCAGTATGATGATACATTACGATCGTTATTGGACCAACATGCTCCCCAGAAGCAACGCTTAGTAACCATACGACCAGCCGCACCCTGGTACGCACCGGAAGTGGCTACTGAGAAGCGGAAGAGAAGACGACTGGAACGGAAGTGGCGCAAATCTAGGTTTAAATGTGATCGGGATGAGTACATCTATCAATGCAACGTTGTCAATAATCTGATCAACTTGTTGAAATCTGCCCACTACACGGCAATTATTAATGAGCATTCCTCAGATCAGGGGGTACTTTTTAGAACTGTGAGCAAGCTTCTGCAAAAGTCATCTGAGAAGCGATATCCACCCTCTCCGGATAACGCTACCCTTGCTAACTCATTTGCTGATTTCTTCATTAGCAAAATTGACAACATACATTCTGTACTTGTGGAAAGGAATATTAATTGTCAAATGCCTGACGCTCTTGAACCATCAACGTGTGACGTGGAGTTCAGCAATTTTAAAGAGCTCAGCCAAGAGGACGTTAAAGAACTCGCGATTAAGCCTCTAGCTAAGTCCTGTGGACTTGATCCCCTACCAGCTATGGTTTTGAAAGGCTGTTTCACAGTACTATTGCCAGCTTTAACCCAGATTGTTAATTTATCTCTATCAACTGGTGTGATGCCCGATGCCTTGAAGATTGCTGTGCTATCGCCTACATTGAAAAAACCTGATGCTGACTTTAAAGCAGTTTCCTAATTTTCGACCTATCTCTAATCTAAAGTATGTTTCCAAGCTGGTTGAGAAAGCTGCTGCTATTCAATCGACGGAATACATAATGACTCATCACCTTGACAATATCCCTCAATCAGCATACAAAGTGTTACACTCTACTGAAACTGCATTGCTCAGAGTACAAAGTGATATCCTGTGTGCTGTTGACCAAAACAAGTCAGTCATACTGCTCTTACTGGATCTATCAGCCGCCTTCGACACTGTTGATCATATGATACTGCTATCAAGACTCTTTCACCGTTTTGGCGTAAAGAGAAATGCCCTCAAATTGTTTAGATCATATCTATCCTCGCGCAAGCAGTTTGTCCAGGTGGATGATGTTATCTCTTCACAGCGTCCTTTAGTGCGTGCATGGTGTCCCACAAGGATCGGTGCTTGGTCCTTTGTTATATCTCATGTACACGTCACCTATAGCAGACATCATAAAGCGGCATAATCTGCACTATCACCTATATGCTGATGACACACAATTGTACGTCTCCTTTAAGGCTGACTGCTCTGTCGATCTTGAGCAAGCTAAGTTGGCGACATTGACTACTGGATGAGCACAAAGTTCCTTAAATTGAATCAAGACAAAACTGAACTCATAGTTATCAGCTCTAGATATCGTCGTAGGCCAGATCTTGAGCACATAATAGTTGGTAATGAGCACATTGCACCTCGGACCTCTATGCGCAATCTAGGAGTAATTATGGATCATTCTCTCAGCATGGAGGAACACGTAAAGAAGATTTGTAAGGCATCGAACTATCATCTAAGAAATATTGCGAAGATTCGCAAATATCTAAATCAAGGCACTGCTGAAATTCTAATTCAGGCTTTTATTGGTTCTAAACTTGACCATTGTAATTCTCTTTTATATGGTATCCCTAAGTACTCCATAAGTAAATTACAGTCTATCCAGAATGCGGAATGCACAGCTCGTATCGTAACGCTTACTAAGAAATACCACCATATTTCTCCTGTAATGATCCAGCTACATTGGCTACCCGTAGAGTTTCGTATTATTTTTAAGCTATTGTTATTAGTGTACAAAGCTCATAACGGGATGGCGCCCTCCTATGTTACTGAACTATTGAGTTATCGCAAATATTCACGATCGCTGCGTTCCAGCAATAAAGAACTTTTGAGTATCCCGACAAGCAAACTTAAATCATATGGTGATAGATCATTTTCTGTAGCTGCACCGAAACTGTGGAAGGACTTACCACTGGAACTTAGGAAGTCGTCATCAATTTTACTTTATAAAAAGAACCTCAAGACATACCTATTCAAAGCGGCATATAATATATAGTTTGTATATATGTGTATATATAGATATTATTTTATCATATAACAATTTTTTTAGCTTTTTTATATTTTTTTAGAATTTTATTCCCGTGCTCTTTTTGATGCTTATGATTCTTTAAACGTCAGTTTGTAGCGAGCGAATATAAAATTCTCTCAAAAATTTAAATAAATTATTGATCAATGCCACTCGTAATCAGAAACACAGAATGACTGAGTTTGAAATTATCGTAAACAGACGCTTACAATTCGCTGAAGAAATTAGAAATAGAACCTATAATATCGTAAATAATCGGGTATGCTTTTGGAGTTGACGGTATAAGTTCCGACACTAACGTTCAAAAACGAGCGAAGACCTCCAAAAATGCCTAAAATTCGATAAAAAGCAGTCCCAGTTCAAATGGACAGGATATTTTGATGCCTTAAAGGAATTTTGTTCAAAATTTCTGAAGATCGGAGAGTTTTTAGTTTCAACGAACGGCGACCCGTCGAAGTCAATCAAAACCAAATCTGTGCCAGTCACACTAGTATAACAACACAACTATATACGCTGCCGAGGTGCAGGGAATAGCGTCTGGGGTTGTTTCTAATGGAAGAAGCCGGCAGTATTTGGAGAAAGAACCCGAAATCGCTCCTGAGGAGGTTTCCCGCCATTTTGACGACGACGGCGAAGAGAGCCTTCTCCTACTGTCTCCAACCAGCTCCCAACGCTCACAGTACGATCCCATTTGACTGATATTCGACGCGAAATTGTCAAAATCTGGGAAACCCTGAAAAGAACTCCCGCGCCTGAACAACCTTTTGCAGTGGCAGAGCTGAAAGAAAAGAACTCTTTGAAATGAACAGTTAGCCGCTTAAAACAACTTACAACTAACGAAGGCTGAAGAAGAGAGAGATTCCTATATAAGTTGCGATTCAACTAATGTCTAAGGTATTTTTAAAATGCCTTAAGAAACCGTCACAAGCATCCTGAAAATTCCACGGTGGGTTCGATCAAAAGCGAATCAGTCTTCTCACCACAACCTACGATTATACAAAACGAAGGTCAAGCATGGCAGACCGTTAAAAGTAAGAAGAAAAAACGCCAAAAAGGAAAGAAGGATAAAAAAAACCGTGAATCAAGTGGCACCAGTGAACCGAGGCCTGCTGATCAGCCAGACAAGCTGCCCAACGCCAGCGATCATAGGCGGACCCGTTATCATGCTCGGTGTCTCAATGGTTTCCAAACTTGAGTGATGGCGGATGTCAAAGGCAAATATCAAATTAAAAGTAAGAGCCTTCCCTGGGTCAAAAACAGACGACATGGCAGATTATATGAAACCTACAATAAGAGAAGCATCACATTATCTTGTATGTATAGGTACCAATAATCTAAGTTCTGAAACGCCAAACGAAATGGTGGATAACATGCATCGTTGATTATGCTTGAACATGCAGCATCTACCAGATTGTCTGTAGATCCGATAACAAAGAGCTTAACTCTAAGGCTAATTAAAATTGTTAACCATACATTACGAGCATTCTGCAAATCTCGAAAATGGTCAGTTATTCCACACGCTATAGTATAATATAGACGAGAGGTGCTTAAATTCCAAAGGTCTCCATCTCAATGGTAAAGGGTTATCACAACTGGCTTTAAATATCAATAACTATATTAGGGCTTTTTAAGATCAGGTCATTGAAGGGAAAGACAGTCTCAATCGTACGAATGATAATATTGAATCGAATTTGGGCCTTTTTTACAAAAACTAAGGGTTTCAAGATGGCCTTATTAAATATTGTTAGACTCCCAAGTATCTTTACGAGCTAAAACAATACTACTAGATGAGCCCTTAGACCTATACTATAGCCCTAAACGAGACTATACTTGATTCGTCTGTTTCTAGCCGAGAAATGCATACAAATGGCTACGTGCTAGTTCGTTGTGATCGCTCCAGATTCGGTGGGTACGTCGGCATATATTTAAGATTTTTTTTAAATATAATGTTTATTCAGAAAGCTCTCATCACTAGAGTGGTTTTCAGAGAGGTCCTGAGAATATAAAGATGTTACAATTAATGAAAAACACAAATATGATAAAAATGTGAAATAAAAATAAAAATGCAAGATCGGGAAGTTAAAAATACATGTACATTAAGATTTAAAAGCTAATTTTTTTAAATAGTCTTTAGCCTTAAGTTTAAAATACGATAAAGTAGACATCTCCCGAATGTTACTATCTAAATTGTTCCAGTCCTTAAAAATACTATATACAAATCTTTGTTGGCCCCAGTTGCGTTTCGTTAAGGGGAAATGAATGCTGTTCTTCTGTCTCGTATTGTAAGTTACATTTGACATCAAATTCTAAATCTAAGCTTCCATTAAAATACTTATAAGCCATAATAACACGATGGTACAATCGGCTCTTATTAAGACTGAGTGGCCCAACCAAGTTAGTCCAACGCCTCACTAGCAGAAGAACATAATGGAGCATCTAAAATTATTTTAGCAGCTTTGTTCTGCATAATCTGGAGATGGTCCATAAGGGTTGAGTTAATTGTTTTTATCGCCCCAGACGAAGTCAGCGTAGTCTAATAAGACTATTGTAGATAGTTTTACGCGCATGCATGGGGAGAAACGCTTTAACGCGTCTCAGAATACCCAGCCTCTGATTAACCTTCCCACATACCGCATCAATGTGGTCAGCCCACAACATATTGCGGTGAAAAATTACACCAATATATTGGTGTATAG
This sequence comes from Actinernus sp. WN-2022, assembly GCA_030867875.1. NCBI lineage: Eukaryota > Metazoa > Cnidaria > Anthozoa > Actiniaria > Actinernidae > Actinernus > Actinernus sp. WN-2022. The sequence goes on along the minus strand of JAOWCC010001589.1, from coordinate 5,925,797 downwards.
TGGCTATAACCTGTGAAAAAAGTCAATTTCTGGTACACTGACACTAGCCAAAAGCGAAGTTTGATTTCAGGCAGTTCATCGAGCAGCCACTCAAACAATAAAACAGTTGTCACCTTGCTGTTTTATTTAAAAAGATAGTAACTGTTAATACATCTCCAAAAATAAACTTTACCATCGAAAACCAGAATATTGAGCGAAACTATCGCAGCTGGAAATGAAAACTTAGTAGAAGCAAGGTTTTCTCTTTATCCTCTAGATTTGGCATTAAGGGAGTGCTTTAGAGTGGTTTCGATCATATCTTAGAGATCGAAAGCAATTTGTCTGCATTGATGGTGTGAAGTCAACCACTCGAAATCTGAACTGCGGCGTCCCTCAAGGATCAGTTCTGGGACCAATTCTATATTTGTTATACACTGCACCACTTGGGGACATTTTAAGGAAGCATAATATGTCCTTCCATTTATATGCCGATGATATTCAAATGTTTGCAACATTCCGACATTGGTGGTCAGTTACAGTCCTCAATTTTAAAGGTTGAAGCGTGTGTCATGGAAATCGATCAATGGATGAGTAGCAATAAACTCAAACTTAACAAGAATAAAAGTGAACTTCTAATGTTAAGTTCACGTTTCCGTCCACAGCCACCGTTAGTCTCTCTTTGTGTTGGCAATGAAGTTATTCATCCCTCTGAGTCGGCTAGAAACATTGGAGCCATTTTTGAAAGGTCTTTAACTATGAATGATCACGTCAATGCTGTATGTAAGTCAGCTTTTTATCATTTAAGGAATATAAGTAAGATTAGGAAATATTTAAGTCTTAATACTACGAAAATTCTTATTCATGCTTTCGTCACTGCGAAATAATAAAGGTAGATATGTGTGAGATGTTGTATTCAGAGCCAGAACCGGTTTGCAAAAACAAAAAAATAAAGGTATTCTTATTAACCAGAATTTCCATGAAATTTATGAAGCTCAACCCGAGTTGATATATGATTTGCTCCAATTGCGAAATTGGGCTCAAACCTGGACACGGTACTGTGGTGTTTTAAGATATTTATTTAAAGGAAATCTTACATGCAAACCGCCACCGAAACGTGCCCGTGCATGTTAATCCTATATCCGATCCTGTATCCGGGACCTAAGTATTCACAATGACATTCCAAATAAGGCTAGCAATAGTACATCCCTCCCTTCTTAGAAATATAATTACATACAAACTAAATATAGTAAAACTGCTGAATGTCTATCAAAACGATGGTCCTGAATCGCCAAGGTTGCGTACTTAGCGTTTACTGAACGTATGAAAATAACTCCGTTAATTACATCACGTCTACTACTCTGCAGTTCACAGATACAGTTCAAAGTCTTTCAACCTTCCTGGACGTGACCTGACTCTCTCCGGGTATCGTCTCTCTGAAATATCCGTCACTGGACTCTGTTCATCAGGACCATGTTCATCTTCACCTTCCTCCAGCTCTGAACCTTCCCCTTCCTTCAGCTCTGCACCTTCATCATTGCTCACTGCGCTTTTGAAAAATGAAGAGTTTCTTGTGATCTCAGTGTTGTCTTCTTTTTTTGTTGTCACCATTGAACCTTTTTTGTTCACAACAATGTATGGCTCCGTGTGATAGGGTGTGTCGCTCTTCCTCTTAGAATCGTCACGTTTAACGAGTATCGTATCACCTTCTGGGATTATTGATTGCTTCACATAAGCTTTGGTATCCGCATAAGCCTTCATCTTAGCTTTTGCCTTACGGTCTCGATCTTCCATTTCTGGTTCTTGCTGAGGTGTCTTTACTTCTGGGAGCTTAGTCTTGAGTGCTCGACCAAATAACGCAGTTGCAGGAGGAACTCCGGTGGTAGTGTGTGGAGTAGCTCGATAGTTCCTAAGAAATCTGTGCATCTCCTGTTTCCAATTCTTATGTTCAACTTTTGCTGTCTTGACCACGTTTTTCACTGTTCGCACAAATCTTTCAACTTCGCCATTGGCTCTAGGCCACCTTGGAGTTATCTTCCGATGCTCGAAACCAAGATCTTGCGCAAATGACTGAAAGTCGTGGCTATTGAATGGGGGACCATTGTCCGCGTCTTAACCACATCTGGTTTCCCAAATTCAGAGAAAACTTTGTCTAGCCTTGGTAGTACGGTATTTGCCGATGTTGATTTAACAGTGTCCACTATTGGATATCTGGAGTAATCATCCGTAATTATTAAGAGATACTCACTTTTCGGAAGCTCAGCGAAGTCCATGCTGACTTCCTTCCATGGAGATGTTGGTAGGGGAGACATCTTGAGTGGTTCTCGTTTGCTTTCAGGAGTAGTGATCAGACACGCATCACACGATTTTACTTCTTTGTGTACCATGCCGCCTATACCTGGGAACCAGACTTTTTCTCGCAACAGTGCTTTGGTCTTAACGAGGCCTTGGTGTCCTTCGTGAACTAATTAAACTGTCTTTCTCTGAAGACTCTTCGGGATTATGATGCGGTTTCCTCTCAGGAGTAGTGTTCCTTGTGCATCAACCGTTACTTCTTCTCGAACGTATTCAAAGGACTTGAATGTGTCTTTGTTGACAGCCGAGTAATCCAAAGCTGCATACAACTTGCCTGTCTGCACCGCCTTCATGACTGCTTGAAGAGTTCTATCTTCTCTTGTCGCCTGTTTGATCTCCTGAACCATCATTGCCTCTGGAGTCGCGTTGATCGTTATGAAGTTGACATACTCCTCCGCGATGCCCTCTTCACGACTGGTACTCCTCGTCTGTTTAACTGGATGACGGGACATGTAGTCTGCAGGGTTGTTGTCACCTCGCCTGTACTCAACTGTCGCATCATACGGTTGTAACAGCAATGACCAGCGTTCAAGCCTAGGTATAGGCTTAGACTTCGGGTTTCCGTAGATTGCTACTAGAGGCTTGTGGTCTGTGTAGATATTAACGGGATGTCCATATATGTAGATGTGGAGGTGCTCGCACGCCCATACAACCGCCAGCGCCTCTCGGTTTGCGAGTACCGCTGCTCTACCGGACTTAGCGCTCTACTTGCGTAAGCTACAACGTGTCGTTCATCCGCGTTGTAGCTGTCGTTATCTCGTTGCGCGAGGATTGCTGCCAGTCCGACTGGGCTCGCATCTCCGTCCTCTTGGTTGTGTCGAAGTAAGCCATCACAGGCGCTGTCACTAGATTCTCTCGTAGCGTTGCCACAGCTTCTTCGTGCGGAGTCGACCATTCCCATACCACGTCTTTCTTCGTAAGGTTTCGGAGTGGCTCTGTTATGGTCGCATAGTTTGGAATGAAACGAGATGAGTAATTGGTCATCCCAAGTAGGCTTCGTACCTCGCTTGGATTCTTAGGCGTTCCCATCTCTAGTATGGCCTGGACTTTCTTTGGGTCTGGTGAAATGCCTTTCTCCGAGAAGACGTATCCAAAGAACTTGAGACTTCCTTTGTTGAACTCACACTTCCTGTTTAGGGCTTGCAGACTCGCGTCATGGCCTTCTTGGGTAGTTCCATATACCAGTATATCATCGCTTACGTTCAGTACTCCTTTAATACCGCTTATGGCTTCGCGAATGGCATTTTGGAAGATTTCTGCTGCGCACGAAATTCCAAAGTTTAGTCGGCGGAATCGTCGAAGACCAAAATTGGTACTGAACGTTGTGATATAACGTGACTCTGGTGCAAGTTCAAGCTGTTCGTAGCCTTGGTTCAAATCGATCTTGTTGAACACCTTCGCACCATTGAGGTAGTTGACCATTTCGTTCAACGTGGGGATTATGTGCCTCTCGCGCTTTATGGCCTTGTTAGCTTGTCGCATGTCGACGCACACTCGAATATTCTCTGGATTCTTCGGTTTCGGGACAACTACTACTGGAGATACCCATGGGTTTGACCCTCTGCTTCTTCGATTACACCTAGTCCTTCGTCTTTCTTGATCAGTTGTTCTTTTAGCTTGCTTCTAATAATCATGTCTGGGCTACAGGCTGGACGGTGTTGTCAATGTGGAGTTTTACTTGAAAATCTTTCAATTTTCCCAGCCCCTTGAATAAATCTGTATATTCTTCCACGAGTTGTTCTGCTCTCGTTCCCTGGAGCTTGGTGTTTGTCACACGCTGTACTTTTGTAGCAACTCCAATTCTTGTGACGTCTTCCAGCTTAGTAGTGATCCTCCAGACCCCTCAACTACGTAAAATATGTCTTCCACAATTTTTGACGTTGACTCAAGAGTGCTGTTGAATTTACCTAGCCTAGCACTTGGAGTGGATCACTGTACGGGTAGATTTTTACTTTAGTCTTCTCAAGTTTTGGGATCTTTGATAACTTCCGGTAGTTTTTCTCGTCCAGCACGTTGATACTAGCACCTGAATCAGCCATGATCGTGATTGAAGTGCCATGGACGACGACTTCTAATAACGGTTGTGGTTCTGGCTTGTCTGCGCTGATGGAAAACAAATACGCTTCTTCATCTGAGCTGGAACTTTCGTTGACCATTTTGTTTATGTTCGGCTTCTGTTGTTTTTCTTGATTTTTCTTGTGTGTATCTTTAGATCTGCACACGGCTTCAAAGTGGTTTAATTTGCCGCAGCTTCTACAGGACATCTGATATGCTGGACATGTGATTTTCCCGCCCGGATGTGGGTATTCTTTTCCACAGTTTCTGCAAACACAATTCTCTGTGTTGCGTGACTTCCGGCTTGTCCTGTCACGTGACCGTCCGGCATCTTGCTTTTGGGCCGCATGGTTTCTGCCCGGGGGGGACTCCCTTATGTGAGGGGTACATGGATGCTCGTCGTACCTTTTAGGGGTCAAAATCAGGAGTTTGGTACCACTTAGAGTATCCACCATCAAACACAGACATTTCTATGTAAAGCGGTACCTTTTAGGGGTCGGGTGTCAATTGAACAAAAAAGCTGTTATCAATTTACATTTTTATTATCTTTTAGGGGTCAAAATAAGCTTGAGCCACGCCCATTTTAGTACCTCTTAGGGGTCAAATCGAAAATGTCCGACGAGCATCCCTACCTCTTTTAAATGGGAGTCCCCCCCCCCCCCCCCCCCCCCCCCCCCGGGGGGGGGTTTCTGTCAGGATTTCTTACAAGTTTGTTTACTGGATGCTTTTCATCGATGCTAGCCGCCTGAGATTTAGATATTTCCATGGCTTTTCCGGCTTCCAACAGCTGATCTAAGGTGAGACTTTCGAGTGCTTTCAAGCGAGGCTTGTGGGATGTGCAGTTTTGAACGATCTGTATTTTAATCTCTCGATTTGTGTCTACGAATGCGCACGTGGTCGCGAGCCGTCTCAATTTCGTATGAATCGCTGAAATGTTTTCTTGGCTTTCTTGCTTGGCCTGTCGAAACATGAAGATCTCATATTCTCTGTTTTTCTTCGGCGGGAAGTAGTTGGTGAGTGCTTGACTTGCTTTCCTAGCGGGTTTCTTCTTCTCCTGCTTCTGTGTTGGGCAGTGTGTCGAAGATTTCACTCACACTTTCACCGGCGTAATGTAGTAAAAGAGCTCTTTGCCTTTTGGTATCTTCTATTCCCATAGCTAGTATGAGATTCTGAAAACGGGCTAGCCATGTCTTCCATCGGACTCCGACGGCGCCTTGTTCTGAATGCACTTCGAATTCTGGAAACTGCGGTAGAGTTGCCATGCTTCTTGTATTCCTGCTTTAGATCCTTTTTTCAGTACTTCTTTTACCGGAACAAAATATGTTACGGCTTACTTGTGGAGTTTTGAGATCCGTATCCTCGTCGCCAATGTGGTGTTTTAAGATATTTATTTAAAGAAAATATTACATGCAAACCGCCACCGAAACGTGCCCGTGCTAATCCTACATCCGATCCTATATCCGGGACCTTAGTATTCACAATGACATTCCAAATAAGGCTAGCAACACTACAGGTACCGCCGCACATCTCACTTACGTCATGTACATGAGTGCCCCCCTCCCCCCGGAGTTTGAAATAGCACCGGCCTGGAGTTTGTAATTTCACTATTACGTTGAAATACCACTCCCTTTAGCCAATCAGATTGCAGAAATTTCGTAGGTCATGTTATAAACGAAGAAATCATAAGACAAGCGGAACCGTGTCAAGCGAACCTGAAAACCGTTCAGCTCCATAAGTTTCAGGCTATTTTTGGAATTCTTGTCAAATGAAGTTTGTTTTGTTCTGTTATAAATAACAAGGTTACTCAAGAAAGGTAACATAACAGTTCTTCCACTGCCTCGAATTCACAGCGGGCTGTCCAAGGTGAGTGAATATCACATTGGCTGAGTCGCGAAGTTTTTCCAAACTAGAGCCAGTTACCTAGCCGATACGGAATTGCTATACTCTAGCCTGATTTCTAATTCACTGAACAAGATTTTTCGTTATATCCAGTTCGTTTGCATGCTTATTCAAGTTTAAGTAAATTGAGAGAATGCTTTGTCAAATAAAGGTTTCCGAAGCAACTCAAGGCATATAGCATAACTTTTAACTGTGTTAATTATTTCCTTTAAAGCTCTGAGAGCGCATGAGAAGCTTTCATCAACTCTCATCGCCGGACTATCATCAGCCCGATCAAACGAGAATGAGAGTTGATGAGAGTTTAACGGTCAGCAGTAGTCGTATAATCGACTAAACTAAATAATAAAAACATAAATAACAGGCCTCTGTTATTAATAAATAGCAGGCCTCTTCTTTTGGCCGCCATATTTGGATGTTTACCCTAGATCGAGCGTTTTTTGTTTTTGTTTTTTTAACTCGTTCACAGTTTATTGATTATAAGAGCGGCTTGTATATATGTATCAAAATTTCGTCATGACCTTGCAATTTGTGTGACTCTGTAAACACGACAACTTGACAGTGACCTGATCAGGTTCGAATTGAATGAGTGTGCAGGAGAGTCGATTAGAGTGCAATAGAATTGACAGTCAAACATTAGAGCAATAGTCTAATTGAACTCTCCGGCGTCAACTCTCATGCACTATCGTCGGTGCTAGCCTGAAATACATCAGCTCGTACCAATGGTTCACTCCCCGAGGTCCGTTCTCACCGGGAGTGGTCCCTTGCCGGAAAGAGCTGAGGAGGCAGCTGTATTTCAGGCTACTCTCATGATCGTCTGATCAGGGCATTATTCCTGTTGAATGAATATTTTAATCTGAAACTGAAAAGGTCACAGCCTGGCTGAAGCCGGTTCATACAAGGTCAGGATGCCGAAACGAAACCACGCTTTAAATGAAGCACATTACAATTATAGTTACTATAAGCAAGGAGGTGTAGAATGTATCCTTTTGGGAAGTATACGGCTCATTTCATTTCAATTCACCTTAAATGTAAAATAGTTTAATGCATTCATTCATGTTACAGTTAATGACTTGGTTTATGTCTCAGTCACGCAATAGGTATACATGTATATGTACACACGTATTGATTCGCAGTCTGATTGTTATACCATGCACTCATCACGAAGCACGTTTATTAGCCTCTATTATACCTTCCTAGTATATTTTATCTGGTAGTCTGCCCACCTGCCCACCCGGTGGATCCATAAGATTTTTAGTGGTGATTATTTGTTAGTTTGTTTCTGTACGTTTATTCCATTAAACATGACATCTCTGCGCCAAACAGAAGGTTTTCTGTATGGTACGAATCTATGGAAGCCCAGAACGGTATTTCCTATTACCGTTTTCCGCTATTGCTCGTTTCGGTACCAAAAACGGTAATAGGCAACAGATTTTCTAATTCCTATTACCGTTTTGCGCTCTATTGCTCGTTTCGGTACCAAAAACGGTAATAGGCAACAGCTTTTCTATTTCCTATTACCGTTTTGCGCTCTATTGCTCGTTTTGGTACCAAAAACGGTAATAGGCAACATATTTTCTATTTCCTATTACCGTTTTACGCTCTATTGCTCGTTTCGGTACCAAAAACGGTAATAGGAAATAGAAAATATGTTGCCTATTACCGTTTTTGGTACCAAAACGAGCAACAGCGCGCAAAACGGTAATAGGAAATAGAAAATATGTTGCCTATTACCGTTTTTGGTACCAAAACGAGCAACAGCGCGCAAAACGGTAATAGGAAATAGAAAATATGTTGCCTATTACCGTTTTTGGTACCAAAACGAGCAACAGCGCGCAAAACGGTAATAGGAAATAGAAAATATGTTGCCTATTACCGTTTTTGGTACCAAAACGAGCAACAGCGCGCAAAACGGTAATAGGAAATAGAAAATCTGTTGCCTATTACCGTTTTTGGTACCGAAACGAGCAATAGCGGAAAACGGTAATAGGAAATACCGTTCTGGGCTTCCATACGTTATGCACCCTTTAAATAACCGGGTGCCTGCACGATAAACAATAAAAACGACAGTAATAAAAAAGCTATGCTAATGAATTGGTTCAGTACAAAACATGAAATTACAATAATACACTATGCTATATATACTTAAATGTTGCCAATTACACAAGAATGGAATTTTCTTCCGTCCTAATTTAGAATAATTTCTTTGGGAATTAACATGACCAAACTCGTTACATACTGTACATGATGTATATTATCATGATGATTATAATTATTGTTATTGTTACTGTTGTGCTTGATACTAGAGCATATTTCGTATGAGTGGGACAAACTACGTCATATCCGTCACCGTGCTGTACTGTAACTCTGTGATTTGATTGGATCAGCAGGACAAAAACAATGGGAAACCATTTCAACGTCACGGCATGCCGTACGGTAACCGTGCTGTAGTCCACACCGCGGCAAAACGGTATGCTCCGCTGGCCAAAAGAACGAAGGCTCTGCTATCAAATACAAATTACCGAGGGTTTCAACTTTTTTAGTAAATAATTTTATAACTAATAGTAAACTCACAGTGAATTACAAATTAAGAAAACTTCAACCTGTTAAAGTCTTAGGCTTAGCTTTTAAGTAGTTTTCTTATTTTTTGACAAAACAGTTCACAAATGGATGCTTTTAAGCAGAAATGTTAAAATCACGGGCTGTTGTTTCATTTCAGTTTTCGCGGGAAACTTGGGGCGGCCGCGCGCAGACAAGAAATAGCAAATACGCATGCGCGTAGCGTTTTGCCGCGGTGTGGCTGTAGTCAGTGTTTGTCCCACTTATACGAAATCTGCTCTGTTATTGCTATTCTAATATAATGTACGGTTCTTGTAGATCATTCAACCATTGCTCCATCATGAGTTCAGAACCGAATGAACAGAAGGTGCAATCAGAACCGCAGGACCAATCGGTGAAACCGGAGATAAAATGTACAAGCCAACGAAAGAAGCGAAGGTATTTCATCAACTATTGTAGCCTACTTTAGAGAAGTCAGTTGTTTTGAGATGGAGAGGGAAGAGTAGAGCTTTCTTCACTGAGTATTCTTAAGAATGTCATTGGTGTACGCATATTTGACTGATTGACAATTTGATTGATCCGGCCTGATTATATCGACCCTGTGCTCTTCCAGTTTCCCTAACCCGTAATAGGAAGCATATGTAATAATAATAATAATAATAATAATAATATTTTGACAGGAAAGCTCCACTCACAATTTGTGATTTTCAGGGAGGTCCTGTATTAAAAATATATATTTCACTAATATATGGAAAACAGAAAAGATAAATGGTTGAAATAAAATAGAAATAGAACAAGGATTATTATGAAATTAAGTTATGTGCCAGTAAGATTTAAAAATTGATAATGTAGTTGATTGTATAACTTCAGAGTCTAAAGAGTTCCAGTCTAATAGTGCATGGTAGGTAAACTTCTGTTGTCCCCAATTCCTACGTGCGAATGGCAAATGTAGATTGTGCTGACGGCGTGTATTATATGTATGAAAGTCGTGATTCTTCTTTAATTTAAAGTTGAAGTCCACCATGCCATTTAAGCATTTGAAGATAGTAATACAGCGATGATAGCGCCGTCGAAGGTACAGTGGTTTCCAGTTTAATAGTTCGAGTACTTGAGATGCAGAAGAACTTGAGGGAAAGTCGAGCATTAGTCGAGCAGCATTATTCTGAAGAACTTGAAGGTGATCCATGAGGACGGTATTATTCTTATCTCCCCAGACGATATCGGCATAGTCAAGTAAGGGAAGGACAAGAGATTTATAGAGAGTTAGCCGCGCATGCAAGGGCAGCACTTTTACCAGTTTGTGTTATTGTCATACGTACGGTACTACACCTGATGGGTTTATACATGCACATTTTGTGGGCCTATATTTTGCCTTTTTTGAAAACATAGCCGTGTTGACAAGACGTCAGCGTGTTGCCTTTGCCATTGATGTACCCCGCATGGCAGATTTGGAATGCGTTTTAACTCTACCGTTTAGAGATATTGGGATTTCTTAAACGACCCACCGTTTCAAAAGCTAATCTGCCGATGAATGGCTTTAAATTAAGTTTAAAATAAACGTACATCCAGTCAAATGAGATTCTTCATTTTGTTTTCTCTGCAGTCCACCGGGGCGAACAGAACGGGAGGTGAATCCAATGGATGCAATTCCTCTTTCGGAAACTGAGCGGATGTTATTGAAAGAATTCGAAAAGCAACAACAAAAACAAAAACAAGAACAAAAGAGCAGAAACAAGAAAACAGAAAAATAATTAACAAGAAACCGTCGCTAGACGGTAAGATGCAATAGGAAAAACAACAAAAACATAACCAAAAGACAAGGAAACCATATGAAACCAGTCATATACCGGCCTCCACTTTTATAACTTCGTATTCCCGTTTCAATAGTTTATCCACATGTACAGAAAACATGAACATAACCATGTGAAAGAGTATGTCAACATTAGTGATCTTGCGAGTGCAGTGAAGTTCAGTACAGTACAGCCACTTGAAATTATAGCGATTTGTATGAGAAAAACAACGGAGGCCTTTCTAGTCTCGGAATAGAACTTCACTGTTCGAGATATGCTCAAAATCAAACGTCAAGAAGTTTATATAAGTGTTACTTGCTGTAAAATATGAACGGCAAGTACGTATCGTTGAAATATTTTGCTATCCGAGGTCACAATTTTGAAAGTGAATTATCTGTTACACCTTGAGAAACAAAAAATAAATAAAAAATAAAAAAGGACACTAGAGCAATAGCGATGCTCTCTGATCCACTGACCTCTTACATTGACTTGCTTTATGTTTTTGTTTTAATATTTGGCAACGTTTATGAACTTAGATGTAAATGCCCAATAGAAAATAAAATACTTGCTTCGTACTCAACTGATGTAGTCGTAGTATATTGTCTAGTATGTTGATGCAAAGGAAGATTGTGTAAAATGCTTGTTTCATTTTGGGAACTGGAACACAAGAAAAAAGAACCCACAAAGAAAGGCACAATACACTAACTATACATAATTGGGATGGCCAAAGTTGATGGCAAAAGCATATTGAGTCGATACATTAAGTCCTGGTTTATATGACAAGTATTTTGGGTACGGTACTCTTAACTTGGCACGGTACTCCAAACAGGCGGGTCGAGACTACCTTTTCACAGGGTCTCAGAATCCTAACGTATACATTTGCGGGCACGCGCAACCCAAACATTTCCATTTAAACGACAAAAATAGGGAATGCTGTGCCGATACGTTTTGGGAAGAGTACCTAAATTTATAAGAGGGTCTGAATGGGGGGGTCTACATGTCAGTTGTCAGTTAATTTTTTGGCCATTTGTCAGTTGTCAGTTAGCCCTAGTTAATCATTGCTAGAGAAAATTTACAATATTTGACCCACAAACACCAAATTTGTCAGTTGTCAGTTATTTTTCGGTTGTCAGTTTTCAGTAAAAAAATCGTCATTTGTCAGTTGTCAGTTATTTTTAAGGCCGTTTGTCAGTAGTCAGTTAACCCCATTCAGACCCTCTTATAAGTGCCATCATGTAAATCAGACTTTAGAAGGATAGCATAATAATAATAAACAGTTCTTAAGCGCATTATACAAATGTCTCAATGCTCTCACAATTATCATAATAACTAGTAAATTTAAATTAACTACTAAATACCCAATAAAAACTACATTACTAGACACATAAGATCTAATAAGTTAAAAATACCTAAGTATTACCTAATCTGATAATAATAATAATAAGTATGCATAAAAAGGACTGTGGTGAAAGGAAAATTAAGTTGGAAAAAGGAATGTTTTAAGGGCAGATTTAAAGCAGTCTACTGATTGAGCAGTTCTTATTTTAATAGGGAGAGCGTTCCATAATTTAGGTGCAGCTATAGAAAAGGCTCGGTCACCATAAGTAACGGTGTGGGCTCGAGGTACAGTTATTAATAACAGGTTCATATTAGAAGACCGAAGATTACGTCTGGGCTGATAGGGATTAAAAAGATTTGAATTCTTTGCAAACAGCTACTAAACTGATTTAAAAGTTAAACGAGTTAAACATCAAGTGGACTATCGTACCTCCCGCTCCCTCTGTAAGACTTATATAAAAAGGAACAGATAACATTCGGATAAAGTCATGTTTTTAAGCTAAGTTGTAGGCACACCGTTTCTTATTCGATACAGTGATAATTTTCCCATCGGCCGTCTACCAGCGGGCTATGTTTTGTCTCCACATTTAGCTATATATTTGTTTTAATGATAAATCTAGCTTTGAAAGGTTTGAATACCAGTTTTTTTATGGTCAACTAATGCTTGAGACGGAGCCGGAAAAGCTTCAGATTGTCGTAGGAATCACACAAAGAGCTAGCAACCTACTGAATCATGAAAAGCGTATTTTTTTCCGCATGCAATATGTTTTGATCCTGTTCTATAAAACAAGGAAATTAGTAACTCAAGAATGGTAACACAACACTCTGTTCATTGTTCATTGTTCACCCTTCTCTACTCTAAGATTTAGCCGGAAACACGGGAATTGGCCGGAAATTGTTTAAATAGTTGTTTAAATTTAAAATTTCTTTTTCTAAAAATAGTTCAGATTCTAGCCTTCCCGCAGGCATCTCTAGTTTTCGAACTTGGATTGTGGGCTTCCACAGGAAGCCCTGTAGAGGAAGGTTATCCAGTTTCAAACTTGCCACACAATTACCGTATATGGCACTTCTTATGCAGCTTCTTTATACCGCAAGGTACAATGAAATATTCCTATTGTTCTAGCTCGGTAGCTACACAATGATTCTAAACTTAGCAACGTATTGTTAGTATAACATCGTCAATATCAATGTCGGCTTTTGTACCTTTGTCGCTAGTTGCCGCATTTTGAGTTAAAAACCGCAGTACTTGAAGGAATACGCAAAACATATTATGGGCATAAATGAATTGGTAAGCAGTGACATCAAACAGCCACATAATGAACTATGATGAACAATTATATATCAGAATCAATATGCATTCAAGTCCTCTGTGTAGCTATTCTTTTGTTTTAAGAACCTAATTTGAATAAGTCACTTTTAGCGATGTAGCATGTATAAACATCACTGTCATATGTCGTTATATATATATATATATGAATTTCTTGGTGAAGGCAATGTTGTATATATACGGAGACATCATTTGAAGAGCGGAACCGTGTCTAGCAAACCTGAAAAACGGTGAACTCCATTCCGTTTCAGGCTATTCTGGAAATTCTACCGGATGAAGCTTTTTCCGCATACGAAATGTTCGGCGATCTGTTATAAATAACAACGTAACCCAAGAAAGGTAACAGAACAGTTCTTCCACTGCTCTGTTCGAACTTACGTACCCTCCAAGGTAAGTAAATATCATAATTAGCATCAAGACTGTTCATTCCTAAAAGGAATTGGTAATGATATGAAGTGTTCTCTTTCTTATTGCCACCTGTCTGAGGTTTTTGGCGTCAACAGAATGAGTTGATGTTTTAGCTTACCCTGGTTCCAGGGGTTTTCTCTAATTTGTAAGCGACGGTTAAGCGGCGACAGCGAACTGCCAAGTATAGCGAGAAATAAAAGAAAACTTCTCGCTGCGTCGCAGCTCGCTGTCGCCGCTTGCGGGCTTAACCCCTTAACCGTCGCTTAAAATTTACAGAAAACCTCTGGAACCAGGGTAATTTCTAAGCGATTTCAGAAATGATTGATCTTGGACTTTCCGGGCTGAGGCACTCCACAGGCACCACATTACGTTTCACTGTTTCTTTCGGCCTTTGCTCCTTACTACTTCATTTGACATCAAGTATGTCTCTCGTAGATCAGTCAACAATAAATAAATCACTGCTCGATCATTAGTAATTCTAACATTGGGAATGACACTAAAGATAGAACCATTTTTACGCAGACACGTCTTAGTAAAAGTGTTTCAACTAGTTTTCACCAAGATCTCGCTTTGATCTCGCATTGATCTCGTTTAATTTTTGAAAGTTAACTAGAATATCAGAGCTTTCTTGGTCAACTTTATACTTTATGCTGCCGGAGTGTTAGCGTAGGAAGGACTCCTAATCTAGTGAAAATTAGGATTTTTTTTTGGATCGGAGGATTCCACACGTATCCAATTAGCAACACCCTTATATGAAGACTCAAAATGCAATCAATCAGAGACGTTTGTACTGATTTATTTGAAGCTAACTACACATACGGCGTCACTAAGTTCGAATGCATGAATCACCGCAGTACTTGAAGGAACAGGAAATCGAATCATTATGCCAAATCGACACGCAAAACAAAACTTACGTGAAACAAAACAGCCACATAATCAAATATGATGACAAATTATATGTCAAGTATACATCAAAGAAATGATTTAGAAAATACCTACAAACAGTTCAAATGAACCAGTTCACAAAGGTACTTTTAAACGGTTTCCTTTTTACTGCTGAGGTGGCAGGGCATTTGATTGTTGTGTTTGATGTTGTATATGGGACTGTGTGTCACTTGTACATGTATGTTACTTGTTTACAAATTGTAGGAGCTCTCAAAGGTTACCAGAAGAGCTAGAGGAGCGTTACTAACTGACTCGTGTAACCGGAGCCATCAGTGTCTTGGCACAAGTCAAGGCCTAAATGTTGAATACTTTTTTGGGGATGTACAGTGTAGCATTTCTTAATATCACTGATATATGTATATATTTCTTGGTTAACGCCATGTTGTATAAGGAGCAATTGTAGAGCCGCGAGTGCAGTAATTCACAGAAGCATGTACATATGGCGATGTATAAAACCTGGAACTGAAAATCTGGGAACATGGAACAGCGAACAGGGAATCAGACAAATTTTTCAATTAAATTTAAATTTGTTTTGATAAAGTAAACGAAATGCTGGAAACAAAACCGACATGCCCTCATATATGGAATTAACTAATATAGTGTGTTAAACATATACTCTCTTCACTCCTGGGCCAAGTTGTTCGAAGCCCGATTAGTGCTAATCCTGGATTAAGTCTTAACCCATGGTTTTGGTTCTCTTGGTAGAAGGTATTAGTTTCCAATTCTAGCAAGACAAGTAGAAAAGTACTTGTTATTTCTCCTCTAGGAATAAGTCTTTAAGTAATGACTCGCGTCAGAACAGCATATCAATAAAATAGCAAGCAAAAGTGTCGTTTTGAACTTCCCGCGGCCTCTTCCATATTAGGAAAATTCCATATTCCATATTTGGAAGAGCGGCAAGGAAATTCAAAATGGCGGTTTCTAGGTCCCAGACCTCTAAATTGACACTCGTTGTTTGATATGGGAGCACTCAACGGCAAGGTATGTAAAATGTGTTAATTTTCTATTGTTCTTTCTTGTAATTTCATTGGTTGATACTCGTACATTCACTAGAAAACCAGCCAGGCAATATATTTTCATTAGATAATGTTTCATGTTTCAATTTAGTTTTGATTATACTAACTGTGGTCTGATTTCAAAGAAAATCGTATTTGGGGAAAGTTATCAAAAGTGTGATTGAAATATCTTTTGTCTTCCCCCTCCCTATTGGTTGGATGGTGATTTTATCTATAACCAACAACATACAGTTTCCTTTATTTTCTGTTTGTAACTTTTACTGTAGACATCCGTCAGACAGCACTTAAGGCATATTAAAGCAAAATCGTATTTGGGAATTGCTCATTGCCGTACGCTATTGTCTTTTGCTCCTGTCGTTTGCTCCTTTGGCGAGCCATTACTTAACCTCAAATATGTAGTTCACAAGTAGCCAAATTGAACTATATATTGCCCTTAATACTGGATTAGTTTAATCGAGCTTCGAACAACCGGGCCTTGCTGTTGTAAATAAAGAAGTCCAACCGAATTTACTGATAGCCAAATTATTATTTTTTAAATGGTTTTATTAATTTAAAATAATACTACTACTTATGTTCTGATAAATTACAAGTAAGGAGTGAAGAAGTCAAGAACGACATAGAAAGAACAAAATGCACACCTATGTTCTTTCTTACCCAAAAACACCATTGACTGCAAAGGGTCTAATTACAGCAAGGGGCGTTTCATTGTTCGTCAGAGAGTCATACTGACTGATATTAATATCGTTTGTAAAGCTATACGTCAGTACCGAGACAAGGAAAGTGGGCAACGTAATTGCTTTCAGTATCCGGAGAACATTCAAAACTGCGCTACCTGTGTTAGTGAGCCGGCCCGTTTTACACTGCTGCTAATTGCGATCGGCTTAAGCAATAATCTGACTTAGAAATTGCAATAAAACTTCGTGTCATATATTTAATACAGGGACGATTAGTTAGTGGTTCATGAATATGATCGATGATTAAGAAATATTGATCACTAGAGGTGAAAATCTGTTCCAAACATCAGTGATTTTCAATTGGTATTTCATTGGGTTTCTCAGGCTGAGCTTGTTTGGACCTAGAGTCTGTTTCTCAGCCTGAGTTAAGCTATTAAATAAAAAAAATAAAATAAAAATAAACTCGCCACGTGACCAGATTAGAGATTGTGGTTGGCCAATCAGGTCATGAATTATTAATGATAGATAAAGATAAATTATACACCAGGTTGAAAGGGATCGCAACATTCGTTCTAAAGTGCACATGAGACCCATCCAGTTGTTAATGATTTAAAGGTCAAAGTGCACATGAGCCCTAGCCAGTTGTTAATGATTTAAAGGTCAAAGTGCACATGAGCCCCAGCCAGTTGTTAATGATTTAAAGGTCAAAGTGCACATGAGCCCCAGCCAGTTGTTAATGATTTAAAGGTTAAAGTGCATATTAGCCCCAGCCACGGCTATCATGTAAAACAGTATTTAATTATTAATCTAAATTTTATATGTAAATAACTGATGATACCACCGTGTTTAAATAAAGTTTATGTATGTATGTATGTATGTAGGTCAAAGTGCATATGAGCCCCAGCCAGTTGTTAATGATTTAAAGGTCAAAGTGCATATGAGCCCCTGCCAGTTGTTAATGATTTAAAGGTCAAAGTGCATATGAGCCCTAGCCAGTTGTTAATGATTTAAAGGTCAAAGTGCATATGAGCCCTAGCCAGTTATCAATGATTTAAAGGTCAAAGTGCATATGAGCCCTAGCCAGTTGTTAATGATTTAAAGGTCAAAGTGCATATGAGCCCTAGCCAGTTGTTAATGATTTAAAGGTCAAAGTGGAAATCAAAATGACTGACATAGGAAATCAAAAATCAATGACGTCATTCAAGTCAAAAGCGAATTCTAGTTTATTTTGCTTGAATTTTATCTCAACTCCACTTATTAAAATATATTTCAATAACATTGCAAGGATCAAATGTCTTACGCCTGAAAAACAACTGAAAAACAATTAACAAATTCAATGTTATGATTCAATTCTTGGTCAACTCATTAGCATAATTTGACGTAAATGACGTCATTTCGAGGATTTGTAATGCATTTTAAAGCAATATTACGAGCATATATAGACCGATTTAGCTTGTACATTTGTTGTCCCAATTCTGATCATGTGACAGCTCTCCAGAGGTTTCAGTGCTTTGTTTTCCATATAGAGGAATTTGTACATTTCCTCTTAGGATACAGAAAAACAAGAAAACGTTTCTCAAGGGAAAAGTCAGGTGACCTGAACTGGGACAACAAATGTACACCTTACTGCAACCAAATCAACGATTTCTATCTTTGGTTCATAAGCACTTTAACCGGAGGGAACAATTCCTTTTAACACAACTGATTAGGTAAATATTCCCAATTAAGGGTAGAGTAGTGACAGAACTATAATAGATATTCATGGGAAGTAAGAACATCTTAGACTTCAATCAAATGTTTCCTTTTCATTGTAGGACGAAGAGTTATCGAATTCATAGCTCTCGGGGATGATGCTAGGTCAATATCAGGAGGCATTGGAATATCACAAGAACGTCTTGCGTATATGCCAAGACACAGGTGACATAGTAGGGGAGGAAACGTCGTACTGCAATATTGGTAACGTGTACTACTCGCTAGGTCACTTTAAGGAGGCATTGGAAAATCACAAGAAAGCCTTGCGTATATGCGAAGACACAGGTGACCTAGCAGGGAAGGGAAGGTCCTATTGCAATATTGGCAACGTGTATTACTCGCTAGGTCAATATCATGAGGCAATGGAATATCAAAAGAAAGCCTTGCGCATATGCCAAGACACAGCTAAGATAGCAAGGGAGGGAGGAATACATTGCAACATTGGCATTCTCTATTTCTCGCTGGGTCAATACCAAGAGGCAATGGAATATCACAAGAAATACTTGCGTATATGCCAAGACACAGGTGATATAGCAGGAGAGGGAAGGGCTTATTGCAACATTGGTAACGTGTACGTTTCGCAAGGAAAATATGAAGCTGCAATGGAACATCACAAGGAACACTTGCGTATATGCCAAAACACGGGTGACAAAGTGGAGGAGGGGAGGGCGTGTGGCAACATTGGTACTGTGCATTACTCGCTAGGTCAATATCAGGAGGCAATGGAGTACCACAAGAGACAGCTGTGTATATGCCTAGACATAGGTGACGTAGCGGGCGAGGGGAAAGCATGTGGAAACATTGGCGGCATATATTACAAGCTTGGTCAATATCAGAAGGCAATGGAATATCACACAACAAAGTTGCGTATATCCCAAGATATTGGAGACATAGCAGGAGAGGGAAACGCGTATTCCAAAATTGGTAACGTGCATTGGTGGCTGGGTCAATACCAGGAGGCAATGGAATACTACAAGAAAGCCTTGCGTATATGCCAAGACACAGGAGAGGTAGCAGGAGAGGCAAGCGCGTATTCCGAAATTGGTAACGTGCATCAGTCACTAGGTCAATATCAGAAGGCAATGGAATACTACAAGAAAGCCTTGCAAAACTGTAAAGGCATAGGTAACATAGCAGGGGAGGGATCGTCGTATGGCAACATTGGTAAAATGTACTACTCGTTAGGTCAATATCAGGATGCAATGGAATATTATCAGAAAGCGTTGGGTATATGCAAAGAAACAGGTGACATAGCAGGTGAGGCCAATGTATATGGCCACATTGGTAGCGTGTATACCTCGCTAGGTCAATATAAGGAGGCCTTGGCATATCACAAGAAACACCAACGCATATGCCAGGAAATAGGTGATATAGCAGGGGATGGAAACGCGAATTGCAGCATAGGTATTGCGTATTACTCGCTAGGTCAATATCAGGAGGCAATAGAATATCACAAGAAACACTTGCGTATATGCCAAGACACAGGTAACATAGTATGGGAGGGATCGTCGTATGGCAACATTGGTATTGCGCTTTACTCGCTAGGTCAATACCAGGAAGCAATGGAATATCACAAGAAACACTTGCGCATATGCCAAGATACAGGTGACACAGCTGGTGAGGGAAAGTCGTATTGCAACATTGCAAACGTGTATTACTCGCTAGATCAATATAAGGAGGCAATGGAATATCAAAAAAAATACTTGCGCATATGCCAGGACACAGGTGACATAAAAGGCGAGGGGAAAGCGTATGGCAACATGGGTAGCGTCTGTTTTGCAGATGGTAACCTTGATGATGCCGAAGGGAATTTAAGAAAAAGCCTACGTTGCTACGAAGAAGTATTTAAATTACTTCACCAACAGGATGATTACAAAGTGTCCATTGTTGATACTTATATCAACGCATATCGTCTGCTGACATTCGTGTTAATGGCAGCTGGAAAACAAGAGGAAGCTCTTCTGGCATCTGAGCGTGGACGCTCACAAGCACTGAAGGATTTGCTCATAATGAAATATGGATTACCAAGAGAAGAGAAAAAGGGTCATCTGCCCATAGAGGACATCAACTCGTTAGTTAGTAGCAGCGATTCTAGTTTTCTTTTTCTTTCCCTCTTTAGTAACAAACTTTTTATCTTCCTGTTAGAGAAAGGAAAAGACTTACGTGTTATAGAAAGATTACCCGGCTCTTTCGCATTTTGTAAGAGCAGTGTCTTTTCAAGCATTGGATTTCAAGTCATACTCAAGTTGTATATCACCAAAATGATACAAGATGTGAATGAGGATATAAGAGCCCTTCAGAAGCACTCCGTTGAGGACAGGTCCATGGGTGAAGCTCAAGATACGTATCACGATGCAGATGACGGAGCATCAGCTACCACAACCAGGGAAGAAGCTTTGGTTAAGAATACGATAACACGGAAGACAAGTTGCAGAGGACAGCCAACAAAGCACACGGATGAAGACAGCGAAAGTGAACCCATAGCTGAACAAACGCCACGAAATCAGAGTAAAGTAGTCTTTGACTTATTAACACCTGAGAGCAACCATGAAGTGAAAACAGTGACCAGTGATATAGACGGCGCAAGTGGCCCAAGAGATGAACAAACGCAAATAAATCAGAGTAAGATAGTCTTTCACGCAACAACACCTGAGAGCAAATATGAAGTGCAAACAGAGAACAGTGACGTGGAAGGCGCAAGTGGCCCAAGACCTGAACAAACGCAAATAAATCAGAGTACGCTAGTCTTTGACGCAACAACACCTGAGAGCAAACATGAAGTGCAAACAGAGAACAGTGGTGTGGACGGCGCAAGTGGCCCAAGAGCTGAACAAACGCAGTTAAAGCAGAGTGAGGTAGTCTTTGATGCATCAACACCTGAAGGTCACGATGATGCATTCAGTAGACAGGCGACCCCAGACAACCAGCTCAACGACGATCACAGTGGCGATAATCTCTTCAACGATCTTTATCAATTTTTGATCGCCCCAGTTCAAGACGCACTCACTAAACCTGAAATTGTAATCATTCCAGATGGTCCATTATTCTTTGTGCCATTTGCAGCTCTGAAAGACGAAGGCCAACCGTTTCTGTCAGAAACCAAGCGTATTCGAATTGGTCCGTCACTCACTACTCTAAAGCTGCTAAAGGAATGTCCTGTTGAGAAGCATTATAAGAAAGATGCCTTGATAGTTGGTGGCCCGATTGTTGGAGAAGTCATATATAGAGGGGAAAAGAGAAATTTCACTGATCTGCCATTTGCGAGGCAAGAAGCCCTCATGGTTGGTGACATATTGGGGGAAAGACCATTGATTGGCTCATTAGCAACCAAGGACGAAGTTATGAGAAGCCTGCAGGAGGGTGTACGTGTCGTCCATATTGCCACCCACGGTGATGCAACTACTGGTGAACTTCTTCTCACTCCGGGGCCCTGCGAAGGTAAAGAGATCCCCAAGGAGGAGGACTACATGCTGACAATGAAGGACATCTATTCGAGTGGAATCAACGCACAGTTAGTTGTCCTTAGCTGCTGTCACAGCGGGCGCGGTGAAATCAGAGCTGAGGGTGTGGTGGGTTTGACTCGAGCTTTCCTTGCTGCAGGAACCCGTTCAGTTCTGGCGTCATTGTGGGGCGTTGACGATGAAGCAACGTCTTACTTCATGAGACATTTCTATCAACAACTGAAGAGTGGAGAGAGTGTATGTGCAAGCCTGCAGCAGGCCATGACAGAGATGAGAAAGACTGATGAATGGAATCACCCATATTACTGGTCACCATTCTTTATCGTTGGTGACGACCTCAGAATTGCTACCGCGTAATGTACGTGTTCAATTAAGGATTTTAGGTTGTGTATAATATCTAATATCCTAACAGTACCCATAAAACCACAGGTTCCCTATAGATAAATCGTGGATACGAGGTCAATTATATATATATATATTTAGCTGCAAGATTTGTGCAATTATGATCTGTCAAACAATTTGAGTGCTTGAAACGTATGAAACTATTGGCCGCAAATTAAAGCGTGTTACTAATGTTAATGAGAATTGAATTCTCCCATTTTCTAGACTTCACATATATTTTATGCTTGACTCCATTCTTTTTTCTAAACCCGGTCGAGATCGAATACATGAATGTACGTTTTGAATCCCATTTTGTCATTCACATCGTAAACATTACCAGAAATAACGAGCATCATGGCGAATAACTCTTTATGCATTTATATAGTTTATATGGACACTTTTCCTTATTTCAAACGGCCAAATATTCAACAAAACTGTGCAACCTAAGGAGTCAGTTCAATGTAGCATGTTTTACGTCCATAGTATTACCACAACGAATGTCTAAATGCTGCGGTCGATATATGCTGGTTTGTCACGCACACAGGTTTCAGTATGAGGCTCCAGAGAAAATTAACTTTATTATTTTCTTGGAGAAAAAGAATTATTTGTCTCGTAGCCTCGTATTGAAACCTTTGTGTTTGACAAGTGAAGCACTCATATCGAAAGTGGGCAAGAGCAGATTTCGTATGAGTGGGACACACTAAGGCATGTCCGTACAGTAACTGTCTGTAATTTGATTGGATCAGGAAGACAAAAATAATAGGGAAACCTTTTCAAAGTCACGGCATATCGTAGAGTAGCCATGCCGTAGTCAATGCCGTAGTTTGTCTCATTGTCATCTTCCCTATTAGCGGGCACAGTTACGTTTAGGACATTGCCGTTCGTGTGCTTTAGCTGCATTATGTAATCAGTCACATTTTTGCAAAGTAAAAACCTCGTGAAATGAGCACTCGATTACTGCATGGGATTTGTGGAAGTTATCCTCATATGCTGCAGCTAACGGACAAAGAGGTAAATGACATTTGAATGATTGTGTCCAGGGTGATTTAATTGTATCGCTCAATCAGTATATTTCTTGTATACGTATTGTACATCTGTTACATAAATCTAGTGTTAGCCGCGTGAATAATATACCGTTCGCTCAAATCGAACTCCTTGTAATGTTGAAATTTCTGTTTTCAGTTTTTACGTAGTTCCAATAAACCAACTTCATTCTGAAACGTCTGGTTAGTAATACAGTGTACACTAGTGCCGGTCTGTGGTTGTTTAATATTAGAACAATGCGGTTTGATTCGGTTTTGTTTTGACCTCTAGAAACCTGCCATTTGTTACCTGATCCGTATATTTCATAGGATGGTGCAATCATTATGTAAGCAAATGTCACGTCAGCGCCGCGCCGCGGGAGTCGGCAGTAACAATTTATACTAAAATCATTAAAAACAATGCTACCTAAATGCATTTTCTACGCTGTACATCGTTCTTAAAATAAGCAAAATTTAAAATAGGCGAACTGGATTACAAGGAAAACAGATTGTGATAAATATCTGAGACATTTTGTGAACCGCGTGCTAAACGCGGGAATTCGGCGGGAAAGGAGAACTTCGCGTGCGCGTACGCGCCGTCAAAAACGCCAGAAGTCTCGTTCAAAACTGAATAAAATGTGTTTTGCTTGCAGCAATTAAAAGTCCATCAGCATGTCTCTTTTTCCTTATCGTTCATTTTCAGAAATATATTCCATTGTGGGTGGGGCGTAAAATTATGCAATACCGCCTGCCAAGCTAGCGAAACAGTCGACAGCTTGGGTCATGCTAATCTCAAGCTCTCGTCTTCTCTTGTTATTCACTGTTAATCTTCCGCTTGGTATTCCTTCATTTACAGTCGAAACAGATCAAGCGTTCCTCTCTAGAGCCAGACATTTGGTTTCCTTCTTCGTTTCAGATTTCCCGCCGTGTTGAAATGAAACTTGCAAATTCAAAATGAGCCTATCCTTTGCAGGCGTTCTTGGGACTAGCGTTTGCGTGACAACAGTAAGTGCAGCGCTGTGAAGGAGACTAAAATTCAAGTACGCTTGGAATAAGATGGAATACAATCAAAATACGCTTGGAATAACTTGGAATACAATCAAAATTCGATCGAAGTTCAATTTCAATTTTGCAAGTCTCACTTAAACAATGGAAGTTTGAAACGAAGAATGAAATAAAATTTTTAATAATGAACTTGAGTTCATTTCTTGCTCTACGAAGGAACGCTTGACTTGTTTTGACTGTATAAAAAAGCTTAATGAGGGTTTCTGCCGTCAAATTGATCTTCTTCAGCATTCCCCATATCAACAGACATGCATAAGGGCTCTCAATGTAGCAGAAAGACTCCCCAGCTAGGGTATTCTATCATAAAACATGCCTTAGCTGTGTATTCGGAGCTAAGGTCATTCACTGCGCATTATGGTGAAATCCAAAATTAATTTGTACAAATATCTGTGTTTGGGTGCATAACTGAATCTTACATATCTAACACTTATTTAACATTTACAATGAAAATTTAGTTCATTTGGGCGATTTAAAGGGGCCATGTCATGGTACTGCGCATGTATCAAGTAATCGCTCGGTTGGTGGCTGTTAATTGGATACAAACAGTTAAACTTCCCTCCCTCAATGCTTGATTGAAAGGATTTTCAATATTTTCTCTGGAGACTGTTTATATACACTATTTGTTAGTCATTTTTGCATATTTGCTTTGATTTTATGCATCCCAGATGGCCGAGAGGTTCGTTGGTTCATATCAAAATCGGTGAAAATAACTGTTTCCGGCCCGGAACGCGAATGTAAAGTATATTACCGTGACACAGCCCCTTTAAAACTACTTTTACGAAACTCGCCCCAGTCCTTCCTCGGAAAGGTCTGTTTTGGAGCTAAATGTGCGATATTTTACAAAATATATCCGAAATATTTTTTCAATATATTTAATCAGAGCAAGGTTGGCCAATAGATACCAAAGTATAACGAATTTCTGGATGCTTAGATATTCTTATGCAAATACTGTTATTAACTATTTTTACGCTCTTGTAAGGATGCTAACATAGTAGATTTCGCTGTATTCTGCTATATTACCGTCCACTTGCAGTATTGGTAAGGTTTTTATGCTAAGTTTGGTATGCATACTGCGTAATATATTCATTTGTTCGCTATGAACAGAGTTATACCTAGCAGTTGATGGGTGCTGTTTACTCGTGCTGACATTTTGAATATTTCTGCTGTGGGACGTCAGTAGTAGGAGAGGGACCGAATTAGCCCTTATTTGGTGAGGTAACTCACGAAAGTGGTGAGGAAGGATGACGTCACAGTTCTGTTTTTTTTGGCTAATAAATAAAGTGGTGAGGCATCTCATTACCTATTGTTAAATTAGTGGGGAGGGTATGTAAATTAGGGGGTGAATAAATTATCTATTGTTTTGAGTTCATGAATAAACCCTCACCCTGATATTTAAAACCTTACAGTACAAGCTGCGCTTGTTGTTTCGTTTGAGTTCTCAACATTTTATCTCATAATCTCTGAGTGACGTTAGGGTTGATATTAGGGTTAGGCTGGATTTTGACATGTGCACGAAGTTTGAACATTAAAGTAATTTAGAGGTCAGTAGTGGGAGGGGGACCGAATTAGACCTTTTTTGGTGAGGTAACTCACCAAAGTGGCGAGGAGAGATGACGTCACCGTTCTATTGTTTTTTGGCTCATAAATAAACTGGTGAGGCATCTCATTCCATAGACCCATTCGAAAAATGGCGTCCAATTTAACTAACTATTGTTTAGGACTGACTAGCCTCGCTTACACGTTCAAAAGCTTTTGTGTGGACTGACTAGCCTCGTGTTCACGTTACCAGGACAATAGCTTTTTAAATTGGACGCCATTGGGTCCATATTGTTAATAAAGTGGAGAGGCATCTCATTACCTATTGTTAATAAAGTGGGGAGGATACATAAATTTGGGGATGAATAAATTATCTAATGTTTTGAGCTCATGAATAAAGTGCGGGGAAATACACAATTTAGTAGGGAGTCCATAAATTAGTGGGGAGGATACAATAATTAATAGGGAGTCCATAAATTAGTGGTAAGGATACATAAATTAGTGGGAGTTCATATCTATTGTCTTTCCGCATGAACAAAGTCCTGGGGAATCTCATTATCTCAGGAAACGTTGGCAAGGACCAATAGACGAAGTAGAAAGACCGGATCTCCTCGGAAGGATCTAATCAGCAGAATTGTATAAGAAATAATAGAACGATGCAAGGCTGATTTGTACGGTTTGGGAATAACTATACTGGACCAATATTTTGGCTGGCACGGCCAACCTACATCAGGGTTTACAAGTTTGCCGAAATATTGGTTAAATATAATTACTCCGAAACCGTACAAATCAGCCTAGCATCGTCTTGTTGAATCTCATTACCTATTGTCTTTAGTTAATGAATAAAGTGATGAGGTAAAGTTTGGTCAGGTAAAGTGACACCCGACGACCACAACGCCCGTCATCCGCCGTCCGCGCGCCATGATAATCACAAATAAGAAACATAAATTGCAATCCTTGCCAAATCCGCCACACACGACGCCCGACGCCCGCACGCCATGAAGGGTAGCCAAAGGGTAGCGTAGTGGTAGCCAAAGGGTAGCGTAGGAGTAGCCAAAGGGTAGCGTATGGGTCGCCAAAGGGTAGCGTTGAGGTAGCCTAGGCCTAGGGGTAGCAATGGGGTAGCCATGGGTAGCGTAGGGGTAGCCAAAGGGTGGCGTTGAGGTAGCCTATAGGGGTTACCATGGGTAGCGTAGGGGTAGCCAAAGGGTGGCGTATGAGTAGCCAAAGGGTAGCGTTGAGGTAGCCTAGGTGTAGCAATGGGGTAGCGTAGTGGTAGCCATGGGGTAGCGTAGGGGAAGTCAAGTTTTCTTTGTTTTCTTCGTTTTGATCATAGGAAGTGTACTGAGGCTAAACCTAACCCCAGTAAGTCTGAGGCTATGACTAAGGATAACCCTTGTTTTGAAACTCTGAATTTCTAACGGGACTTGAAACAACCACAGGGGTTGATCATAGCCATGACCCGGCTAATTTACAGATCGAATTGTAATTGAGCGTGTTGGTACATATGACTGGCTAAAGATAGTGCATTATTGGTGAACACAGCACTCTTGACACCAGGACTAATAATAATAATAATATTACTTTATTTATCGAGGGTAACACTTATACAGATAATATACACGTGATCCTCGACATAAAGTAAAGAAAAGAAATATATAGATAATTAATAAAAGTAACAACTAAACACTAATAAAGACAGTTTCAAATTACAACAACAATCATTGGAAACAGTAAGGCCAATATGTATAGTATGAAGCTCTTGGCGCTGCTTGTTTTAGTTCAGTAGTTAGTTTGTTCCATAGAGAAGCAGCGCTAAAACTGAATGCACTCTACCTAGATCCTCTCTTACCCTTTGGGAGAACCTCACGTTGTTGTGTAAGACCAGACATGTTTCGAAAACCTCATTTCAACGACATTCTAACCGCATAATTAATAACGAGAATGGCAGATCATTGCTAGAATGGTAACAGCAGGATTGAATTATGTCTCTCCTGTATGAAAATATAGATTTTGAGACGAACATTTGCATAATCGCTCCTTGGAAATGGCTGATTTGTAAGCGTTGCAATTACAAACAAGTAATGCAGTGAATAAATATCAGCTTTGGAAAGCTTCTAAAAGACTATAATAGTCTTACTGAAGAAGTGTGTTTTATTTTCGAGACCTTACTCTGTCAATAAGAATACAAAATACGGCGAGAATTCAGTGGATATTTCAACAATCCAATAAAATATTTGCATTGGATTCGGAGAGAGCATGGAGGCCGGAGTCAAGATTTGAATTCCTATGCAAACCATTGGAATCAGGTTAGTCAGTTTCGAATGAAAGAAACTATCAAAGAAAGTAGACTGTCTATGAGTTAAGTCGGCTAATGACTTGATATTTCAATAGATGGCTCCAAGAGAAACATTTTCGAGTTATGTACAATATTGATTCAATTGAAATCACAAGAGGGCTTCACGTATGTTTGTTATCTATAGTTTCATTTCTCTTTTCTCTCTGGTTCTCTTAATACCTTCTCTTAATTCCTTCTCTTAAATACACATAGCTATTAGTCTTTACTCCTCCTTCCGCACTCCTCACATATGCCCGCATGCCCGCACCCCACACCCCCACTCGCCCGCACCACCTGCACCCCGCATGCCCGCACCCCCACTCACCACCCGCACCCCGCATGCCCGCACCCCGCACCCCCGCTCCCCGCACCACCCGCACCCCGCATCCCCTCTCGCCCGCACCACCCGCACCCCGCAACCCCGCTCGCCCGCACCACCCGCACCCCGCATGCCCGCAGAGCGCTTGCGCGAATGTTTGAGTTCACAAATCATTCATTGATCTCTTTGCACGAACGAAATGTTTATCCAAATCTTGGTCTCAAGAAAAAAGAACATCAACTTAAAAGTTCTCAAACTGAAAGAAAAAGACATTTCTTCAGTCATTTCTCCTATTAGAAAAAGGAAAATATCATTTATGACAAACAATTTGGTTTTCGTTCAGGTTACTCCACGGTACAAGCAGTAATGCTCATAACAGATAAAATACAGAGAGCTATATAGCCTTTAGTCATTTTTGACGCGGTAAATCATTCAATTCTAATAAGACTTAAAAATACGGCATCCGTGGTATTGTAAAAGAGTGGCTCAATCCTATTTATGTAACAGAAAACAATTTATTACTATAGGAAGTACTTCTTCAGCGGAGTAATTTATTTCATACGGCGTTCTTCAGTTTAGTACTCGGGCCTCTTCTATTTCTCTTATATGTAAATGACTTTATTAATTTTTCAAATATTCTTGATTTCCATCTCTTTGCTTCGTATGCTACTCGTAGTATTCATGTTACCGGATGTTACTCGTATGTTACTCGTAGCACTTGTGTGTACTCGTATCGGTTACTCGTGTTATTCGTATGCTACTCGTAGTATTCATGTTACACGTATGTTACACGTATATCAACAACTGGATGACATTAAATAAGTTAAAGCTTAACAATGATAAGTCTGAGCTGCTTGTGCTTAATGCTCGTCATCGTCCTCAAGTTGCTCTTGATTCGATTTATGTTGCAGATGAGCTAATACACTCATCTAAGTTCGCCAAAAACATTGGTGTTTGG
Organism: Actinernus sp. WN-2022; assembly: GCA_030867875.1. Lineage (NCBI taxonomy): Eukaryota > Metazoa > Cnidaria > Anthozoa > Actiniaria > Actinernidae > Actinernus > Actinernus sp. WN-2022. The sequence goes on along the minus strand of JAOWCC010001589.1, from coordinate 5,896,626 downwards.
TTCGATGATACCTTGTCTATGCAGAAACAAGTAAACTCAATATGTAAAACGGCATTCTTCCATCTTAGAAACATTGCTGGTATAAGGAAATTCCTATCACTTAAACATTGTGAAATCCTTATTCATGCATTTATTTCATCTAAACTTGATTACTGTAACTCGCTGTTATCAGGTTTGCCAAGGGACTTAATGAAGAGACTACAGTATGTTCAAAACTCAGCTGCACGACTTCTCACGTACTCACGCAAATATGAACATATCAGTCCTATTATGAAGGAATTGCACTGGTTGCCCGTAGCAGAGAGGGTTGACTTTAAGATTTTACTACTGACATTTAAGGCTTTAAATAATATGGCACCTTTTTATCTTAATGAACTTTTAACTCCATATGTTCCGAAACGGTCACTACGCTCTGCTACCAAAAATTATTTAGTTATTCCTAAGTACAATTTAGAGTCCTATGGTCGCAAAGCTTTTTCAGTTACGGCGCCGTCCTTATGGAATAATCTACCAGAAAACATAAGGATTATTCAATCTTTTATGGGGCGCCGTTTTGGACATTATTACGAACAGTATAAATAGATCCGTAACTTCAAATATTCATGGCAAACTTTGTATTGCGTGTAGTTAGATTACGTTTGTAATGCCAAACGTAAAGAAACATGCTAAACTTTTTGTCGTATACTTAATTTTCTTGTATAACCATGGCAAACTTAAAACAAACGTGCCATACTAAACTATGACACATTCGGAACACAATACAACTATACGTGGTCTTTCTCAAATATACATGCTAAACTTTTCATTCCGTATGGTATGATGCACCGCGCGCTTCACATGCAAACACACTAGTACCTAGGTCTCGCGCGGCTATCTCGCCTCGTGATCTTTCTTGTTCTGTGGCTGCTTCAAGTTGGCTGATCGTCCAGAGAATTTCAGAGAAGCACAAAGCAACATAGCCCGCCAAGCCAGATTGCTGCTGGCCGGAAATGCCAAGTACGCGTAAAGCAGAAAAACTCACATCAGTTGTAAGCTTTCGTGTAACTATTTGTCCATAGCAGGACTTAACGAAATTGAACCCTGTACAGTACCCTGTAAATCAGGGAACAGCTCCCTCATCTTTGCTCCAAGATCTTCCTCATCCATTGACTTGTCCAGGGGAAATCAGTGCACAACAAACCAGTCATTTTCGAGGTGACAACGGGGTTGATGTGTCGGCATAGCTTTTGTGCAGGAAGAGGGAAGCAGCACACAATCTTTATATACTATAGACCCTATGCATAATTTCTGGTGACTTGTATGTCAACGAGGCTGGTAGGTCCTCTGGAATGTTGAAATTGAAGCGCTCAGGGAGATGTGTGAAATGCACTGAACATATGTTCAGTGAAACAATGCCATTATTTTGCTATGCTATACCAGCCTCGTTGACATGCAAGTCACCAGGACTTATGCAGTCTATGCTGTCCTTATCTTCTTCGAGGCTATCCCGCTCAGTCGACAATTAAATGTCGGAAATGAGCGAACTAGCTCTGCAGCTGCTGCTCTAGCCGGTCTTCAGTGGCGTTGTACATGGCTGATTCGTAGTTGTGTTTATTGTGCTGGTACTGCTAATACTGGAACGAAGTGATGGCTCACTAAGCCTCTGCTCAATCGGCAGTACACTCCTATTGCTATAATTACCCAGCAGCAATCTGACTTGGTGGGCGATGTTGCTTAGTGCTTCTCTGAAATTCTCTGGACGATCAGCCACTTTGATCTTGAAGCAGCCACAGAACAAGAAAGATCACGAGGCGAGATAGCCGCACGAGACCTAGGTACTAGTGTGTTTGCATGTGAAGCGCGCGGTGCATCATACCATACGGAATGAAAAGTTTAGCATGTATATTTGAGAAAGACCACGTATATTTGTATTGTGTTCCGAATGTGTCATAGTTTAGTATAGCACGTTTGTTTTAAGTTTGCCATGGTTATACAAGAAAATTAAGTGTACGAAAAAAAGTTTAGCATGTTTTTTACATTTGGCATTAAAAACGTAATCTAACTACACGCAATACAAAGTTTGCCATGAATATTTGAAGTTACGGATCTATTTATACTGTTCGTAATAATGTCCAAAACGGCGCCCCATAATCTTTGACTGATTTTAAAAGTTCCATTAAAACATTTCTTTTTAAGCGCGCATACTATTCATGATGTAATTTTAAATTATTCTTCTGTTTATTAATCTTAATATTTTTATTCGTATGTTTTTATATATGGATATATTTTTAATCTTATCATAGTTAACTACATCAGTGGTTATAGTTTTAATATGTTTTTACAGAATGTAAAGCGCTTTTGGATTTTCGAAGAAACAGCGCTATATAAATCTATTATTATTATTATTATTATTATTATTACTCGTATGTTACTCGTAGACTTGTGTGTTATTCGTATGTTACTCGTATGTTATTCGTATGCTACTCGCAGTACTCATGTTACATGTATGTTACCCGTGTGTTACTCGTATGTTATTCGTATGCTACTCGCAGTACTCATGTTACATGTATGTTACCCGTGTGTTACTCGTATGTTACTCGTAAGTCATTCGTATGACACTCGTGTTACTCGTGTTGGGTTTTCGACAAGATCCAAGAAACTTGTCTAGCCGTGAATTATGAAATACCTTTCGAAAAGCGGAGCTGATTTTTAACTTCGGGGATGAAGCTTTTACCTCATACAAGATGTTTACATGTATTGGACCTGTCATATATAAAGAGCCGGCTATGATGCTAATTAACTCAAGAATGCTAACAGAACACATTTATAATTCGATCATCCTTAACTTTTCTACACTTTTCTACACAGCTACTGATCAGAAATTGTTTAAATAGTTGTTGCGTTCTTGTAGAAAAGGAATTATTAAAGCTAGTCCAAATTCTAACTTGCAACACACTTGCTATATCTGCTCAACTGCTTTTTGTTTTTAATGCTAAAGTTGTTGTCTTGTTCTCTTTTAATTGCTACACATTCTAATCTTAGCGTGTAGCATTTATTGTTAGCCATAACATGTCAAGTACGGCTTTTGTAGCTTTGTCGGTAGCTGCGCATCATTAAAACAATTAATAGACCGAATCGGCACGCAAACCATAGCAGTCAATTGATGTAGTCTGCTTTTGAGAAGCCTGTTGTTGAGGGATGGGGTCTGAAAGAATGGTAAGTTGTTGTAAGTCCTGTATTTATTTTACCTGGCAGAATAACAATATGTCCGTGTTAACAAACACCTAAAAAGCACACGTTAAAGTATACATTCGTTAATCAAATGTATTATGTGATAACCACCTTCGAGCTGTGAAAGTTTTTCGTAATACCGGGTGGTCGTGGTCGGGGCTGGCGTATTTTTTGTTTGTTTTATTAGTGTTTTTTTTTTTATGATTTTCTTGTGTCGTAGAATCACAATAATTAACGTGAACAAGCAGTAAAGAGCAACATTGTCTGGTATTATATCGACCAAAATAAAGCAGCGCAGTGTACTTGAATATGAAGTGTTCATAATGATATATAGACCACAAACAATAATGATATGGAATACATTTTAGCAGAATAATCAGGCTTGAACAATAATGTTTGTGTTTTGCAAAAGGTTTGGTTTTGCCGTCGACTAAGCCAAATCAATCCTTCTGGGTGGTTATTATTTACAATGCAAAGACATGAGTCTTCGCAGGTAGTGTGTTCTAATTTGAATTCCGAGAACTTAATCGACTGCACACTTGAAACTGGATACCTTTCTTTCTAAGATGATTCCAGCGAATTTTAGGAAACAAAAGCGGTTCTTTTCGGTTAACTTTCTCTCTAAGACAAGCCAGCTATGTTTTAAATAACTCTGATCGTTTTAGAATTGGTGTTGAGTTTGGTCACTGATTAGATACTCGAGATGTTTTTCTCATAAGCTCATAAAATATCCCGCGGCGCTATTCTTTCCTTTCACGATTGAGTTGTCAGTCAGTTCAGAAAGAGTTGGTCTTGGCAACTAAGTGCTGGAACTCTATATTTAGCATCATTTCGTGAAGAAATATTTGATTAGCGTCAAATACTCCTAGCCTGCTTTCAGGCTCTCGGGTTTTTTCGGAAATGCCGCCCACAGGTAACCCAAACCCGACCCAAAACTAATATTTTCGAAAAAAAACACGAAAGCCTGTAAGCAGGCTAAATAGCTCCAAATGGTTTCACATTCGTTTTTAGCTCACACACGGGTTTTTATCATGAACTTAGGAAAGGTACGTTTTTATCGGGGGGGGGGGGGATCTCTACTTGATATCTTAAAATTTTCGGTAGCCATCCCCTTCCCTGTACAAACCATTTTCATAACCCCTCACTTAAAGCTACAAGAAAACGTATCACCCTCCCCTTTATAATCTGACGAAAAACGCTTTTTGGAGGGTTTTTCATGATCCCCTTACTAGTCGGGAACATCAGCTTCTGACTCGGAAAGTCACGAAGAAGAAAGAGTCAACGGATCTTCAACAAAATCAAGTGAACCATCATCGAATGAATCAGCAGAAACTGGTACAGAAACCACCACGTCACCGTCGTCATGATTCGGGAGAAAAAGAAAGCGGGTACTCCCGGATAATTACGTTTCTTGGCAGAACATATCATTGAACTGTGACTAACCGTTGATCAGCATATCGCAGTTGGGATGTATATTCAGATTTCGCAGTTCAAAAGACATGTGGGTAGTGCAAAATTCTGTGACTTTTTGGATTTATCAGTGACTTCGGAATTAGTGATGTCTATCCCAGAATATGTACGGCTATTGAACAGTAACACTAAATGAGTGTCAACATTCTTCTCATCCGCCTTATCACAAATATTGAATGAGCAAATGTAAACAAACAAACGAAACAGTTTATATTGATGTCAGAACTGAAACACATTCAATAAATGGGAATGAACAACACCTTTGCTCCTCCCCCTTTTAGAAAAAAAGTAAAGCTTGTCCCTCCACAAATGTTCAAACAATTATGACCCTTCCCTCTCAAGCCCCAGCCCACCCCCACCCCCCACCCCCTGATAATAACACGTACCTTCCCTTACACGAACACTGAAGAGAAACGCTCAAGTCAAGGAACAAGGTAACAGCGTTTGTGTTGAAAGCACTCACCTAAACGCCATAACACATGTTATCTTCGGTTCAAAGCTCGTATTTTATTTAAAGTGCCTATGAACCTTATTTTTTTATTTTAGATATCAATTCTACATCAAGTCAATAGTAGAATGGTCAAAGATATCTTGCTTTGAATGCTGTGCCGCTGAGTTAAGGAGGTTTTAATATCCAAAATGCTAATTACCATTCTACTATTCACTTGATATAGAATTGATATCTAAAATAAAAAAAATTTGTTCATCTATAGGCACTTTAAAGTAAGCGAATTTAAATCTCAATTACTTAAAGTGCATATGAACCCAAATTTTGTCAATATAATCGATTTTACATCGAGTAAATAGGTGAATAGGAAAATATTTATTGATTTGATTTCCAATTTGCTAATGTTGTGATGCACATATACATAGTTAAAACGTTACACCTGACTGGTCTTGCTGTCAGGCAGTGTGGAAGCCCGTTCTGGTAAACATTGTTTACTAATTTGTTGTAAAAACAAATTACTTTTATGGAGCAAGAAATAGTATTTCATAATCATAACCTTGCGATTATTTTTGCGGTGTATTACATTTAATTTTATGTGTTGCAATAATTCCGTCGGCAAGATGAATTTTTTTTTTGTCTTTATTCTACCCTTGAAGAGTCAAAAGGTCTACGTAATTCGGATCGCAGCTATGGCTTTCAGTACTACTTCTTCGTTCGCGTGTTGATGATGAACCGGGTCCAAGGAAGTGCTCGTGAAAGTAAACAATTAATTTTTCAACATGCTGCTTTTGGAAAGGTGGAGAAAGGATAGCTCTCGTACCAGAGCTAAATTTACCTAGCTATTTCAGTATAATAGAAACTGTAACGACAATGTATTATAGTACGTATTATAGTAACATATGGCGATTATTATATGGACGATAATGTTTTACTGAGAAATAAACCACTCATAGTACTCATACGAAACTACATCCGGGTACAGAGCAGCATATTTTCAATATCCTCACTAGTGAAAATATCGATGACGTCACGTTTGCCGGGTTATGGCGGCAGGTTGGTGAAAATCACAGAGGAAGATGTAAACAGCTGTACTGACAGTCATATACTATTCTAAAGTTAGCCTCGGGACTCTTCATTTGGACCATAGGCCGCATGTTAACATGATTTCAACTCAAAGCATCGAAGATGGAGCACGAGTTCGTTATTTTTACTGCTCGATTTTCCTTGTGAAATCCCTGAATAAACGGTGAGTACCAAAATTGTTATTAATAGAGTGGAATGGCTATGAAACCCAGCGACTTTCTTTGTTATAGGTCTTTTTTCAACCGCGACCGTGCACAAAACAGAATAGATATTGGAATATGTTAATCAATCAGCTAATAGAAACGTGTGGTTCAATTGTTCAGGGGACGCTAATGAACTATGATCGTGCACAATCTTTTGTCTTACCCCCTTCCAACCTAAATCGCTGCGCCTTTGTTAGCCCCTTTGAAGTTTGCCGGGTTTCCTAAACATTCCACTTTATTAACTATGATTTGTATGAATTGAATCCAAGCTCAGTATTTGCTGAAAGTGAAATATATTATGTTTCTTTTCATTTACAGATTTGTATCAAGAAAATGGGAGGGAATGAGTTTATTCACTTCTACATTACCGCATGGTAATAATGAAATGTAATAATGAAATAAAATATTAGATTGAATATGTGGTGTGATCTTGATCTGATAAATAAGACTGCAGATTAGTTTTTCTAGATTAACCCGTTCTAAAGTATTCTGCTACTACTTTACGAGATTTAATATCCATCTTTTGCTGGTAAAAGATGGATATTAAAAATATACACCATTTGGTCCAGCCGAGTCATTACAGTTTCATAGGTAGGGGTTTTAATCAAATTTTGGGGTTAGGATTTTAGATAGTTTGTATGGAAAAGTGTAGGAAATGAATTATGAATAAGCCGATGGGGTATTCTGCAATCACTCCCCCGGGTGTATAGCCCTTTTTGCTCTTCAGTATTAGGCCAAAGCCAAATATATTCCACTAAATACCCTTAAGAAATGAGGATTGTTGGCCAAGTAAAAATTCCCAGCCGTATTACACAACTTTCCGTGTAATAAATTGTTCATTATACGACGTCTAGAACAACTCTGATTGAAGAAACTACTTGAGAGCAGAAAGTATCAGCCTTTTTTGAAGCCAAATGTCGAGGACTGAAAATGTTTGGCTTTTAAGTGTTGAATAATGCTGTGCAAACCTGCTCGTGAACCGTGTAATACGCTCGTATATTTGCACTCGCTGCCTCACGATCGGCGCAAAGAGCCGGAAGTTCGGCACGAACTTCGTGAAGCTTCTGATTGAGTGCATTTGGGCTTCCTGCTTGGGTTCCCTGTGGTACATATGCGGATTGGATTCTCGTGTATTGTACGCACGTACGAACTTTGGTCAAAACTCGGAATTACTTCGAGAATTTCCGTATGTCCCGAGCAAACTGATGGATCTGTTGGCTTTCTCTATGTCAGTTTTTCGTAAAATTATTTGCCTCGTTGTCCTGCGGCGAGGCAAGCAAGCCAAACGACGTGATAGACTACCAATCTATGACTCATAAAACAAAAGCGACAGTTGTTTTGTTACATTTTTCTGTCGAGTTCTTCGTATTTCTCTGTGCTCCATTGCCATTGCCATTGCCAGGTTTGCAAAATAACGCTGCCTTCTTGTCAGACAACACTGACTTCAGTTTAGAACTTCCAAGCAAGCAAAGTTTGTGAGTCGTGTTGCGAAGGAAGAGAATTTTGCCGCTTCGCTTCATAAAAGAATGGTGTCCTGCTCGGGTGATTTTCGGAGCTAGCACCGATTGGTTCTCCAATAATTCGCTGACCAATCACAAAATTCGGTTTCCAACTAGTGTCCTCGGGATTTCCGAAACTTCCTGAAATGATTCCAATGTTTAACCAACATATGCGACCACAGGGAAAAGAGCGGGAAACCCAAATGCATTCAATCAGAAGCCTCACGAGGTTCGGCGCGAGGTTCGCGCCGGTCGTGAGATAATAGAGAGCTTAAGCATCAACGACGGCGACGGCAGCGAGGACGGGACCTAGAAAAATGTTTTCTTCCAAAATGTGATGTTTACTATTTCGTTCGTTCGCCTTAACATGACAAGCATAGAGTTCCGTTTACGCCGAACGAAAAACGCAGCGATTTACTTCTATGCGTTGGCGTTCTCTAAACGTAAAATGTGGAGTTTTCACGTTGTGTTTTTCCAGACAACGGTTGAAATGTAGGCGACTGCGTGCATGCATTTTCACGTGCAGTTATTGTATTTTGTAATTAAAGCTATTGTTTTATGCCTAGACGTTGCCGTCGTGGTTACTTAAGCTCTCTATTAAACACAGCACTGTCATAAGGTAAACACATCTTGGATAGAGCGGATTTCAATTGAGTGTGGGAAGTGTTTTGGTTTTGCGTTTACTAAGCTCTCCTATTGGCTGAGAAAGTAAACCAACCAATCAGAATTCAAAGTAAAACCAAACGCAAATTGGTTTTGATTTTGCTTTGGTTTGTCATTGTCATTGTTTTATCAAGCAATGTTGGGTGATGTTTTACGATGTTTTACTGGTTTGAACAGACCTTTATTAGAAGAAAGATTTCGGAAACAGCCAACATTTTCACTACGGAATAAATAATTTTCCGGGTTTCGATCGCCGTACGATATAAAACATCAAGCACATTTTAGCTTTGTTTTCAATGGCTTTTTACTTTTTCTTGTAGCAAAAAGAGCAATAGAACTCATAGAAGATTACCTGCAAGGTCAATATCAAGAGGCAATGGTATATTACAAGAAACACTTGCGTATGTGCCAAATCACATATGACGTAGCATGGAAGGGCGTATGCAAACATTTGTATCGTGTATAGGCCGCTAGGTCAAAATCAAGTGGCAATGGAATATCACATGAAAAAGTTGCGTATATCTCAAAAGAGTGGTGACAAAGCAGGGGAGGGAAGGGAGTATGGCAACATTGGCATCCTGTATCAATCGATGGGGCAATATCAGGAAGCAATGGAATATCACAAGAAATACTTGCGTATATCACAGCAAACTGGTGACAAGATAGGAGAGGGAAGGGCGTATTGTAGCATTGGCATCGTGTATCAATCGATAGGTCAATATCAGGAAGCAATGCAATATCACAAGAAATACTTGCGTATATGCAAAGACACAGATGATATAGAGGGGGAGGGAAGGGCGTATGCCAACATTGGCATCGTGTATAGGTCGCTAGGTCAATATCAGGAGGCGATGGAATATCACAATAAAGACTTAGGTATATCCCAAGTAACAGGTGACAAAACAGCAGAGGGAAGGACGTATGCCAACATTGGCATTGTTTATCACTTGGTAGGTAAATATCAAGAGGCAATGGAATATCACCAGAAAGACTTGCGTATATCCCAAGTAACAGGTGACAAAGCAACAGAGGGACGGGCGTATGCCAACATTGGTAGGGTGTATGACTCACTTGGTCAATATCAGGAGGCGTTGGAATATTACAAGAAATACTTGAGTACATGCCAAGATACACATGACATAGCGGGAAAGGGAAAGGCATATTGCAACATTGGTGTCGTGTATGACTTGCTAGGTCAGTATCAGAAGGCAATGAAGTATCACAAGAAATACTTGCGTATATGCAAAGACACAGGTGACATATTAGGAGAGGGAAAGGTGTATTGCAACATTGGTAACTTGTATGAGTTGCTAGGCCAATATGAGGAGGCAATGAAATATCAGAAGCAAAGCTTGCGTATTTGCCAAGACACAGGTTACGTAGAAGGGAAGGGAATTGCGTATAGCAACATTGGTAACCTGTATTACTCGCAAGGTCAATATCAGGAAGCGGAAGGAAATTTGAACCAAAGCCTACGTTGCTATGAAGAAACATTTAAATCACTTCACCAGCAGGATGATTATAAAGTGTCCATTGTTGATACGTATATCAGCATATATCAAAAATTGACATTCGTGTTAATGGCATCTGGAAAACAAGAAGACGCTCTTCTTGTATCTGAACGAGGGCGCTCACAAGCTCTGAAAGATTTGCTCACAATGAAATATGGATTACCAAGAGGAAAGAAAGACAGTGGTCTGACCACCGAGGACATTAACTCTTTGGTTAGTAGCAGCAACTCTACTTTTCTTTTTCTTTCCCTTTCTAAAAATGAGCTATTTATCTTCGTGTTAGAGCAGGGAAAACACTTGCTTTTCAAAGAACAATTACCTGCCTCTCTCGCATTTTGTAAGAGCACCGTTTTTGCAAAGATAGAATTTCAGGTCATACTCAAGTTGTATATCAACAAAATGATGCAGGATGTGAAAGACGATATAAGAGGCATTCAGAAGCACTCCGTCGAGAACAGGTCGATGTACGAAGAGAGTTTACCTTCGGAAGATCCTCTTTCTGCGGTTGACGTAACAGGTGCTACCACAACCATGAAGGAAGCTTCGGAAGATAATACTACCTCACGCATGTCAAGTTACAGAGAGCCAACAGAGCACAGTGTTAAGGTCAGCGCAAGTGATACTAAAGCTGATAAAACGCAATCAACGCAGAGTGATGTAGTCTATGATGCATCAACACAGGAAGTGCAAACAGATAACAGTGATGTGGACGGTGCAAGTGACACGAAAGCTTACCAAATGCAGTCTAAGCAGAGTGAGGTAGTTTATGACGCATCAACACCTGAAGGTCACGATGATGCATTCAGTAGACACGCGACCCCAGACAACCAGCTCAACGACGATCACAGTGGCGATAATCTCTTCAACGATCTTTATCAATTTTTGATCGCCCCAGTTCAGGACGCACTCACTAAACCTGAAATTGTAATCATTCCAGATGGTCCATTATTCTTTGTGCCATTTGCAGCTATGAAGGACGAAGGTCAGCCTTTTCTGTCAGAAACCAAGCGTATTCGTATTGGTCCGTCGCTCACTACTCTAAAGCTACTGAAGGAATGTCCTGTTGAGAAGCATTATAAGAAAGATGCCTTGATAGTTGGTGGCCCGGTTGTTGGAGAGGTCATGTCTAGAGGGGAAAAGAGGACGTTCACTGATCTGCCATTTGCAAGGCAAGAAGCCCTCATGGTTGGTGACATATTGGGGGAAAAACCATTGATAGGATCATTAGCAACCAAGGACGAAGTCATGAGAAGCCTTCAGGAAGGTGTGCGTATTATTCACATTGCCACCCACGGTGATGCAACAACTGGTGAACTTCTTCTCGCTCCAGGGCCCTGCGAAGGTAAAGAGATCCCTGAGGAGGAGGATTACATGCTGACAATGAAGGACATCTATTCGAGTGGAATCAACGCACAGTTAGTTGTCCTTAGCTGCTGTCACAGCGGGCGCGGTGAAATCAGAGCTGAGGGTGTGGTGGGTTTGACTCGAGCTTTCCTTGCTGCAGGAGCCCGTTCAGTGCTGGCGTCATTGTGGGGCATTGACGATGAAGCAACATCTTACTTCATGAGACATTTCTATCAACACCTGAAGAGTGGAGAGAGTGTATGTGCCAGTCTGCAGCAGGCCATGAGAGATATGAGGAAGACTGACGAATGGAGACACCCGTATTACTGGTCGCCATTCTTTATTGTTGGTGACGACATCAGAATCACTAACGTAATGTAAGTGTTCAGTTTAGGATTTTAGATGCTTATAATATCTATTATTATATTTATGATTTCCTAGATTCTGCCTAGGTAAGAGTTAATTACTCGTTCCTCGGTGACTAAGCGATTTTGATTCCTGAGGGCGCAGCCGAGGAACTGTGGAACGAGCATGCGCAATGCACACAATGAGCTCAATCATAATCATAACCATTGTTAACCAAAACATTGTTGATCGTAATTCCCCTGGTAAAATGCAAAACAATTGCTGTTTGAAAGGTCCATCGCAAAAATTTTGATTATTAATTTATTCAAATATTTCCAACGATTGCTGCGATAGAACATTCGGGGAATGAGCTCAAGAGTGACAGAATTCGAGAGGTCCACGGTTCGAGTCTGGCTTGGGAGACTCGGTAACCGCTCCATGTATCTTCGACGCAAATTAAACCATTTGACGGTGGAAAACAAATTGTGTAGCTTGTTCCCGTCTATGTTTTCAAGTCTCAATTCATAAATTATATTATGTTCTTGGGATGTATGGTTATATATAATGTATGTATGTAATGTATAAGACACTGGATGTTCGGGGTATTTCAGGAGTAATTCGGGCTAATTCAGCTGGATGGATGACCGAGACACATCAAAGCTAAGTGACCTAACTATGAACTAAGTCGCTACGTTCATCGAGTATATGTAGTAAATATGAAGTATCTACTAATCGGCTGTACATTTGACCATGATCCTTTGCGAACCTAAAACAGTCAAAATAACACGTAGAAATCCTCTATTCTTTTAAATGACAGTGTATTGGCAACAGCACTTGTACTGGCTTGTTTTTTAATAAAAGGAATATAGATCCAAAACAAGAGGCCCTGAGTGGCCTTAACTCGGGCCACACAGGAATATCGGTGAATACATTTAGTTCAGTGGAGTTTTTGTGTCATACATGGTTTGTGCTTGCCTGTTTGTTGCCCCATTTCAGAGCATGTGATAGTTCTCCAGAAATTGGTACATTTCCTCTTGGGTTACAAAAAAACAATTACTCAAGGGACAAGAAACACAGGATAAATTAGGATGCGCTAATGATAAATTAAGTGCTGCTGAAATAATATCTTAGCAAACATATTTTCACTCGTGTCATAGCTTTGTATACAATATCGAAGCTCTTTTCAACCATGGAAACTAAAACCGTTTCAAAATCTTGGCACTTATATATAGCCGCCTGGGCACTTGAAGTACAATTGCATCGAACAACAAAGCTTGTACCAGTGTGAGATCTGACAGTTCATCAGTATACAAGCTCCTGTGCATGTAACCAAAGTGAGCTTTTAGCCCTCAGCGACGGGCAACAAACATCTAAATTCCCCCAAGGGTCGACCCTGGGAAACCCAGTGTTTCTTGCCCCTTGAGTACAATGTAATTGGTTTTTTGTAACCCAAGAGGAAATATACCCCAGGGGGTTCCCAGGGGTCGAGATCCAAGAATGTAAGATCCAAGAACTGAGAAATCGGGCCAGTTTCTACTCTATTTGAAGCCATTATCCTAATAAATGACAACACTGCAAGCTTGTATTAAAAGTTTGTGTTTATATACATGTATTACAATTCGGTTATAGTGTTTGACCCGGCCAGACTAGCTGTCGAAAGTCCCTAAAAGTCCTGTCAGCCCTAGAATAACTGAACATCTTGTTATTTCAGTCGAAGAAACCTTTGATTTCAGCAAAATAATGGTTAAGAATAATGGCTCAAATCTTAGCCGTTCCGTGGGAATATCGGAATCTCTCCCCGCGGGTGTCGAATCTGATTGCTTGATCCTGTCACGTGTTGAGTTGTCCATCCAACAATGGGCTCCTGTGTAATCTGATTGGTTAATTAACGGCGAAATAGCTCGACTTGGAAAATAAATTTAAAAAAATACTTCCGATTTATGACTCTTGTCGGCCAAAGGCCTGACCCGAGTAAATAGGATACAATACAATAGCAGCTAGTTCTGCAGACTGATACGCGACACATCTGTCAAATGGGTTTCCCGCCTTTTCATACATTTCTTACCGGGGTATGCTTATTTAATATTTAGGTTTCACGCATTTTTATAGATTACAGTGCCTGGCATAGCTTTTAATCACATATAGTTGTGCGTTATCAGGTGCTTTGTTTATTTTGCTGCATATTTATCATTTTAGTATTTTTAACTATTGTAATTTAAGGCCTCGATAAAGGTTCAAAATGGAAAGTTTTTTTTCGTTTTTTCGCAAATTCTAAATCTAAAAGCCCTAATCTAGTCATGCATCACAAAAAAACTGAAACTCAAAAAAAATATATAAAGCCTTGAAAATGCGACTTTCTGATTTCCCGCTAAAAAAAGGCGGGAAAATGATTGACAGCTGCTGTCATTCACTGGGCATGTTATTTCCTTCTCACTATCCTGTGATTTTCTGCGCTACTTTTCGTTCGTAAAGATTTCCTACGTTTATAATGCAATGCCCAAAAGTAGATCTTTCTTGGTGCCGTAATAAAAAAATACTAAGAAGAAAAAACACAGCACAATGTAGTTTGTAATAATTTAGTTTGTGAGTAAATTTGGAAGCGGGTGTAAAGTTCTTAGGACAAACAATGGCTGGAGGGATTATACTCAAGTTCCACAAAGAAAGTCCACAAAGAATGAAGCAATAAAGTTTTGTTATCTTCAATCGGCCAAAAATTTAAAGAGAATTCAATGCAGGAAGCTAAGACCATACCAATAAAATGTTTCGTTTCCCATCGCCCGACCGACCCAATATTTTTGAAATCTAAAAAAAAAAATTCGGACTCATTGTTTAAACACGGCTTTATACATGTTTTATAGACCCCCCGATATGATTCTTTCAAACGAATCACCAATCCATGTGAACTTGCAGCCATTTGCAATCTACTATCGATCTCCGATGACTTTGTAGCCATTCCTTCTAACTTAGCAACCAAGCTTACTAGAACCCGGACCTTCACCAAGGTTTTTTTTTTGCCCACCGACCGACCCACTTTTACGAGGGGAGCTGCGATGGGAAACGAAACATTTTATTGGGATGGCTAAGGTTTGCCGGTTTTGTTTCAGCGCGATGAAAAACTTTAGAATGACATAAACAGTCTACCGTGTACATGGTGTGGATCGAGCTGCGCTTCAGTGGTTTACCCTGCATTATATTAATTGTTTGCTTACTGTAGTGCCATTTTTCTGTACTCCTAAAATAGTGTTTCTTTTCTGTAGAAGTATCGAGCATCGGTGATCGCGAACTGTATAGCTTTCTCTGTTCTGCGGCTCGTCTGAACTTTGTAATCGGCAGAGCAGTGAACACAACATGAATCGCTCAGATTGGCTAATGTTAATGAATTACCCTTGGAGGCGGTACTTCTTAGTGAACCGTGAAATGAATATTGGGCTGTTTTCGGCCAAAAAC
Source organism: Actinernus sp. WN-2022 (assembly GCA_030867875.1). Classification (NCBI taxonomy): domain Eukaryota; kingdom Metazoa; phylum Cnidaria; class Anthozoa; order Actiniaria; family Actinernidae; genus Actinernus; species Actinernus sp. WN-2022. Next base: position 5,881,403 of record JAOWCC010001589.1, on the reverse strand, counting down.
AGAACTTTGTTGAAGTCTAGCCTTTTAGCGTTTTGTCCAATTTTCCTAAATTTTTCACGAGTCGTAGAAAACAGCTGTTTCTCAAATACTGTGTCGGGGAATTTTGAAATATTTTTCATTCAGGTTTTATGACCTGGTTTGTATCAAAATGGGATGAAAAACTACTTTTTCAAATTTGAAAAGAAAAGGAATAAAATCTGTAATACGCAATCAGATAAAAAATGCCTAAAAAGGGCTAATTATTCAAAGCCTGGACTCCTTCTGGCGGACGGAGTCATTTCGCGTAGAAATATATACAACATCTACGCTTGTAATGTTTGTTCAAAACGGATTAAATATATACTTTCTTCAATTCAAGACGTTGCAATAACGTTTTTCCGAAATGACTCGTCGAACCTTTATCGAGACCTGTTTATATGAAGGAAAGTTGGCTCGGGGGGCCAACTTTTCATACATTTCTTTATAAAACGAAGTCAACCGTCTACATGAGAAACCGCAAACTTGGCTCGGGGGAGGGGGGGGGGGGTGGGTGATCCTCCTCCCCGAGGCACTCGGTTCACAAGGTAGGGTGACACTGGAGGGCGAGCCAACTTGTTCTCATATAAACACTTTGGCTCGCCTAACCGGGCCAACTCGGGACACACAGAGCATGCGTAATCCAATATTACGTGCCCAGACTCGCTCAAGACAAAGTTGTCTCGGGCACCCGGGACAACTTTTCTTCCATATAAACGCTCGGTAAAGTTGGCTCGGGAGGGAGGGTGACCCTCCCCCCGAGCCAACTTTCCTTCATATAAACAGGGCCTTAGTTAAGCTCTATTGTTTCTTTCTTAGTATAAATAGACTCAGCTTGCAAATTAGCTCACTTTTTAACTGATGAAGGCCGAAGTGCCTTTGAGAACATGTGAGGAATTGCAATTGTGTGTTGTCTTTCTCTCTATATATATTCTTCACATATATATATAGCCTTCGGTAGGCTCCTTTTGAGATAATGTGCCTCACCTTGTGTAACCTAAACTTTATCACGGCGCTGTTACTCGAGCTTGTGATGAATTTCAATGCGCTAACTCCAGCAAAATTAAACAACGGGCTATGAATCCCGCTCTAAATTCATTTTCGGAGCGACGATTGGGCACTTATCTTGACGGGAAATACCCAAAAATTGCGTTCTTCTCTGACAAGGTACCAAATGGAGACATCTCAAATAAAGAAATTATGGGAGATGTCACACCAAGAAATTATGGGATATATAGGACAGAAAAGTCAGAAACTGGCATTTTCCCTTTAAATAAAGCACTAAAAAGCGAATTACAGACTCTTAAAACTAAGAAGCACACAAGATGAGGCGCATTAACACAACAGGAGCCTTCGTTCCTAAGGCTCCTTTTGAGATAACGTGCCTCATATCAATTCATTGATAACTCATTTTTTACAATTACAATTTGAAATCTTAATTGTAGTTGCCACCATTGATTAGGGGTATTGTACATTACAGTAAGGGGAGGGAGGGAGGAAGGTTAGGGTCATAATTATATACTTAATAGTTTTACAGAATTCATGTATGATTAAATTCAATTTATTACTTCACTTGTATATCATATATATACATATAGTTATTCATTTCTTATTTAATTTAGACACGACTCCACAAGCTGTAACCTTTCATACTTATGGTATATAAATAAAGCCATTGATTGATTGACTGATTCATTGATTGATTGGTCGACAAGTTATCAAAACATATTAACGATAATCCTGATTGAGCTTGTGCAAAACAGGTCCTGAATCAGGTTTAGAGGAACTGGGCCCTTGACTCCGACCACTTGATGGCATCCAAGCCTATCGTCTAGAACCATGTGTCTTCTCCATCATCAATATCATCATCATCATCATCTGCTGTCAATTTCAGCCTTCCAGTACTGTCCACCATAAACTGAATCATGGGCCTTGATAGCTTCTTTCGGTGTTGTAGTCTGAATTTTCTTTTCTTGGACTGTGGGGATTTCCCCTCTAGAGTTGAGTCACTGAATCAACAAAGAACCAGAAGCTATTGAGTATAATTAGCCGGTAACAAAACGAGTGGGGGACTGGAACCGAGTCAGTAAAACTAATTCAATTAATAACTAGTCAAAGTGAGCATTATTTTCCAAAAGCACAGATCAAATTTAGCTAGTCTGGAAAGTTTGGTGAACTTTGGCTCAATATTGACGATGCTAGAAGGCATCAAATATGTCAATTTTCCCATACAAACTCTCTTATTATTTAACGTTGTCCCTCCAAACTATACATTCATTGTAAATTTTTGGAGGGACAAAGAAATTTCAATTGCTTATATATAATTCAGACAAGATTCACTTGAATAACATCAAACTTGGCACAAATGCTAATTTCAACATGCTCTATGATGTGATGAACTTCATTTTAGAATCAGAGTAATTCTTATAAACTCGGTCCCAGTCCCCTGCTCGTTTTGTTACCGGCCAATTACAGTGTGACTACTGAAACCGGATTCACTTAGGCAGCGAAACTAACATTTTGTAAAACGAAAATAAAACATGTCAAATTAGAAATCCTAGCATATCCATGTATGTTCTTCATTGGAAAGACTTTACCAGTAGTCAACACGAAAGCTTATGTTACTTTGACTCCTGCACACATATTCCCTTAAAGTACAGACTACTCAACATACCCCGGGTGTAAACCTTTCTAAAATATTATATCATATAATCTCTCTGTACTGTATATTTATGTAAATAGCGTGGAATAAATCAGAAGCTGGAACTAGTCGACCAAATTCGTCTTTTACCGGATAGAAGATCGAGCAAATGGAAATGCTATTGTCTTGTACTCAACCTGACTGATTGGCTCAAGTAACCATAAGGTGGAATGCTATTGTCTTGTACTCAACACTGATTGGCCCAAGTAACCATAAGGTGGAATGCTATTGTCTTGTACTCAACACTGATTGGCTCAAGTAACCATAAGGTGGAATGCTATTGTCTTGTACTCAACACTGATTGGCCCAAGTAACCATAAGGTGGAATGCTATTGTCTTGTACTCAACACTGATTGGCTCAAGTAACCATAATGTGGAATGCTATTGTCTTGTACTCAACACTGATTGGCTCATGTAACCGTAAGTTACATTGCTCTGCTTTCGTTCTGCAATGTAATAGGTTTTCATTGTCTGAGTGGCCCCGGTTTCAGTAAAAAGAATCCATAATTCTTAGGACCGTAAATATCCATTTTTTAAATTAAAAGTGGCTTGATTAGCATATAGAACAGGGTTCCATGTTTTACAGGCTGTAAAACATGAAAAAAGAGTACAGAAATCAGGAGCCGCATAGCCAAAGTCCTGTTGAAAATGTCAGTGTCGTTTTTGCCATTAAAACATGATACATGTACAATGTATGACGTCATTTCCATGATCTACAATCTCACAAACCAATCATAGCGCACGTTAGTGAGACATGACGTCATTTGGCCTAACTCTCAACCAATCAGAGCGCGCGTTAATATAAAAGTATATACATTGTTTAACCTCCGATTTTCAGTGGAGTTTCGATCTTGTTTGGACCACATCCCTAGAAGGGTAACTCCTTCCTCTACAGGCATAATAATCTTACTTGGACACAAAATTATGAGCATATGGCATATGTTTTTATCATTCTGATTGGTTCATTCACCTGCAAATAACTGTTCGCTGCAAATACGTTTCTGAGCATGCGCACTGTTGACCGATCCGTTTTGTAAATACGACAGCTGGATTTGCAGAGCTGCCGGTGACTCAAATTTGAAATTTCGAAACTGTAGAAGTAAAGATATATTTTAGCGAATGATGCAACAATTATTCAGTGAACTTGTCCATCGCAAAATATAATCGTCAAATTGACAGCCACGAACAAATCTTGATCTTTTGCTCAGCCTCGTCAGAATCGAAGTTCAGTATTCGTAAAAAAAAATTGGTAATAATTACTATTGATTGATTGGTCGGTCGGTGGATTGGTTGAAAAAAATCTCCTTTACAGCTTGACTCCCTGTTATATACGAACTCTCTTTTTTCCAACCCTAGAAATCTGTTTCAACAATCTGTCTCAATACTAATATATATATATATATATTTAGTTAAGGTTAGAAACCCACAGCAAAAACCGTCAGACGTTCGATCAAAAAACAGATATTGATCTGCAAGAAGAAGAAAATACAACGATAAAGTGTCCGAAGACTACTGCAATGATGATCATATAAAACGCTTGTCGAGGTTTATAGATATTTCGGCTGGCCAGCACCAGACTTCTTCAGGTTTATTTTAAGAAGGCTGGTACTGGCCAGCCGAAATATCGTGTAACCCTCGACAAGCATTGTATATGATCAGCATTGCAGTAGTCTTCGGACACTTTATAGTTTTACCAATACTAATACTAATACATCCATACGCACCTTGTATCAGTACTTGATGTCGATTTTGTTCTTTCCAGTAAGGATGGAATCGTTTCAAGAAGGTGTTGGGTTTTGTCAAGTTTTCCAAGAGCTGATCTGCAAGTCAAAATTATAGCAAAGCCGAGTCAATTAAAGCACTTCAAATTATTAGTAACACTTAATACCCCCTAGTCTATATTCCTTACTAAATAAATAGCTATACTAAGGGACCGGTCATTACTTATGGCCTGAAAGGGGGGAGGGGGAGTGGGAGGGGAGGGAGAAGGGGGATGGGGAGGTCGGAGAAATTTGGAGACAAGACAAGACAAATTCTATTTGGCGTCAAGTACTACTAGTACATGGACTTTGGCACAGATAAACTAAGACAGAGTAGGTTCAGTGTTCGAGCGCAATGGCTCAACATTTAAAACAGACATGAATGAATTTTGCAGTTATGACATCAATCCTAGAGTTTGGGTTTAAAATGGCATTTAAGCGGTTTTCCTCGAGCCAATACGCCATTCTTAACTTAAAATCATTAAATCAAGTGAGGCATAGAACGCATTTCTGAGATGATGGTACGTCTTGCATCTCAGAACAAAATGGGCTTCATCGTCAATCTCCTCACTGGGGACGCAGAAATGACATAACCTCTCATCAACCGTTTTCAATGGCCTAGCCATTGAAGTGAAACCAAGGAAAACATGATGATATTTTTCAGCTTTTCCGACGGTCGTCCCAGCATTACTATATCATATGATATAATAAGAACAAAAATAAGAACAAAAAATACCATAGATACATATTAAATTTGATGACGCATAAGGTAGGCCGTATATTGTTTTTTTTAAACAAGTAATTTGACTCATCCGCACATGTATACAGCACCTTAAAGCCAAGCAGTCATCACAGTTGTTAATTCCTTCTAAATATACTTCCCTGTAACATGAGAGAACATTGTAATTAAAGATTAGATACTGGTTTAAATGCACTGTAGTAGGACGCCATTCATATACAACCAAGTTCAAGGAGAAACTATCTTATGGCACGTTACAAAAATTTGGAAACAAAGACTTGGGCAAATAATAATGTTAAACCAGCAAAGAGGAAGAAAAGGTATATTTTTAAAAGGCATTGTTCCTTCTCGTTCCTGCTATTTACCAGCCGGCCGGGAGGTCCGTATGGTAAAAAAATTGCCACGTCTTAGTTTCAGTTTCAGTTTATTAAGTATCAATCTAGGCAATCTAGTATATTAAGTATCAATACTGGCATATGGTACAGCGGTATGCTAAACAACTATATAAACAATCAAACAACCAACAAAACATTCAATTGACAAAAAAGCTAATGTACATATTAAATGAGTTCCGTGAACTTGCCTGTACAGTATAACTGGGTAGTATGAAAAAATAAAATAAAAAAAAAGTAAAAAAAAGTTAATCTCGATGATCTTAATATTCAGATTGATGGGTGTAAAATTAACAGGACTCCACAGACTAAATTCCTACGTATTATCATTCACCAACACCTATCCTGGACTGCCCATATTCAAACTATTACTTCCAAAATTTCTAAAACAATTGGGTTATATCAAAATCTCGACAATTTTTTGGAAAAGTCCCTCTCTCTGTTTTATAAAGCTCGCTTGTTTTGCCATACTTACAATACTGCACTTTAATCTGGGCAGCAACCTATAAGTCACACCTACAACCATTATTACTTTGTCAAAAAAAAGTTGCTCGTATTATAACTCACTCTCCTCCACTCGCACATTCTAATCCATTATTCAAACAGTTAAATATTCTAACTATATTTGATATTTATAAATATCAAGTGTGTTGCTTCGTTTTTCAACATGTTAATAATGTTCTACCTCAACCTATATCTTTACTATTTGATCTAAATATTACAATTCACCATCATAATACCAGACAGAAATACGATCTTCATTTTACTTTTCATAAATACTCATTTTCAATTCGATTACAAGGTCCTATAATTATAAAACTATATTAAAGAATTATTACATGACCTCTCTCTAAGCGATTATTAGTAAGTGAATATATCTTAATTAATTAATATCTGACTCGCATTTATTCTTTAATTTATTCTATCAACCAAATTTATAGTAATATAAACCAAATTTATAGAAACAATGTAATTTGCTAAATTTATCTATCCTTCTAATAACAAGAATTTCTGACTACAGTTGTAAATTTACTTCTGACCCGACACTACTGCCAAATAAGCCTCTGGCTTCGGCTATGTAAAAAAAACACTAATGTAAAACTGAGGGATATCATAAAAAATAAATCAGATTCCAAACTGGTATTGTTCTAACATGGAACGAGTTTTTACAACATTATGTTAAATCTTATAAAACAAGCAAAGATCGTTCAGAACCCTTTGGATGTTCTTCTAGGGGTTTCCATGCAAGTCGGTCTTGAAAGACTGAGCGAAAAGTTTTCTATTTTTTCAATTTATTTTATATAATTACTTGCTGTCGTTAATTCAGTCGCGCGCGTGCTCGCACAAGAAGCGATACATTTGACAGTATTTAGCGTGCGACCTTTCTTTCACTTAAATCACTGGCAATTTTCTGTAGTTTTCCATTTTGTGAAAGGCTTTCAAGGGGCTGTGTCACGGTAAGACTTTACATTAGTTTTTCCGGGCCGGAAAGAACTATTTCCACCGATTTTGATATGAACTAACGAACCTCTCGGCCATGTGGGATGCCGTTAAAATGAATGCAGATATGCAAAAATGACTAACAAACAGTGTATATAAACAGTCTCCAGGGAAAATATCGAAAATCCTTTCAATGAAGCATTGAGGGAGGGAAGTTTAACTGTTTGTATCCAATTAACAGCCACTAAACGAGCGATTACTCGATACATGCGCAGTACCATGACATAGCCTTTTTAAATACGTGTCCAGTTCTGTCCAGTTGTTACGTTTATGTAAGAATTACTTGATAAATTTTGATTTTGAAAAACTTTGGAATTAGCCGGTCCGGATGAAAAATCCCCGACCGAGCACGCCATTTCAGTGGATTCGGAGCGGGGAAAATAACAGGTTTAACGGACGATAAAAGTGATATTTTACCACAGGAAGCCCACCCCCGTTCTGTTTCTGAGGGAGCGCGAGCGCTTAGACTTGGTACAAATCCGATAATGCACAGCTACTCCTTCAGTATACATTACTTATAGATCGCCTTTATCACGCTGCCGCCATCTTGAATAACATCATTGTTCGTGCTCGTCCAGCCTCGTTCTAAAATGTTTCAAACCGAGGCTGGACGGGCATAAACAATGGTTTAATTCCAAGATAGCCGCCACGTGATAAAGTTTTATTAAATACCTCGCTTCCTCCCACTTGTTCTGTAGTATTAGTGCAGAAGCCTTTGACAGGTAGGCTTTTGGAAGATTAGGGTTAACTTTGATTGTCTGAAAAATAGCAAAGAATTTACGTTAATGGAATGAAATAAAATACAAACTGGAAGATGACTGGTATTCATTTGTAGTTCATAGATATATATTTTGTAAGGAAATACAAGAGTGCGCTTGTTATAGGACAGTTTCATTATGGCATCATTTCACTACAACTACCAGAACCTTTTCAACGTCATCATGCAAATGTACTATTATAGAACACCCTGATAAATGGATCATTAATAATTCATTTTCTCACATATTTCGTACACCCGGCCTTCCGCAACTTATTCACCCCTTCTACAAACCATCCCCCAAATATTTTTTTTAACCAAATTGGACCCCAAATCATGCATATAACGAATCTAAATTTAAAAAAGAAAGTTATGCATCTATATAGCGCAAATTCTATATGAATATATTCAAATGCGCTTCACAAGGTTATTTTTGTGATACGGACCGGCTGGGATTCGAACCACCGACCTCAGGCAGTGTAGCCTGCGTCGCATCCGAACTGAACCCCGACTTAACCGGGGTTCAGTTCGGATGCGACGCAGGCTACAGGCAGTGAGGCGGTAAATATACCTGGGTGAGGTTGTTCAAAGCGTGGATAAAGCTACCACTGAAAAATGCACCTATCAGCGGGCTTCCCGAGGAGTCGACCTCCGGGCTAACCACGGAGATATGTGAGGGATGTCAAGATTACGGACTATAATTATTATCATATTCGGAACTGGACTAGTGATTAGCAATCTAAAGACTAACTGATCGGGTGATCAATTAATTCGTTTATTTAGTGTAATTGACGTTGCGTGATGTTATTTTTAGTTTTAGTTTAAAGAGCCATCGTATTTAGTTTCACAATGTTTCTCTAAGCTAGAATGTAACCATAGCGCACTAAGCTTTCGAAGATCCTGAAATGGTACCCTGTCCCAACCATTTCAAAGTGAAACACATTTACCAGGAGTCAGAAGAACGCAGTATAGCAGAAAATGTGTACCACAGCACGCCAAACGACAACGATGTAAGCTGGTCGTGTGAGGACCGGAAGTTCCTCAAGATAATGAGCGATGGTATTCATAAGAACGAACGTGGTAACTGGGAGATGACCCTCCCCTTCCGTAAACCAGGTGTTAGTATGCCTAACAATCGAAGTCAGTCACTTCACAGGCTCAATCGGCTGTTGCGCACGCTCAGAAAGAAACCCCAGATGGAGAAAGACTATTTTGAGTTCATGAGCCGCCCCAGTCCCTCTCGACGAAGTTTCGTCTCGCGCGGATTCCGGCCAAGTCTGGTACCTTCCTCATTTCGGTGTCTACCACCCGAAGAAACCGAACCAAATTCGAGTGGTATTCGACTCCTCCGCAGAATATCAAGGTATGTCGCTGAACTGAGAACTACTAGCTGGTCCAGACTTAATGAACAGTCTAGTCGGAGTTCTAATTCGTTTTCGGAGTGACGACGTCGCCGTCATGTGCGATATAGATCAAATGTTCCACTCCTTCCACGTAGATCCGAGTCATAGGGACTGTTTACGCTTCCTCTGGTTTGAAGATAACGACCCAACAAAGCAGATAGTGGAGTATCGCATGATCGTACACCTGTTTGGAAATGGACCCAGTCCATCGGTGGCCACCTACGGGCTCAGGAGGACAGCAGATGACGGCGAGGAGCTGTATGGCCCTTAAGTGAAGGCGTTTATTCACAAGAACTTCTACGTGGACGATGGACTGGTATCAAGACCCACCGCAGTAGAAGCTGTCAAGCTGGTCAAAGACGGACAAGCCGTTGCGTATTAGCCACAGCAAACATGAGGTTGCACAAAGTCGTGTCAAACTCAATGGATGAGATGGAGGCACTTCCCGCCCAAGACATAGGCAAGGAAGTACGCGATCTGGATCTTTGCCACGACGTCCTGCCACCGCAACATTCCCTAGGCGTCTACTGGGACCTGGAGAGTGACGCATTTACGTTTCGAGTCTCCCTCCCGGACAAGACATTTACGAGAAGAGTGCTCTCTACCGTAAACTCGATTTATGACCCGCTTGGGCTCGCAGTTCCCATTATCTTAGAGGGCAGACTGATGATCCAACTACTTGACATCATGGACAAGAAAACGAAGAATAACCACCCTTTAGGATGGGATGACCCCTACAGGAAGCCTTCCGGCACCAGTGGCAGAGATGGCGAAACTCTCTAGTCGTCTTAGAGAAGTTGTCGGTCCCCCGGTGCTATTACCCCAAGGGTTTCGGGAAAATAGTACGAGCGGAAATACACGCCTTTTCAGACGCCAGTAAAGACGCGATCGGTGCTGCAGTCTATTTGCGGTTGGCAAATGAGAGAGAAGAAGTGAGAGTAGCCCTCATTTACGGACAAGCTAAGGTCGCACCAGCACAAACAACTAGTATCCCTAGATTAGAGCTCTGCGGTGCCGTCCTGGCAGTACAAGCGGTCGATAGGATCCTCAAGGAGATCGACATGGAGATAGACGACACTACATTTTACACTGATTCCAAGGTTGTACTTAATTGGTTATATCCAGAACGAGAGCCGCAGATGCCATGTGTATGTCGCCAACCGGGTCCAGATAATCCGAAGGATTTCAAACCCCAGTCAGTGGAAATATGTAGACACAAGTAACAACCCTACAGATCTGGCGACCCGTAACCTCAGCGCACGCGGTCTAGCGGAGTCGTGCTGGCTCACCGGACCCAGCTTCTTAAGAGATCTCCTGAGTACGCCACAGCAAGCAGAAGACATCCCGCTCGATGAAGACGACCATGAATTGCGCAGGGAACTTCTTATCCGCGCGGCAGTAGTAAGAAAGCCCTGTGGCCTTGGATCTGAAAGGTTCTCGCGCTTCTCGACCCTTTCATCCCTACAGTGTCATTTTAAATAGTTTCAGCCTTGTTATCTCTTTTGTATTCCTTTGCATGACCTTGTCAATTTTGCTCTTATATTAATCGATAATCCTGTAAATTCATTTAGTTTTTACCGTGTGTACGTTAGCCGACTTGATTAAAGAATCGCCTTGAATCATTCCGTTGTCCCTCGTGCCTGGTTGAACCTGGAGCGAGCTCCATCCCACAAAACTCCGTATTCGACGAGCTGAGAACGCGACAGGGGAATACAGGAGGATCGAATGCAAACATTGCCCCTGGGGTCAGGGAAATGCTAGACTTTGTTTTAGGGTTGGAAAACCGGGGTGGGGGATTTGTTCAAATTATTGGTTTTGTCATCAGCGAAACTAACCACGGAGATTATTTTTTCTTCTTTGATACAAGAGTTAAAGCGTGATATTCAGATATACCGAGATTTTCTAGCTACCGAGACCAGCGTAGAATTTCTTGACTTGGGCTACCTGTCGTACCTCGAGCAGTATAGATTGGGCAATAGTGCTTCACATATCGACAACCGTACGGGAAGTATGATTAAATCCAATCCTTTGGGGACCATCTGTCACCAAGTTTGCCATAAATGAAATCATTACATATGAGGCATAACTTTGTTAATATGTTTAGTTTTGTCAAAATATCGAATTTCGAGATTCAGCAACATTGATCTCATTTCGTGCAAAATGACGGGGGATTGTAGGTCGTGGAAGACCTAACCAGGGGACTTTGAAAGGGACGATCCCCTACCCCTGGGAGAAATCGTCAAGATTACAATCCCCCTGGTCAGCCGTTGATAGGTGCATAAATCCTTATCCGTGGACAAAATAAGCTAGTTTGCTTAACACTGGATAACGATTTATCCAGTGGATAGCGTTATCCACCTTTGAATAACCGGACCGAGATATATATTGGAGATCAGAATTAGCGTAGTTTTCAAGTGATGTTTTGAAGTGTCAGAGTTGTGTCGGTGGTATTCTATAGTTTAGCTTCTAGTTTATTCATAATTGATTTCCTTTACCAATTTCAAATAAAATACTCAAAAACCTAACTGAAATGTTTGAAAATGTTAAATTACAGTGTTGAATAAATATATCCGGCAGTGTGCTGGAGAAAAATATGATATTATTGATATATTATTCACCGTTTACCGAAGCTTCAGAAGTATTTTAATTACCTGCTCTGCATTTGTAAGGACAGCGCGAACCACACTTTGAATCCCCTTGCCGCCATTTTCCCTGGAGGATAAAATATTATTATCCCTTATCGCTTTATCTCATTCCAATAAAAAGAATTCCTTACACAATGAAAAATTGGATTAATATACATGTATGGCATACTTTTCATTCAGATAACTTTAGGCATTAGAACTATAGCCGAGCCATTAGAAAACAATTTGTCCTATACGGAAGCCATTTAGTGGCAAAAGATTATTGCAAGCCTGGTAAAATTCAAATCTAATGTTGTAGTTTTGGGTCCGAAATATTACGAAAACGTTCTCTCTTCAAAGTACAACTTTATAACAAATAGAAGAGAAAATTGCGATCGATTAATGTTAACCTAATTTAATTTCGTTTAATTTAATTTCAGCGAACGATTGGAGAATAAAAACAAACCGAGAATCTAGATTAACTTAATTGAAAATTCATTTACTGAAATTTAATACGTTTTTTTATATTTCTGGAGCGAAATGTCATCGTGACTAGCTAGCTAGCTGAGGGTGGCAGGCGTTTGTTTATTGCTTGAATTAGTTATTATTTTATAGCATTTTATCATTACTCTTTGTAATGTGGTCTAAATGTTTTACTGATAGAGTGTAAACTTAACGGGTTGAAAAAATGTAAAGACGAATGACAATCATAGCTGCCGGCAATTCGTGTATCGATTTCGTAATAAGATAGTGAATTATCTGAAACATTTGCTGCCTCGAATACATAATGAACTTGGTTGGATTTTGCAGAATGAAAAAATAGTTATGCTTTCCTAAACAATAATGCATACCAAAGTGATTAATTTGGAAACCAAAACAAACACGGCAAAAAACGTTCATGTGTGGAACTCAGTAATATGTTCCGGTACGAACTCGAACTAATCAATAATGTGTATTAACTATTTCAATCGTAGTGATAAAATCCGATTGACCATGTGCCTAGCTTAGCTTAAATGTAAATATATTGCTATCATCTTTTCGCTTTCAACTGAGGCGTACAATCTCATGGATTTTTTTCGTTTCCTGTGTGTTGTAGCTAAAATTAGATCTGAGCCACACGCCAAAAAGTCAATACAGGTTTCCGATGACCTTTTCAGCTTCAAAAATCGAAACTGAAATCTCCAATTGAGCACGTATTGCTACTAAACCAAAGCAAAGCACAAACCTTTGAGAAGAACTGCTCAATTCTCCACTTATTTCCCTGTCACAATCCGTAAGCGATATCCAAGACTTCCTCGGCGAACCTTTCTTTAAGTCTTGCTCCATTTCAATCTGCATAGCATCGAAATACATTTCCGATGCCTCGCTAACATTTCCTTCTGTGAATACACGGCTACCTCTTTGCTTTAAAACCCGCAATCTCTAAGAAATCAGACCACAAAGATTACTTGATACTTGCCAAACAATTTGTGCGTTTAAGATTCGGAATTCAGAAGTAGCGTCTCTACAGCTTGATACAAACCTTTGCCTCGCGGTCGCCTGCAGCCATGTCGCTTTTGGTTGCTAATAAGTGAAGCCCCAATCAGACAAACATGTAATTACAATCTATTGTTCTTGGCCATAAACCGCGAAGACGTCAATAGGAACTTTAAAAAGTGATCAGGTTATCAGCTCGAGTCAAGTAGAGGGATTATATAAAGATATCTCGAGAGATTGCGTTTTCCGCGAGGCGGAAGTGAAAGATTACCGGAAAACAAAAAGTGTAGTCCAATATTTGTTGTTTTCCAGAGAAAGACGTTGTGTATTGTAGAATCGCGACGCTGAAGTTAATTCTCGAACATAGTGAAAAGAACAAGAAATTCGGAAAATAATGAAGTTAAATTTAAATTTCAGTTATTGTTTGTGGTCCGCCATTTTTGCTCGAAAAACATATTTTGACTGATCTCAAGCATGTAAGGCCTGGGTTAGGGTAAATATATACTCGAATTAGGTGCTAAATGTGCGTTCCATTCGTTACTCGGTAATTTCTACAGCTAGAACAACCAAATTCGGTAGTATCTTGAATATAATTTTAAATAAACCTGAAGAAGGATGGTATTGGCCAGCAGAAATATTGTATAACGGCTCAACAAGCGTTGTATATTATAAAGCATTGCACAGTTTTCTTGTTTACTTCTTGTTCTTGCTGATCATGCAAGATCTGATTTTTGATCCAACTCTGGCAGGATTGATTGTACATGGTTTATGCTGTGGTTTTCAAACTTAACAATACTGTATCTTGATGCCTGAAACGATTTTAAATGTTTGGTTGCTATGGTAACTTTTACACTGTAATAATTTTCTTTTCCCCGAAATGGGACACATCAAAAATACATACAGATTTCTTACAACACACCCACCTTCACCTTTGCATGCCGAAATATTTGTTCTTTAATTGTTCAGGAGCCCATTACTGACTTCCTTTATTATCTCAGCTATAGAGATACTTAAAGAATATATAGAAATATTGCAGAAAGAAATTCGTTCAAACCACCTTATTTTCAAAAACACTTAAAGTTTCACAAATTAAGGACACCCTTATACGGTTTCCATGGCAACCAAATCTTCAGATATTTTAAGAACCATTATAAAAAAGGTAAAGCTGTTCATTTGTATAGCGCACATTCTATATGAATATATTCAAATGCGCTTCACCAGGTTATGTTTGTGATACGGACTGCTATTGTGGCGCAATGTGCTGCCGTGCAGTTAAGTGATTGTTAGTACCTCAGAATACCTGGCTGTTGTGTCGGGACACAATCCCCTACTCTTTCTCGAAATAACACAACAGGTTCTTTCACGTCCCCCTCGTATAGATTAGAATAGGAAGGAGACAAGGCTAACGACTTAATATACGTCCCTGCCCAATAGCCTGCGTGCAGACGTTCTTTGCAGGGGGAGAGAACGTCTGCACGCAGGCTACTGCCCAAGGACGCGGCTGGGATTCGAACCCTGACCTCCCGAACTCTGATCTAGACCGTGCTCTACCAACTGTGCTAACCGGTAAGGCGATACTAACATACTTGCCAAGTTTGGTTTGCATGCATGGCATGTTTAACTAGTAACGAGAAATGGGCAAAAGACTGTTTCCTGAACATTAGACTTAGTTACTTGCTCGAGAATAAAAATCCGTGTCCACCGCCTTCTTCGGTATCTCTGTGGCGTGTCTGGGTAACTGGGTAGAACCGATTATTTTTTTTCGTGAACAAGCCGATCATATTAATTCATCTGATTCATCTTTCAGGTTCCGGTAGTCTAATAGAATAATACGTTTCATTTTTGCCCGCGGTTCTGATACGCATTACGTATCTTGCGGTCATCACGGCTCTAGAAGGAAAGACGGCACGCGGATGGCGCACAAATGTCCACCTCCCGGTGGGGGGGGGGGGGGTTCTTCAAGGTAAAAAGGGTAGGGGTGACCGTCGGAAAACCTCGAAAAATACCCCGTAAAAAATATCAAAACGTGAAAATTTTTCCACCCTAAGATATGCTTCATGGTCTGGCCTACTGGTCAAACACTGTATTTCTCGTAGAGGGTCTGGCCCACTGGTCAAACACTGTATTTCTCGTAGAGGGTCTGGCCCACTGGTCAAACACTGTATTTCCGCCATTTTGTATTTTCGAGTCCTATCAGGGGCACCCATCGGCCACTTTCGGCTAAATATCTGTCCGGATGAAAAAGGTTGTCTATACTTTTCTGTAATTTATTGGAAAACGTGGGCTAAAATTTTCTTAAATTTGCGACTACAGATAGTTTGGACTACAATTTTCGGAACATCGGAGGAATAAAGAAAAAAAAAAATATGCTCGCCTAAAATATTCGTAAAAATCGGTACATTTCTACGCTTTTCGATTTCTCGAATATCGCAAAACATTTTCAGGTCACATGTTAGTGAATGCAGAGTACTTCGAAACATCTGGTTAACACCTGAGATTTTCGGATGTAGTTTTTTCCCTGTCGAGATTCGACAACCAATTTACAGTCCCTAGAAGTTTCGGTGTAATCAGTGAAAGCTAAGATTCTGAGAAAAAGGTTGCCTGAAAGTCTCTGTTTTCGGAAGGACAATGAAAGCGCAGTTTGAAATTCATTTAGTTAGCGTTAAAAGTGCTTTAGAAGTAATATAATGGCATATTAAAGCATTTTAGCGAAAACTCTCGTTGGGTACCCCTGTCCTATCCATGATGCAATGTCTGGCCCACTGGTTCAACACTGTATTCGCATGGGATTGAGATATACAAACATTGTATTTCCCTGCTGTCGCGGATTGTGTTCGACGCCGATGCCCGCATGCGGTGTTACTAAGCTTTGCTTCGATCGGGTCAAACACTGTATTTTCCGCGTGCATGTCTGACACACCAGTCAAACAATGTATTTTTGTCAGTCAATGTCCGCAATCAGGCCAATTCAGTGGGACTTCCATAGGTTCATTTCCTCGTGGAACATTTTGGGTTTTGATGGCGGGGCAGAAGTATATGGGAAGACTCCACTATCTCCTGGAAGAAGTTGATGTGGTAAAACTCTCCGTGAAGGATACACATTATGTATTTGTTGTTGGTGATAGGGATGGCAGATATCGTTCATCGATAACCTCTGGAGTATCTTTATTGTTGTCATCCTTTTTCAAGAATGGTTAGATATCGGTTTTATAATACCAAAATGCAAAACCAACCGTGATGAACACCCCAACGACCATCCCCCACCCGCCGTTCTCTACAGCTGTATCTTCCATTGCTTCTTCTCTACGTTCAAAACCATCATGTTGTTCACGCAGGTGAGTGAGTATATCATCTTAATTCATACTTGACACGGTTTTCTTTGTTATTCATGACGCTTTATTTTCCATACATACCCTCATTATAAATGCAAGGGATGTATGAGAAAAGTTCCCGGGATGTATCCAGATACTTCCCGGGAACTTTTCTCATACATCCCTTGCATTTATAATGAGCAATTCAATACAATAGGAGATATTGTAGTTGAGTCTACGAATAGCAGTTTCAGCGGTATTGACCCGAACGCCTCACTTCAATGTAATGAAGCGCCATTGAAACCATCATTCTTACACGACACCAACACCCTCCTAAACAAGCACGACTAATTTAGATACACAGTTTGAATAGCGCTTCATTACATTGAAGTGAGGCGTTTGGGTCAATACCGCTGAAACTGCTATTCGTAGACTCAACGACAATATCTCCTATTCAACGTTATTTTGTTGTTTCTAGCTTATTATTTTCTCCAAGGAATTGATTCACCTTGGCTTCAGCCAAACTTACTAAATATCCCTATAATGATTTAGAACCTTTTCTCCGTCTTGGTACTCGCCCAAAATCTACCTAAAAAGAGCTACATCAATGAAAATTTTGCGAAAACCTCGTCAAGTATGAATTAAGTCAGTTAAATACCTCGAACCTCAGCTTTTATCCAGATACATCCCTCGGGGCCTACGGCCCCTCGAGATGTATCTGGCTAAAAGCCTCGGTTCTCGGTATTTAACTCTTCCATATGCATCCTCTATAGAGGTTGAGTTGTTCCCCTTAGGGTTCCAAATCAGTCTTATACAGCCGGTTCGTACCAATAGCGATGTTTCGTGTGTCGTCATCTATTGTCATTAATGTGCCAACCAGAGATCCATTGGTTCCTAACACAAAGCGGGCTTTACAAATCATGGTTGGCACATTAGCATGACAATTGCAATGTTTATCAACATGAAACATCGCTATACCAAACCTCTTCTTCAACTCCTTTGCAGGAGTATGACCACGGAGGCGTTTGATATCTTGAAGCTGTTCCTCTGGAGTACTAGACTGTACTTGTAGCCCGGGGGGGGGGACTCCCTTATGTGAGGGGTACATGGATGCTCGTCGTACCTTTTAGGGGTCAAAATCAGGAGTCTGGTACCACTTAGGGTATCCACCATCAAACACAGGCATTTCTATGTAAAGCGGTACCTTTTAGGGGTTGGGTGTCAATTGAACAACAAAGCTGTTATCAATTTACATTTTTATTATCTTTTAGGGATCAAAATAAGCTTGAGCCACGCCCATTTTAGTACCTCTTAGGGGTCAAATCGAAAATGTCCGACGAGCATCCCTACCCCTTTTATATGGGAGTCACCCCCCCCCCCCCGGGACTTGTAGGCATAGTAGTATTTACTTAAAAAAACCTAGTTTCAATAAGTTTTCCTAGAAAAACCTGCTACCATCCTAGGAAAAGTGCTTGCATCCTAGGTTGTTTCCTAGGGTGAGGTTTTTTATTTAGTAAATACTACTATGTCTACAAGTACAGTACTCTCCGAGGAACAGCTTCAAGATAAATTAAATTTACCCCGGAGTCTCATATGCATATTGACCTTTGTGTGTGACAAGTGCCATATATCGATAGTGGTTATTGGTGTGTTGCACCAGTGGCTGAACGAAAGATGCCTCATTAGCTACTTTTGTTATACCAACCAACATGCTGATACGCTTGTGTAATTTTATTCCCCTCGGAATGATTGCAACCCAACAATAGACACGTGACGTCATAGCCGCCATGTTGGTGTACAGTTAACAATAGATTCTTCGTTAGCTTCTTTTGTTCTGTACACCAACATGGCCGCCATGCCCTTTGCATCTCTGTGGATTGAGTGCAAACCATCTATAGTGGGAACCGGTCTAAAAATAACCTAACTCAGTTGTGAAAATGATGTGATATAGCTAGGTGTAGTATGCGGGATGGACGCTCCTAGTTATGGGATCTCGAGTAGTGTATTTTTTTATAGCTCATTTTACCTAATCGCCTCGTTTCTGTGTAGCACGGGGGAAATATTCGGTAAGGTTTATTTATGTGCAATGCTGGTCATCCTGCAAAGGTTATTTCTAACTGGGTTACAAGTTTTAAAGTAATTCACTACCTTTGTCGAGCCTGTATTCTGATTGCACCATTATACTGTAGCTCTATTGTTTTTGTACTTCTCGTTCTAAAGGTTAGGGTGTTTTGTATTGTTGGGTAAGCTAATTGTTGGTGGCTTGTTTTGAGTGGTACTGTTAGGCTCCCTTTGTTTTGTACTCTGACAAAACATGTTAGTGAATATGAGAAAATCACCGCCAGAAATCACCATTATTTCATTTTAAAAATAATGCCATGAAACGTAGTACATGGAATCGTCTGGCCATAAATACCGTGAAAAATATTTCAAAATTTCACCAAAATTTGGGATTTGTTTAAATAATACGAGTGGAATTTATCGTTAATTGCACCCAAAAAAACCAGACGTTCTTTGTTAAGGCAATCCCAACTAAAATGGTTTGTCTATCTATCACCCCCAGGCTCGTGATGGTGTGTAAAGAAAAAAGAATCGACGTTAGGGAGTCTGTAACGAAGTATAGCCTCGTTACGAAGTCAGAACCTCGACTACTTTTTCCTTTAGTAGTTTTGCCAGATCGATCGACACTTAGCTCGGAAGTAGCCTGCGTAGCAAGCGTTTCTTTGTTGTTTTTATTCCGGGTTTTTCGTTTCTTTGGCCGCGCGAGCGCAAAAAATAGAAGATGGGGGGAGGGAAAAAAGGAAACGCTTGCGGACAGACCCTGGGATTCTGAAAACTCCGTTCGTCCACGAACGGGGTTTCTGATTGGCGCGGCTCGAGTTCTTTAAATTGACCCCAATCAATCACATTTTGACGCGTGCAGGGCTTCGAATTCCCTGCTAGCAGAGGTCTCTCTCTGTCTTGGTAAAATGGAAGGCGAGGGAGAGACCTCTGCCGACATCCGACGCTTGCCGTCCACATTCATGGACGAGCCAAACCAGTTTTGAAAACAAGTTTTACCGGAAATAGCTGTACGCATCAGTTGTTTGTTGCAGTTGTTTCGTGCGCTCATAAGTACACGTGAGATTGCGTCACTTGTTGCCAAGGAAACTTCACACATGCGCGACAGAGAAAGCGTCGGATGTCTGCAGAGGTCTCTCCGTCGCCTTCCATTTTACCAAGACAGAGAGAGACCTCTGCTAAATAAAATAAATAAAATACCTGTTTATTTGTTATAGCAGGCTAGTGTTTACAGCTTACAGCTGGTGGGGCCTGCTTTTACTCCACACACACTCCCCACTAGGGCCGCATGTTAGATAACTATGTAAGGTTAATGTGTCTTCCCTCTGTAAATAAAGAATATTGTATTGTATTGTATTGTATTGTACTACATTAATATATTCTATACATACTACTCTCGACTCACCAGTTGATTTTTACGGAGGGAGGAAACCGAAGACACCCGGAGAAAACCCTCGGAGCATGGGAGAGAACAACCACAAATTCAACTCACATGTGGCGCCGCGTCCGGGAATCGAACCCGGGCCACAGTGGTGAGAGGCGAGCGCTAACACGCTGCGCCACCCAGCTCCCCTCCTGCTTGCAGGGAAGGCTTCAAACAATCAACTCATCTTGAGCGCTAAAAATATAAACTGGCCGAGGAATAATCTTTCGAGGAAGTGCTGAATCGGGCGCTCAATTTCCTATCCGAGCGAGGATTTAGTCGTCTTATACGGGATGAGCCTTCTGGTAGATCATCAATATTGAGGCACGACTCTAGGCTATCGTTCGCGTTTATTCACAGGAAACCCACTAGTACAGCTTCTAAGCAACCAAAAACAGGTCGATCGTTCACATTTTGATAAAAGCGTCACATTTGGTACACATGTACTATGGCACATGCTAAACAAGATGAGAGGTGGACCCCAACGAAATTTGCATTTTAAGGGGGCGTGGCACCATATTTTCAACTGGTACAGTAAAGTATTCAGTAAAGTATTTAGGATTTTAGCTCGTAAAATATTGTATAAAATTCCGCCATGAAATTTTGAAATACATTTCTTTGGGCATATCTCCACTTCTAATTAACATTTTTGAGTGATTGTAAATGTAATTGTTGACGGGTTTCCTGTGCTGCATTGTTGTGCTTGCTTGAGCCCGTGACTTTCGATTCAGCGGATTGCCATATCAAATTACATTTCAAGATGGCGGACGGTGATATCTGACTACGTATATTGTCATATCATAAATGAACATGACTTTCCCTGCTAGCAGAGGTCTCTCTCTGTCTTGGTAAAATGGAAGGCGAGGGAGAGACCTCTGCCGACATCCGACGCTTTCTCTGTCGCGCATGCGTGAAGTTTCCTTGGCAACAAGTGACGCGATCTCACGTGTACTTATGAGCGCACGAAACAACTGTAACAAACAACTGACGCGTACGTCTGTTTCTGGTAAAACGTGTTTTCGAAACTGGTTTGACTCGTCCATGAATGTGGACGGCAAGCGTCGGATGTCGGCAGAGGTCTCTCCCTCGCCTTCCATTTTACCAAGACAGAGAGAGACCTCTGCTAGCAGGGAAAACATGACTGTGAATACTGTTTTCTTTTAACTGAGCAAATGGGATTTGTTTCACTCAATTGTCGTGATACAACTTTGTAAATGCATTGTGAGTTTCTAAATAACTGGACAATCTGCAAAACATTGTCACATTAATGGTAGACTGTACCGCATCACTGTACATCATCTGGTATTTCTTTATGGATTGCTAATAGTCTATTGGCTCTCAAGCCCCAACCAGGGTCCAGGAGCCCATTGCCTCAACTATTAAAAACCCATGATACTGTGAAGTTACTTTTCTGGTTACTTTTAATATGAACATGTTGTCGACGTTGAAGAGATCACAAGAGCTTGAAGGAAAGCTCGCTGCATAGAAAAGAAAAGCTGGGATATCTGTTTCCCGTTATTCTTTGATTAGTTTGCTAAGCAAATTAATGTATCAGAGTATGGGGCTTTGGTTGATTCAAATCCGTATTCAAAATGATCGCATGTAAAGTACGTTAATTTATTAAAACTGTTGTGTTCGATATTTTCACAGGATTTTATGAAATTACGAGGTTAACGAGGGATTTTTTGTGGTGATATCTAGATCTTTCTCATCATTGCACTAAATCGAGGTCATGAGCGTGCGCCTTCTTCAGTTTTTAGTTGTTTAGTTGGAGAGGTCGAGGGGTAAAATTTCAACAGAATTCGCTGAAATTGCATACAGAGCCCAATGAAGAACAGATAAAGACTTCAGGTAAGTTTTCATTGATTATATTTCAGTATCTCTGGCCTAACGGATACAACCAAATACTCGTTAAAAATCTCACACAAACCCTTATAATTTAACACACAAACAGAGCTTGGGTTTCCTGTGGTTTATTTGGAGTCACTGCCACACCACAGTTATGCGTTGGTATACAGATAGCAGAACTGCTGGGGTCAAAACTTGCCGAAAAACGCTGAATATCAACTAGACACAGCCCATGGACAAATAAACACATGCTGTAAGTATTGTCGCTTTTTATTCAATATTAGTGACAAATAATGTTAGTAAATAAAGCCACTTACAGAGCTTGGGTTACCTGTGGTCACACCAAATGTCAAAGACTTTAATACGCGAAGCTTTCCCTATATATATAACAACCGGATAATTCATACGAACTGTTTTTCGACAGGGCCTGCTGCTTTTCGGAGTTTCTAGCACTGAAGCGTTTGGAATTCTGGTTTCTCGATTTTTGGGGAGTCTTACTTCCTATTGAGCCCTTTATGAGCCAGTACAGAGTTCCAAGGTTTCTTATTTTCCTGGCGCAAGGGTTGCAAACCCTATTCGAATATAGCTCGCCATTCAGTCAGCTATCTCGATTCCCGTCCCCTTAAAGATATCTGCTAGAATTACACCACTGCAATCTTTCGACGGTTTGAACAATTTCGATGGTTTGCACAAATTCTCTGAGGAAATGTATCCCTAATTCTCTAAGCAAATTACCAAATTTCACTTTAAAATCGCACTCACAAACTCTACAGTTATCACTTGGATTCTTCGAGTTGTTCGACATCACATCGAGCAGATTGGTTTTGGGAAGTAAATTGTTTCTTTACCTGTCGCTTTCTTCCATTGTCAGCTCTAACATTTGACAGCTCTAACGTCATCGAATGAACTGAGGCATGAAAGGTCAAGTAGGCGGTTTTCAGAAACCCAGGGTCTGTCCGCAAGCGTTTCCTTTTTTCCCTCCCCCATGCATCCCTCTATTTTTGTGCGCTCGCCCTATTCTCGAGCAGCCAAAAAAGCGAAAAACACGGTAAAAAAAAAAAAAAGAAACGCTTGCTACGCAAGCTAGCTCGGAAGAGGTGTAGTTATTGTTCAATATTTTTTTTTACTTTTCCCCCCAAAATGGGTCGATCGGGTTATGGTAAACGAAACATATAGTCAATTTACTCGGACGTACGGCAAAGGCGCTTGCGTAGTCAAAGAAACCATACAAGTTGTCAGACGCCTTTGGGATCTTCGACTTCTGATTTCTTTAGTAGAGGTTTTCTACATCTTATCATACATACTACTAAATAGACAAGAAAGGAAAGGCTGATTCAACGGTAGAGA
Organism: Actinernus sp. WN-2022; assembly: GCA_030867875.1. Classification (NCBI taxonomy): domain Eukaryota; kingdom Metazoa; phylum Cnidaria; class Anthozoa; order Actiniaria; family Actinernidae; genus Actinernus; species Actinernus sp. WN-2022. Next base: position 5,858,046 of record JAOWCC010001589.1, on the reverse strand, counting down.
GTTTTTCTTCCAATATTTCGATCGGCACGGCCGATCTTCTTCGGGGAAAGAGGCTTACAATATATCTAATAAACATTTCGTAAAGGTTCTAGTTTATTAGATACATTGTAAGCCTCTTTCCCCGAAGAAGATCGGCCGTGCCGATCGAAATATTGGAAGAAAAACTCTCTACCGTTGAATCAGCCTTTCCTTTCTTGTCTATTTATATATATATTGCTGATCAGATCCCTACACCCGAGGAGATCCGGTTGTTTATCATTTCGTCTGTGGTCCCTCCAATTTTCATACTACTAAACTTCAGCAATTATTGGATTTCTTTTAAAATAAGCTATCGCACCAGACAGTATCCCCGCGGGAGTCTTTAGCCAGATTGGGTAACTTTTGAGGAACTATCTCCTTTTCTTTTCATAATTTTCTACCAAATAAAGTTGATTCTATTCTCTTTCATTTCGTTCAGCCGAATAGAAAACATTTCTATTTATAAGCAATGAGAACACAATGGTGTGGAGGGTAGCCATCCAGCACGCATTTATTAATGTAAGAATGGTCTAGTTACAAGCTATTACTAGGGTGAACGTATGCACACGTGTATCAGTAATAACAGTAATATAAAGAATGGTCTGTAAAGTATCAATAAAAGGGTAAACTGATAACTAAGTACTGTTTTAGTGGGAAGGCTGCCGGACACGAAAAAAAAGGGAAACATTTACCCGCCTTGCTGCAGGAAAAAACTTGGAAACGTGTTCTCCAACCCAGTGCATGCCTGCCCGGAAAAACTCCTGGAGGTTAAGAGTTGGAAAAAAATGTGTTGGGAGCCCAGAAAAAATCCAGGGAAACTGATGAGTGTTATGACAACGGGAAAACGAACCCGAGAGCACAACTGAACTCGAGGGTTAGCTGAAAGACGTCAAGTGGCGTGAACAACGTCAAGAAGTAGTTTAAAGTACCCCTCTACCCCAATTGTTTATTTGATTTTCGAAAAGAAAATATAAGTTTGAGTAATTCTGCGTGTTTTTTTTTGAATTTTCGTTAATCCTTGAATTTTTATGAGCGATTGTAAACGTGATCTGATGGCAAAACGCCGCCATTAGAATTGTGACGTAAGTGAAGGATTTTTCTTTCTGATCATGGATGAATACACACGTTTTGCTTTCACAAAGTCAACCCACTTGCGCCTTTTTCTGGCTAACAAACTCTCATCTCCCCAGAATGGAATTTTGTGAAGACTGATATCTTACTTGGGGTCTAAACAGTTTCTGCAGTACCCTACGACACGTCTATTTAGCATTTAAACGTCGTTTTTTCCGATTTCGATGACCACTACTTCTAACTACTCCGACTTCTCTTTGTAAATTTTGACGACTGAAACAGACTCATAATAATTAGGACGTGCGCCACTACACACGGGATTTTGTCATCTTTAAACGCTCATAAAAAATCAAGGATTAATGCGAATTCCTTATTTCGCAGAAATGCTCAAAATTACCTCTTCTTTTCGAAAATAAAATGTTAAAAATGTTGTTGAGGGGCACTTTAAGTATACTCTATGGTACCCAAGGGACCGGGGAATACTTAGCCTGCAATGCAGGCGTTTTATTTGGGAAACCGAAATATATTTGGACGAGGGAAGAATGGCGCGAGGACAAAAAGGAAGTAGGGGGGAGGGGAGGAGAAGGGAAGGGAAGCGGAAAACGTCCATGAAAGCGGGGAAAACCACTAGAAACGCCTGCATTGCAGGCTAGGGAATACTTTAAACACCTCATTAGCAGCTAAAATAAATACATATAGTTGTGATGTTTTAATAAAGTTGTCAATGATGCTAATTTAGTTTGGGTACTCCTGCTGGGGAGATACTGCCGGATCCTGAAGTGGCCAAGGCTATACAAACTTGATATAGAAGCTACAAGCCTAAGTGTCAATCAGTGACTTGTCTAACTAATCACGAGATTCCCAACTTTTTCATATTTTGTTTTAGATAGACATAAAAAGCATAAATAAGAATCGGCCACTAATTGAAGAATGTGCCTGAGGACTCGTGGTGTCACAAAATCGGTTCACTTAATCACGAAAGCTCATTGAAACGCCTAAAATCAACTGCGTAGCCAAACGTGTAAACTTAAGCACACCTAAGCATAGTCAGCAAGTTTTTCCTTGTTCCAAAGGTTGCTCATTTTGAGACACGAGCACTTGAAGACTGTCTACAATCGATTAACATAATATTCATAGTAAATTAGGTTTTGGATATGACTTCAATGAAAAACTGATTATTTGCGTGATTATTGTCGCGTAACAAAATGTAGGCAAAGCAACGTACAGTTTTTTTGAGTAAATTATTATTGTTTTTTTATGTATCCCAAAACGAAATGTATCAATTTCTATAATTGAAAAAAGCACAATTCTCTAGAGAACAGTCACCTGGTCTGAAATGGGCATCAAACGGGCAAGCTGAAATACTGATTATTCTGCCGCTGAAATAATTTCTATAACGTTCTTAGGCTGCAAGCTCTGTCATGCAACTGAGAAGTAGTGGATAACAGTGTACATACCTCATGAAAATCGCATCGAAATAATTATGTGAGTTGAGATTGTAAGTATCTCACCTTTGCTCCGAGGATTTTTTCTCCAGTTTACCTCCCTCCACAAAAACCAACATTCTAAATTTCAATTTGATCTATGGTTTAGCCGGGCCCTGACTTTGATCAGCCCCTATGGGTGTTGCAGGTCTCGTTAGAAATTCAGAGTTTTTATTTATGTTGAATATTTTCCACCTGAGGTGGTCCTATACATGGCTAAAGATAACCCTAAAGTTACCTTAAGGACCTACCTTCTCATAATTGTATTTCTTATTATGCCTTAGTACTGTACATTTCCATCACCTTATGAGAAAATAAACGGTTACCGTTGTTGTTGTTAGTAATGGCATTAGATAGAGTAGTAAATAGTTTTCCCCCCTCCGTAAAAATCAACCGTGAGTCGAGTGTAGTGTGTCCAAAACATGTTATGGGGAGTGTGTGAGGAGTAAAAGCAGGCCCCCACCAGCTGTAAGCTTTAATATCCAGCCTGCTATAACAAATAAAAGATTTATTTTATTTATTTAATGGCCCGATTCCTCAGTTCTTGGATATGACGTTCCAGGTCAGCATCGGCACTTTCACCTGGTCAGGAGTACGAGTACTTTTAAGAATCATTCGGGAACGAAAATTAATCTTGCTGCGACCACAATGATAGAAAAAAAACGAGTGGACATTGCATGTTTCTTTGTGGCCTGCCGTTGTAAGTTTCAGTCTCCTTGAAGATGTAGAAAATGAACACTAGTACAGTGCTCACTAATATTTGAAAATGGTGGTCTACTGTGGTTTACGACCCAATGGAAAATATTCTATTGAGAATTTAGCCTGAATTTCAGCCGTCTCCTCTGCTTCGTTGTTGAAAATTACTCAAAAATCAAACATTGTACCTGCAGATCTATATGGATGACTTTATTCACATGTAGAACGACACATTCCCTAAATATTCACAAGGAATAGCACTGAATATTATGTGGAATTTCGTTCTCATAGTCGTAAACTACACCTGATATAATTATATACCATGCATCAAGTTTGAAAGGGTGACTGAATATGAATATCTTGCAGACTACTCAAATAACCATTGCACTTTAATCAACAACACCCATACCAATTTTTTTTATAATTCTAAAGATCCTCAAGCAACTATTATTGAAAAGAAAGTAATATTAAACTACAGAATTGAAAGAAAATTGTGGCTGAAAAACCTTTTCGCATACAAATTACTGTAGCGCAGTTCAGCACTTCAGTCAATAATGACAGACTGGCAGACTTTCCTTTCAGCACAGTTCATATATTTACTTCCTGTAAACATGCCACTGGCTAGAGAACGTGAGGTTTCGTGTGCAAGCCAGGAACATCGACAAGTCGCTATAGAAACCAACTCTAACAGTCACTTTGCTATAATAAAAAAAAAATAAGGCCGGTGTACAGCTGAGAATACGAGCATAATAAAATATATAATTTATTAGTGAGATTTGTAAGTTTTAGTTACTCGCTATTTATTAGTTATTCCAGATCGGTTACCATGTCTCATACATAAAACCACAGATCCTTTACACAATAACCGTGTGTTTAAACAGTTTAATGTGTGTGTCTATAAATTGCTGACATTAATTCGGAGACTCCATTACTGATTTTTTTCAGTTTTCGTACGTGAGGCCGAACGTCGACAAGTAGCCATAGAAACCTATTTCGGTTAATCAGATTACAATACCAAAATTTTAAAATGTGTTTAGCTCAGAAAATGGGAATAAGATTATAAGTTATTAGTAAATTATCTATTAGTCATGATCACGATACTGAAAACATTTTCATAAGCCCGGCTCCAAACCGTCTTTGGTATATCCATTTCTGCTAAATGGAATTCTATAATTCTATAATTCATATCTTATGAGCATTTATGTGGGATGCGATAGAGTAACAAAGCCGTATCTTTATGCGCCGCCGTAGCCATAACGTGACGTCATGCTGTCCTACATGACTGGTCCCGAGTTTACCCTAGATACGCCCCCTCCCTTCTGGTCATGATATTACCAGTCGGTTACCGCAAAACACGGACTAACATGCATGTGTACGCATCTATTCAGATAACCACAGACTTCGAAGTCTTGATAGCTTTTTGTTTACGATTATAATATGCGTGTCTATAAAATGCGGCCGTTGATTAAGAAGAAGCATTATCTGCTCTTGTTCTTCAACAATTACAAAAGTATACTTCAACTTCCACACGGTAAGCGATGATGAAGTCCCTGATCGTCTGGGTCGTTTTCCTGGTTATGATGAATGGAGGTGAGACTTAAGTTATTATTGAAAGTTAGTTTTAACTTAAATCCTCGGTGAGGGGAAGCCGCTGTTTGAAAAGTCAGAAACACCCTGGCTATTTCAACAATATATTCAGAAGTCCATATGCATGGCCTTCTGATTTAGTACAGCTCAGTGGTCCTTGCACTCAAACACGGTTAAACTGGCAACAGCAACGAAGTAACTGGCTTTGTATGTTTTCAGTCCTGCATTGAACCGCCATTACTACTAAAACATAATTGATATTATTATACATTAACTTCGTGAGCTGGTCAGTTTGCGGTCGATATCTATTATTCGCTCGATTGGCTCGGTTTTGTCTTGTTTCTCTGTTCTCGGTATCGGACTCTAACGTACGGTGGACTGCAAAAGTGAAGCAAATCTAGTTTTGAATACTTTTGAGCGATAATAGTAAACATAATCTTATCAAACTCGCTTGCTCGGTCAGTATCATCCGGTTAGGATCCTCGTGTCCTCCTTTTTTTTTCATGGCCCACGTGCTTTGTCCTTGGACCATAAATCAGTATAACAATAATGACTATATTTATATAGCGCCATATCACCACAGTCTCATGGCGCTTTACATATTACTGACATATCCCGTCAGTGAATTATTTCGGACTGCTTTACGGCGCTAATAGCTGCCACGCAGTTTACAATGTTGAGTATGTGGTTCAGTAGTGCAATGGCCAGGCTGCTGTACCGGGTGACAATCCCCTTCTCTTTTTCGAGTAGTACAACAGGTTCTTTCACGTCCCCTCCAAATACCGATTAGAAGTGGAAGGAGACAAGGCCAACGGCTTATTTATAAACGTCCCTGCCCAAGGACGCGGCCGGATTCGAACATCCGAACCTCCCGCAAACTCCGTCCATGACTTACGGCAGAACGGGCCTCGTGTTCGGTTAATAAGATAGGTGTTTACTTAGTTTAACTTACTTTAAGTTCAACCTTAAAAACGTAACCGGCAGACAAATATATTGCTGCAGCGATAGTGCCCAATATTACTTCAGTAAGATCACTGCTTAATATTCGTGTCATGAAATAACATTTCTTTGTCTAGCTAGTGTATCTGACGACCTGTAAAAGTAAAACAGCAAATATTAGTTGTTGTGTGAGATGTTTTAGATACTAATAACGTTTCTTTGTTTTTTTCTTTCATCTGAAGTGATTCTCGCTTCCTCTGCCTCCCTCGAAACGATGTTTGCTGATGCGAAAGAAGCGAAGAGTTTCTTAGGGATAGACAAACGTTCCTTACACGAAGAGTGCTGCCACGAGGGATGCAACAATGAGGAAGTGCTTGAGACTTATGGCCGTTCGCGTAATACACCATCGGCAAGCAAGGTAAGCTGCTAATTAACACAGAAATTCCCGAAGAATCACAAATACCGAATTCAAGACACAATTTCAAAATATATTTAACATTTGATAAAGGAAACACTGGTAAGACTAGAGAACAACCATCAAGTTGCAGTTATATATCATAAAGTGTATTACACGTAAAGTTGTGTAATACTGCTGGGTATTTTACCAGTCTTAAAATGGACGACTAAAAGTTCCGTGTAATAAAATGTTTATTACACGACCGCTAACAGGAAAAAGGAATGTATATTTTCGCTTACCTTATAGCTCTGTTTGAAGAAACTAACTATCAGCCGTTTTGTTGTCTAATTTCGGTTGGCGCACGGGCTGAAAAATTGTTTTCGCGCGCTAAAAGCTGACATGTACATAAAATAGATTCGATATTGACTGAAAGACGTGTTTCTACAACTTTATAGAAACAGAGAAAGTTGTGCATATCCTTGAGCTAGTTGGGAGAATTTATGTTTTGATGACAAGCGTTTTACTGTGCTTTTACGAGTTTGTTTTATAAAGGAAATAGAAAACACTTTCCGCATTCCCACAGTAAAAAAAGAACCTTAAAAGCGCAAGGTATATGATACCATTACTTTGACCTGTGTTATGTTTTTTTCAGTGGACGAGAAGGTATTGCGATCATTACGGGAAGAGATCCAGCGAGCCGCAGTGACTGTGTAACACGAATGGCAAGAAACAATTCCAGTAACCATTTACACTATGCAATGAGGAACACAGAACTCCTATTTTGCTAAGTGTGTTGAACGTGATACGTGTGATGCTTGCGCTTATGCCACAACCTTAATACAATATAAATAAACTGACCTGAAAAGCAAAATAATAAAGATGAATTGTTTCATTTGGTGTTGTGGTCGTTATTTTTGGTGTGATTTTGAATGATACTGTTAATCACGATAAGACAGATTTAAGATGCTCTTCAAAGATCAATGATTTTCTTAACGAGTCGATAATTTTTTGATAAATATATGGGTTATTCCAGAAGTCCATAATATGGACTTCTGGTTATTCTTGGATTACTCTATACTCTTTCGAGACCCGAACTGATTAACTCAAGGAAAAGAGCCTGGGATTGAGGTTGGCTAATGCGTTATACAGGGAATCGAGTCTAAAATGATAATTTTAACAAACACGATATTATCCGCAAGTACACCAAATTATGCAGACCCACTAACATTTTGATATTTTGGAGTCGTAATTATAACTGATTATAACTATAGTATACCTAACAGGTAGTGAATGCTGCTCCGCTCAGTTAAGTGTATTTATATAGAAGAGAACCTACGGCAGCACTTTGGAAAAATATATTACTTGGTGATAAAAATGCCAAGGTGTTAGATGAATATATTTTGTAGTTTTGGGGCTATCGTGCGACTGAATCCTGTTTGAGCTGTGGTGTGTATTTCAAACGTTGTCGCGATTTATTTTCATTTTGTCCCGACATATCAACGATCTCCCGGTAAATTCCCTGAGCCTACCAATTCCCGACATTTTCTTAAGATTCCCGGCACAACAAACTGCTGTTCTCCCCGGTGAAGTTTAAACACCAGAAATCAACTGTAATTGAGAATGTAATTGTAAATGCTAATTGTATTTTGAACCGGCTGCTTGACTTTATCGAAGCCAATAGAAGAAAATTATTTGCTGCTCACCATCTTGATAACAGGAGAGATCTTGCTCTTTGGAAACTGATAGTTCACACAGAGTTAGAAAGAGTTTGCCTACACGTGTATACACTTAAACAAATTCATGATTACACAAGGATCGTATACACAGAAATGCATTAAAGAACGGTTGAACGTAGTTAGCACCAACAATGCAGATTCCACCTCGTGTAATGTCACGTGACGATCAGATCCGTGCACTGAGCAGTGTGGTAAAAAAAGACAATAGAAGTGATGCATTGTGGTAAAAAAAGAAATCGAGATTTGGACCCGCTTACAGATTAGAACTGCTGCCTTGCTCGCTCGCTTCAGGCTCGCTCGCTGCGGCAGCAATAAAGGATTTATCCTATCGGTAGTAATGGTTAGGAAACCTTAAACCTGGGATTAGCACTAAACACTCTAAACCCTGGGGTAGGTTTGCTGCACCTTTGGACATGATTCTTGCAACACTATTCCTTTAATTGTTATGGACCAGAAGCAGCGCGCAACCCTGAAGTTCCTCTATCCCCCCTTCCACCCCCCATTCAATGTTGGGGACAAAAAGTGACCAAACCAGTACGAAAGTTTATCCAACATTGAAATGAGGGGGTGCTGGGGACGTGTTCCAACTATTCATGTCCAAAGGTGCAGTCCTAAAAAATCTAAGGATCATGAACTCGTCCTAAATATTACATTAAAAAAATCAAAATAAATGGATTTTCAAGATAAAAAATGTTTGAGTCTAGTTCTCTTTGTAAAACGGAAACTGTTAATATTTTATTTGAAATATATTTTATTGAACAACACATGCACAATAAGCTCTGGTTCTTTTGTTAGCCACGCCGTTAAAAGTTATTAACTGGGAACCTATGCAGTCGAACATGCACGTTCCCTCCGAAGAACTCGAAGTTCCCTCACAAGTAACTCGAATTTCCGTTCAACCAGAAGCTCTATTCACCTAGTACAGCATTAACTTCATTCCCAACACACATCAGTCATTTTGAACTCATTTACCTTGTTTAACAATTTATTTAGTTTAAAATGTGTATTCCACAGGCTAAATTCTGGTTTTCTTTTGTTAACCAGTTGAGAACGTTCATCACAAGTATCTCCTATTCCTTAACTACGCAAAAGCGTCGTTCAACTATAGTAATACTTAGTTTCGTAACGACACATACTCCTGCGAATACATTGTCAGAATAAGGTCTTACAAAGAGGATCGACAATCTGCAACTTCGGTTAATTGTGACATTTAGTATACTGATAATCGCTTCTTCCAAATAACTGTTCCCTTTTTCTGAAGATTATTTCCAGTCTACAGTTAAAACATGTGTACTTGATGAGTTCTAAGGCATTCAGTGGTGGTGATAGCGTCCGTCACCTCTTCAGCCCGATTTACAGGAAAGCATTTTGGATCCGCGGGCCGATAATTTCGGAACAGGCATTTTTGATTTACATGACAAAAATCAGGAGTGCGGCCGATAATTTAGGGCACAGCATTCTTCATGAACACACAGCAAAAATCAAAAGTGCCGTTTCCAAATTTAAGCCGGACGAGCTCCTAAGGAGAGGAATCGCTCACTTAATTATTTCATGAAATGACAATATATGAACTAACTAAAACCCGGCCTACCCTGAACCATAAAATGAAACCCTAACCGGTCAGTAAACAAGATCCTACCTAGCTATATAGCAAGGGTTCTCAAGAAAAACTATTGCAATTTAGACGTGGTTCAGTAGATCCAAGTAGACATTTCTTATGGAATGAGCAGTCTAGAAATTAAACCACGTACAAAACAACACACGGCTTTGAAATGGCTGGACAATGATATCAAAATATCACAACTAATTAAACAATAGAAACAGAGGTAAAAATTGAAAGCGAGAATTCCACCGGATCTGTATATTCATATTCAAATTAGAGTTCGCTGCAATGTTGAAGTTCGAATAATCAAATCATAGGACAGTGAGAGTGAGAATGAGAATGAGAGGCGTCGAAACGCTGGATCAGAAGAGAAGCGAAAACGAAAGCTATATAAATATTCCTAGTTCATTGAATATCATTATCCCTCATGTGACGTCATTGGCATTATATAAGATCATTAAGTATGCACATTGTGTTAGTTTGCCCAAGTTGTAACGGATCAAGTCTTGAAGATGTCTGCTACGCGCCCTGCCGCCCCGGAATCGGAGTCTCTCCAAGCAGCAATTTCTAATATCTCGCCACAAGGGTCTTCTTTATCGGTTACTCCTGCGGTAGCCGGTGTCTCCAATATTCCGGGGAATCCAGCGCCTAGCCGTTCAACAGCTAGTCCTGTAACTGGTGGCCCTTCGCCTAGCCCCTTCGAGTGCGAATTCTAGCTGTTCAAATGTCGAACCCGCAAACACTACTTCGGACACCGAGATATTGTAGATGAGTCAAAGAAACTTGAGGTTGGTTTTTCTTTCTATGTATTTTAATAACGGTCCGGTACGTGTAGTTGGACGTTATTGCTCGCTACCTCGTGAGACGTAATTTATGCGTCCTCGTTGTGGATTCCCGCCAAATCTCTGTATGTCATTATGGTTCTTTGTTCTCAGTGATCGCGCTCATCGTTGCATGATGGGTAATCAGGGCAAGCATGGCGGGAAATCAGTGTTTGTATGAGAATTAAATGTCCAATTTTTACCCAAAAAATTGCGAACTAGAGAAATCTAGTATCCCAAATCGAAAGAAGGGCTGTATGTGTTTTCACTATTGATTTGTTAGGTTAGAAGAAGTAGTCTACGCTCGACGATCCAACTTAGTTTTTTCCATATGTTTACTCATAATTTGATCGCGCGCGGCTCTTTACAGTAAATATATGGACAAATCAAAATAAGATAATGGATCATTTAGGCTGGAGGCGCTCGGCTACCGCAAACCATTATATCAAACTTGGCCAAGGGCAGTCTCAACAGCCCGGCAAATATTTTAGCGTCTCTGACGCCTGAGGTGACAGATAACTATAGAGACCCTAATAACTTAACGGGCTTCAAGCAAGCTTTCCCAAAAGACAGCTAAATGCTTAATGTTGAATCCGTAGGATTATACCTAGTGGGTATTAATGCAAGGGTGGGATAAGGTTTGGGGGTAAATCGGTTTGACCAGAAAGAATTCGGGAGTATATAGTTACTAATCATAACTGAGCTACGTTACAACTAGAGCATGTATGACCGCGTAAAAAAGTTGATGGGTCACAGCGAGTCAGGGGGAGGCTATCCCAACCTTAATGCTAATGACGAAGGGGCCGACCATTTAACTCTTGAGGGGGGTGGTGGGGTGGGTGTTTTTGAAAAAAAATCCTGCAAGCGCGTTTTGGAAGGAACAAAATGCATACAACAACAAATGAAGGAGAAAAAAAATCACGCACCATTCTTCAGGCGAAAATAAAATGTTACAAAATTATTCCATCCCTCAAAGAGAGAGTTTGCGCTTTACAGAGTTCCAGCAAAATAGAACCTGTTCATAGTCTAGTATTAAAACTATGTATTAGCTGTGGGTTACTTCCAGTATATGCTGTACCCGCTTTCATATTAAGCCCATGGGTGCCTAGTTTGTTTTTAGGGCTTCCAGACAGGGGCTTTTTTGGAAGGGAGGTGAGGAGGGGAGGATTATAAACACATTGACAGCCTAAGATGAGAGACATTGTTCTCTTTTAAAATAACCCTAAACTTTATTGAACATGTCTGTTTTTCTTGTGTGAAAAACTACAATCTGGATACCAGCCTGCAATCTGAATGGGCCACCCTGCTAAAATAAAGCATACTATCCATCCATCTATCTATCTAGGACAGGTAGATATATATAGGATATCTAGTTTATAGCATTCGGTGAATCAGTGGAGAAAACCATAAAGCCATCACTTTTCAATGAAATAGCTATACTATAATTTTTCTGTGGCTATACATTTTTTTAAATATTCAATGCGCTATTGGCACGAGAAGGAACACACCCAAAATAAAAATGTTTACCAACATATAAAAGCATTCGAAGTATTGCAAGCCCAACCGAAAAATGTGAAGGAAAAAAAATCCTGCATACCAATGAGACGCGAAAAAAATTTCTGGGACATCAGGTCTCCGAAAAAAATAATTCATGCTGACCGGAAAACCGGAAAAATTGCCGCTTTATTTGGAGGCCACAAGCTTTACCATTCCGCTAGAAAGCATAGAAAACCTTGATATTGAGATGTGCCGACGATCCTTGAAACTCCGGAAAGTCCAAGGACTGGATCAAAATTAATTCAGTCCTTGGACTGGAAAACAATTGGTTGAATGTACTCCTGGGAGTACTTTCTGGGGGTTCAAGGATCGTCATGTGATCGAATTCTGGGCACATGGTTGATTGGTTACCTCATGAATAATTAATGAGGATGAGATCTAATCGGAAGAACCTTGATCTGGCGTTTCATTGGATATCAAGATTCATCTGTCATTTGATTGGACATCAAGGTTTCATCGTGTATCAAGGTACATGCACCTGACCAAAATGGGATGACCTGATTGGCTGTTTATCTCATGAATTATTAATGAGTTTGAGAATAAACAAGAATAAACTTTACCGTCTTGAAAAGTTTACTAGTTCAAGAGTTTTTCTTAGTCAGTAATTTATCCATACAAACCGCCGTTTAATCGGTGTGCATGAGTAAACTTTTCATTACCGTGCCGCGAACTTAAAAAAAAAACGGCTTTCGCACGTTTAAGTGCCGAGGGATTTAGAGCTCCCAGAACAGTTAAACCGTTAGGCGAATCTCAAATTAAATGACCTAATGTCTTCCAAAAACTAATGCGTGACTAATGAGTGTCCATCGTACAATGGTCATTCTGGGCGATGTTTCATTTTAAATTCTCCAACTCATAAATAATTCATGAGCTGTTTAGTCAATCAGAGGACTGCATTTGGTCAGGTGGATGAGTTTGGAACTCAATGAAATACCAAGTGTTTCAACTGATTTTCATCCCTAGTGGTGATCATATTCATGAATCACTAACTACTTACATACTGATAAACTACAAGTATTAAGGAGTGAAGAAGTAAACGGAAACGACATATAAAGAAAGTGTGCCTCCACTGGAGTTCTAGACTTGCCACAAAGTCGACTACTTTGAAAACTGGATCCCTCCCGTAAAGCGAGAGGTTCGTCGCGAGTACTCCGAGTAAACGCATACTAATCTTGCGGTTATGTGTGGGCTGGCTGTGCCTTTCCAATGTCGAAGAACCTCGTTTTGGCGCACATTTGCGCACGCAGGTATTTCGCCAGTGCCATAAAATAGCCTGATACTCGCCACTCGGGTTAGTTTTTTGCTCGCGATCGGTAAGTTACTTGCCTTATTTTCCGATAATCCAATGCGACGATGTTTAAAAGGTTCGCAAGTAGAATTGAGCAAAGCCTGAGGAAAGCGTGTAGTACATCTGGAGGACTGACAAAGTCCAATACGGTATGTTTTGCACCTTGAGTCTCTTACAATTATGTGAGAGTCCGGGGTGAGAGTGTAGTGCTCCACGGCAAGGAATGTTAAAAGATGTTAATTATTCTTCCGCGTAATTTCATTCGTTGATACTTATAAATTCAATAGAAACCCATCGAAGTAATGCATTTTCATTCGATATGTTTTTGTGGGAAAAATAAATTCAAACCACAAAAACATATCGAATGAAAATGCATTAGGGGCCGACCATTTGACTTTTGAGGGGGGGGGGGTGGGTGTTTTTGAAAAAAAAAAACCTGCAAGCCAACGGTGGCGAAAAAAAATATCCTGCAAGCGGAAAAGCTTTGTTCTGGCTCCGCTTTTTTCGCAAAAAAAAATTCGTGCAACAACACTGCTAAAGAAAAAAAAAACGAGCACAGACAAGAACACCCACCCCTCCCCTCAAAAGTCAAATGGTCGGCCCCTTACTTCGATGGGTTTCTATTGAATTTATAAGTATCATTTATCAACGAATGAAATTACGCGAAAGAATAATATGGTTTAGTTTCGAAGAATATCGTGTGTGGGGAAAGTTCTCGAAATTGCGATTGAAAAATCTTTTGTTTTCTCTATATCCGATTGGCTGGATGGTGGCTTGTCTGAGTTTTCACAGAAAAAAGAGCCAATGGCATAAAAAAAAAACTATTTTCGAGATGTAGTTTGGACTGTAGACACTTCCTAAAGCACTACTAGGCATATTCAAGCAAAATCGTATGTGGGGAAGGCTCATTGCCGCAGAACAATGGATTCAATGATTTTAATCAAACTTATCTCTCATTATCCAAATCAAATTTTGTCAACTTCTCTAAATAAAAAAGACATCTCCCCAGTCATAAACAATGAATTAATAGAAGAAAAGAATAACATTTAATTAGTATATACCACACCAGTGAATATCACTTTTCGCGTGCTCTGATTGGCTACTCAAACAGTGAATATGATTTCATATTCACCTCCGAGCAAAGCAGCGATCATCTCGCACGAGTTTTTATCCACTTGACAGAAAATAAAATAACTATTTGGTGCTGGCTATTCACCTGGAGTGTGATATATACTAAAACAATTATTCACCTCAGTGTTGGTGAATAGTGGTGGATATTTACCTCGCCAAAGCGGCTCGGTAAATATCCACTACTATTCACCTCCACTTCAGTGAATAATTGTTAAATATTTAGGATTAATACTTGATAAGCATCTACTGTAACAGGGAAATACCAAATAGTCTCTATCAGGACTGAACTTGCAAAATCATTAGGCATACTATACAAAGCTAAACACTGCTCTGCACACTAGAAGTCCTAAAACAATTATATTATTCCTTATTTTATCCACATCTAAACTATGCAATTTATTATGGGGTAATATATATACATGTACATATTCTTCGACAATCAAACCTTTTTGAATAATGAAAAAAGCAATAAGTTAATCCTAAATGAAAATTGGTTTGCACACTAGATAACTGACACTAGATAACAGACTCTTTATGATTTACATAAATTGTATTCTTGACTAGTCTATTTTGTGTATGATGGATTTCATAAAAAATAAGCAAAACTTTCACTGAAATATTCACCCTTAGTCTATTGAAAAACATTTCCCAACTAAGTAATTTTAACCCTTTCATGCCCACATACGGAATTTTCCGTATTTTACTGGTTACTTGATTTGGGAGTTTCAGTCTGACAAAGTTTAAAGAGCTAGGCCCTGAGATTCCCACAAACCATAATGTATAAGACAAGTGATCCTTAAGTGAACTGCATTGGGCATGTTAACAAAAAATAATTTCATCTAAAGATTTTCCTCCTTTCTTTGCATAAGTTAACTACAGGTTACATTATTTCATTTCAGAAAAAAAGACTAAAATAGCACTTCCAAAAATATATTTTTCTCCTCAGATTCTACATTTTCTCTCAAAAATGCATATTTCACATAACATTTAGAGTTTCATGTTTGCACTAACCTCACTTTCCGTCTCCCAACATCTAAACTTGTCCAGCCATAATGGCTGCAAAGCATGCTGGGAAATCCTACCAAACAGCGACATGGCACTTCCCCATCTTCATAATATATACTAAGTCTAAAGCCATTTCGACCTAATACCTTCATATTGGAATCAATGGCAAGTAAATATTGTCCAATATTCAAAAAAAGCTGTGATACCTGGCTCTAGACCCGGCCCATTTATAAAGCCCACGCTAAAGTGACAGTAGACATCCTGGCCCATTCACGAGTGGGAAATAAGGCTCTTTCTCTGTCACAATAAACTGGCACAGACTCGGTTCTTTGAGAAAGTGCTGATCGAATTAGCTCTCATCGGATTTAATGATGTCCTCCAACACTCTATAAAAGGTGAAAAAGGCTTTAAAAAGCCTGAAATTCTCTGTATTCCTCCAAACAAACTTCCTCCGTCAAGTAATCCACAACTGCTTTCAAAATGGCCAACTAAAAACTTTGAGCCCCCAGTATTATAGGTCAGTTGAAAATTCCATGGAAAAAATGACTGTAGTTTACTTACATGTAGGTGGGAGGGTTCTTTTCGGCCTAGAAATACAATGTAGTTAAAAATTGGTTCCAAAAATTCGGGCCTGAAATGGTTAACATGGTTCGAAATTGCGCCTGATACGGGCGTAAATACACCTAGATTTTTTTCGTTTTACGCCTAACGTTTTCCACTTAGGCGTAAAATTATGCATAGTTTACTAACGCATAGTTTACTAATTACGCGGCAACATTTGGCGTGTGAAGTATGAACTTTTAACCGCAAAATGTCAAAGTTTGACAGCTCCTATCTATAGGTTTTGTCATGCAAAACATAGCCTTTTGTCATGCAAAACAACTTGTTTTGCGCAGGAAAATAGTTTACATTACAGGAGCTGAAACAACAGACAAAAAAGTTTACACCAAACGCTTGCTTGCAAATGGAAGTAAAATGCAAACAATTGTTAATTGTAGAAAGATGAGAGAAATCGTCTCTGCTTGCCGCTCTATTTGTCTCAAAGCCGGCGCGATAGATCTGTTTTAACAGCCTAGCTCAGCCTAGACATGTATGTTACACTAATAAACACTTGCATGGTTTCCTGCAAAACTTTGCGTGACCGCATGGAAAAAAGGCTGCCATGCCTTAAAGTTTGTTTTTCTCTGTCTTGTTTAAAAAAGTGATATTGAACTCGATGAGTTTAAAGTCGAATGTTTATTATAAAAAAGCAAATGATTTGCAATATAGATTTCAGCTACTAATGTACAATTATTTATGCCTAAATTTTGGAGACTTACGCCTAAATTTTTTAAGCTGGGCGTCAAAAAACAAATCCCTTCCATGGGGGGGTATGCCCCGGTCCCATGGGTCCCATAGAGCATACTTAAACCACTCCTTGACGTTGTTCACGCCACTTCACATCTTCCAGCTAACCATCAAGTTCAGTTGTGCTCTCGGGTTCATTTTTCCCATTGTCATAACACTCATGAGTTTCCCTGGATTTTTTCTGGCCATCTTATAGGCTTTTTCCAACTCTTAACCTCCAGGAGTTTTTTCCCAGCAGGCATGCACTGGGTTGGAGAACACGTTTCCAGGTTTTTTCCTGCAGCAAGGCAGGTAATTTTCCCTCAGGTTTTTAGTGTCTGGCAGCCTTCCCACTAAAACAGTACTTAGTTATTATACCTTTTATATGATACTTTACAGACCATTCTTTATATTACTGTTATCACTGATATATGTGCATACACGTGTTCACCCTAGTAATAGCTTGTAACTAGACCATTGTTACATTAATAAATGCGTGCTGGACGGCTACCCTCCATCATAATTTGTATTCTCATTGCAAAGAAATAGAAATGTTTTCTATCGGCTGAACAAAGTGAAAGAGAATAGAACTTACTTTATTAATTATTCCAGAACAAATTTACAAATTAAGATTCATTACTCACCATAGAATCGAGATCTAGGGAAAAAATCCCTCTGACCAAGGGATTCGGAAAAAAATCGTTCAAAACTTATTTTCCAGTCGTCAACTGATCTGTATCAATAAAATTGATTATATGATTATAAAACTTGTGGGATTGAAATAAAAAAATATACAAGAGATCAACGTTTCCGCAGCATTAATGTGAAATGGTAAGCATTCTTATTGGCTTTAAGGGCCCGCAACTGGCCACGGTAGAACCGACCAATCAGTGATATTGAGTGATATTAAGTTCATTCATAAGTATTGTTTTATAGTTTACAAACCTAAATATCAAAATATTAATTGTTTTGATTTAGTTCCGTTTCTCACTCGAAGTTTGGACCACAAGCGACGTCCTAATAGAGCATAAAATATACAGGTTCAATTAAATCAATCCAGAAATCACTCTTGATGTGAAACGAATTAAAATCGCCATTGCCAATGATCCCATGCAATGTATTAGGATGACGATAGAAATAAATATACGCACATGACAGACTGACTACATTCTACAAAAGTGTGTGAAGTGAAGAGAGGCTCCATGTGCTTCAGATAACTGAGTTGGTCTGTAGCTCTAATACACTTACAAGTGAAAGATTTTAACCTTGCAATTTTGTGTTCCGTACAGTAAGCATAACATCTGCGCCATGAAGTACCAGACTATTGTTGTTCTCTTGGTTGTCGTACTTGGTGTGACCTGTGCACTTGCTCAACGACCAATGATACCCAAGAATGCCAGAGAGGAACAAGTCTCTGAACAAGATGTTCTTGGGTGAGTAGATAAATTGCTTCAGTTTACACTTGATATGGTTTTCTTTATTATTCATAGGGCTTTATCTCCAGTATAGACCGTTGAGGAATTCAAAGCCAGAGGAGAGATCTGATATTCAGCAGGAAAAGTGGGTTTCATAAATAGAATTGAATTGTCATGCATATACATGTACATTGTATTGAATCTTGAATTCATAATGAGATGAATTTAATTCAATTCATCAAACCTACCTTTCCCTTGGAAATATCAAATAACTTCCCAGCTTGTAATAATTAAATTACTTACATAAAAACACTGCATATCCAAGGAAAAATACCGAGAAGCATTGTCAATAAATAATTTGATGCAACAATACTCCAGTTTCGTATTCGAAAATTACCGCTGAATGCAGTGACTACAGATGCATGTATGCACGGTTAGCCTCATTCTGAAGTTAAACATTCATAAATACCAGCAAGAAGGTGGGCTATTCACAACACTGTATTAATTGTTGTAGTTTCACATTTTCACAGAGAACACTGTTACTAAATCACAGATTGCATGCCTATCCTTGTACAATACTGTCACTGCAAAGAATCACCCTTAATTAATCACAGATTAAATGGCTATTCTTGTACAATACTGTCACGGCAAAGAACACCATTAATAAATCACTGATGAAATGGCTATTCTTGTACAATACTGTCACCACAAAGAGCATCATTAATAAATCACTGATGAAATGGCTATTCTTGTACAATACTGTCACCACAAAGAGCATCATTAATAAATCACTGATTAAATGGCTATTCTTGTACAATACTGTCACCACAAAGAACACCATTAATAAATCACTGATTAAATGGCTATTCTTGTACAATACTGTCACCACAAAGAACACCATTAATAAATCACTGATTAAATGGCTATTCTTGTACAATACTGTCACCACAAAGAACACCATTAATAAATCACTGATGAAATAACTATTCTTGTACAATACTGTCACCACAAAGAACATATTGTACAATAATGTCACCACAAAGAACACCATTAATAAATCACTGATTAAATGGCTATTCTTGTACAATACTGTCACCACAAAGAACATATTGTACAATAATGTCACCACAAAGAACACCATTAATACATCACTGATCAAATGGCTATTCTTGTACAATACTGTCACCACAAAGAACACCTTTAATAAATCGCAAATTCAGTGGATGTCGCCGATGATAAAAACCTTATAGCACTGACAACAAATCGAACAGAGATTTCGTTAGCACGCAGATAGCTGCGTTTACTCCAAGATCCTCTGTATTCGTTACTTTAGGATACTAACTCTATAGCTCTTTCATAGAAGTATTCTTCCAGATCCAATGGGATCAGGTGTATACAGTTTACGACTCTAAAGTTTACTACTCCTTTTTGAAAACAAAATCATCCGTTAGCTGCGACT
This sequence comes from Actinernus sp. WN-2022, assembly GCA_030867875.1. Taxonomy (NCBI): domain Eukaryota; kingdom Metazoa; phylum Cnidaria; class Anthozoa; order Actiniaria; family Actinernidae; genus Actinernus; species Actinernus sp. WN-2022. The sequence goes on along the minus strand of JAOWCC010001589.1, from coordinate 5,838,513 downwards.
TCTATTAACTAGTTGAAGGACTCGGTTATTATGTTTCGAACAATAAATAAATTTGTTTGAAGCACCGAAACACAAGGTCGGCCATGTTTGTGCTGTTTAACCTCTACGCAATAAACAGTTGAAGTAGGGACCGGCATTGTTTGGTATGTTTATTTCGGTAAAGGAGCTGTGTCATGGTTGTGCGCATGTCTGGAATCAATGTTCGATTCATGGCTGTTAATTGGCTTCAAACAGTTAAAGTCCCCACCCTTAATGCTTGATTGAAAGGATATTCAATATGTTACTTGAAGACTCGATCTATGCACAGTTTGTTAGTCATTTTTGCACATTTACTTTGATTTAATCCATCCCACACGTGTGATGGGGTCGTGAGTTTATTTGAAAATCACTGAAAATTACTTTGTTCCGGCCCGGAACATCAAGGCATGTCTCTCAGAATATTTTTGTGTAGGGGTGTGCCGCGAAGACCTAGGACTGGGCAGAAGTCATCTATGAAAATGTCTCGGAATTCATCATTTACCCCCTATTTACCTGTTCGACTTACGCTGTGGTTGTTCGAGTTGCGCTAGCGCTGTGGATGTTCGAGTTGCGTTGTGGTTGTTCGACTTGCGCTGTGGATGTTCGACTTGCGCTGTGGATGTTCGACTTGCGCTGTGGTTGCTCGACTTGCGCTGTGGATGCTCGACTTGCGCTGTGGATGTTCGACTTGCGCTGTGGTTGCTCGACTTGCGCTGTGGATGTTCGAGTTGCGCTGTGGATGTTCGAGTTGCGCTGTGGATGTTCGAGTTGCGCTGTGGATGTTGGACTTGCGATGTGGTTGTTGGACTTGCGCTGTGGTTGTTCGACTTGTGCTGTGGTTGTTCGAGTTGCGCTGTGGATGTTCGACTTGCGCTGTGGTTGCTCGACTTGCGCTGTGGGTGCTCGACTTGCGCTGTGGATGTTCGACTTGCGCTGTGGTTGCTCGACTTGCGCTGTGGATGTTCGAGTTGCGCTGTGGATGTTCGAGTTGCGCTGTGGATGTTCGAGTTGCGCTGTGGTTGTTGGACTTGCGCTGTGGTTGTTGGACTTGTGCTGTGGTTGTTCGACTTGTGCTGTGGTTGCTCGAGTTGCGCTGTGGTTCGACTTGTGCTGTGGTTGTTCGAGTTGCGCTGTGGTTGTTCGAGTTATGCTGTGGGATAAATATTAATACAAAGAGTAGCAGCAATCATGTGAATAGAACGTCATCAGAGAAACTATTAGAAAAGTTGTAAAATTGATAAATATTTTCCAGTCAATTTTAGCATATTTGTTAACATTTTAGCATTATTTGATAACAAGGTAAGAGTATAGTTTTTGTTTGAATAATACTCTAGTTTTTGATTTTATTTCTTTTGGCAGTTTTTCAAAGATTTTTATACATATAAGTGTACTTTAAGTTATAGTTTTTACAATGGAGAGCCGGGGTCGCGCCACACCGCGGCAAAACGTCACGCGCATGCGCATTTGCTATTTCTTGTCCGCGCGCGGCCGCCCCCAGTTTCCCGCGAAAACTGAAATGAAACAACAGGCACATGCCGTGATTTTAACGTTTCTGCTTAAAAGTATTCATTTGTGAACTGTTTCGTCAAAAACTAAGAAAACTACTTAAAAGCTAAGCCTAAGACTTAACAGGTTGAAGTTTTCTTAATTTGTAATTCATTATGAGTTTACTAAGTTATAAAATTATTTACTAAAAAAGTTGAAACCCTCGGTAATTTGTATTTGAGAGCAGAGCCTTCGTTCTTTTGGCCAGCGGAGCATACCGTTTTGCCGCGGTGTGGGGTCGCGCAGTGGTTAAGCCGCGCCTCGCCTCTCACCTCTGTGGCCTGGGTTCGATTCCCGATTGTGGAGCCACGTGTGAGATCTAGCCTTTGCTCGGAAGGTTTTTCTCCGATTTTCCTCCCTCCACAAAAACCGACATGCTAAATTCCTATTCGATCTGTGGATTAGCCGGGCCCTGACTTTGATCAGCCCCTATGGTTGTTTCAGGTCTCATTAGAAATTCAGAGTTTTTATTTATTTTTAATGTTTTCCATCTGAGGTGGTCCTGGCTCAAGATAACTCTAAGGTTACCCAAAGGACCTACCTTCTCATAACTGTATTTCTTATTATGCCTTATTACTATACATTTCCATCATCTTATGAGAAGGTAAATGTTGTTGTTGTTAGTAATGGCATCAAATAGAGTAGTAAATGGCCGGATTCCTCAGGTCTTGGATCTGACGTTCCAGGTCAGCATCGGCACTTTCACTCGGTCAGGAGTACGAGTACTTTTAATAATTATTCGGAAACGAAAATGTTTTCGCGCGCTAAAAGCTGACCGTACATAAAATAGATTCGATAGTATGCGCGCTCGGATTGACTGAAAGCCGTGTTTCTATAACTCTATAGAAACAGAGGAAGTTGTGCATGTGCTTTAGCTAGTTGGGAGAATTTTTGATGACAAGCGTTTTACCGTGCTTTTACGAGTTTGTTTTATGAAGGAAATAGAAAACACTTTTTCCGTGTTCCCATAGTAAAAATGGAACCATAAAAGCGCAAGGTATATGATACCATTTCTTTGACTTGTGTTATATTTTTTAGTGGACGAGAAAGTATTGCCATCATCACGGGAAGAGATCCAGCGAGATGACCGAGTAAAAGCACGAATGGCAAGCAACAGTTCCAGTAACAAATTTAAACTATGCAATGAGTAACACAGAACTCCTATTTTGCCGAGTGTGTTGAACGTTAATGGCCGATTTTAATACAATATAAATAAACTGACCTGTAAAGCAAGATACTAAAGAGGAATCATTTCATTTGGTGTTGTGATCGTTTTTGGTTTGATTTTTAACGATACAACTGTTCTTCTAGAGTTAAAAATCACGATAAGACAGATTTAAGATGCTCTTCAAAGATCAATGATTTTCTTAACGAGTCGAATAATTTTAAGGACTCGCGCAGTTTTGATAAATAAATGGGTTATTCTTGAATTACTCTCTACTCTTCGAGACTAAATTAACTCAAGCTTAAGAGAGAACAAGAGCTAGGGGGAATGTCGTTGGTAATTTTAACAAATACTAGCAAGTACACCAAATTTTGCAGACTCTCCTCTAACATTTTGGAGTCGTAATTAACTGATTGTAATAAAGGATTTATCCTATCTAATGGTTAGGAAAACCTTAAACCTGGGATTAGCCCTAAACACTCTAGCCTGATTTAGTACTTATGCAGCCGCAAATCTTGGGTGTCCCTCTGGGGCACCAACATGGCGGCCATAAAACGAAAATACAAATAAAGCTTAATTTTCCATCAAAATTATTGGGCTTCACTTGAAAACTCTTTGAATGAAACTTTTAACGATTTATCGAGTTAAAAAAGAAAGAAATTGATACAGTTACATGGAATTTTACGCTGGGTCGTTATGTCAAAATTATTTACTCCCTATCGACGTGAAAGTTTATGTGTAGACTTTAATTATCGATGCCTAGAATGTATACAAAGAACAGCTTTGTAGGACTTATAGTTTAAATTTTAGGTTTTTGATGACGTCACTTCCTGGAAAAAAGGGGTGTTGTGCCGCAGAGATATTGAAAATCGTAAAATTGGTACCATTTCCAAGGCTTGAAACTACAATATGAGATCCTATTTTGAGCTCTGGATGCTTCAGTGTTTTTTAATAATGTAATTTAAAAATTTTGGTGTCGTAATGATTAAATAATCTAAAAAATAAATGTAATGCTTTAAGTATATTGAAGATTGTTACGTTTAGCGGGCGTCTAGAAAATGTAAAGAGTTGAGGGGGAAAACCGTACCATATTTAAGGATTTTCTCCCGGTTTGATTATTCTGAATAGTCTAACACAGAATTAATTTTTTTTAACAAAAAAATCCGAACCAGGAAATCGAAATTTAGGTAAAACCCGGACCCAAATTACGGAATACAAACATTTAAATTTATTTCATCACAAATTTGGGAAACCATTGATCCTGGAATTAAACAGTCTAATTCAACCTCTACATTTAGGAAACAATATACTCAATCTCTCCTTATCTCACAGACACTCTAATAATGTTTGACAATAACTCTTTTCATTTATTGATCGAGGCTGAACTTTTTATCCGCGTCCGTCCTTCTTTTTTTCTTTCCGAGCTATGGTAGACGTTGGCAGTGATCAACACGAAAGCTTCTTGCTACTTTGATCACTGCGCACGAATAATTGATTATAGTTTCTTCTCAGTTATGTAAATGTTACTATTGTTATGTTTTTATTTATCCTGTAATTATCTACTACCGTGTTAACTAGAAAATGTGCAAACAAACTGAAGTCAGGAACGCCGCACACGTCATAAACATGAATGCACCGCGGGGATTGCATCCAGTAAATAACAGAATCGCAATTCACAAGACCGAATGAACATGTGCCATTTTAATCAACCCTTTTATTCACGTGAGTACATAATCGTGACCGGGTTCGTAATCGTGGTTCAGTCTACAACAAACAAAGAAACACAGAAATTAGGAGAAAAGCTAAAGGAAAGTCTTACAATAGTGTTAACAATTAATTTGGAAGCGAAATAATGCAACAACTAACCCGATGGTTGGAATCCTGGGCCGGGTTGTTCAAAGCCCGATTAGTGCTAATCCAGGGTTAATTTCCATGACAACCAATAGGTTCTGTGCAGAGTTAATCCAGGATTAACACTAATCGGGCTTTGAACAACCCGGCCCTGGACCAACAAAAATAAACCTTGAAAACTTAAAAAAACAAAATGGCGAACTGAATGTTCTGAGCACGTGATCAGTATAGCCTGAATCCGCTGACATAGTTCGCTGGTACAGCGGGGGTTGTCAGGTAGCATAAAGGAGCTGTAAGAGTATTCAGCATCTCTATGTATTTCTTTGACATCCAAGCAGCCACACAATAAATGTCAAATGGCCGGCCTTGTGGAAAGCAGTAATTATGGAATCCCCTAGGGTCCCCGATGATGGCGGGGAACAACGGCCGGTATATCATTTCCTACGGAGTGATTTTACAAAATGAAAAAGTTCACCCTTCGAGGTCAAAAACCGTGAACAACAACGCCCAGACATTTCGTTAATAATTTATTTTATCTTCTCTTTAATTCTCACCTACTATTATGCTCTGAGTTCATAGTGCAGTGAATTTATAATTAATATATTTATTAAGCCTCGTCTCCAGTCACTACGAGAATATTTTTGGTTCCATCCCGTTTTTCCTGAACGAGAAAATCGTGACCGAGAACTTACCCCACTGATAACAAAACAGAAAACGCTCGAGACATGCACGGCTGATGAACCTATAATCTTACTAATTCTTAGCATAGTTAATAGAGTGGAATGGTTAGGAAACCCAGCGACCTTCTTTGTTATAGGTCTTTGTTAGCTTTTTTCAACCTTGAACGTGCACAAAACACAATAGAAATTCCAATGTGTTAATCATTCAGCCAATAGAAACGCGTGAGTTCAGTCGTTGAGGGGACGCTAATGAACTATAACCGTGCACAATCTTTTGTCTTACCCCTTCCAACCTAAATCGCAGCGCCTTTGTTAGCCCCTTTGAAGTTTGCCGGGTTTCCTAACCATTCCACTCTATTAACTATCTTCTTAGTTAACAGTTAAACCCATCTCCCACTTTAAGAAAACACTCATTTGCGTAAAGTCAGATGACAGAGCTGAATAAATTGATGCGCGAGAACTAAGTACGACAGCAGAATATATAAAAATGGCGAAAATTGTAACATTTTGCGAGTATCTTCATGTTTTCTGCGAAGAGTAAGAATTTTGTGGCAAACTTCAGTTTCAAATACTCGAACCATTTCCTCCATAAACTAAGAAAAAAAATATTTTGAAAAGTGTAGTTTCAGTTTTGAACACTGGGATAACATTTACTGCAAACACGAGACACTCACCGGCACATGAGGAGTTTTATTACGACAAATCCTCCCTCAAATCTTTCGCGTCAGCGTACTATGCGCCCAAGTTACCCAGCTCCGTCATGTCAGATAACTAACACATTTGACTATATAATAGTAACCACCAGCTTCTTTGAATCAGGACTTTAGAAAAGGTACTTCACCGAAGAGTTTGCACAATAGGGTCGAATCACGAGAGGTCGGGCGGTCTAGTAATTTATCTTCGGCAAAATAAAATACCGGCGTTTTTGACATAAGTTCGCCCTTACCATTTGTTTTAAGAATTATTTCTAAACTTTAAAATGTTGAAAACAGCAGACATCATGGAACGACCGACCTCGCTTTCATGATTCAACCACAGGATCGGACCACGCAAAGGGTTTTGTTCGTGGTCAATCAAAGCACCGTTTGATTGTATTCCATGGACATACGTGCACAGCATTCCATCCAATCACAGCAGCTCTTATACGAAAGCCAGTTAACAGTTGCTATGGTGACCGCATCCCAACTGCAAACCTTCATTTCTCCGTTCACGTATAGAGGTTTTGCACCATCACGTGAGGCAGCCATGTTGGTAGCAGGAACAATGAAATGTGTTTAATCACGTGAAAAATTAAATATGAAAGGAATAACATTCTATTTTTCCGTCTATTGTTCCTGCCACACGTCATGATGCAAAACCTCTAGAGCAAAAACAGAGTAAGGGCCGAATCGCACTAAAGGATAACATTTGAAATGTCGCGCCAAAAATATTTTGCCCAAACAACCCTGACAACTTTGACAATCAAAATGCACCATCGCACTAGGATTTCTTGTTTTCTCAGAATGTTTACCTTTTCTTTCTCAAGAACAGCATTATGACAAATATGACAGTTTAATTTCAAAAAAAATAGCCTGTGTTTATCCTATAAAATGCTGTCCTGCATTGTTTCACTTGTCCTGCCCCAAAGCAGAAACATTCGGAACGTTCGGAAACTTTGAAGTTGTTGTCCTTAGGAATTTTTCTACAATCTCAGAAAAGGCAATCGCACTGTGACAAGTGTAGCGATGACAGCTTTTATGTAAAATTGACAGAACTTGTCCCAGTGCGATTCGACCCTAAGGCCCGTTTCAAACGTCGAACTTTTCATGCGCCGAACCTAATTAGATCAAAAGAAGCCGCATAATAACCTAATTAGATCAAAAGAAGCCGCATAATAACCTGATTAGATCAAAATAAGCTGCCTGATGACCTAATCAGATCAAAATAAGCCGCATAATAACCTAATTAGATCAAAAGAAGCCGCATAATAACCTAATTAGATCAAAATAAGCCGCCTGATGACCTAATTAGTTCGACGTTTGAATCGGGCCTAAAAACCTAATTAGTTGTTGCCCCGATATACAGATCACGTGATGTCTCTAGGGGATTTAGGTCTTTGTGTTGGAGTTCGAGTAATTTATACATTTTCCCTGTCAGCTCAGTGGTTAAGCGCCGGTCCGTCAAGCGGGAAGTCGCAGGTTCAAACCCCGGCCGGACCAACACTCGGAGTCTTAAAATAACTGAGTAGAAGGTGCTGCCTTTACATAATACAGTAAACGGTTAGACCTTCACATCTTCTCAGATAAGGACGTCAAATCATACGACTAGTGTCCCCAATTAGCTGCAAACCCTTAAATAAAGTAACTTACTTACTAATTAGAAAAACAAAGAAACGGTTCTCAAGGGTTTGGTCATGTGATCTGTATTTGGGTAAACATTTAGGGGAGCGAATTAGGTCTATTGTCAAGAGATACACTAAAGGCATTTTTAACGGCTCATAACTATAGCCCCTCCACTTGATAAGTGAATGTTTAGTTTCTTAAAGACTAGCTCATGCAGAAAAGACATTCTTAAATCCCGGGTTTCATTTGATCGTTACGATCGCTGAAAAAAGTACTCGGTGATCATATGGAAAAACTACCAGTAACGATCGCTGAGTACCTTTTTACAGCGATCGTAACGATCAAATAGAAACCGGCCTCATGTTCTGGAACTCGCAGTAGTTTAATATATTAATATTCCAACTTGATGCACGGTACAAAATCCAAGCAGGTGATTGGTTAAGGAGTGCTTTATTGGTGACCACAGCCCATGAGTCAATGTTAGGGTTAAGCTTAGTTTTAGGATTAGGTTAGTTTTAGTGTAAACATAAGAAAGACCCGGAAATTTTCAACTTGACTAGATCACTTCTTTCTCGTATTTGTCAACAAAACACAAAATAAAGTCTAACATTTTAATATTCGCACAGCATACTCATTTGATTCATAAAACAACTCAATTTCTTGACACTGCATTCGACCTTAAGTATCGGCATGCAGTATTCATTATTTTTTGTTCATCGTACAGTCAGCGCGTGCCGTATTGTTCAGTAAAGCACACACTATAGCACGTCTCTAACCCTTAAATATCACGCGGCGTTTCTCGATGCGTTCAGTTCACTCTTAGACGGAATATACATATATTTGTACCCTAGAGATTCTAGAATGCCGTTGCAATAAGTCTGAGCTGTATCCATTAGACCTTACGAAATAAAAAGAAAACGAAAGGTTTTGTGGTAATTTTGTGTGTTTAAAGGCGTGATCCTTTTTAGTGGTCAGGTTTGTCCTAACACTAATATGCTTTTGAGAGATACATATCTCTATGAAGTGCTATATCATGAAGATTTTAAAGGTTTAAAAACATTGGAAACAACAGAAAAACAATTCTCACAAGACTGGAAAATCATGGACAAACTTGAAACAATCTGATTACTTAACTATCATTTAAAAAAGTAACTATAATATAACTGAAGATATGTTGAAACTAACAAATGAGTGCCTTAGCTGATGCTCGACAATATATTTACATTTTGGGTACGCTCGATTGACCGTGGAATGCGGAGTGATCACTTATATCGGAATTGTTTAGCCACTGGAATACTAAATGTATCCTGGAATATCCTCAGATGTGGCGTATTTGATCAGTCCTGCCATCCCCACCCTCGGGAATTTGACCAAGGCTCTGGGTCCCAGGGTGGGGTTGAATTTTTGGCGGATGGCTGAGACCTAACCTCATGGCGACTTCAGACCGTGCTCTACCAACTGAGCTAACCAGTGAGGTTATTCCAGTGACTGACTAACCAGCGACTACTAACTAGTAGTCACTGGAAAAACCTCACTGGTTAGCTCAGTTGGTAGAGCACGGTCTAGAGTGCGGGAGGTCAGGGGTTCGAATCCCGGCCGAGTCCTTGGGCAGGGACGTATAAGCCGTTGGCCTTGTCTCCTTCCTCTTCTAATCTATACGAGGGGGACGTGAAAGAACCTGTTGTGTTATTTCGAGAAAGAGTAGAGGATTGTCTCCCGACAAAACAGCCAGGTATTCTGAGGTAGCAATCACTCATGATTAAACTGCACGGCAGCACATCGCGCCACAATAGCAGTCCGTATCGCAAAAAATAACCTTGTGAAGTGCATTTGAATATATTCATATATAATTTGCGCTATATAAATGAATACCTTTTTTTTGTAATGGCTCGTTTTTGAAGAATATCAACCACTTTTATTAAATGAAACAACGTATTTGAGGAAACTGGTCATTAATGATTCATAAATACATAAGCAGACGCACTCGAAAGGGATATAGATTGGCCGAGTGGGGGAATAGACCTTTCCCGCTTTCCGGTCCATTGCCCACGATAATGGCACCAGGTCGAGATTGGAGTAGACATTTTCATACATTTACTGTATTTGTGTTTACCCCAATCACAACTTGTTGCCATTGTTCAATCGAATGCGGGACCGGAAAGGTCTATTGATAGGATTTTACCCATATTTCGGGCCCCAGGGTGGGTATTTTCTGCCCCACCTCCTATCGGGCTTAACATTGGTTAGGTGCATTATATGCAGAAGATTATGGGTTCAATCCCAGAAGAACCTCAACGGTTTTCCACATTTTACTTGTTTCTAGGCGAATGAGAACTCGTCGTTTACCTGAGAATTTGTTTTCGAAATGGTTAGAGTAGTACATGATACTTCTCAGACCGAGGGCTAGCTGTTTGGATCATAAAATAAGTACTATATACCTTGGATGTTACTCAAGCAGCTCGAGTCGTTCCTAACTTGTCTTGGGAGCGACTCTTACGTTTCTTTCGTGTATAGCACTGAACCGCCCGCGTGCGGCCAAACCTCGAAGGAAGCATCCTTTACGTTGATTATTTTTTCAATATTCGTCCGGCGGAAGAAACTAATGCAAGGGATCCGTGTTGGAATAGCAACATTTCAAAACTGGCATCCTACAACGCACGTATCGTATGCTATGTTGTGCTTGTCTTCTGCGTTATCTTATTTCTCGCCTTTTGTATGAAAATGGGACGCACTAATGATGGAAAACATTTCCCCTGTTTTTATCCCTAATTTCCCAAGTTTAAAATTTAATCGTAGCTTATATGCAGTAAAGATTTACGAGACACGTTTGTACATCCAACTGAAATAGATTGCTTTAAATAATTATCTTTTACGGACTTATCCTTACAAAAGCATCTAATTGCATTATTTAGTAATTACATCACTATTACGTCAAACTGACGTCACTTTGCGCGATCCAATAAGCCTAATTTTAGTCATCGCAATTACGTCATAGTTACGTCACATCTACATCACAATGACGTCACGTTTCCTAAACCTATCGACTGACCCCGAAGGAACTATCAACCTGCCCAAATTTTCCAAAATAAATCTAAAGTTGTGGAAAAGAAGATTGCGCAAACATTTACATAGAGATTCAATAGATTTGCATAATAATTAATATATATATATACAGCCCACTTCCATGCAACCGGCAGTAGGAATTTTAACTCTTAATTAAATTTACTATGCAACAGATCCTTTGCATAATGTGGGTTCCTACTTCCGGTTGAATGAAAGCAAGGCTAGAGATGTATCTTGATGTAACCGGAAGCAGGAATCATAATTATGCAAAGAGTTATATCTGTCAGCGTCTTGATTTTCTCGCCAAATGACATACTAACTACGTTAATACAAAGTAACAGTTACAGGTGGATATAAATCATGGAAAGTTATTCTCCACTATTCTTAACTTTATTTACTATTTATATATTTATCTACTCTCCTTAAATAATAGGGTTAATAATCTACAGCACTTAGCACATGCCATCGTCTGACTGGTTTCCCCTTGCCTTCGGTCATTTCTCTCCAATGTGATTCCTCATCTTCTCCCGTGTTATCCCTTCCAATGGAAAACCAACCGATAATCTCTTTACGTCTCATCTTCTTTATATTAACCACAGAGAACATTACACTGACGCTGGGGAGCTCAAACTCGATTATTTGGAACACAAAAGTCTCATTGAATTCAGGATCGTACATACTGCGACGAATTGACGTCTTGCTCTTAGATAACTGTTGACCAATAGAATTGAACATGGCAACCTTGACATATGTATCTGTGTAGAGGAAAACAAACACAGGTTAAAGGTGCTATGTCAATATCCAAACTGTAAACTTTCTCATGACGAAAGACAATATTAGCAGAGTATGCTTTCCAGGTAAACTGCATGGAGAAAATTTGAGATTCTTCGAGTGGATGCAAAATACTGATTTTAAGATAAATTTAGAGCAACTTGAAATCGGTTCACTGTAACCGAAATTAATTTCAGATAAGCTTCTGTGATCCACTTTGATCTTTGCCATCCTCTATCGAAAATGTTTGAAAAGCATATCAGGACATTCACATGATATTTCTCTTCTATCTCAGGGTGTTATTTTTGTTTTAAAGAAACTTGAAGGTTCAATTTGATTGACAATGCCCCTTTTAAACTGGAAACAAGGAAGCAAGTACAAATGTATTAACAGATCTGCAGAAGTTCACAGCAACAGCAATAGACCTACGACCCACCCCCACCCCCACCCCCTCAAACTTCAATGGATTGGCAGGACACTTAGTAACCTTTTGGATTTTTTATCCCCCTCCCCCCAATTCAATCAATGACCCAATATCCCAACATTGTTCGTGGGGAGGGGGGACGGTATATTGTGACAACGTACTACTCGAATATTGTAGGCAATAGGACGTTTGTATGATGGAGTCACATACTACAACTACCAGAACTCTTTTCGCGGATACTATTGTTCCTTTAATTTGGACCATTGTCTTGGAGTTCTGAATTGAATGAGAAAAAGAATTTGAAAAGGATTCTGGTAGTTGTTGTAAAATGACGCCATAATGAAAATGTCCTATAGGGGTATATACTTCATGGTAGTGTTTCGTTCCATATAGTCTCCCGGCATAATCATTTCCTCTACTGGTTTAAGGTCGGCACACACGAAGGGACAAAGTCCCAGGGACTTGTCCCAGGGCGGAACTAGGAGAAATATTGTCGCCGGGACAAAATTTTGTCCCCAGGACTTGTCCCTTCAAATCAAACTAGTTTGAATTAAGGGACAAGTCCCGGGAACAAACTGACAAGATTTTTCCTAGTTCACACGAGGGGACTTGTCCCTTCGTGTGTACGCAACAAGGGATTTGTCTCCGGGACTTGTCCCTAGGACTTGTCCCTTCGTGTGTGCAGACCTTTACAGTATTATGCAGGGAGACTATATGGAATGAAACACTACCATGAAGTATATACCCCTATTGGTCATCACTACATAGTAGTGCGTCCCAAAAACATTTGACATGGATTGTTGATCTCATACATATAACAAATACGACTGCAAGTGCTATATCATGTGGGGTTCAAATCATTGAGAAAACAACTGGATACCGATTGAATTCATTGATTCACTCATCGATAAATATACTTTTAAAGCTATTTCAGCCACACATTGTATCTGCATTTTTTAGATTTTTGTTGAGTCGTTTAACACCGAAATAGTCTCGAATCTAGATATTATCAATTTTTCATCAATCTAGTGACTTTTCTTGATAATATATTTGATTCTATTTTATAGTGAGTAATTTCGCGAGCTGTGATTGGTCAACATGTAGCCATAACTTCCCGTACGGAACTTCCGCCCACTTCCGGTTTCAAAGAAAATGGAGAAGCCATGTGATAAACATACATACATACATACACTTTATTTATACACGAGTAAACATCAGTAATAGCATAAAACAATTACAAAATACAGAGATTGTAAAAAATAAAATATGCCTACTGTTTTACATGAATGTCGTGTGTTGAAGTATGGTAGTTAAAAATAGGGAAGTTAGGTTACAATATAGATAATCTTTTCTTAAAATTACTTATTTTATCGGAGGCTCTGACATCCTCGGGCAGTGCATTCCATATCTTTGCCCCGACAAAACGAAAGCATTTTTTACCGAAGTTTGTGCGCGGACGAGGAAAGGAGATTTTAGTCGACAAGCCTCTGAGATTATATTGGATAGCTTCGGTTCTTCTTTCAAACATTTTAGTCATATACTCGGGTGCAAGGCCGTTTTAGTCATATACTCGTTTGCTCGGTCCGTGCTGTAAGTTATGGATCTCCATGTTTTCTCCTTTATGGCTCGTGCACTGCTGGACCATAAACGGGGGAAAACTCGATCCATAACCCCGCACTCGGTATATGCGAATATTTGTTTACGTTGTTTCCTCATTAGCATACATCAAACTTCAAGCGACGTACATACAAACAAACAGTCCATAAATCGAAAGAGATTGTCACACTTGATAATCAACGAAATATTGAGAGTGAAATGATAAATATATTTTGAGGAATGAGCGTTTAAAAATCTCAAAATTTACAGATCAGAGACTGTATGGCTGTCAGCACTCTTGCCCCCAGCCCATTGTACAGTTTTGAAAAGTCAATTTCTCCGTAAATATTTAACATATCAATCTCAAATTTTCGGTGATTACTAAGTTTAACATTCTCTTTCAACTGGTGTAGGCTGTTTGTTTGTAGCTAGAAGTTTAATCTATGCTAATGAGGCAAACATGTTAACAATTACGTCGCAAGGATTGGCCTATATTGTCTGGAATAAGATGTACACTAAGTGACTTTAAAAGTTATTTTCACGTTTTGAAAGACAAGCGAGATTTCAAAGAACGATTCATTATCACTCCGATATTCCATTTCTTGAGACGGAAAACAACCCAGATATCGCATAACTTGGAAACATCACGATGTCGCTACATACAATAAGAAGTCTATAATTGGACTCACTAAGTATCAGAGATGATGTTAGACGAGATACTAGGCAATGACAGAGATTATTTTATTGGAGATTGGGAGCAAATAGATAAATGAACAGAAATAAGGAAACAGTCAAACTCGTCTCTTGTATAATGCTATAAACATACGGATGAATATCATGCACTCAGCCAATAGCTACCAACTGAATTTCATCACTACTCTATGTTTAGCCGTGTGCTATTTCTAGTATATACTATGTCACGAGACCTTTTAGGCCGGCTTCTTTGAAATTAGGAACGGATGTATACACGAAAGCTTAGTTTCGCAAGTGCTTCATTGTACATAAACTTGCTATATATAAAACATCTTTGAAGTGAAAATATACTGTAACTAATATTATTTCCGCAGATTAATACTATTTATTTCAAGGAGTCAAGATTCTGTTATAATTTAGCAGTGATTATTGTGCGGCGTATAGCACACTTTACCAGATCCTAGTCAGAATCCAAGGGATTTTATTTGGATTCTTATTCAACTGTTTAAAGGCGACGTAGAATTCATTTAATAATTCACTGGAACAAAGGTTGCTAAACGTGAACATTGAAAGCACATTTATATAAAGAATGTTCTTGATTGCATATATGGAATAAAACAATTTGTTTATCATTTGGTAGAGAAAATATGCAATAGATCTAGTCAGCTTGCCCGTTTGTGGTGGACACTTCATGTAGGCAACACATGAATTGTTATCAAAATACAATAGAATTAACACAATACAAACAATAGAACGCAGTACACAATACAATAGAACACAATTCATGCCTGCCTACATGAAGGGAGAACCCCTGTTTGTTGTCCTATTTCAGATCACCTGACTTTTCCCTTGAGTAATACTGTTTTTGTTTTCTGTATCCCAAGAGTAAATGCAACCAATTTCTATAATTGGAAAACAAAGCACTGAATCCTCTGGAGAACTATCACATGGTCTGAAATGGGGCAACAAACAGGCAAGCTGACTAGGTCTATTGCTTGCAAATGACATCTTTAAAATGCACACGCTTGTCTGTACAAAATATCAGAAAAACATGTTAGTACATTATCATACATCGATAGTACATATTCAGAGAAACAGGCTTTGTACCACTATTCGTTTCAATTGTGTGTGGAAACTTCATTATTAGTCTTGTTTTCGACAAAGGAATAAACACAGGCAATGCAGGTTAAAATTGTATGTAATGAATATATTTCTGCCCCATCTCTTTAATAAAGCATTAGTTTTCAAACCTATAAATCTGGTTTTCATTTCTGTTGTCGCTAACATAAAAGGTTACCCCATTGTATAGAGCTAAGAATTAAACATCGGCAGATTAAGGTATAACGAGATTACATTTCTAACCAGTAAAGCTCGTACCACGAAATTGTCGCGTATTATGTAGTTGTGCACTCTCGTTTTCTATCGCATGTTTAATTCGAAAGTATATTTAAGAAGCTTCCAATTTCATGTGAACTTCTGCAGTGAATTCGCCATACAAGCTTCTCGCCTTAGATTCAAGTCATTTACGACTGACACATGTTTAGTTCACAGAGTCCGATCGTTCGTTTTGTTTTACTCAACAACTTAAACCTTCAATAACAACAAATTTACAACGGAAACACAATTTTCTTGGGTTCACTGTTTGCTAGGGATTTTATACGAGCGAATCTTCTGCGAAGTCTGCAAGCGAAGCAAATAGACTGAAACGCATTTGATTTTTTTTTCTTGAGCCTACAAAGCGTGTATTAAATGGCTTGAAATGGTGTTCTGTTGTAAGGGGCCGATCATTTGACTTTTGAGGGGGGGGGGGGGGGGTGGGTGTTTTTGAAAAAAAATATCCCGCAAGCGGAAAAGCTTTGTTCTGGCTCCGGTTTTTTCGCCAAAAAAAATTCGTGCAACAACACTGCTAAAGAATAAAAAATCGAGCACAGACAAGAACACCCCCCCCCCCCCCCCCCCTCAAAAGTCAAATGGTCGGCCCCTAACCATGGCTTATAGCTTTTTTGATATAATTTATTTTGTAACATAATGCACACAAAGTGCAAAAGCTGATATCCGATCTTGCAGAGCTATATGACAATGAAAACATAAGGATACAAATACATCCATGTAGAAGTTGCCATGCATTTCTGCCCTGTTTAAATAATAAACTAATATAAATAATATCCCATTAAATATATTTTATTTTGAGATATATAGGAGGATAAATTAAGTAGTCCAATACGAACGCTAATGACTTCCATTTACTTGACTAAAACGGTACTTTGAAAATTTCGACATGGCCAATCTCTGAGCAAAAATCTCCCGAGGACAACGACTTGTATTTTAAATCAGTGGGGGTCTCTAGCAATAATCTGTTATTTCTAGCTACATATGTACCTTGTATTCTTGAGTTGTAATCTCTAGTATCGTGCAAGTTATTTGCACAGTAAGGTCTGCTGACTGAAAGTCGGTTTGTGGGATATCCCGCCTCTAAAACTCACTCAGCGGTCCGAAACATTGAGACCGATCAATATAAAAGAGCTCATTTCTTAGGATTAACAATAAAACATCATAAGATGAAATATCTATAGCAATATAAACGTTGATTGTAAATAGCTTGAGTTACTGACTGAAATATCATTTAATTTTCCCGAAGTTCAGACCGTTAATTTTATAGCTCTTCTGAATAACACACGAATTCACCAAACTTTCCACCACTCTGTACTTAATGTTGAGGACAACATATCAGTATCTTTTTATCTTGCATATATTTTTAGCAAAGCAGCGTCTGGAGTTTTCAATCTCCAGCAGAATTGGCAAGACGAATTCAGGATGCAGCCAACGCCAACGCTGCAATCAATTCAAACTTTTAAAATTATGTTTTGTTTAAGTCAGTGTTAAATTGTTTCATTTATATGACGAACTGGTTGAAAAGTTATGAATGCAATGCACCTTGGCAGCTGTGAACTCTGCCATTATTTTAAACAGTTGAGTTTGTTATTTTACGAAGGTGATATTCTGGACTGGATCGACCTTGTCTACGACATCTCAATAACATCATGATCATGTGACGTCACATATGGCGTAAGACTGGTACCAAGCATAACAATGACTTAGCCGTGAAGTCTGCAACTTTACCGGCCTCTGATTGGTCAACTAGTCCTATCTTTGTAGCCTCGTTCCTATGCTACGTTGGCGCGCAGCAGACATCCGAGCACTAATTGCATCTTTAGCAGGTGAAATGGTGCTCCAGGGGATAGGGGTGAGGATGAACTAATTGCATTTCATTCGGATTAACGAGGGAATATCATCGATTCTTCACCTAAAGACCAGCAATGGCTGAGAAAAACTTAGCTAAGAAAAAATAAATTAGTTTTTGTTAGGTAGTGGTTTTAGTAAAATGCCTTAACCTTCCTACATCGATTAGTAAAAACTAAATGTTTCATTGGTGTTGAAGGATAATATATTTATTTTCCTCGTAGGTAAATAAACTGGGGTCATACTGTGTAATAAGTATCATACTTTCCGAGAGGAAATTTAGAAAGGAGTAATGCAACGTTAATAGAATGGAATGTTTGTGTTGAAAGACTAAGAATGAAATAGACAAAAATCCGAATCGAAACCAGTGTGATTAAAAATGCAACACTTTCAATGTTATGATCGACAACCATGAATAACCACCCTCTCTCTTGACAGCTAGAAGATTCTCAGTAGCAGAATAAAATCTTACTGAAGAGGTACACAAAATATTTTTATCAACCAAGGTTTTAAATCATCGACTAATTTCTATCACCAAGAGGTGATCCTTGCTTTTGGTTAGAAACCATATGGTATGTTTTAGCAAGAAAATATATTGAATTTCGGCTCTCTTAGAGAACATGGTCATGCCTATTCATTCATTTATAGAAATGTGGAGTTCTCTACTTTGTTACTTAAACGACGAAGGAAAAAAGCTAGCAATATTCTACAATTTATGATTTTCCGTGTTCTCTTATCAAAGATTGAACTGTGATTTCATATCGAATGCTTAATATAGCGACGAGATAATAACTATAGCTATAATTTCCCAAGAAGCTGTGGTAGTACCATTGCGAAGTATAAATTCATTTGTTTATCAGGAAACAGATATTTTAATACGGAGAAAAAAGCCAGTTTTTGAAGAGTGGTCATTGGAAAGGCATAATAAAAATAACATCTTAAGAGTAGATGTTGTTTTGTCTAAGATATTGCTTAAATGTAAAGTGATATTGGTTGCTAGTGGCAACTTGTTTTTCGTCAGGAGCATTTGGTTTCTTAAGGCTATTTACAATAGCAATGAAAATTAACTGAGAGACTTGTGAGAGAGAGGAGTGTTTTAGTCGGAAAGCTTTCGACAGGAACTAAAGAAATCGGCCGGAAATTATGGACATCATTAAGCCTTAAATAATGAAATGGAATAAGTTAAAGACATGCAAGACAAAAATAGGCTTAACTGGAATATTATAAATCATATTCCATTTTCCCATATGAATTACGAGATATACATTGTAATTCGGAGATTTTTTAGAACAATGTTTACATCTTTCACGATATGGCCAGGAGCAATAATTGAAGGTGTTTTGCGGTAACCGAAAAACAAATGGAAACACCTTTCCAACTCCGCTTTAATTTAGAAATCTGATCTACAATCTGCATGTAATTACTATATGGGATAAAATGGACGTGAAATAGCAGAATTTAGAGTATTTTTAGTAATGTGTCACTACAAGTTGGCTACATTATTAGAGAGAAAACGAAATCAGATAGGAAAAATTGTAGAACAAGAGTTTACAAGGGATCAATGAGAGAAAATCCAAAAGATAAAAGAAAACATTTAAATTTTAAATTCAACTTGAGTATTTATGATCAATCTTTAATGAAGACAATTGTTATTAAGGATTATTCATTCATAAGATAACAATGATAGCAGGAAATTCTTAATTCACATTTAGGTACACAAAACAAAACAACACTTCAGAGGACATATTTTATTCAATTGCTATGCATGCATCTCTTTATAGCTCAATTATTTCCTGTTCCTGATTCGGTAACAACAATAACTTGGCCCTTTTCAAACGTTGTCCATCTTCACAAACATTGTATTGTTAAACTGAATCGATTAGTCACAGCACGGCGATAAAACTACGACATTTGAAATGATATCATACTCTTTAGAATTTTAATATTTGAGATTATAAAAACATTGCTAATTGAACAGATCTTCTAATGTATGAAGGAAATAATGCTCCCTTAATTCCTAAACATGACAATTGCCAAACTAAGTCATAAAAATAGGTAGGAAAAAAGGAACGTTTATAAAACGATTGCTATTTTTGCTGCTTGTCCGCACTTTGTCCACGAATCTCAGTTTAACAATATGAAGCTCAGGGAACGCTGGAAAAGGGCGTTTACTTTGACTTTTTTTGTAAAACCTAATGTCATTCACATGGAGTTTGAAATGAACAATGATTATTGTATTAGGCCGTTAGGGTTTAGGTTTGCGAACTACTAAATTCTTCCTCATTTTAGCACTGAATCTGTGACCGTCATTAGTTTAACATTCTTCAAGCATTAATGCAGTATATACTTTTACTAACGGCAATGTTTACTTCTTTACGACATACAATATTTCCAGTCCCCAATTGTATACTTTCCCCGTTAAATTTACAGGAGATTTCAATATTTACGAAATATTCTATACCCCTGTTATACACTTTACAACTTAAGATGCCGTTTACCTTTATATATATTTATTCACAGAAATGAATTCATATTCCCAGAGCACAATTAATTAGCTAGGGTGAATCACTTTAAAGGTTTAAAATCTACATGGAGCACAATAATTTACAAAAATGACGCTATAAAATAGTTTAACTGAAAATGTTTATAGCAGAAATGTTTTTGATTTTAAAATTCAAATTAATGGATACAAAATTAGTTTTCTATCAACAAAGTTACCAGCAAGTTTAAAGAGAAAACAAATAAGCCACTTAGGAATATTTCAATTCATTTGAAATGGCTTAAGGTTAAATGGGGAAAACATTTGCTCGATATGCACTGGACCTAAATTCACTTTAGTAAAAGTAGCAAAATGTTAATCTTTGTAGTTTTAGTCTCTCGGGTCAATTTATGCTTACTTAGTAATATCATCCAGGACAACAGACAAGACCAAATGTTTTCCCTCGACTTCAACTGAAAAAAAAACTACTTTATCTCAATCATATTTATCGGTGTGTAGTATAGTTTACTTTACAACGCGTTCTCCGTAAGTCCTAAATGTCTTTAGATGAAACGATTGCAATTCATTCAAAGCAAAAGCTTCAACATCAAGATTTCTTAGGAAAATTTGAGCAATGATATTTGATATGGTTAGGTATACAGTATTTACTACAGACATAAAAATTCAGCTTTGGAGTTATTTTATTGAAGTTTCTTATGTTGAAAATTATGAGTTCTTATGACAAATTTCCTTTAGACTTGTCGACATTTACCATGGGTCCAGAATCTCGAAGAAATAAAGGTCGAACAGACGAGAGGAAAAAAGTGGAGCCTCTGGTGTTATCCGCCGAGAATCTCACTTCCTTGCGCTGAATTTCAAATCAAGAAAACATGTAAAACCGGTTTTGCTGCGCCACTGGTAAGCCAATGAAAATTACCGTTACATTCAGCACTCACGGTTGCGCCTGGTAAGGAGTAGATTATCCAATTAGGGACGAGGTTCAAATTCTGAACTTAATGTTCGTATGGAAGTGAGATTGTCAACGGATAACACCAGACACTCTTCTTTTTCTTCCCTTTCTCTCCTCTTTGCCTTTTCTACGAGCTTTTGGCACCCAGGGTAGTCGACCTCGGACGGAGTAGATACATTCTAGATGAATCGCACGGGCGATATATTCAGCCATCTGGAGTCACCTGAAGTTTGATTCCTGCAACTTAACTATCCAAGATTTAGCCTTAGGTAAAGCAGGATTGATTTAATTTACAAAACTGCGTCATTCCAGCCAATATTCTAATATTCTCTCGAGAACTAAAGATTATATATCTTAATCAGGTCCGGTTTAAATGCCAGATTGTTCAATAACCAGGTTTTTATATCGATGAATGCAACTTGAACTGGCTGATTAAAGCAACTTATTGGCGTGTTTAACGGTTATTGCGATTTGGCATCGAAATGTGATGTTTCCTCGAATATATTTCTCCAAATGATCGAAACCAAGCTTTAAAATATACAGTCGATGAAGTGGAGATGGTCGAAATGAAAAGGGTACAAATAAATGCTCAAATTTTCCAGAATCAAGCTATTGTAGCTCGATGCCTCAAGCCAACTCTTTTTTCAGAGACAACCGAAACAAAAAAGCATATTTGTACAAACAAAAGCAAACACAAATGCCACCATCTGAAATATTATATCCTCCTTCTGGAAACAAATGCGCCAAGGTACTCAAAGAGCCTGAAATCGCCAAAAACTTTCACAGGTTCCTAATAGTGCGCACATCTTCCGTCACTAGTATTTTGTACTTTTGCTAAGAAGTCATGAAGGTTTGTTGGTGGAGAGAGCATGAAACTTATTTCCAAATTGATGCTGGTGTTTTCTGCCTGGCTTATACATAAGGTAAGTCATTTTTAAGACTGCGTCGCGCCTTAAGCTTTCAGAGTCTTAATTTTTAAACAACCAGCCAAAACCAAACTTCAGCATAATTCCGCGAAGGATGGGTTAACATCAAATGGTGACATTTGTCTGTCTCCATCAGTAGTGGCCAATGAGCCGTTAATTACAATCTAATTTATGCATCAGCTAATGTATGCCACTGGCTAATTTTCTGCTCTTTTTGTTGAATCATGTCATTCCACTGACGAATCTCTTCCTGTCCACTATAGTTTTTCCCCAGCGCGAACCAGCCAATCATATCTTTCTTCTTTCTTGCCTTTGATATGGCAATTACGGAAAACATCAACGTCATTTCGGGCAGATCTTTCTCCGAGATTTCATACACGAAGCTTTCATTATACTCGGGATCTGCCATGCTTTTTCTAATAGTTGTTTTACTTTTAGCAGCTTGCTTTCCTGACGATGACACGAGAGTAACTTTGACGTATGTATCTGTTAGCAAAATGTGAGAACTACGGTTATTACGTGCATATTTAGGGTATTAAATTTTAGGAGTTAGAAGTAATCGTTAGTGATTTTACATTTATGATTATTGGTATGAGTTTGTGTGTGGGTATTGAAGGTTCAAGAAACTAAAAGAAACGTAAGAAATATATAAGGAATGAAATAAATAATATACGGAAGTCACAGAGAAAAGATATAGTGAGATATGAAAAAGTAAAAGAAAGAATAAGAACAAGAGTAAAGGTATGGCAAAGAAAGATGCCGAAGTGCGTTCGTGGTGCAATTTTGTGACAGAGATATTTCTGCAAGAAAATAAATTAGGAAATGGTTGAAGACACGAGCGGTTTCAAGGGAAACCACTACATATGAATAAAAGATGTACTTTTGAAAAAATGTTTTCGTCTGGCACGAAATTGTACCAGTTGATGTCAGTGTTTATCTTCGGGTTCAATTGTCGGAACAGTGTTAGCCAAAGTAATCTTCCGTTTCTTCCTGAACCATTAAGCAAATGATTTAGTCTAGTTATTTCTCTGTGGACATCTTGACAGATGTCCGGTGTTATCGTTGTCTTGTCAAGTTCTTCCCCCACACACCCACAACCTATCTCGCCAGTAGAAAACTTAATCTTCAACATGAAATTATCGAGATTGATTCCGGCACGCGGTGCATCATACAAAAATTGAAAGAAATATCAAAAGGGGTTGAAGAAAGGCAAAAGCTAGCACATGATTTCCACAAAAAGAAAACAGGAGCAGTACAATATAATTGTCCAATACATATGGGGTATTTTGAAAATGTTTTTTTTGATAATAGTTTTGATGATTAATGATTTTTGCGGGTTTGTTTTCGCATCTTTGAGTACTCAATTTAACGTAGATTGGGGTTTCTCATAACCACAGCGCTGAAACAAAAAAACGACTTTGTGGCTCAATTGCTGCTGTGGTCTGCATTTTATAAAAATAGAACATTTTTGAGACGGTTAACCTTAAAAGAAATTACCGAGTATTCCAGAAAACTGCATAACAATTACAAATCCTTTAAGTTCTCGCGCGCGCGTTCACCACGTTTCTTCCCAAATCAGCGCGAGAAGTCTTACAAGATGTCATATACAAGGAAAGATAAGTTAGAGATAGCAGCGTTTGTAGGTTTACCTTAAGTAAACATAGGAGTTAGTTTGTGTTACTGTTAGTTAAGTTAGCAGTGGAAATGTGTAGAGAACATTGTCAAAGCGGGAGCCACCGAGTGTCAATAAGAACCTCACCTGATAAGTTTATCGAGGGCAGAGGGCTAGCTTCTTGTGTTAAGTGCAGCGAGTTAACTTAACAGTGTCCCCGTGCTCATTTCTTCACTCATAATAAAGCTTTGTTTATGGTTTACCAAAAACTGCGAATAACAATGATTTCCAAAGATTCTTTCCACTTTTTTGTTGTCAAAGCACTGAATGGCTTCTTTAGAATGTACTCCGAGTGTTTTCACGTGTTTCCGGCATCAATAGTTGTACATGTAGTATTGAATAGAGTACTTTTCCTATAAACGACTTTCGATTTTGTTAACAGAGCTTTTTAAAACATCGTTACTTATTCATAGCCATATTCCATCATTCCTAATACAATTTGGAATTTTAGGCTTAGAATTTAAATCTATTTACTTCTAATTTTTCGGCTTGTTATTCATTGATCCCTTGCTCAATTGCATTGGAAATGAAAAACCAGTGAATGGCTAATTTATCAAAATGTTCCTTGGATTCTCAGTTTAACATTGATAATCGATCTGAGGTTTTCTTGAATTACAGTCTAATTCTATAGGCAGCAAACATCTTAATATATGGGCAGAAGAGAGTGAAAAGTCCAAGGGAAGATCGACAATTTGTTAAGGATTTAACAAGAGCCCGTCTGGTCAAGTCAACGTGTTGTCCATTCCAGTGTACGTCAAGCGATTCATGATCACCGTCTAATTTCGCGTATTAGGCTCAATTGAAATACAAAGCACCCAATTTAAAGCAGCTAGCGGACGAGAAAAAGCATTATGCAAGAGTTAATATGTTTAAAGTCAGAAGTCAAATTTGTGTTAGAAGTTAAGCAGTGTTATTTACATTTAGGTCCGATGTACATGGCAGTATTTGGGGCACGGCACTCTTAAATTGGGCACATTACAACTAGTTTTCGGACATGCGTACATGGGACAGATCCGTTTACACGACAAAAATCAGGGATGCCGTACCGAACATTTTGGCACGCGTACCAACGATTTAGGCCATGCCCAAAATACATCGTGTAAACCAGGCTCAAGAATCTTAGAATACGACGCTGTGTTTACTTAATATCCAATTAATCACAGCAATTTAGTATACTTTAGTAACCTTTTTGACATCTCTCGGATCCAATGTTTTTCTGGTATTTAAAGGAGCAGTGCCACGATTAGTATTCATGCCCAAAGTTTTGAAAATGTGTCAGGCGGACAGGAAATCAAAAGATGTGACAGAAGTAGAAGTCCGTGAGTAATCCGCTTGCATCGGCGTATTTGCACGATATATCGAGCCGAAATTGCTTTAAAACTATACTTCAGTATTATATGGTTAGGTTTGATGTTATATTTTTATAAAGCAGCATTTTATTTATTTTATTTATTTCAATCGAAAGGGAAATTTGCAGCGGCGCGTGACATAGCGTGATTTTGCCATTGTCTATAACAACCAATCAGAATCGTGACACTGCTCCTTTTAGATATTATCGATGCAACCCCTACGCAGTACTGAATCTAATTAACGCCCCGCCAATGAAACTCTGATTAAACCCGAGGAGACTGTGGGGGAGGGGAAATCGACATTCTTCGGGGCATAGTTAGGCACCATAATATCTAATCATAATTTACAGACGCCAAAACAAAAATCGAATTCTTTTTGTTGATATATCCATGCACGGCATGGTTCAAGTTTGAAATGAGGTACTTATCTCTGTAAAACTTTGCGTTAGTTTGCGTTGGTAGGGAAATTAAATAAAGGATTCATCAACTGAACGTTTCGGGGGGTCAGCCATTAGAGTAGAAGGGAGCCCGAAATTGTGGGTAAGATAGGGTTAATCATACTGTCTTAGAAAGATAAAACTGAAGGTCACATGCACTGATCCTAAATCCCTAACCTGAACCATTAATCTTGACCTAAGCCATTTCGCAAAGCAGTTCTCACTGGCCTAGGGCTAAGGGTTCACAGGTACTAAGTTCCTAACTAGGCTTGACCGTGGAAAGCATGATTATCGCCAGGGAAAACGCGTGCCTCGTAACACGGATCAAAGAAATGGATAGTGCACAATCGATAGAAAATGATACCAAGAGAATCCCTAATACGTCTAGAGAAGATACTTAGGTAAATGAAAAATATTTAACAATTATTTCCCGAAGTAGAGGTAACTACTGGTGAATATAAATTTACCGGGCCGCGATGCGGTTAGCTAAATATCCATCGTTATAACCCATGATATTTTATCTCGCGCGTGACTGGTCGAATGCGTCACGTGACCCGAT
The DNA here is from genome assembly GCA_030867875.1 of Actinernus sp. WN-2022. Lineage (NCBI taxonomy): Eukaryota > Metazoa > Cnidaria > Anthozoa > Actiniaria > Actinernidae > Actinernus > Actinernus sp. WN-2022. Next base: position 5,812,754 of record JAOWCC010001589.1, on the reverse strand, counting down.
ATTTTCTCTCCGCGAGCGGAAAATATCAGCGAATGCACCCCTTGTGAGCGTATAAGCGCGCGTCAAAGAAAATATTCGAAGAAAGGTAACAACAATAGCCTACATTGTGGCGTCGAAATATGCCCTGGTATTTTGTCCGCGGACATTATCTGATTCGAGAAGAGAACAGTTCCCGAGAGCGAAGATCGAGGTAAACTGTGAGCTTCGGGGATCAGATAATGTCCAAGGACAAATATCAGGGCATATTTCGACGCCACAATGTAGGTTATTGTATTTCTAGTCACTAACACTGAGGAGAATAATTGTTTTAGTATATACGACAAATAATAGCCAGTTTCAAATTAGTTTAAAAAGTTCAAAAACCCATTAACAAGTGATTTTTTCACGCACACCATTTTGTCTCCAAACCCAGAGGTATATTCCGAGCCGGTTTATAACTGGCGGCAACTATGCGGAATGGAATATGGTGCAATTCGAAAATTCATTCGAAGGAAACCATTAATATTCTTCTTAAAGCCGTTGACTCCAAAAACAAATGAATTCACCAGACTTTGAGCAACAAGCATAATCTATTTCGGTCTGGGTATCCGCTGGGTATGTCGCTCGTCGCTCGTCTGGGACAACCCATTTGAAACGGGTGTATACTGATCAATGACATCCACCGGATAAATCCATATCCAGTGGATAAAATAAGTTAGTTTGGTTAATACTTATCCACTGGATTTATCAGGTGGATAGTGTTATCCACCCTTTGAACAAGCGGACCCAGTCCTATAAAAGTATTAGTTGTATCGCTTGCATGCATACTTTAACTTAAGCTCAACGTCGGAGAAACCACGGCGAAGAGCGAGAGATCGCTTCCGTGAACACTTACTTGATGTAAGAACTAACAACAAGGATCTCGACAAGCCAGTATCTCGACATTTTAATATTGACCATTTTATCAACCACACGACTATCTATTACACGCTAGGGCGCATTTAGGCGGTAAAATGGGGGTTCGATCGAACCCTCCTTTCTTTACCTCCCTCTATAAAGAAAACTAAAGAAATTGCCATGATCAAACACCCTCATAACTGGAGCCGCCATTGATCACGGCACTTATGATACCCGAAAATAAAATCAACAAAATGCTATTTTTAAACCGAAACATTTAGTCCTTCGGCATCAATTACCTATAACTCTGTTATCCAGCTATTATATGTTGTTGTCGTTAATGATTTTTGTTCAATGGCGTAATTCACTTTGATCCGGGGACATTAACTTTCCTCGGCGATAATCATGTGCTCACCATTGTTACTCTTGTTTATACCCACAATAGACCACTATCGATATATGCTTCAATGACTTATCACACACAAAGGTTTCAATATGAGGCACCGCGGTAAATTATATATTTTCTTTTGATTCACGAAGAATAGAAAACCTCTAATTTACACCGAAGCCTCTATTGAAACCTTTGTGTGTGACAAGTGAACCATATATCGATAATGGAATATTCCCTGTTCTACATAACCAGGCGGTTGCGCTCGGAACCACGACTGTGACTTGCTTCCTACGGTCAAGGATACCCTATCAAGTTAATTTGCTCAAGTCCAGTTTAGTGGTGGCTTCCGCTTGTCGGCAGAGTCAAGTCCACGGCGTCCAAAGTCGAGTCAAGTCCAGAGTTCTTACATTCAGTCCGGTCAGTCCCAAGCAGTTCTGTCCAATTCTAAAAGCGCTTTCACGTAGTCGTGCCAGTATGTTATCAAATATAATGAATACCTATGTAACGAGATGTACTCAAGAAAGGATAAATATACTATGCACGTGAATCGTTGGTAAGTTAAGTCTTTTAAATCATAGCTTAGAGTTTTTGTTAGCCCACGTTAAAGTCAGATCAATATTTTAAACAGTCTTTTGCCGTGCCGTTGAATAAAATATAAGTAACTCAAACTCGGAAATGTGTTCAAATTGGCCCAAATTTTAACAATTCCCAGCCAATTTCTCTGTAATGGTTTACGTACTGAATATTGATGAAGTTGCATAGGAATGCAGCTCACACTCCATCATAACCTACCTGGAGCTCTCTGCATTGACACATTCCGGAGATTGCTTGCCTTGAGAACCTCTACGGTTAATCGACCGGTTAGGGACTGGTAACAAAGCGAGACGAGAAGTTCAGGTGCGCCACTTTGGGCCATTGCCAATGAAGAAGCTGAACCATACGAGCCAAAGCTTCGAACGCTTCCAGTATCTGATAAATCGTACATGGAATCTGAACTCTGGAAAGGAAACTAAATTGAATTAGACGGCTATGATAGGGAAAAAGGTAGACCAGATTGGATGCATCAATACCGGTTTATGAAACGGTGTATGGATGATCAAATAAGACCAAAAACTCAACAACACATCGGCCTTCAATCAAGGCTGTACTGAACTGGGTTTTGAAGGAACGCCAGTTTTCGACCAATCGCAGTAGGTTTTGTAAGGAAACCTTTTAACAGCTATATTTGATTGATGGGGACTAAATGCAAACTCTAGCGAAGTCTTCGAGCCGGGGTACCAGTGAGGCCAGAATTTGAGCCCTGGGAAAATGCGAGGGTTTTTCTCCGGGTTCTCCGGTTTTCCCCCCTCTACAAAAAAAACCAACAAATTCCAATGTGATCTGTGATTTAGCCGAGCCCTGCCTTGATGGGCCCCTATGGTTCTTTCAGGTTAAACAATTCAATTCAGTGCTTTTCACTTGTATCGAGCAACAGAAAACGGTATAAACATTAGGAACTTTGGTGTTTTACTCCATGTATCTAAGATATACATGTATCTAGTGTACAATGGTTTCCAAAACTTGGCCTTGTCTTAATGTTTTCAGACTCCTGGTTCTGGTTATTCGAAGCAAGGGTCACGCTAACCCGAGGGTAAACTGTACAGATTAGAATTACAAATTTAGCACTATCATGATCCTAGGAATAAAGTTACCCTTGCTTTGAACAATCCGGGCCCGGGAATTACTGAGAGCTCAGATGTATGAAAAGGCGAATGAATTTACGGTTAGCACCGTGAAAATGAACTAAAGAAATCGAATGGAATGAAAAGATTGATAACGAAAAACTCACAGAAAACTAACTTACGATTTCATGCATAAATAACATAAATAAAAGAGGCATTGAAACTGAAAATACACACATAACTTTCCGCTTTATGTATATCAAACGTGTCTGAGATTGACACACATCGTCAATTAGGCCTCCAAGATCTTGGGTGTTCCAACATATTACGATTAATTTACTTTTGCGTTCGCTGAAACCTCAAAATTACTGCAATTAATTATGTATTTCGGCAAGTTATGCTAAACATATATGACCTTTCCGGGGAAGTTTATATTTGAATGAACAACATTATAGCTAATATATGAAACGAATGAATTCATGTAAAACTAAAGAATGATAAACTAAACAAACAATCGCAGAGTTGAATTGCTGAATGATCTTCAGTAGGGGAAAATTCACCTCCATGTATTTGATAAATTGAATTACTGTAGAGAAAATCATTTGGTTATCAATCATGCACGAGGTCTTACAGGAGTTTCGGTTTGATGGACCCAAAATATCATTGGTATTTTTTTCTGCAGCACGACACTGAAAAAAGACAAACCCGATATTTGCTTCCTCTGTCGTTTCAACATACACAACTCTTCATCTCGTAGAACATTGTTGGAAAATAGGGCAAAACTTCTTTGTAAAATCTTAAGGTTGAGACTGGGGTATTACAAAAGTGTACCGACCACTCAACAATGTAAATAATTTATTTTCCCAGTTGGAGGTTGACGATTCACACTGGAGAATTGGCTTGTTCCGAACTTATCATTCATGTTCTTGCCAATGAATCGAAGAGTGAAACGGCAGACCTTAATACTGATTGGTAAATCTGGGGCTTTATTTTGGACACAGGAAAATAGTTTCTGAATCCGCGTGAGAGCAAAGAAATGAATCATTATCGCTTGTAGGTATCTATTATTGGTAGAAAATTGCTAATCGCGTTTAGGAATACACGGAGATGGTTCGCAGTAGAATTCTAAGCGGTTGCTGGGGGTTTAAGTCGTACAAGTATAACTCATATATCATCAACCTTGCTATCAATCTCTGGTTAATACGACATCTGTTCACTTAATAAAAACAGCTTTTTTCTCAAGAAAATGGGAAATTAATAAACATAAATATAACAAATTTTCTCAACAGCCTAAGTAAACAACAGCAAAATGATCGTTCGGTTTGTTTAATCATCTTTTGCTGGCCATTTTTTTTATTTAGGAGTTTCAACTATTGTGACAGTGAGAGAGTAGTTTTATTTTCACAACCACTGAATCAAAGATCTGACAACCTGGTTCTTTCCGTTAAAGGAAGCGTCAGCATTGAAAAGAATAATCATCCCATCCCGCCTACGCTAACCTATTTGCTTTGCTGACAGCGCGAATACCAAAGGGAGAGGAAAGAAAACTTTGGATGTCGAATGCGGAAAAACTGGCAGACACTTTTGCATTTTCTGTTTAGAAATAGAAGTCTTAAAGCAAGCTTTCGACTTAAAGTCAATCTCGCTAGCTTTTAGACTAAATTGAATCAAATAAGCCTGCGAAATTCTTCAAATAAAGATCGAACGGAACATCGTTTCAAAGGCTCGATTTAAGGAGAGAAATACTGTCGGTGCACCTGTGGCCGAGAACCGGTTTCCCGGATGAAGTGGGAGAAAGAAGCAGCGAAATTTAATCAAAATTGATTTTGCTTTCAGGCAGTTCGACGACGGGTAGACTAACCAAACTACACAAGGTCAAAAAAGCCCTAATAATTTAACCAGTTTATAACTTTATAATAGAAAGATGTGCTGATAAACTTCTGAGGGAAAATGCAATACGTTTATAAGTAAACTAGTGTTTTATACAATCGAGTAGGCAATGAAATAGCGCCCGCGAAGAATACAGCCATTATAGTTTCTCTATAGCTACGCTAAAGTTAGGAGAAACGAATAGTACGACATGCAAATTTGTGGTAAATGCTCTCTGGAGTGTCACACTAACAGAGAATGTTTTGTTCTTCGTGAAGTCTTTTCATCTCTTGCAGTCTGTGATTGGTCGCATTCGATTAAATAACTATTTGCATACTGGCATCTCTCTCCTCGTGGTAATCTTTGAATGTGTCTCTCTATTTTCGAGCAATTGAGTTGCCAAACATGAGGAAAACCTTTGTAGCTATAATTTGAATTAACTTAAAACAAAATATAACCAGTTACAATGAATTTTCGATCACTTATAAACGGAAAAGACACGGTGTTTGCACTTTCCTCGCTTCGTTGCATTTCTCTTGCAAATATCGCACCTAAATGCAGACAAGAATTTGAAAGACTCACCCCCACGCATATAGAAACGCCATAAACTAATAAATAAAAGCCTGAAAAAAAACTTCAAAAATGCTCTCGAGGTCCAAAACGCGAAACTAAATACGGATTCCCAAATACGGGTACATATAATTGACTTAACACCAACCACGAAGTTCTCTCCGACTTCGCCTGGTAAATTATGCGAGACAAAAAGGAGGAAAATACGCTACTTACCCCTATAGCATTTCCAGGAGTAAGTGTTCTCCATAAAGCTGTTCCGTCGCCATCCAATTCAAACTCGGGAAGGACTATATTTGTTTCACCTAGTAGTTTATCTCTTCCAATTCGCTCGTGACCATAAAGTCGTACTCTTAAGCAACATTCGTGTAACTCGCTTTGCGGCACGCGACTGAAGGTGAAAGTCTCATGAAAGTTCGGGTTTGTAGCGGGTTTCGCCTTGGTCTTGAAGCGCTGTCGCTTCGAAGGCAATAACACTAGACGGATTTGAACCGACGAAGCACCACCTCGCTGTTTCGTAGGAATATCCTCAGCACGAACCACAGTCACTGCTAGCTTCTCCGCCGTAGGAGCATAGCTAGCAGAGACTTGAATCCTTCCCGCGGTGGCGAGAAATTCGTCTTTCGTATCGATGGCTTCACCGTACGCCGAAATAGCCCTCTTCACTCCTGCTGGACTGTATTCAGAGTCAGAATATCTCCCATACCCACATACAGAGGCGCTTTCACCTAAAGCCAATTCGCCATCCGATTTACTTCCACTGGTGTTAAAACTACTCCGGCGACTTGTAGCTTTCGAAGACGGACCTAAGTAATCATCGTCGGTTTCGGTGCCATACGCTTCGCCGAGTTCTGCGTAGTCCTTTTCGTTCGGTCGTTCAGGCGGTTCGGTCTTGAAGAATAGTCCTGCCTTCAAACACTGATACAGGATCAGTAGTAGAAGACAGAAACCCCCAATGACAGCCATAAACACTATGGCTGGCGTTGGGACTGCAAATAAACAAGAGGACAACCATTACTTATCAGAAGGTAACACAAAGCGAGGTAAACTCACCGAGGTATTCTACTCGATTAAAGAAATACATACGACCCATCCTTGCGATGTTTGGCCGGTCAACCCAAAGAATTTACCGAAAATGTGACATTATTGCTACTGATGTTACGCCCGTGAGGTGCAAGGGAGGTAGTGAATCAGAGAATCTGTCTTATTCGTCCTTTTGATCACAGCCTCATGAATTATTTATCTTTTAGCGCGCGATCTCTCGATCAAAACATTGCCAGGTGGTCTGAACTTATGCAGCGACTACTGTAGTTTCTCCATGGGTTTCCGCTCCGCAACTGAAAAGCATACGCAAAAGAGGTGTGACAACCGGTATATTTAGCTCAATTCAACTTTGAAGTCCGGTGCATGTATTCAAGTTGAAGAAATAATCCTCAATGTTCCTCAAAGTTTAATTCTCTTTTGTTATTTTTGATGTGAAGCGCTTCATTGAGCGTGACGCGGTCGTTGCACCATTGTACTGACGCTGTTTCATTGGCTGCCCAACGGCAAATTTGGCAAGTTTTCAATGTGTTATAATAGTCAGAATCGGTGAGCTGTGAAAACTGTATCACGAATAACCCTCGACACTCTTGTTTGTCGATGAACAAAAATCAAGAAGGCTTCCAAAAATAATGTTATCCCCCCTCAGCAAATACGCAGTTTTCTAGAATGAATAGAAATTTCGCGGAATAGATTCTGTCTCAGTTTACGAAAATAATGTGAGCCAATTGTTAATACGTATTATTTTTAGCTAGGTGCCGGATGTAAACACTGCAATGGATAATTTCGTTGCATCCCATGTTTTTCTGAGATAATTGTTCTGTTGAGCGTGCTTGAGATCCAAAAATAATTCGGAAAACATCCAAACTTTGCAGGTTTTATTAGTTGCAACGCAAAGCTCGTTTTCCTTTTTGTCTAAGCACTTTACTCAACACAAAAGCCGTCGCTTTAATTATGGGGTCTTGAAGCTATTTTGACTGGTTCTTGTAAATTAATTTTAAGTGTAGTAATGACAAATAACGAAACCCCTGGTGATTGTATCTCAGGAGGACAACTGGAGTTGAACGCGTAGTGACTGCACTTTGACGGCTTGTGGTTCGAAACAAACCACCGAGGCGAACACTTTGTTTCCGACTAAACCCATTTCTAATCACGCTAAACATTCAAAATTTACTAAATTACTAGAGGTAGAAATAACAAATATTTCAAGGTCAGGTTAGAGATCGCTTTTTGTACTTGAAAACCGCACTACGCAAGATTTTAACTTGGAACTCCCCAAGTTAATCACGGCGATCGATTTCGAAGAAATAATTCCTTTTTGTCGGAACAAAGAATCTATTTGCATCCTGTCTTAATACTAAATGATTTTATAAGATAAATTGGGTTACAGACAATAGTTCAATTTAGCAAGTCGACCTGTATACATCATGTATCCATCTTCTAAATGTGTATATTTATATGTATTGAACAGTTTGAAGTATCGGGAATGGCACAAAAGCGCCTAGTGCAGTGATATCAGACTTTCGTTCCCATTGTGCGTTTTTTTAAACTCTTGCTAATACAGAACGGATGACTAATGCAAAAGCTTGCCAACACTGAAGGATTCGAAAATTTCAAGATATTCCAGAGTGCGAACACTTTGGCTACGAGATGGGAGGACCTTGCCGAGCCGACCAATATTTGAGAACATTGTAAATACGAAGGAGAATGATATTGTTCGCTTTTGCATACTTTTAATATTAGTGTCAGGAATCGCATAACTATGTACAATTTTAAGGACTTCAAAATGGTTTCTTTGGCCTTGGCTTTGCCATACTAGTGGGTTCTGTTACGCTTTTTCTTGCATTGCTTTGTTTTAGTCTAATAATCGAGCTTTAGATCGCATAAATGAGGATTTTACTCGTTCAGTTTATAGATGATGTTTAAGACGTAATAGGGACGTAATAGGGACACTTTGTGTTCTTGATGTCGTGTTACAAAGGTCTTGAGGGGCTCCCCAATTCCTAGATGGGACGTTCCATGTCGGTTAAATTTATCTAAGATGTCTGGAAATTAAAGTAACTAGATGTGTTAAAAAATGCAGCCTTGTTTACAATTATAAGTTATTCAATATTTATTTTATGTAAATTGAAATCTTCCAAAAGATCCAAATATTCTTCATCAACTTTATAATACGATATATTTTAACATTAACGAACATGTTTGTATTCGAAATTTATTTTTTCAAAAGACCCATTTGTTCACTGAACAATTATGTGTACGAATTCGCAGTACGGTGGTTTGAGGTATTTCTTAATATGATTTTAAAAGGCGATAATTTTTTTTTGTGTGTTAGAAATTAAGTCTCTCGTGAAAAGCGGCATAAACAAAAAACCCACATTTTCAAGAGTAGACGGGAAGAGAAATGCTTTCGGACTCACCCTGTTATCTCGCCTAATACGAAACAAAGTCAGTCAATCAAGCATAGCCAACCGAACATTAAAGAAACAAATAGCAAATATGGCGGCGGGTTATCCCACCATTTAAAGGTCCTTCATTGACCAAAGAATAAAATATGAGAACATCTATAAGGAATGTTTACCACTCTGATGATAAATAGCGGTGTCTGAATATAAGTTGAGCTTCTCGTTAAAACAGGAATTATAATGCAAAAATGCGCATACTGATTACTGGTATATGTGATTATGCCTTGTCGGCTTCGTGGTAGAATTTAATATGGAGACTGCGGAGGAAATCGAAGTGCTTCTGTATGTTATTGAGTGTAGTTGGCGCGTGGGCGGAGTGCGGGGAAATACGCGCTCGTTTGGTGGCAAGTGACGGTAATTGCGCGTGGATTCGTGCACGCGATCTTCGCGTTATTGATACGGCTTTTTTTCGCTTCTGAAAGCACGTACCCATGCTGTTGGTCGATATTTATACACGTACGTTTACTAAAACGATATAAATAAGAGATACTGGCACGTACTGAGGGCAGACGTCTGAAGAATTGGAAATACTGCTGGATGCTGTCGAATGCATTTCCTGTGTTATTTTAGAGACAAAATTAAGGCTGAAAGTGAGATCTATAAAAGCATTGTAAGAGGCGATCGCGGATGTGTGTTTTTAGTTTGGGCAATGTGCATCATACCAACTTTATGGTTAATAACCAATGCAAACTATAGGAATGCTGTTATAGCCTTGTCACACACAAAAGTTTTAGTACGAGGTTCTGCATGGCTAAATTAAATTGATGTTAGAAAATAATAAATCTAATTTAACCCGGAGCCTTATACTGAAACCTTTGTATGTTACAAGTGAAGTATTTATCGAAAGTGGGCTATTAAGTAATTAATTTGCTGTTTCATTATTTAGTAATGATGCGACAATAGGCATTTTCGGCAGAAAACAGTCACGTGCTGATATCACTTCAATAGCCAATTAATTGCGCTCGTGATCCCATGGGAAAGGCTTTACTGGATGGCCGACAAACTTCAAAACTGTTTTAGAAAGATCGACAATCGATTGGGGGTAGAAAAGAACATTTTAACACAGGTTTTGCTAATATATAACTACGGATCTCGCACAAGTGCTTTAAATATATGCATGAAGCCAGATGTTTTGCCATCCAGTACATCCTCGTGATCGTATCCCGCAAAAAGTACATTCTTAGAACGCTCAGTCAAGCGATTCTCAGTTTGTTGTTATTATCTTGCGTATGCTGTAGACGTTATTTAATGTCGCTTCCAGGATTATTTTCGAATTGTTCGATCCAAACCCTTCCTAGCTTGTGACCCCATCATGCAGTTCGGCAGGAGCCCATTACTCGGAGCGTCCAATACTTTATCTTTGAGTTGGTCTATTCACACCTTGGGCTATTTATAGAACCAGGTTTCATTGTTTTATAGACACTGTACTCTTTAGATGGTTTTCATTCAATCCCCAGAGATTCAAATGACAAAGGGCATGGCGGCCATGTTGGTACAGAACAAAAGATGAATCTATTGTTAAAGGTACACCAACATGGCGGCTATGACGTCACGTGCAACCCATCTATAGCGATACTTACTGTGACGTCACACAGGCCAGTCACGCCACATTTGTTGCATTCTGTGGTTGGCAGAAACGAAGCGTGAACGCAGTCAGTTGCTTTTAAAATATCACAGGTCTGTGCTTATTCATCGCCAAATTACTCTTCTTGTTCTTCCAAAATTCAAGCAAGCCCTTTCATCGAAGCCTTATATGCTCTTAACTTATAAGTCTTATCAGTAAATGAATTAACATTTGGAAGCAGAATTGAGACTTTAGATGTATGTTGTGAGGCCCAAATCGCTAGGTTCCATCAGTGTACCAGTCACACGAACACGGTCGGTGCTTATTCATCGCCTAGGTGCCATACAAGTCATACAAACACGCGTTTTTTTTTACCAGCCACATTATATATGCAAATATACAAATGACGTCAGTGTTTACAAACAGTAAGTATCGCTATTGTTAATATTTCTTTTGCTGGAGTGCGAACGCATCAACGAAAGGTACAGGCTATTATCTCCGCCGTTATTGTTTTTCTTTTGAACAAAGAAAAATACTTATTCGTGGGAAGAACATTTAAGGAAACACATTTATTCGTGGGTGTAATACGCCAACTATTGGACTCCTGAGTTTGGCTATTTCAGTTTCAAATAAACAGGAGACTTGTGTACAAAAGATCCAAATCGGAGTATCACAGCTTTCATTATTTCGACTGAGTTTTCATTCATAGAATCTCTCCGGCCCGGACTGCGAATATAGACCTCTCACCGGGTCACAGCACCTGTAACTTCGGTCATTCTCTCACGATCTATTTCTGTGTCACGGTACATGATGTGGGACTGCCTCGCCCCCCAGCGCGTTTTTGAAAGAGATATTTGAGAGCAAAGGACCACGGGAACGGTGATCAGAGATAGCGCAAAGGACTACGGGAAGGATTACCCCTTCCCGTGCTCCCTCGCGCCGAACCTCGCGCACATTTGGGATTATTTAACATCAATACCACTAGATCACAAATGACCAACAAACTGTAAATAAATATATTGTTCAAGGAAAATATTGCATTTCAATCAAGGATGGAGGAAAGATACTTAACTGTTTGTAGCCAATTAAGAGCCACCAATCGAACATTGACTCCATACATGCACAACACTAACACCATACACAACACCGATCGGGCGAGGTAAGAACACATTTGAGTAAGTTAGCAGTGCTTTTCGTGCGCTCTGATTGGCTAATCACTGAGACACGGCATATCTAGCATTAGCTAGTACTTATTGATGAGCTGAGGGTTGGAGAAGTGAACGTGTCTCCGGTGAATACCGTACGCAACCTTGGTGCTTGGTTCGACGAGCACATGTCCATGAAAACGCATGTTGGTAAGGTTTGCAGCAAGGCCTTCCGTAGCTTGTATCACATCAGACAGATACATCGATTACTGCAATTCTCTATTGTACGGGATTCCAAAATACCAATCTGACCGTCTACAGAAAGTGCTTAATGCGGCCGCTCGAGACGTCTGTCTTGTACCTAAATTTGATCACATTACTCCAACACTGATGAAACTTTACTGGTTATATTACCAGTAAGAGAACGTGTGACTTTCAAGCCTTTTGATCGTTTACAAGACTCTTCATGGGCTAGCTCCACAATACATCTGTGAACTCTTAAGTCGAAAAAAAGATGATCGCTACGCGCCGAGATCCGCCAAGCAGGATCTCGTTGTTGTACCTATACGACACACCGGAAGACGTTTGGTGATCGTGCTTTTGCTAGGGCCGGCCCCATCCTATGGAACTCCCTCCCACAGCAGATCCGCAGCGCATCTAGTATAGATTGTTTTAAAAGTCGCCTTAAGACATACTTGTTCAAGAATGCTTATATTACATAGTGTCGCTTCCATAGCTGCTTTAACTATTGGTCGTTTTTGATTTATACATTCTTACAAGTTTTACCTTACTACAGTAGTATTAGTATAGTAATTTATTACTTTATTTTAGAATTTTGTTAGTATTTTATAGTTATTTTATTATAGTATTTACCATTAGTATTTTTTAGTATTGATATATATATATATTTATTTATTTAATAGACTGCGAACAGTCACTTTATTTTTCTTGGTCTCTAGTCACGAAAAACTCGAAAAACGATGTTTTGGCCGAGCGCGGATTGTGCGCGAACGAAATCCCCGTAGGGTAGGAGGGCTTGTCCCCCGCTCACCTAACCTCAGGGGAGTTCGTTCGCGCCCAATCTGCGCTCGGCCAAACCATCGTTTTTCGAGTTTTTCGTGACAAGAGACCAAGAAAAATAAAGGGACTGTTCGCTACGGTGGCTTGTTAGGGCCATTAAAAAAACGATTATATTTTTCTCAAATCCCGAGTTATTTTTGGAAAAAATAATTATTTTGGCAAAAAAAATAAGAAAAAGTTATCAGTAATCCCGAGTTGCTAATCCGAGTTGCTAATCCCGAGTTCTTAATCCCGAGTTGCTAATCCCGAGTTCCAAATCCGAGTTGCTAATCCCGAGTTGCTAATCCCGAGTTGCTAATCCCGAGTTGCTAATCCCGAGTTGCTAATCCCGAGTTCTTAATCCCGAGTTACTAATCCCGAGTTGCTAATCCCGAGTTCCAAATCCAGAGTTCCAAATCCCGAGTTCTTAATCCCGAGTTGCTAATCCCGAGTTCTTAATCCCGAGTTGCTAATCCCGAGTTCCAAATCCGAGTTCCTTAACTGTACACGAGGTCTTCTTGTCTGCAGCTAGCAAAGACTGTCCACGCCATCACCTACTTCCTAGTTGTACTTTATTTGTACTTGGTACGCTTTAAGCCGTGTTTATCGGTTTTGCCAAGCTATATTCCAAGTATCGAAGGCGTCGCGAATGACGAGCGAGAACTACTTGTTAGAGAATATTTCAATTTAGGTTTATATTACACCGAAATTCTAGCTTTTCCTTTGCTTGTGCATGGTCTCATTTTAAGTATGCGGCAGATGAAGAGAATACTGAGGGATATGGGACTTCGAAGTGATGTGAATAGTATTATTGATTCCATCCTCAAATATTTTTTCGGGATTTCATCCTACATTATTAAAACTTTACAAAAATGTTGATTCATTGAGATGACTGTAGTTATTTTAACGTTAGAGATCACAGTTTGCTAATCTCGAAAATCATCACGTGTGAGTACGGTGTAGAGATAAAATCGCAACGAAGAATATGGAAAAAGTTGCAACCCCAGTAGTCTTTTTGTCTCTTTCCTGAAATATCTTTTAGCTTGTTCTAAAATAAACATATTTGAATTTTTGCTTTCTTAGAGCTTGAAGACTCGGCGCGATGGATTAGGTTTGAACGAAGACTGAAGCCCATCATATCCTTTAAGAATAATCCTTCATGCTGAACTGAACGTAACGACTTTGCCGATAATTACAACGCTGTCATCGGCGGCGGTCCCAAAAAATATGGGATACCCCGGCATGGGCATCATCTACTTCATTAGCTGGCGGCAGTTTTCCCCTATGGATCCCTTAAAAAAATTGATATGGCGCCGTTACCAGGAACTGAGGAGGTAATATATTAATATTGTCGTTAAAACTGGCAATATTTGCATCTGATCGATCGGCCGCCATTCTCACTACACGTGGTAAGAAGAATGGACGAAGGGATCGGCCTCGGAATTTGGAACTCGGGATTTGGAACTCGGGATTTGGAACTCGGGATTAGCAACTCGGGATTAAGAACTCGGGATTTGGAACTCGGGATTTGGAACTCGGGATTTGGAACTCGGGATTAGCAACTCGGGATTAGCAACTCGGGATTAGCAACTCGGGATTAAGAACTCGGGATTAGTAACTCGGGATGAGCAACTCGGGATTAGCAACTCGGGATTTGGAACTCGGGATTTGCAACTCGGGATTTGCAACTCGGGATTTGGAACTCGGGATTAGGAACTCGGGATTAGCAACTCGGGATTAATAACTTTTTCTTATTTTTTTCCCTAAATTAATTTTTTTCCAAAAATAACTCGGGATTTGAGAAAAATATAATCGTTTTTTTAATGGCCCTAACAAGCCACCGTAGTTCGCAGTCTATTTATTTAACGATTTTAACAGCGCTTTAGAATATTTATAGTTTTAGCGCTATATAAATACTAGAATTATTTATTATTATCATACAGCTATTTCAAAAAAGTTGTCCCGGTCAAGCGACAAACAACAAGCAACATTCTCAGACCGCAATGGATTCTGGTTGTAGCTGAAAGTCCGGTGAATTCGTTTGTTTAAACTTTGTAGTCTTCTGCGAGTCGATTTTCGAATTACATCGTAGTTTACGGGGGAGTTGCATGGAAGCAATCCATATCGGTACTGATGTCGCTTGTCGCTTGACCGGGACAACGTTTTTTGAAATAGATGTATACCCCAGAAGTGAATAGTGTTTTTTGCGCGCTCTGATTGGCTACTCCAGAGGTGGCGGAATATTCACTATTCACTGTTTTCCAGTCTCGCGCGCGAAGAATTTACTTGTTAATGGTTTTTGAACTTTTTGAACCAATTTGAGGCTGGCTATTTCACTTTGTGGTATACACCTATTTCAAAAAAGGTTGATCATTACGAAGAACAAACTACAAACATTGAACAAAGGGCTCTATGGTTCAGTGATTCAAAGACAATAGAGCTCCATTGTTCAATACTTGTAGTTAGTTCTTTGTTCTGATCAACATTTTTTGAAACAGGTGTATACTAAAACTAGTAGTTTCAAAATGAAAGTGACATGCTGTCGAGCGAATATATAGTAGCAATTGATTAGAATCTAAGCCATGCATTAAGGCCATCATATACCCATCTAATAATATAAGAGCACGATTTGAATGAATGAAAGTATTCATCAAAGCTGAACGCAGAGTAACAAATGGAGCATTGGCCGCGTGCTGATATTCTTTGTCATACTTTATAATCCAAACTAATTGGTTGTCATTTGCTACTTTGTTTGCCTCAATGTGCTCCACCACAACGGACGGTACACGTGTGTATTTCCCTGGAATTGATCAACGTACCCTGCGCGAGCATGCAGAGGTTTCTCATCTCTAATTTGCCTTTCCTGTGGCCGAGAGAAACCTCTATGCGCCATGGTATCTGGATTTCCATTGGCCGAGAAAAACGAGACGGTAAACATTGTAGATTCATTTTAGATTTCAGATTGTCCATTTGCTATTGTTAACGGCAAGAGAACGGCGAAGAAGAGAAAATAAATCTTCAAGGGTATAAATCAAAGCTTTCTTTAGGATAAATTAAGGTAGATTTATTGAACGGTAATTTCAAGGTATTCTGAGCAGTTCAGCAAAATAAGAAGTAGACAAATCGTCGGCAAACAAAAAACTGCGTGACGACATAAATAACAGCTGCGAAGGATACCGTGGGTTCTTGCAGAACAAGCGAGGATCGCCAAAAAGTCATGCCCATAAATTTATTTCATTTATCAACCGAAAACTGTCAGCCTGCACTTTGTGGCCTCCGTGCCCGCTAGCTATACGCTAGCTCACGTGCTCACTTTCTCACGTGACTTGACTCATAAATAATCCCGACATACAGAGAAACAAACAGACAAACAAACAGACATCACCCGTACTTTCAAACTTGCAGCGATTATAGCTTGCCTGGCGGCTCGCCAGCAACAATTCTTCCTCTTAGTGTCGGTGCCTAGCGGTGGATATCGAAACATTAGTCGCATTGAGCTATATTACTTTGGTGGCTACTGGCAAGAAGAGGGCCTGTCATCTTTTGACGGATTTCTAAGTAATTGAAATTTAAGGCCCATTCATGTTTGAATTCTCTACTCCACAGTGTCAAGCATACCTTTATTTATATCTTCGCAGTCAAAGCATTTTAATTGAAACCATGAAAGGAGACTTTCCTCGACTACTATCGTGATATTTATAAACTCTCAAAAGGCAATGTATTTTGGTTAATATATTGTGCCACCTTACTATACATGTCATATGCAATATTGTATTATTGTCTCTCTAACAGCCTTTCAGAATATTTGCTCGCTTATAAGGTGTTCCACATTATATATATTCCTCTTGCAAGCAATACACATAATTCCACTTCAGTCACTGTTAATGAGTGTTCCACTCACCGCCTTCGAGTGACAAGCAACATATTTCTTCACTTAATATTTTTGATAGCTTACGGAGGCAGAAGAGAACTTAGTTAACTTGGGTATCTCATTAGCTAAACGTATCTGGTTGGGTTTGATCATAGTTATGTTTGATTAAGGATAATACAGAGTTTTTGTAAATTCAGAAAGATAAATAGAGCCATTGTAATGAAAATAAAGCAGCACACGATATGTGCGTATTAGAGAGAGGTGAACAACAACGCCAAAATGAAAACTCTGCTAAATAAATTAGACATTGAAGAAAAGGGGGATTGCGATGCAATAACATTGAAATGATATCTGCAACAAGCGAGGAAAATTAAAACTGCTACGGAAGGATTAAATACCAAATTTTCTCTCAGTCAGTAAAATTGAATCACTGATTTTCCCCAGTGAAAACTTTCGAAAAAAAAAATTTGAGTCGTACTGTGCAGTACTTTGACGTAAATGACATAAACTATTACCCAAAAGTGTATTAAAAAAGCGCAAAATTTGTCAAAAATATATATAACCCAGGGTTTCACCACTGACCAATTAGTTTAGAGAATAAGTTTGTCATTAACTATTACCAGAATTCTTTACCACGCTTTCGTTTATATTTTAACCGGTCATCCATCAGTACAGGAAACAACGAATGACAAATATATTTATGAATTTAGAACTCATTCATTAGGATAATCAATTTTAGTTGATCATTAATTTGCTGGTATTTTTGCCCATGAAGTGTCCAACGAAAAAAAATATTTATGCCTTCGAATTATGAATAATATACCTGACGAATTATGAATAATATACCTTACGAATTATGAATAATATACGTAAGATATGAACTAGGCCTAGATACAAATATCATATTTTTTTAGATATTTAGAACCTTCCATGATATTTAGAAACAATGTGATATTTAGAAAAAAAATGGGATATTGTTGGGATATTTAGGAATTTTGTTGAGGGTCTAGGCATTTTCAGCGTAGTTTTTGGTGATTGAAACTGGTTAGCTCAATTCAGTGGCAACAGTAATCTGGATCAGCGGTTTCCCACTTAATAATGTATCCCATGATGCTTAGTGCAGTCAGTACAGAGGTCAGACTCAGAGCAAAATGGCGGATCCACCAATGGTTGTAAGCTTATTTTGTGAAAAATGCGAGTACTATAATAAAAAAGGTTGTTATATTATAATATTTATTAAAACTGTATTAACATTATCTTTGTTAGTGGGAAATTTAGAAAATTTTGCCTGATATTTAGAACTTTTTACGTGATATTCCGGAATGATATTTAGGCGATTTTACGTGATATTTGTATCCAGGCCTATTATGAACCTTAATTAGTCACTCACTCGGTCCAATGAACGCACGCAATTTCGTTTTAAATTGCTGGTTGTATAGAATGTATACCTATATCAATAACCATTGTAAAGCTGAGACCAAGTTGAATCAAGTTCAGTCTATTGTGTTCTCTGGCTCCACTGTATTTATTTGAATGGGATGAACGTCTTTCTAATGATGAAATCATATAGGGAATTTTCTCTTTTGCTGAAGTGTCTCGCATATTATTCAAATTAGTTAGAGTTTTTCTCTATTCTTATTTTCTTCTATATACATGCGTGCTTTTCATCCGCCAAGATTGAGAACAAACATTAAAGTGCATATGAGCCTTCGTGCAATTTTCATAGCTATGAACCTCCGAAAAGTTTTGAGTACTTCTGCGAAGAAATTTTTGGTTTACAGAGAATACTCTATCTTCTATGCTAGCTTGAAATAGTGGAAATGCGACCTTTCCTGATCCATGACCGCGTATGTAAAAGCCGAGGTGACGTCATCTCATTAATGCATTATTATACGCACTGGAGTACTGTTGGCTTTATGAGTAGTAGGTTCTCGCCGAAGTTCATTTTGCTTGCTATGTCATGCTGACGAGTCCTAATGAGGACGAAACAGCTGTCCATGACTGCATTCTAGTGCGAGCACCTTTTTGTGTCAGGTCTATAGCTAGCCGTAGTGCCATTTTTAGAGTATCACACCGTATCAGCTTTGCTATTGTCGTCATAATTTTATATTTTGGCTGGTAAGGTCCACACCTCGGATCCGGTGTTTTTGCAGGATTTTTGTATACGGTATTTGCTTATCAGTTTAGTATTATTCTCCATGGCACCTTTCTATCACAAAAACATCGATATTTAGATAATATACAGTTTATATGAGTTGTTAAGTAAAGGAAAAGTCATATTAGTGAAAATTGTAAGTTTTTATTTAAATTATTGTAAAGTCGAACAATTAAATGACGTCAACCCGGGAATCGAGCAGGCTTTTACTTACGCGGAAATGAGTCAGGAAAGGTTACGTTTCCACTATTTCAAACTAGCGTAGAAGATAGAGTATTCTCTGTAAACCAAAAATTTCTTCGCAGAACTACTCAAAACTTTTCGGAGCTTCATAGCTATGAAAATTGCGCGAAGGTTCATATTCACTTTAACGTTAGCACAGTGTTATTTGTTCTTGTTAGCGAAAAACATCGAGACCGGTTGCATAAATATTAACGCTGGGCCAAATTGCTAACGGCACAAGTTCAACTCTCTAATGTAACATCACACGTTCAGTCCGGTCAAACTCTCTAATGTGACGTCACACGATCAGTCCGGTCAAACTCTCTAATGTGACGTCACACGATCAGTCCGGTCAAACTCTCTAATGTAACGTCACACGATCAGTTCTGTCAAACTCTCTAATGTAACGTCACACGATCAGTTCTGTCAAACTCTCTAATGTAACGGCAGACGGTAGTGGTTTGGCTCAATCATAAGCACAGGAAGGAGCCCATTACCAGGAGCGTACCTATGTGATGGGTAGCGCCCAAAGCACAGTTGACGATGTGACTATTTATAGTCGCGAAGTTCTGGTATGCGATTACGTTGTCTTTTGTTCTCTTGCGCTTTAGTATTTTTAGCAGTTTGAACCGTGTTGATTACAATTTTTCAGTGCATCCTGATTGGTTAAAAGTGATTTGTTTCTTCTCGCGGGAAACACAAAGCTAAAAATAGCTACATCATCTGTTTTGCTGTTGGACAGACCTAATCTGAGAGATGCACGCTCCTGGTAATGGGCTCCTGGCACAGGCAACAAACTGACGCAGTGCCGTTTTTATCATGAGCAGTACTTGTTCTACTCACAAGTGTGAGATAAGAACAAACGTCGCTAATGATCAATACATCGTTTCGCAAGTCGCTGGTGTGAACCGCCTCATATTCAAACCTTTGTGCGAGACAAGTGAAGCATATATCGAATGTAGGCTATTCATCTGCCAACTTTTCTCACGTGATTTAGACGCTTCAAAGCGCACTCAAGCTAATCCTTATCATCCATAACTGATCATATTAGATGGAAATGAGGCTTCGTTATGATCTCCGTAAAACTGATGAAAAAAAATACAGTCTGTCATAGTTTACAGCCAACCGAGAGAAACACAACAGAAAACGAAAGCTGCGCTACAGAAAGACTCTTGATAAAAGACTCTTCAGGCGAATGTAATTTTTACCGTTAATTACCAGTCTCCTAATTCGGAAAGAAGATCCTCGTTTTAATCTGAGTTGTTTTCGTAATAGGTCCAAGCATGCGCAGTACCATCGAGTATCCCCAACACGTGACCACAATGGGTTTGATCAGACCGTCTGACATGTCTGGGATCGAGGCGAGGTGTAACCCACAGGTCGGTTGTTTTATTCGTTAAGTTTTATTTTGGGATACCTGTGATAATCGGATTAAAACCACAGGCAGCCCAAAATCAAACTTGCTTGATAAGTTCGACACAGAAGAATCGCTTACCTGCTGTCGACACCATTGCGAGGCTGATTAGTCCAAACCAGACTTGCCTTATCTGATATCAACTCCCTGTGAACCCAACCTGCAAAACAAGAAAACAAGAGGCGCTGACGAGACGTTGTTGTTGCGAGGTGGCCAGAACGAGTAGGAGACTGGGACCGAGTGTGGGAAATTAATCTAATAAAAAATGAACCCCAAAACAAGAAATATCACATCAAAATAAGTAACTTTACCAAATTTTAGATTGTTTGGGTGAATATGAAATGAATAGCAAGCTTTCATTAAGTCGATAAAATATTTAAAAAAATTGCGTCATATATTTAATATCAAACCAAACTTCATCAAATTTGGTACACAAACTAATTTTTTGATGTGATATTTCGTGTGGGGTTAATTGTTTTAATCTGATTAAATTTCCACATCCGGTCCCGATCACTACTCGTTTCCAAAGTGGCTAATTGGAGATATCAAGGTCCAAGATCTTCCTATTAAATATCGCTATGGAAAATCCGGGAAGGGGAGAACTTCGAGCGCATTACCATCATATATCTCACTTTAGGAGCTCTTTAAGTAATGGTCCAGATAAGAACTGTAGTGTCTACGGCAAGGAATGTTAAAAGGTGTTAATTTTCTATTATTCTTTCTCGTAATTTCATTGGTTGATACTTATAAATTCAATAGAAACCCATCGAAATAATGCATTTTCATTCGATATTTTTTTGTGGTTTGAATTTATTTTTGATCAAACTAACTATGGTTTAATTTCGAAGAATATCGTATGTGGGGAAAGTTTTCAAATTTGCGATTGAAAAATCCTTTGTTTTCTCTCTATCCGATTGGCTGGATGGTGGCTTCTCTGCGTTTTCACAGAAAAAAGAGCCACTAGCATAAAAAATACTTTATTTTCGAGATGTAGTTTGGACTGTAGATACCTCCTAAAGCACTTAAGGCATATTCAAGCAAAATCGTATGTGGGGGAGGCTCATTGCCGCAGAACAATGGATTCCACTACAGTTCTTATCTGGACCATTACTTAATGAGAAATATGAAAATGTGCGTTAACCACCGATCCTGACAACAATTATACAACCAGTCCAAATCAAGAATAGAAATTCGTAGAAGTTACTAGTCGGTTAACCAGCTAATACGGTTTGTATTTGTACTGTATACTCGTTAGAGCAGATTTCGTATGAGTGGGACAAACTACGGCATGTCCGTAGCCTTACCGTAACCGTACCGTAACCGTGCTGTACCGCATCTCTGTAATTTGATTGGATCAGCAGGACAAAAACAATAGGGAAACCACTTCAATGTCACGGCATGCCGTACGGTAACCGCGCCGTAGTCATTCCTGTAGTTTGTCCCACTCATACGAAATCTGCTCTGTATGGCGTTTTACCTCACCTTTCTGTCAAAATAACCGCACAATGCAGGCAACCAGGTACCACAGTCTCATATTTCTTTCGTTCTTGTGCATATTGCGTGCTTATTTGCAGGTTTATATAATAAATCACTTATTAGATGTTTTTCCAGGTATTACGTGATGATATTTTACGAGTTGTGAATGGATTTTTCCGAGTCCCGCAGGAGCGAGGAAAAATGCGAGCAATGAGTCAAACAACAGCACGTAACACCTGGAAAAATATCTAATAAGGGATTTACTATACGACAGCTTTCTTAATTCATGGGTTTCTGTTCCATTTAAAACGTATTCTACAGGGCAATATGGAAAGTCTAGTGGGTATTACGGCTCCATATTTGCCCTCAAATTTACGTCACAGTCGTATAATAAATCGGCATGTTGTCTCAATATGAGCATTTATTATACGACTTCAATGCAGATTATGGCAATATTATGTAACAAACTGAGAATTTGCTGTGTTTTGTTCTCTGATAAAAACAACTGCAGCTGTAGAGTAGAGTACAGGAATCACGAGCCGTAGTTAGTTCTCTGTCAATGTCATCTTGAAAGAAGTCGCCAAAGTCCAGGTTCATATTTGGCATTTCTTCCATTTCGATCTCATTATAAAAACAAAGAAATGACGTCATTCCTATAATCCAATCTCAGAAACCAATCAGAGCGCGCGTTAATGAGATGACGTCATCCGCGTGATCTACACTCACAAACTCGTAGCTTTTGACCAATCAGAGCGTGCGTTATAATCTACTCTACTGACTGAGAAAAATGACTCGATTTCCATCACTGAGGGGAAAATGCTGGATCTCCTCGCCAAGATCGTCACAGGAACACTTTTTGTAATTAAAACTTCTGAGAGATGAAACGTCTGGATTTATGAAAATTATTCCAAAAATCCTAATGGCATCAAAAGAACCCAATAGACCAGTTTCGTATTTGTTCTGTCTTACTCTCAATAAAGTTATAATATTCATAAATGACAGCGAGATGTAAGACTCGAAACTACAACAATACGCAAAATTGGGAATAGCTCACCTTTTCGCTGGATATTTATGAATGATTAACTTCAGAATGAGACTGAAAAGCATTTACACGCGTAAAAAAAGATGGTACGGCACAAAGTTCGGCCAATCACGAAAAACCAGACACAGTACCTACAATTACACTGACACGCCTAAGTTGCGGTTTTTTTCTCGGCAAAGATGGCGGGAAACAGCTCAGTAAGTGTCTATCGCTTCCGAAATTTAGAACGCTTCGTTCTAAAGTAGGAAATAGAGCGATCGATACACGATATAACAAAACGAGTAACGAGGTGGTTATTGATCACTCCGATGAACGTTGCCCAGCATATTTTCCTCGCCCAGAGCTGTAGTAGAGTTTGTATAGCTTCATCGCTCCAGTTCATACCGCGCTTCTTGTTCGGGCTTTTTCTGATGCGTGTTGCTCTGTTTTCTACTTTTTTCTTTCCCAATAGCGCACGCGCAGTTTTAAATTGTTGTCATTGACCAAGCACATAACTTCGATGCATTTACACGGACACATTTATCGGGGTATGGCACCTTATTTCATGGGGCACCTTATTTCATGGGGCACCTTATTTCATGGGGCACCTTATTTCATGGGGCACCTTGTTAATCCGTGCCGAGACTACCTCCTGGAGGTGATCTCGACACCCCTAAAAATAAGGCACCGGTACCTTCACAAAATTGGGACTGGTTTGTTTACACGTTCACAGTTATGGATGCCGTGCCGAGATCCGTCGGTCTTGTTTTGCGCGCGTAAATAGAGTTTACGACTGAGCAACTGCGCCTACAGTCATCGCGTACAGCGGTAATTTAGAATACGAAACTGGTCTGTTAGACTGTCCTGTTATACGCGAATTTCATAATGGTCGCCCCCTAATTTGCATAATTTGGAAGATCAATCTGTTGAGGGAAACCAATGCTACCACATGAAAGATCACATTAAAACTAGTAATTGTGTTGAGTTATAGAGCAATGTGGAAAATTGTTGTTGAGTTATAGGCAGTTCTTATGCTGGAAAAACATGAAAGCGAGCCTAGAAAAGCCGTTGTTTTTCTCGTACAAATCTCTATAATTTCAAATGGCTGTATCTTCACTGCTTTTTAAGCTACATCACTAAAATTTCACCAGATCACTAATATCGACATGGTAATGATCATGTTTCTAGTTCGGTATATGTGAATAAACTATATCGAAATGGGAATACGCATTTATGAAAGGAGTGTATATATTATTAGTATATACCACACCAGTGAATATCACTTTTTGCGCGCTCTGATTGTCTACTCAAACAGTGAATATGATTTCATATTCACCTCCGAGCAAAGCAGCGATCATCTCGCGCGAGTTTTTGTCTATTTGACAGAAAATAAAATAACTATTTGGTGCTGGCTATTCACCTGGAGTGTGGTATATACTAAAACAATTATTATACGACTTGGCGTTTTCGAGTGCAAATATGAGACCGTATTACACGGGTCGTAAACAGGTTTGCACACGTTTATTCAACACTTAAAATGTTTTGTAAGCGCGCGAGCCAATCGAAATGGGGCTGTTTGAGTAACAGCCAATCAGCTTTAAACGCGGGAAAAACTTTTTCAGTGCGCGCCCGCCCCCGACATTTGACTTCAACTGAGGCTGAGAGGTTTCTTCTCACGAGATTTATTGTCTCAAGATTTTCTTCCCACAGAGCAGTAAGGTAAGCCAAAACAAACCTTTTTTGTTCGTGTTAGCTGTCGTATAATAAACAATTTATTACACGAAAAGTTGTGTAATACGGCTGGGAATTTTTACTCGTCAATTAGATTTTTTCTCGAGCCTGAAACTCACTCGTAAAAATACCCAGCCGTATTACACAACTTTCCGTGTAATAAACTCTTTGTATTAGGATTCACCATCTCAATCAGAAGGTGCAAGCAATAGTTACATAATTCACTGTGGGTGGTGTATAGGAGTTGATATGTCAAACCAAATATATAATGGCCAGGCTAGAAATAATAACATTGGAGATTTGAGAGCATTTATCTATCATTTACGAAGAGTGATAAGTGCTATGTTCGGATATACCACAGAAAAACGTGCTCAAAGACAAAACAACCGCGCTTCCACTTAAAGCGCATAGGAAATGAAGACTAAGATATTTTTTAAATACTCGAGATTGCCTAATTTCTTGAAATTATTTAGCCTCTGTACAGCAGCCGGAGCTAGGGGTCAACTAGAATGATAGGGGTCAACTAGAATGATAGGGGTCAACTAGAATGATAGGGGTCAACAGAAAGCCTATGGCTCCTTTGACCTCTATGCACATTCTTGAAATTCATAACTATTTTATTATTACCGTATACCTCTCTTTTTCTTTCTACAATTATTTTCTTGTGAAATTATCTTTAAAAGAATAGTGCAAAATAAAATGAACTTGAACTTGCTAGCCGGATATTAGTAGGTAAAACTCAGTTCGATGCTTTTAGGGCAGCGTCTTTTCAAACTATTTTACATGCCAATGATCGTGACGTCATATCCTGTACCCCAGCATACTTCAGTGATTTTACAAGAAAAGTAAATAAAAACGAATCGCACCGGTTGAATTAACGGTTTCTGCGTAACTTTTTGAGGACGTTTAGGGGCTAACATGTATAACGTTTCGATATTAGTGCACCTTCGATATTTGATTTGATCTGCGCTAGCTTCAGTTAAACTTTGCCGTATTTCAGTATTTAATGAATAAATCAAGAGAGCATAAGTAAGAGAAGGAATCTCCAATATTGCTTGTGCGACTACTATGTGAGATAGGTAGATTACTTTTGTACAGAGTAAGTTATGAAACATATAAGCTAAGAAGAAACTATAAGAAAGGATAACATACTCGTATGACATAATTGTTATAAAAAATACACTATCGTATACTAGATTGTTTTGAACATTTTATCTAAAATTGGCTTAACTAAACGCCGTAACCAGGGAATATGTGTAAACTATGTTACGTAGGAATTTGCATGTAACTCCTGTAGCACTAATATAAAAATGTAGCACTAAAATATAACATCAGCTAGATTATTTTAACCATTTTACACAAATAATAATATAAATATTATTACGACTAATTTGACTAAATTCAGGACAGAGTAAAAAGAGGAATAGTACTATTTTGCTAAAGGATTACTCAGCCATGTTATAAAATAAATATATGAATATATGACTTCGTTTAAATTATAGCTAGCGCTATGACTATATATCTATTTATCTGAAAAGTACTTTCGCAGAGCATACTTAAAATAATTTAGGGAGTCTTTCTTTCTAATTCCTGGTGGGATGCTATTCCATAGCTTTGTTCCTGTTCCTTTGTTCTGCCACCTTCAGTTTTGCGCTTATATCTGGGACAAACTAAATTTATGTTAGAGTGTCTGCTAGATCTATTATACAGGTCTGAGTTTCTAAACAGTAAAGGTTCCACGTAACTTGGGGTTTCGCCAATGATTCGCTTGTAGATTACAAATTCGCTTGCTATATGCTTATAGAGCAAATGCTAATCAAAATATTGTTTAAATAAAATAAATTGTGCAGTACGGCAGTTAATTTTTTTCTAGATTTTCAGGCTCGAAAAAATACAAGACTCGGTGTAATACTCAGCTTTCCGTGAACCTCAATGTACTGCATGGCGCCAGCAATATTGTTCTATCTTTGTGGTGTCCACAGGAGGCATCGAAATAAGTTTGCCTTTAGGACTACATTTACCCTATAGAGGACAATGTTTCCGGCTTCATATTGTTTTACATTCTCCTAGGAATAGAGCAGAGTATGAATCCGGAAACACTTGCTCCAGTGTAAATGTAGTCTTAGACCAGTTATGGACACTAGAGGTCGCACCTGATAGAGCTATGTTTATATTTATATTTCCTTTGTACCAGAAACGCATTTAACCTACAACTATACTTTTCAAAACACTCACTTTGACAAAGTTCTCCAATGCAGGTGATACCATATCAATCCAAGAAGTTTGATTATTGCAATTTGTAGGTTTAATTGTTGATACGTATTCAGTTTCGTTCCTCAGTGGAAGCAACGAGAAGTGCGCGATGCATGCTCGTTATTGGATTTTCTAATAACTGAGCATGCATCGCGCACTGTTGATATGCTGCTGAGAACTCTCAAAGTAATTGCCCCTCGACCGAAACGATTTGCTGAAATGGAAATAATGATAACAGATCCTCATTTGAAGATAAGCCTTGAATTACAAAGTTGACACCTATACCGAATTAAAACCGCATTTATAACAAAAAGTTTATCAAATCGAATACCGAAAACACAAATCTTCAAACAAAAAAATGCCGAAAATATTAATATCAAAGACTATGATTGAAAAACAAAGATATTATAAAGAGAACAGAAGAAAAGGTTCTACAATGGGCAAACCTAAACACGATTATGTTTACGAAATGAATTATGGAGAAGAGACAAACAATTTTCAGTTCACAATTACAAGGAACAACAAAAGTACGGGTGTTTAATAATGGATGAGCGAAATCGAGAAACCATTGTCCAGAAGTTTCGTTAATATATTTTTCTCAATAATTTTACCCTCGCAAAGTACATACAGATGAGTGAAGAACAGCTAAATGTCCAAAGACTTTATTATATTTCATAAATACTTTATTATCTAAAACTACCGACTATAGTCTTAGCAATGATATTTTTTTTCATCCATGGATTGCAACTTTAATTTAAGATCAGAAGAATGAAATATATACTGGGAATAAAGTTCCATCGATAATGGTGAGTAATTCCGATGCACAGAGGCAGTTTTGTTATGAAAATGTTTTGATGACTTCAGTGGTGAGTGTGTGTGTTTAAGAAATAAAAATATGCACGAGTTTTTCACAAGCCTTGGCAAAGAAATATAAATGCCATTCCAAAAAAATATTTTTGACTGTTGACCGAAATAATCAAAGTTATTTTCTGCGTCTCCCATCACGTCGAAATGTAGATTTGTAACTTTTGAATATTTCTATTTTTGAACGCTGAATAACGATGCATTAAAGAAAACTGAAGTAAGATGGTTTAAAAACTATATCGATCAAACTCCAAGATACTGTAAAACTGAGGGTCGCCAGCGTAGATAATGTTACAAGAATTAAATTTACCTGAAGTATTGTTTTCATTAATTTAGAACGGATTCTCTGATAAAGTATACGAGCGACTGGAATTAGAATGAGAGCTGGAATAGCCTTCTTCGGATATATCGCTCGTAAACTTCGTCCGTTAAGTAATTTTCTAAGGAATACAATTTGAAATAAACAGGTGGCGAAGAACGAGTATCGAGTTCAAGGGGTGTGGTATGGAATTTCCAACTCGCTAGCAGAAAATTAAATGAAGCAAAGTAAGAATTAAAGAGCTAAATACCTTAGTAAAAAGCTGAACCCTAACATCACAAGAGTCATTCCTTAGCCATTCCAATCTTGCACGGTATCCCACCAACACAAGCTTTCATAGAAGCTACTTGATGCCATACATCTGTCCCGTATCAAAGCTTACTATAGAAAGACTGGTAATGAAAACATCACAGAGTTTAAGCCAACCAGAATCCAGTGTGGCTTCGTGGACCACGCACGTTTTAATCGCAGTTGGACCGCCTCGAAGATCTCCCCGACGATTTCCACAAACTTTCCACTTATACTGCCCTTTTAATAATCTGATAATTTGACTGCACGAAAATTAACCAGCGATCGAAAGAAAGAAATAAAGAAAGTAGTATTTCCTAGCAGAAAAGTGACATTGGGGTAACTGTTTTGTTATGAAAATCGGAGGCCTCGAAAATACAAGTTAACTTTGTGACTCGATTAATTAAACTTTTGAAGAGAACGTTGCAAAAGAACCTATAAATTCAATTAAAAGTACTTGTGTTCAAAAATGATTCTTGTTACTTTTCTCTCTGGTTTTTAACAAGCGTTACAAGTTCACTTTAACAGTTCTGTACATTAAAGTAATTGGGTATTTTCGTTCTGTTCTCGCCACATGGAAATTAATTTTGCATCGCGTTCTAATTAAGGTGAAAGCTTTTTGTTTGATTTCAATGATTTGATTTTTGATTTGATTTTTTTGCAGAAAAACCAAAACAAACTCCAAATCAAGTCAGGACAGGCCTGAGAAATTTGTACGTTTTTCTCGGTATCCTAAAAAAAACACAGAGTAAACTTTAACTGAATAAACACTAATGAACGGTTTTGAACCCTATACTGCATCAGACGAATGGAGAACAGCCTATCTTTGCAGATTATCTCAGATTTCCTCTTAATTTGGTAGTATCACAGTGAGATGGAATCTCAAATCTACGTTTATGTAAGAAAAGAATATTCTGGTTCGATGTTGATATCAGAATCACTAATGATGTTCGAAATAACATAACGTTACAACAATCCTGCATTACAACTGGTATCAATACAGGAATAATTAACAATTATTTACCGAAATCGAATATTGCAAACTGACTAATATTTACATTGACGCAGTTGTGGTAAATATTCCCCATTATCCTATAAATATTGTATTTCAGCCAATCAGAGCTCAGCTTTACTATGCAATACCGGGTGGTATTTCATGGTTTTCTATGAAATAAAGGGCGGTATTTCATGACTAGATCAGGCCAATCATAATGCAGGAAATTTCGCGCCATTTCTTTTGTCAGCCAATAAGAATTCAAGATTTTGAATACATAATTATAGTCTGCAGACGCGTCCGCCACTCGAAAAAGAGCATTTAGTTACTCCACCCATCAAGCTGCAGCTGCACTGCCTGCACAAGCGATGCAACTTTCTAAAAATCTGGTGGCAACACGGGCGACTTAATTTGGAGACAAATGTTTGGAAATAGATCGAGCGACACATTGCAGCGGTCGCAAATGCGACCAGAATTTTGCTATATGCGACTAAATATTATTCAGCAGTCGCAAAGTTTCGACTTGTTTTGTTGCTTTTATGATGAATCACCCATGATTTTTGCGACCAAAAATGACAAACTTGCGACCAAATTTCATGTCCTAATCGCTAATATGCGACCAGTATTTTATGTTAATTTCGAGCCCTGCATCGGAGACTGGATAACCAACCATAATGCCTCAATTTTGCCCTTGCTCTTTGTTGACTAGACGCACTATCGTTATGTCACAGGCGTGGAAAGAAGGTTTCACGTTGGCTACATGTAACAAGCCCATACTTTTTAAAAAAAAATCTTCAATTCGCCGAATTTCTAAAAAAAAACACATTAATTTTCAGGAATTCTTCAGCTGTCACTGCATTGCCTGTGCAAGAGTAGCTTCATGTGCGATTGCATGTGACAGTTTTTATGAAAAGTTAATGTGTCGCCTGTGGAAGGAAAACATCAATGACGCCGTAGCTTCACTGATGACCAGGATGAAGATACTGTTTAGCAATGTAGTTGTCTTTGCCCTGTGTTGGTCTACAATGTACATAATATGCCAAGTCACTCACTACAAACTATTTCATATGTTCGCACTGTGTTATCAAGCAGACCTAGGACTATTTCTCTGTTCCCATCGCTGTTTGTATCAATACAAGACATAGTGTGTATCCAGTCATCTGTTTCAAGCCGCAGAACTAGCTCCTGGTGCTGGAACACCATCAGTGCATTAAAATGTCCAGCACACATGAGAAAGTCACTTGTGTCTGGGTGTTTATTGTTTGGAAAGGACACAAGACGAGTCACAGGTAACTGCACACTGGCATAAGGCTGCAGTTGGAAATCAGAAAAGACATAAATACTTCCTTCCACTGTCCCCAAGGCAACCTGGGATTGCCGAGTTATGGTGGAACTTTGACGACGCGGGCTTCCGAACGCCTGGGAAGGAGCCGATACAAGTGGTGGTTCGGAGGGAAGGAAGTACCCACCAGTCATAGCTGTTACAACAGATGGTACCTGTAACCTGTAGACAACCATTCCATTTTGAAGAAGAAAGAGGTTTCTGCAGCTATCAGCAACAAGAAGGTAGTTGGTGAGAACACCAGCACTGGTTTGTAGTCTGACAGACAGCATACATTTCACTGCTGGTGTCACGCCAAGTTCCTGGAAGAGAAAGAAATGACAGAAATACAGTTATCATATGGCCCGTATGGCTCCGCGCGCGCTTTCCTTTCAAAACCATTTACAAAAGTCACGTGATGAGGGCCGGACGTGTATGGCGTGAGCGGGCCGGAAAAAGCCGTCCGTCCCTGGAATTGTTTTCTTGCTGTTTTGCGGTTTGTTCTACAAAAAAATATGGTCATATGATACAAAACCTATTGACTGAGTTAGGTCGGGCCGGACGGGAAACTATTTGGCTCTCTGCCATCATGACCTCGAGCAAAATTGATTTTACCGTCCGGCCCTCAGTCTATAAGTACCTAGTAAGTATAGTGTCACTTGGATTTTTTTGCTCTGGCTTATCCTTGAAATATTGATAAGCAACGATGTCCTGTCCATGTTAATGAATTGGCATACAAATAACAGGGCTCAAATTTAACTTTGAGAAAAAAATACCATTCTGTTAGAAGACAAACGTGTTACTATAAACCAACTATGAGATTTGACTGTCCAAGAATCTTTAGTGAGTCTTTTGTTGTCACTGGTTTTATTGTCTTGACAGCTGGGCTGGTTACACTAGTAACATGTTTCAATCCTTTGTAAGGGGTTTTCTCTGGACGTAGTATCGTTTTAGGTCATAAATGTTACTTATAACCACTTCGTGCTACCTAAAACGTTTTAGTATAACCAAAACTTTAAAACTAGTTACCTTTTCCTAACAGGATGCCGTTAACTGAAATTCAATCAGTGATTCATCCAACCTAGTTTGTCTACTACAGTCCAACCCTGTTAAAGTCTTCCCCGCCCTGGTACTTGGTCCAGGAAGAACAACCTATTAAGTAGTATGTTTGGCCAATTCATTTTTTTCACAATAATTGTGAAATTTACGGATTCTAAATAATCTGAGAAACTTGTTTCTTTACTGAAACTGAGCACTGCGACAGTGTGAGTGAGTAAAATTTCAAGATTGTCGTGAAAATATTTTTGGCAAAATATACTCTACTTACTAGATTGTTCTTCCTCTGAGATCTTCAATAATAATTTTTATTATTATTCAACCGGGGGGACTATTTTAAAGATTTTCTCTAAAGGGGAGAACTATTCAAGTGGGTGTTTATTCAAGAAGTGACAACTAATCTAATCAAAGAAATACAGTATTTCTGAGAAGAGCCCAGCTGTAATGGCATTATTGCATTTTTTTATAAGATTAACTAGTCTGTCTATTAACCCGGGGGGGGGGGACTCCCTTATGTGAGGTGTACATGGATGCTCGTCGTACCTTTTAGGGGTCAAAATCAGGAGTTTGGTACCACTTAGGGCATCCACCATCAAACACAGACATTTCTATGTAAAGCGGTACCTTTTAGGGGTCGGGTGTCAATTGAACAAAAAAGCTGTTATCAATTTACATTTTTATTATCTTTTAGGGGTCAAAATAAGCTTGAGCCACGCCCATTTTAGTACCTGTTAGGGGTCAAATCGAAAATGTCCGACGAGCATCCCTACCTCTTTTAAATGGGAGTCCCCCCCCCCCCCCCCCCCCCCCCGGGTCTATTAATAACATTTTGGTTTTTCTCATCCTAAATCTACCGAGCCTTCTTGTTAGGACTTTGAAATTCATTAAACGATACTTTCACTCTGTTACCCAAGAAAGCAGCATACGTTGTACATACCCTGTGGACATGTTTGCAGGCATCCAGCAGCCTAAGCTTCCACAAACTGCTGTATGGTGAAACAGCTGTTACCATTCCCTCACCATCACCAACTACGATAGCCAGGTTACCAGCTGAAGGTGTGAAAGCACAACTCAGTTGTTGACACAGTATACATGTACCTATATTGTATTTCAAACTAGGTTGCAACCTGGTCAAATGACATTGATTGTGGTTCACAACTGTTCACCTGTGCGAAACGGGTAAACTACAGTGTAATTCGGAAAATCGCTTCGCAGTAGACCATTAACATTAGTCGTTTTGACCCCAAAACATATTGAATCCACCAGACTACAACATTTTGGGCTGGGAATGTCGCTTATAAAAAATACTGAATAAATGGTTTATTTTACGTCGAAGATACAGGAAGCCGTTAGCGGGTCTCCCAAGCCAGAGGTTCAGTATATTTAAGTATTCCGACGAACTCCACTCGAATTGGAATTTAGGTTGGTTTTTGAGGAGGGAGGAGGGAGGAAAACCGGAGAACCTGGAGAAAAACCCTCGGAGCAAGGGCGAGATACTCCAACATACTCAACTCACATATGGCACAGTGTCCGGGAATCGAACCTGGGCCACAGAGGTGAGAGGCGAAGCGCTTAACCGCACTGCGCCACCCCAGCCTGCGTCGCATCCGAACTGAACCCCGGGTTCAGTTCGGATGCGACGCAGGCTACGCCACCCCGGCTCCCCACTTGTCATTTTCCGGGACAACCTTTCTGGAAATAGATGTATACAGTGTATGATAAAAATGCGACATATTAACGCATTGATGTAGCATTGTGAATTAAGATCTTGATAAAGGTTCGAGGTGTCATTTCGGAAAACGTTCTTGTAGCGTCGCAATTAAAGCCACATAGACGTTCTATATACCAGTTTAAAGGTCTCGAATTGAAGAAAGTAATATATTTAATACGTTTTGAAAAAAAGTTAAAAGCGTAGATGTTGTTTAGTTTTCAACGCAAACTGACTCCGTCCGGCAAAATGAGTTCAGCCCGCCAGGCTTTGAAAAATCTAAATTATCCCTTTCGAATCCCAACTAAATTGTCTAAAATACTGTGTCGGGGATTTTTGATAATTGTTGCGTATTACAGATTTTATCCCTTTTCAAAGTTGAAAAAGTAGTTTTTCATCCCGTTTTGATACAAACCAGGTGATAAAACCTGAACGAAAAATAATTTCAAAAATTTCCCGACACAGTATTTGAGAAACGGCTGTTTTCTACGGCTCGTGAAAATTTGAGAAAAAATGGACAAAACGCGAAGAGGACTTCAACAAAGTTCTGTTTTTAGCCGAAAAGATGAGCCGAGAAACAGCCCGATAAGTTTTCGATTCATTTCACGGTTTAGACGGGAGTCCGTCATTCACCGGGCATGTTATTTCATTCTCGCTATCCTGTGATTTTATGCGCTACTCTTCGTTCGTAAAGATTATACGTTAATGCAACGCCCAAAAAGGTAAAAGTAGATCGTTCTTGGTGGTATTCAGAAAGAAGAAAAGAGAAATACAGTTTGTGAGTAAATTTGGCAACGGGTGTAAAGTTCTTAGAACAAACAATGGCTGTAGGAATTTGTACTCAAGTTCCAAGAAGTTAGAATCATGCATTGAAGACCGGAAGTCCACAAAGAATCAAGCAATAACGATTTGCAATTTTCAATCCACCAAAGATTTTCAGAGAATTCAATGCAGGAAGCTCAGTTACAGGTTTGCCGGTTTTGCTTCAATGCGATGAAATAAACGGTTTACATGACTTCGTAGTTGGTGTGGGGCAGTGCTTCAATGGTTTTCCCTGCCTGAAATTAATTGTTTGCTTACTGTGGTGCCATTTTTCTGTACTCCTAAAAGAGTGTTTAAACTGGAATCGACACTAGCTAGTTTCTGTAGAAGACTATCGTATTATCGAGCATCGGTAAACTGTATAGCTTTCTCTCTTCTCAGTCAAGCCTGTGTTCTGATCCAGCTCGTCTGAACTTTGTAATCGGCCGAGACTGAACACAACATGAATCGCTCTGATTGGCTAAAGCTAATGCGGGAAATCAGAAAGCCTTTTAAAAAACATTTGAGTTTGAGGCTTTTTGTGATGCTAGATTTAGAATTTGCGAAAAAAAAGGATTTCCGAAACTAACATTTTGAACCTTTATCGATACCTTAAAACAGCTTGCACTTTAAACAAAAAGTCATGACCAAGTTGGGTAATGGTTTCATTTCATTTCAAGTTGTATTCTTTGACAAGTATTTTACCTTACCTGTATTTGTGAAAAATGTACTTTAAATACAAGAACATGTCTAATGTACCATTCTTTCTATGCCTACATGTGTATGTGACAAATGGTAAACACTCTAAACTTTAGCAGAACTCTCTTCCCATAGAAATTCACATACCCTCACCAACTATTAGTTGATAAAATCATCTACTTCCTTAATCATACGGACATATATTTGCCATTTTGGAGTTGAGGAAGGGACCAATGGTCAAAAATGAACCCCTGACAAGAAATTAGTAAGTTTACCGAGTTTGAAAATGTTGCTTTCAAATTGCAAAAATAAGAGAAAATGTATGGGGTTTTGAGGTACGTCGTCCCCGAAAGCCATACATTCCCTTATTTTCGTGATTTTTGAAAGCTCCCCATTTGTTTACTATCAACCCAATCTTTCTCAAACTCGGCAAACTTACTAATTTTAGTGTGATATTTCTTGTGATGGGTTCATTTCTTAATTTTTGACACTCAATCCCTGCCCCTTCCTCAACTCCAAAATGGCTAATATAGAGAAGTTTGTTTTACTGAAACTAGTCAGGTTTTATTATATGTACATTATTTTGTTAATTATATGCATCCCTTCCATTCCCCCACCACAACCCCCCTCCCTTCAAAGAACAAAAACGCAGTAATAGAGAATGTATAATTGCTGATGTACACTGTATATCCCCTTGTTTATTAAAGTACCACCTTCAACATAAAATTTGAAAGAGTTCCAGGAACTCAATTGAGGAAAAAATAGGGTAACATTTTGCATTCAATAAATATAATTAATATTTGATTCTCACAATAAACTAAAGGTTCCACCTTTTAAAATACATTCTAAAATTCGTAAGTATTTTGTCCAATCAGATGAAGCAAAGCAGTCAGGTGCCTTATACCCAGTAAAAACTGCCACTAGTAGGGTCTACATAATTAATCTTCGCTAGAGAGAGAGTGAGGGTCTAATGTCTATATAAATATTCACAATAAATATTAAGACCTTAGGTCCTCACTCTCTCTAGTAAGTCTATAACATTATAGACCCTCCTAGTCATTCCTTATAAAAGCAAGGGCTTCACCATGAATCTTAATAATAACAATAATAATAATTCCTAATGATAATCATAGAAATAATACAATTATTTAATTAATAAATAATTTGGGGGTAAGGCATTTTTCTCACTTTTTCCTTGGCCAAGCGGGTGACTGATTCTAATAATAGCCCAGTTTCGTATTCGAAAATTACCGCTGAATGCAATGAGTACAGACGCATGTACGCAGGGCTAGCCTCATTCTGAAGTTAAACATTCATACATGTAAATACCAGCAAGAACGTGCAAAACGCGAAACTACAACAATACACAGTGAATAGCCCACCTTCTCGCTGGTATTTATGAATGTCTAACTTCAGAATGAGGCTAACCCTGCATACATGCGTCTGTACTCATTGCATTCAGCTGTAATTTTCGAATACGAAACTGGAGTATTGGGGGGTTGAGTGCAAAAGGGGCACAAGTGACTCCCCATGACGCCCCCAACCCTCCCTACTACTGTAAATTATGCTGATCATATACTGACAATGGTTGTTGAGGTTAATATACGATACATGTATTTAGGCCGGCCTGAGTCACAAATGGATACAACAGCTTTAATATATGAATGGCTAATTTCATAATGAGCAGAAATTACAAAATTGATCACATATGTTTTATATATGTGGCTTATATAAACAGTAGTAACACATTTAAAAGGAAATCATGTAGGTTTGAAACTATTGTGCAGATCCGAATAACAGCGGACAAAAAATTAGGTCAAACAGTGAAATTTCTCCCCCTTAACTTTAATGAACCAAATTAATAAAACTCCCCTGCAGTTTTCTATGGGTAACATTTTGGTGAAAACCCCATGTCTCTATGACACTGTTTTTTACCCATAAAAATCCATCACCGTTTTCATTTTGGCCGCAAAGCATGTTGGGAACAGTTTAACTTAATTGCACTTCCGAGTTTAGGAGTGTATTAAATGAAGTTTCAGTGGTAAATCATTGTAAGTTGTAACACATACTATATACATGTATACCAAATGCAAGATATTGCCTTAGTATTTCGGGTAATATCTGCCAACATTGCAAAACTGAGGGGGGAGGTGTGCAAAATTATATGCATTTCCTCAGTGCTATTATAACGGGGGTAAGGCTCCCCCACTAAATGTCCAACGTACGACTCTCTCAGATGCAGTATAATCAGTATCATTAATGTTCAACGAAAGTACAACTCGACAACACTAAATAACAACACCCTCTTTAACATTACAATGAATCCACCACTTGCACTCCAAACGCAAGTCGCAAAATATGTACACATGTGTTTTAAAGTACGCAACGAATCATAGTGTTGGTCCCTCAAATGACTCTTCCTACTTCCGGTAATTAGACTCTTTTATATTTTAGGTTGTTATTAGCGTACTTGTAGCCTATACAGTTATATCCTTATAGACCTGCAAGACCAATGTACAAAATTGTATACGGTGCTAATAAATATGTCTATGTCTATGTCTAACGGTACCCAGTCAACCATTATAAATATATGCATTGAATGAAGTTGCAGCATCGGAATCCTAGTTTTGGTACTGAACTCAAAGAACAGTACAACACATTGTTTGCAAATTTGGTGTAACATCTAAGAGCCTTACTAAAATGAGGGGGAGGGGTGGAAAATCATACATATTTCCTGTTAATAGCGGCACCCTCTCCCATTACAAAGGGACTGAATGAAGTTGCAGCATCAAAATCGTAGTTTTGGTACTAAACACGACAAATACAACATATTGGTTCCAAATTTTGTGTAAGATCTGTGAGCCTTACAAAAATGAGGGGGGGGGGGGGGTTGAAAAGCATTAATAATATGTGTTTCCTGTTAAAGCAGTACCCTCCCCCATTTGAAAGGGATTGAATAAAGTTGCAGCACGATGAATACAACATATTGTTTGCGAATTTTGTGTAAGATCTGGGAAGCTTACAAAACTGAGGGGGGATGGATGGAAAGCATTGTATGATTATCTTTAGTGGACAGGTATTATATATATCCACTTGTAATAATAACAACAACAACAATAATATTAATAATTAAATACTGTATTTAATATATTTGATTAAATACAAATTTACAAATTAAATTTACATGTAAAAAAGTTATTTTATTATTAATACAATAATTGGCATGAGTTAATTAACTACAGACTGCAATGAAAAAATATTAAGTACTGTTTAAAACACGAACAGCAGTGTTTTATCAAGTTTAAAAATTCGAGGGCGAAGCCCGATAATTTTTAGACTTGATAAAACACGTGCTGTGAGTGTTTTAAACGGCTTCAAAAACGCTTTAAGAATGCAATGAAAGAAAGACGCACATCTCAAGGGAATGGTTACTTAATGAACCATTGAACCTTTGTATTCACAACGCCATGCAAAATATTCGAGTAATCACCGCCTGCAATTACGAACATCTCAAGGGAATGACATGAAGAAATTACCATACTATGTTGTTTGAAGCGGCGTTTCGCAATGTAAGAAGAATCTGCATTTGAAGGATTTGGTGTCGTGGTTTACCTCGATAAAGTTCAAGACTTGGAAAGCGATGTGATCCCCGTACGGAACTGGCAGCGCTGTTGCAGCGCTGCAGAAACACTTCAGGCAGCGCTGTGAACGCACTGCAAACTGGCTGGATGCAGCAGCTACGAATTTTGGCTGCCGAAAACAGCGCCGAGCAGCTATTTGGCATCGCAATGACAGTGGTTCTGCAGCGGTACTAGAAACACGAAAAGTGCACTAAAACGCTTCATAACGCTGCAGAAAGGCTGCAAACATTACAAAAATGTGTATACATAGCAGTGGTTTAGCAGCGCGAACAGCGTTCTGCAGCGGTAATTTGAGACATGTTATGAGCGCCACAGATAGGCTGCAAAAATGACAAAGATACATATTCATTGCATTACAAAAATTATAACAATGTTTATTTTTAGCAAGCCATCTACAATGTTGTTTTGCGATTGTAGCCACTCTTACAATCACGGACTTTATTATAAATTATATATTCCGGCGTGTTGAAAACGTATCTTGCCTACGATATGTCTTAGCTTGTCGGCGTACATTAAAAGAATTAGTACTTCATGTTTAATCCTTGGTCTCCTAGTACAAATAGAGATCTATTTACGACGACTATAGGTAAATTATACATTCAACACTTCGATACGAACTGAGCTTACTGACCTGTAGCTGTGTCTGCCAAGGAACTTTTACATTTTAGTGCAGACGGATACTATTTTTTGTGGCACTTAATTATAGCGGAAGACTGTTCTTTGTAGTTTATATCTCTTCGCTGACCTGGCACACGCTTGTTTCGAATCTTCGAATGGTTTTGGAAAAATCTGACTTTTCTTTCCCCTTCCACGCCACTGCACATCGTTTCGCATACGCTGGAAATAGAAATACAGAGATTTTGTTATTAAGTCAAAAGATGTTTACCTGGTTTACTACTTGAACTAGAAACGCGCAGATGCAGGCCTCGGTAAAACTTCAAAACTCATTCCCAATCTCACTAGTTCGGTCAAAAAAAATTCAACGCGGAGGTCGACAGTTTATTATTTAAACTGATCTGCATACATGTTAAAACTACGAATTATATAAACTGGTTGAGACGTTTATTCTTTCAGGAGGGTTTTTGAATTGCGTGTTCATCATCATTCCAGCAGGCTGATAATCAGATCTTGATATGGCGTTTAAAATTTGAATAAATTATTTTGGCTTGCTCTGGTTTCTTATCCGATCCACTCACAACATTTCCAGCTTTATGACATGTCAAATAAGCAATGCCGGTTGGAGGAAAAGCGATTGAACAATTCAGTGATCGTTAATTTGCAGAGTAATATGTTTTAGCCCAATTTTAGCCAAATACATTTGATTGCTGCATATTAGATGCAAGGCCGCGTGTATCGCGTGCGTGCATGATTTCAAATCACATCACTGTACATGTACTATAAACGTCAGGCTTGGTTCAAACGTCGAATTTCTGCCGTGTCGAATTCAATTCATGAATTAAATTCGACAGAAATTCGACGTTTGAACCAAGCATCAGTTGTTTAATAACTATTTTGACTGACCGACTAATTAAATAGAAAGACATAAAACGAACTTACCTGACGTGGCCTTAGGCTGATCTTTTCATCGTGTATTGAAAGACTACCAGTTTTCAACCTTTCCTCTCTCTCCATTTGGTATCTCCATTTTACACCCTTTTACAGTTAGACACATAATATTGCTGGTCAATTAACCAGAAAACTAACTACATGTACAGACATCGGTGAAAGGCGTTATTGAAATAATTGTGGAAGAACTACATATTGAACGAAGGATGCACGCGTCCCAAAGACTTCATTTCAACGGCAGATTTGTATATTTCCCGCTCTTTCCGTTAAACTGGATTCCTTGTTTTGATTGGACAAAGGGGGTCACGAGTAGGATCTTCAGATTCCATCCCTATCAGCTTACACAATAAGGCATTCATTGTTTTTTCTTTATCCGTACTGGCCGATCCGATCCGATCCAAATACCTATACCCAAGGCATATATATATAAATGTACCGGTATACTATTATGAAATTATATAATATGAGTCTAGTGGATCAAATGAAAAACCTTCATGAGTTGAAGATGCAATTATGGATCACGGAAAGCTCATCGATCAAATGACACAACGTGTTCGCAGCTGTCAAGGTAACGTATGAAGAAGTAGCTAAAACATATTAATCTAACATCGTGATGTGGTAAATCGGTAAAGCAACGAACCATTACTACCATTTGCAAGCTACCACCGTTAAGCGTGAACCGCTTTTTCCGCGTTCGTTTATGTTGGAAACCTAGACGTCTGGCGGCACAAACCTTTGCAATTTAACCGCGATTAAATGACAACCTTTGACATGTCCCGCCTTCACGTTTCAGCGATTGTAAACTTTTCAGTTTCCTTCGCGCTACGAGCTAAATCATATAAATGTCGGTTCAAGTTAAAGTTTTGGACGCTCAGAATTATGAGAGATATGCAAGACAACAACTGTCTCTTATAGAAGACATATCAAAGGTTTTCAACATCATGGATATAAACGAACACGCTTAATAACGGTACATCATAGCCCTTGGTACAAACTTTATTTTAACTAATATTCATTTCGTGCAGCGCCATGAAGCTAATAAACAGTCAGTTGACAGACTTGGAAGGAGCTGCAGAATGGCTGTAAATCGATTCACGCCGCTTTATAGTACAGACCTTAGAGTCGGATTACCGCATTTCATAAGTCTATTTTCGTGCAGCGCCGTGAAGCTAACGACAGTCAAATGACAGTGTTTAAACGGAGCTGCAGAATGGCTGCAATGTGATGCACGCCGCTTCTACAGCTGCACGGCGATATTACAGCCCGCTGCAACTTGACTTTCACTGCTAAACAGCGGCAGACAGGATGCAGTTTGGCTGCATTTCCGCTGTGCAGACATTTGAAAGCGCTGTTGCAGCGCTAAACAGCGCTGCCGGTTCCGTACGGGCGACTGACATGACGGCAGACTCTAAATGTTTGACTACGGCACAAAATATGTAAGTTTAATGCACGTTTTTATAATTTTACGGCTTTGAGTTTGGTTTAATAATTGGAACTAAACAGTGGCTCGGTAAACAAGTAATGGTTGTTGGATAACTTCATTTTAAAAATATTATCTGTGTATCTCGGTAGTCTGCTGATATTAGTAAATTTAGTGCAAAATTTATTATCTAGGTACCTTATGTTCCGTGTACTTTTTGCTATCTTTGGGTCTTTATCAGTGAATTCTTAATTAGGATGAAACTTTATATAAAATTTCATGTTCATTAATATTCTTTATATAAAACGTTCATCCTAATTAGCAATTCAGTGAGAAAGCTGAAACATCAATAGAAATTCCATTGTCTCAATCATTAACCCCGTTTCCCTCTGGGACAGAATTCAAATCCCTCCGCGGGCCTTTTAGAATGATGAGATTTTATCAGGTATAAAGGAGCATGCACGTGACTGATTTGCTTCATCTGATTGGACAAAATGCTCATTAATTATTCATGAGTTTTTGAAGCTTCTATTATAATTACAAATGTATAAACAACTAATTACTATTAAGACTATCAAAGTATTAAAAATATGTACAGGACAATAATTACATTATGGTTTTAAAAGTACTTAAATATATAAAAATTAATTTAGTGAAAAAGCTATATTTAAAACATTCAGTGCAAACTTTAGGACTCAAATGTGAAAATCGATATATTAATAAGGCAATTAAGACTCCAGGTTGAAACTGATGGTCATAACTACAATTACCCAATAATTATTGGTAGCTCAAACACAATTAAGGCTCCAAAGATCACAGTTATTCCTATGCAACCAGACCATCAATGTGGGACCCAATTTGTTTTCTCTGTGATGCACCACATAGCTATAAACAAATCATTTCATCAAAATTTCTGAAAATTATTATCTTTCAATTTATAAACTTTTATGTCTTTTATAAAATTCATGTTTGTGTTATATTGGATCTACGTGTAAAGATCCTTGCCAGCAATAGCCAGATCTTTATAATTATGCCAATATAACAATTGGCTACTCATTTTATAAATAATATAACCTACTATTGAGTTTTTATTTGTCCTACTCACCAAAGTCCTCATCCACTGTTAAGGCTGTAATACGTCCTTCTGACAGCGTTCTCCTGTTCAGGATCTGCTC
The DNA here is from genome assembly GCA_030867875.1 of Actinernus sp. WN-2022. NCBI lineage: Eukaryota > Metazoa > Cnidaria > Anthozoa > Actiniaria > Actinernidae > Actinernus > Actinernus sp. WN-2022. Next base: position 5,770,118 of record JAOWCC010001589.1, on the reverse strand, counting down.
ATTACATAATATTGTCAGGGTTCCCTTTGAATCACCAACAATGAGATCAATGGAGCCAAACTTGGTAGCATTATGAAGACAAAGACACTGGACTGGTCCACCCTTGGTTTCTAGTTTGGATACCTCCTGTAATTAGTTAATTGTTCATTATTAACACCTCCTCTAATTAGTTAATTGTTTATTATATGAACACCCACAGTAATTAATTAATTGTTAATTGAAGAGGTGAGCACAAGAAAGAGTTAAGTGACGACAGATCAAATTACAAATTCTCCTTTACCTTTGTTTTGTAAGGGAGAATTGAGAACTTGATCTGTTGTCACTTAACTCTTTCTTGCACTCAACCCTTCAATTATTAACACCTGCAATTAGTTAATTGTTAATTACTAACACCTGTAAAGAGTCAACTGTCAATTATTACACCTGTAATTAGTTATTTGTTAATTATTAACACACTCATGTAATTAGTTAATTGTTAAGTATAACACTTCGTGTAATTAGTTAAGGGAATGTAAAACCTTCACAGAACCCTAAACATTGAACACAAAGCAGGGCTCGAAATTGCGCCCGATACGGGCGTAAATACGCCTAGATTTTTTCATTTTACGCCTAACGTTAGATCTTCTTATCGGTCTTATTTCCAAATCTCTAAAACTATTTGATTTTTTTGAAAAAATTACTACCATTTGCAAGCAAGCGTTTAGTGTAAACTTTTTTGTCTGTTGTTTCAAGTTTGAAACGCATAGTTTACTAATTACGCTGCGACGTTTGGCGTGTGAAGTCTGAACTTTAAACCACAAAATGTCAAAGTTTGACAGCTCCTATCTAGGCATGCAAAACATAGCCTTTTGTCATGCAAAACAACTTGTTTCGCACGGGAAAATAGTTTACATTACATTACGCCTAAATTTTGGAGAATTACGGCTAAAAATTTTATGCTGGGCGTAAAATTACGCTTCCTTTTTTTTTCTTAATTTCGAGCCCTGCAAAGACTATACAAAGATCTACTCTAAAGAAATAAGTTCTGCTATTATATTTCAATCTGTGTATAAAATAACTTAGCATCAGAGAAAATTAAATCTGAAAACCTTCCTTGCGACCTCCACAAAATAGCATCCATTCCATTTTAGCCTCATTTCCAGAAAAAGTAATGTACATCATAAGGGAAGTATATGTTATGTACTGCTGACAATTAACAGATCCTGAAACAGTGTTAAGTACTTTACCACCTCACTGGTTAGCTCAGTTGGTAGGGCACAGTCTAGAGTGAGGGAGGTCAGGGGTTTAAGTCCGGGCCGCATCCTTGCATGGGCAGCCCGGCCGGACGTTATATATAAGCTGTTGGCCTTGTCTTCCACTTCTAATCAGTACATTGTGTATTTGAAGGGGATGTGAAAGAACCTGTTGCACTACTCGAAAAAGGGCAGGGGATTGTCACCCAGTACAGCAGCCTGGCCATATTGTACTAACTACACTGTATACATGTACATACTCAACAACAAATTGTAAACTGCATGGCAGCCATTAGCGCCATAAGCAGTCCAAAAAAATCACTGACAATAATGTAAATGTATGTTGACTCAGTAAATAATATATAAAGTGGCATGGTGATATGGCACTATATATATAAATATGGCCATTTATTATTATTAAGTACCTGAAACCCCTGTGTTTTGGTAGGTTTGTTTAATATCTTGTACACTCTTATTGTCCCATCTTCTCCACCAGTGACAAGACATGGATGTGAATACCTTCAAAATTATTAAACCAAGATACATTTAATGTTATGGTTACCGTAAAATATATAATTTATACATAGTATTCACAGTATTAGAGCTTGTACAACACATGACATTGTGTACAATAGTCATGAAATCCATGTACTAGTTATTTAAGCTAGCTTATCTAGAGAGTGTATGTTAAATAAATGTACATGTAGTACGTTATTTAAGAAGTAGAAAACATTTCCCGTGTTTCTATAGAGTTATAGAAACACGAGTGGGAGTTTGGGAGAACGAGAAATGGCAGTGGGAACACGAGCCCGAAGGGCGAGTGTTTCCACAGCTATTTCGAGTTCTTCCAAACTTCCACAAGTGTTTCTATAACTCTATAGAAACAAGGGGAAAATGTTTTCTATTTCCTTTATAAAATAAACGAATAAAAGCACGGAAACGCTCGCTTAATTTGATAACCAAAACGTAAATTCTCACAACTAGCTCAAGCGCGCGCTCAACTGTCTATGTTTCTATAGAGTTATAGAAACACGGCTTACAGCCAATCACAGCGCGCGTACTATCGAAACTATTTTATAAATAAATTTATTAAATAGTCATGTTATGGACATTCAGAATAAAATTCCCCAATCCCCTTGCTCTGTAAGCTAAGGCCCATCCACCTACTTTTAGTTGTATAAACAGAAAATCCATTGTTTATAACCCCTAAAGAATGGTTCAAAGTAATTAGTAAATAATTAACTTTATTTAACATTGTCTTTGGTAACTCATAAATTCAAATATAGTCTCAAAATCTTGGAATTCTACCTGTTTGTGAGTACTTTCAAGACAATTAATCCATTTTAAGCACCTTCGCATTCGTGTACAAGAGATTAATAGTTATATATGCCAATGTTGAGCACTTTTTCATTTTTTTATTTGAGACTACGGAGATTTCAAGAAGAATACATGTATATCAGGCATGTTTTCACCAAATTAAAGGAGCCTTTGAACCTAAGACCCCCTTTTGTGAAAAACATGCCTGATCTTGTGTGCCTTTATAGCTTTAAAAGCCAGTAACTCGTGTTTTTGCCGTTCTTGAATTTAAGGGCAAATGACAGTTTAAGACTTTTCTGGCCTTTCTATCCCATAATTGATCTCTAGGTATTTTATGTGGGGGTGAGGGGTGAGGAGGACTACATGTTCGAAAAACCAACTTTGCCTGGCGTATGGCATATGGCGCAATACAATTTGCTTTGTGGAAGACGTACATTTGTACATTTCCCACAAGGTCTGAGAAAAAAAAGTGCATTTTTTGGATGAAAACGTTGATAAGTGAGTTACCGGCTTTTAAAGCCAACAGGTAGACATTAATTTACTTGTGTAACTTAAATTTCAAAGTGGCGCCATTTCTTGAGCTTTTAATGGTTTTTGATGCACTTCACGGCAATACAACATTCTTTTCCTGTAGATTAAGTTTAGTCTATGGAATTTTACCATATTTTGAGTAGAAATACCAGAAAATGGCATTTTTCTAACCTAACCCTAACTCTCAAATATAGAAATTATGGGATAATCTCACACAAGTAAATTATGGGATAGAAAGGCCAGAAAAGTCTTAAACTGTCATTTAATTGCCCTTTCAAGAAAAAGGCAAAAATGTAAAGCTAAAGGCACACAAAATCAGGCATGCATGTTTTCACAAAAGGGGGTCTTATAAGGTTCTAAGGCTCCTTTTGTGAAAACATGCCTGATATATATGTTTTCTACTAAACAAAGGTAATTAATGTACATGGAAAATACCATAAATCTAGAAACATTAAAATTGTGTAAAATGTTCTTGATGTAAAACCAAAATACTGAATGCCTTAAAAAAATTAGGTGCATTAAGGTCTGATGCGATAAAAAAAAATCGTTGCAGCAATAGGAGTCCTAAAAAACATTTGGAGCAAAAAAAAAATTTGGGTAACCGCCCCCCCCCCCCCCCCAATCAATTTTCAAATGGTCCGTCCCTTAATAACATGTTTTGTAAAAAACTAACCATAAAGAGAAATGCCTTGCTTTCAGCAGAGCAAGCAGGCAAGTTTGAGCATCGCCATAAAACCATGGTCTTCGATAACTTGAGTATCAGGCCCTTTTTTCGTGGGGGGAGGGGGAGAGAAGGGAAAGAAAGAAAAAATCCATTCACTGGCTCGTGTTCAACATCCAGAATCTGAATGTTGCGCTGATTGGATAAAAAAACAAAAGATTCAAAACCGAATGTGAATGCGAGCCACTAAACTAGGGTTCACAAGTAAACAGTTATTACAACCTGACACGTGACTTCCGGCCCCGAGTATTTGAATCAAGCCATGTTCTCTTCTCGGAACAGATAATGTCCGAGGACGAAATATCAGGGCATATTTCGACGCCACAAATAGGTTATTGTATTTTTAAAAGCGTATATGATCAATCAGCTAATTTTATCGATTGATAACAAATTATGATATCTATTTAATTTCCCATCGTCGATTTATTGAATTTGAAACAGCTCTGTCCCTCACTAATTATAAGAACCCACCTGAACGGTTTACCAACAATCATAGTATTGATGTGATAATCCATGGTTTGCTTGCAGTGTTCCTCTGCACGAACTAGTGCTTCGTCGCTGATCGACACACGGCCGCCATTTTGAGACAGAGTTTTTGTCGACACCATGCCTTAGCCTGCTTGCCGGCTCTCCTGTATTTTTTTTCGGTCGTTTCTTTTCGGATTGGGTCACCTGTGGCACGCGGTCAAAATGGGGCGAGGACAAAAATGAAGGGAGGGGGAGGGGAAGGGGGCGGGGGAGGGGAAGGGGAAAGGAGGTGAAGAAAGGAGAGCCTGCACGAATGCCATTGTTTTCGGAGTATTTACCGTTCGTCCACGAACGGAAAATTCCCATTGGCTAGAATGTGACATGTGTCAAGTTTGACATTAAGCACACACGAAACCGAATCCCGTGTGACATATGTAGTGACATCGGTCGTAACACAAACGGAGACATTTCCATTCGGCTGAAGTATTACTACTTTCACACTGGTCTCCTTCGTTTCTGTAACAACATCAATATTTAAATGTTGAGTGAGCACTTCATCGGCACTTTACTCCTGTTGAACTTGAAACAAATACTTTCTCGACGACCGCGAAGAAGTCGTTTTTATTGGTAAATATTCAGACCGTGGTTGTTTTCTTGCCAACGGGCTTCGATCGGGTGTCAAAACTGTTGTTGGTAGCTGGCGTTTGCTTCGAATGGCTTCAGGACTGCAGCTTTCTCCAGCTCCACTTTATTTACAAAGTTTTTCACGTAAAAGTACAAATCATTTAGAATTCTAATCTTCCTCCCACAGGGATTACAAACTCGACTCGATAAACCAGGAGAATTGACAACACGGCTTCCTTCACGTTTGCATTTGGAAGGAATTAAAAGATTATCCTTAGAAATAACTCCAGAACAACCTGGATCAACACTTGCAAAGGCGACAAAAATCATCCACGGATGTTTCGACCTCTCTTACTGGTAATTACTTTCTTTGGTGTTTCTTCTTGGTCCACATGCACCATAACATTTTGTGTTATGATTAATACCGCAAAAATTTAGAACGTGGAGCGCTGAACCGGAGCGCTGTCATTTTGAATCGTGTTGACATAAGCGCGATTTTCATTGGCCATTTTTTTACACTTGGAGCGTGACTGGCTGTCAAGCGTGGTCAAGCGTGGAGGGGCGTAATTCTCAAAACAATGACATTCGTGCAGGCTCTCCTTTCTTCCCCTCCTTTCCCCTCCCCCTCCCTTCATTTTTATCCTCGCCCCATTTTGACCGCGTGCACAGCCGGCAATCCGAAAAGAAACGACCGAAATAAAATACAGGAGAGCCGGCAAGCAGGCTACCATGCCTTAGCAATTCACCTATTTTTTAGGAACAAAACTGTGTTTTTGTTGAAGTACCTGGAAACAATGATGTATTCTTTTAACTGTGAATTATGTGGATTCAATGAAAATGTCTTTCACAAACCCTTCCGTTGATTCACAAGATCGGGCTTCCTGTGTTAGAATTCTGGCGCGAAGGCTGTAAATTGGGACCCAGGCTGATACATTTTCGATACCACAGGGATTCTACCATTAGTAGAATAATATACACTTCAATGGAAGGAATAAAACCACAGAAAGCATTTTTACTCACCCAACATCGATAAAATAGCTTATAGGATAATAAAAAAAATGTTTCAAGCGCATTTAGTGTTTTTCTATCGATGAAATGAAACAATTTGATATCCAAACTTCCGGGATCCCGTTTCCATGGTGATCACGCACCGACGCCTGGAACATGTGAAGTAAACAGGACAAGTATGGCGGCCGGTACGTTTAACAGCCCAATGCAGGACCAGAAATTTAAGCCAGGAACTGCACCAGCCTTCTCTAGAAGACCGAGATCAACTCTACTTATGGTAAACTAACTGACTGTTTTCCGTAATTGTTGTTTTCCCGTCCCGATTTGGTTTGTTAAGATTTCTCGAGAGCCAAACATAGTCGTCAAGATCGCCTTACCTTGCTAGACAGAGATTCTTTCCCTTCCTTTTGATGACCTTTCGTCCTGAGAGACGGAGGAAAGAATCTCTGTCTAGCATGGTAAAGATCGCCTAGCCTAAAAGTTTCAATCATCATTGGATAATGTAGTATATATATAGTATGTTCAGAGTTAACTGTGTTAAATTTGTCTTAATTCTTGGGAAGCATTCTCAAAATATTTAATTCACCTCTACAAACAATGGACTCGATTCATATTACCGTTACGTCACAAATTATTAGATTAGTCGTCATACAGCCAGCACGTCTTCATATACTTTGGGGTGCCACTATAGAGCACAGTGCTTATCGTATTATTAGACTTGTAAGTTAATTCTTAGTGCTTATCGTAGTATTACACCGGTAGTTTTCTTTTTTTTGCCCACCCACCATCCCGGCGGGTCGAGAGGTTTTCATGGCTTGTAATTCTTTATTGTCTAGATATTTTGAGTTCCTTTTCCATTAAACCTCTCCTTGTGCCAAACAACGGGTTTCTTTGTCTTTCTGATTGATGTAATACTTATATCTTTGTGTTACGTCTGGTCATAAAAGGTGAATTAAATATTAAGTGAGCTGTGAGGGATTGGAGTTACATGTAATGGCTGGCTTTTTTCAGGGTGGAAGAAGAAGTAAAAGCCCGTATAATTACGAAGAACCCATAACAGATCGAGAGGAATGGTGGCGATCCACTCTCAAGGTTGGTTTTAGTTGCAATATATGGAAATAACGTTATCAAATTAGCTCAGGGCCTGTTACAGCAACTGGAAACCATTAAACTGTTATGCACCTATCAATGTTAAGCCCGAGGAGGGGCCGGTGCAAGGGGTGGGGATTTGAAATGCAGGGCTACCTCCAGGGTGGGGATTTTGACATTATGCTGCTTGCCCAGGGTGGGGCTATTTATATGAAACATACATTGTAAGGAAGACAGGGCAGATGTTTGACCAAACGTGTTGTCCCGAGGGTGGGGAATTTGACATTCTTTTGGGAGAAAATGTCAAATTCCCACCCCTTGCCCCCCCCCCCAAGGCTTAATATTGATAGGTGCATAAAATATATGGATATTTTGTGTCATGTAGCTAGGGTACACATTTAATAACAACTTCTAATAGTTATACACGTACAAGTAGTATATCAAGTTACAGATAACATATTCAAGGTTAAACTCAGCCAGCATTGGCAGGAACTAGCACAACAGCAAACAATATGTGCAGACTTGAGATGGTGTATCAGGTAAAGGCCTAGGGCTGGAAGGGACAGGGCGTGAATGGGACCAGACCAGACCAGCCCAACACTGGGTCACACACAGTGTGGGGAGGGAGGGAGGGGGAATAAGCCTGAACGATTGAGTGAACGTAAGTGACAAGAGCAGGAAACAATTTAACAAACAATTAGCTGTGACAACTGAATACTCAGATGGACACTGACCTAGGAACCCCGAGTCACCACAGGGAAACCAACCAAGCTGGAAGATTCAACCCTGACTAAATTCCATTTAGTCCTGCATGTACGGTAGCAATTAAGCTCCGATCCTGCATAGGGGTTTATTAACTTATTTTTAATGTACACTGTATATATTACCGACTGTATTCATGATGTGTAGCAAATTTAAATAACTATAAAGGGGCTTTCAGGGGTTGTGCTAATTAATTTTAAAATCCCAGAAGAGATATGCACCTATCAATGTTAAGTCCAAGGGGAGTATAAAGGGGAATTTGACATTTTCTCCCCAAAAAAGTCATTGAAATTCCCTACCCTACCTTCCATATTTTGTAATTCCTGGTAAATAACCTCACCCTGTAGCAGGCAGTGTATGTCAAAATCCTCACCTTTGGGGTAGCCCTGCCTGTCAAATACACCCCTCCTGCCCTCCCTCCCCTCCCTCCCCTCCCCCTCAGGCTTAACATTGATCAGTTCATTATGTAATGTTATGATTTTGTACAGGTCCTGACTGAATATTGTACAATATGTATATAGTTGTTTGACATTTTGCCTTTGTGGTACTGACTATAATTCAGTAATAAACATTATTTTTAACCTCAAACGCTTGTCAGAATTGAAGTACAGTGTATATTAAATCTAGTGATCATTCCATTCCAATAAACCTGTTATGCTAACTCAGTAATCCATGCAGAGGCCTTAATTTCTTCACTTTTCCTCAGGTTTTCCTTTTCATCCTCACTCCACATTTTTCCTCTATATAACTGTCTCTCAATTTATTCCAGGGTGTGATACATGTATATAGCATATACATGTAATATTATAACGTATTTATATATCATGGCAATTTATGGCCAGAATTGTCTTAAGATGTGATTACAGAATTTATTTTTATAACCTGCATGCGTGCATATAAAAATATTTCAACAATCTCAATTCTTATGCACTTGGAATCTTTGTCTACAGGACACACCTGTTCCAGGAACTTATGACATCAAAAACTTTGTTGAAGACATGAATGCAAACCCTGTTAAGCCTACGTATGGGTTTAAAAATGCTGGCAGGAAAAAAGATGCTGATTTATCAAGAAAGGGAAGTACTTTAATGCCTGGTCTCTATCAATATCAGGCATCAGTGGATAAAATGGATAAAAGGAAAGTTACTTACAGTTTCAAGGCCTGTGATCGGTACCACACACCCAGTGCATTAGTTGGTTACATGGATAAGGTACATTGTAAGAAAGTTTTCCAAGTTAGAGTCAATTGGTTTAAATACATTGTAAAACATTGTTTAACCACCACCCAGTTAACTCATTGAGTTAATAAGCTCCGGTCTGTCATGTACGTGGGAGGTGACACAGGTTCAAATTAACCCTGGCTAGACCAACACTCAGGGTCTTAAAATATCCGAGTAGAAGCTGGTGCTGCCTATATAATCAATCCAACAGTAAACAGTTAGACCTTCACATCTTCTCAGATAAGGATGTCAAATCGTTAATGATTATATATATATTTCTTTCTTTTTTGACACATTTTCTATTGTTATTCGATAAATGAACCTTTAAGTTTATTTCACTTACAAATTATGTATAAGGATCCCAGTGAATTTCAATATATTGCTCATTAGATATTCTTTTATATGGAGGTCTTTATACGATATTAAGACTTTGAATATCTAATGAGCTTATATATACATGTAAAGGCACCAGGAGTCATATATATAATTACTATCAAAGTCAAAAGAAAGCAATTAAGCTAGAACATGCAAGGAATCTATTATATAGTTTTAATTAGCATACAGGTAGTTTTTTTAACTTTTCAATCATTCTCTGAAAGTGTTGGAAAAGAACTGCAGTGCATGTGCACTCGATCATTCTTCAAAATTGCCATCATTAATCAATCTTTATTATAATCCAGCCACCATCTATTGGCCATCTCACCATCTGATAAAAATTGTATATTGGCTAGCCAGGCCTAGGCATACTAGTACTGTAGTCTAATATCGATCAATACATGTACTGTCGACTGTGCATGCATGTGCTGCAAGTTTTTTTCCAGTTTTTTCTATCGCTAAGTTGGCAGAATGGATTGGTTAATATGCTAAAACAATATTATTATTATTACATTGTAGACTTCTCGCTCTTGGTGCATATCCATCGACTTTGACAGTTTACTTAAATGGGGCTGCACTCTTCGCCAACTATCTGCCAATAAAAACCTTAAGCTCGCAGTATAATTGTTAATTAATAGCTAATGCCTGCATGTTATAATTTATTATATAGCCAATCAGATTGCAAATTTGTTGATTAAGTTGTTGGCTTGGTTGATTGCATGCTAACACACTGCATTACCTCTACACTGTAGATCTATTGCATTCTGGTCAAATTCCACAGTCGTTGAGATGAACAAGATGTCTGTCAATGTGGAAAAGTCTTAATTTTGTCTCATGACTGCTTATTTTATATATTAATGTCATTCTTTTCAGGAATTTGTTACAAGCCAGATCAGCCCTAATACTTACTACTCAGGATATGACTATGTACCCAAGTTACCATCAAAGTGAGTAATTATAACTGTCATAATCAAATCTACACTAATAATTATTAATGTATTATTGGTAACTCAATGTCATGGTCACCGGCTTCATGATCCATGGAAGTTATTAATTAATTGGCAATCGTGGCAGGATAAATATTACTATCAATGACACTTACATGTATATAAGCTATAATAAATGCACAGTTATAAGAAAACAAGGGTAATTGGTATGTACGGTGCAAATGAAATATGGAACAATTGTCACTGAAGGAATAAAAGATAAAAAGGTGAAATTCTATATTCAAATGCACCTCACAAGGTTATTTTTTGTGAGACAGACTGCTGTTGTGACACATTAATGCATGCATGTGCTGCTGTGCAGTTTACAATCATAAGTGATTGTTAGTACCTCAGAATACCAGGCTGTTGACTGTTGGGAGACAATCCGCTACTCTTTCTCGAAATAACACAATAGGTTCTTTTATGTCCCCCTCGTATAGATTAGAAGAGGAAGGAGACAAGGCCAAGTACGGTTTATACGTCCCTGCCCAAGGACGCGGCCGGGATTCGAACCCCCAACCTCCCACACTCTAAACCGTGCTCTACCAACTGAGCTAACCAGTAATAAGCCATCAGCTCAAAGTCATACATGTTACTAAGGGGATTCACTATTTTTTGGGGGAGGGCTAGCTTATATGCAAGGAGTCTAATTAATCTGCTAATATAATGACTCGACCAGGCAAAATAGGCTTGAGGCTATACATGTATTTATTAAAAAATAATGCAATTGTATCATAGTAATTAATTTAAGTACTATTTCAAACACGAATATTATTGTAGTGTTTTATCTGGGGTTCCAAATATTGAGAAAACACATGAAACCCAAGAGGCATAGCCTCAAGGGTCTTATAATGTTTTGAAATATTTGGAATCCCCTGATGAAACACCAACAATGAGTGTTTGAAATGACTTCTCATGCGAATGGCTAAACCGAACATTTACATACGCTTCTTTTCAAACATCATTAGCAAGTATTGTCTACTGTTTGACTGTTGAAAATAGTTGAAAGGTTGTGTGCAAAAAGGGTGTAAGTGCCTCCTGATCAGATTCTCCTTCAATTTCTTTGTTTTCAAAGGGAGAATTTAGAGTGTTGTACAATATTTATTGTAATATTTGTTACTAAAATTTATACATGTAAGTTCAACAACTTTTTTCTATTTCAGACATCCAGCTTTCAAGTCACAAATACACAGATTTCCAACAGTTTATTTTAAACCAGTGAGTGCTGTACATGGATGCATGCATGTAGATGATTGTTTGTAATATAATAATAATAATAATAATAATGGCCATATTTATATAGCACCATATCACCACAGTCTCAGGCGCTTTACATATTACTGACATATCCCGTCAGTGAATTATTTCGGACTGCTTTATGGCGCTAATACAATGTAGCTGCCACGCAGTTTACAATGTTGAGTGTGTGGTTAGTGCAAATGGCCAGGCTGCTGTACCGGGTGACAATCCCCTGCTCTTTTTCGAGTAGTACAACAGGTTCTTTCACGTCCCCTTCAAATACTGATTAGAAGTAGAAGGCCAACGGCTTATAAACGTCCCTGCCCAAGGACGCGGCCGGGATTTGAACCCCCGGCCTCCCGCACTCTAGACCGTGCTCTACCAACTGAGCTAACCAACGGCTGAGCTTAAACCAACTGAGCTAACACAGAATGAATGGCGGTGCTTTATGGAATTTACAAATTCGAGAGTCTTGATGTAAATCCCATAAAGTATAGACATGAATTCTGTATCTGCATGACTTATCAAACGTCTAGATGTACAGAGTCGTGTTTTTCAGTTCCTTTAAATTATCCCTAATATAAATACATAACTCACAACCCATGCGGTGTGCGAGTCCTATGCCCGCAAGTACACACATATGCCATGTACCGGTTTATTTCTACTACATACGCTCTTACAGGTAACTCAGTATATTGGAAATAATAAAATCGTTTCATAGATAATCCCGAAAATGTATAATGGATTATTTAAGCATCTAATCATCAGTTTCAATAACACGTGACCAGTAATCTGCACGACAATTGAGGTGACGTGGAATCCACTCAGTGAAAAGCCTAATTCCGTTCCTCCTGCAAATAGAGTAGATCCTAACTGCCTCATCCTGTACATGTTTGTTACTGCTACCAATAGCCATATTGGAGACAGTACCCTGGTTATCCGACCAGTGCTTGCACTCCTTATGCTGGAAATTCAAGAACCAAACGAACTGCCTTCAACTCACGAAAAGCATGAACTCTGCAAACACTCCGTGCCGTCCCAATCTGGACGTGCCACAACATTACCAAGCTGAACCATAAATCCTGCCCAGCCTTGACTGCTAGCATCGGAATAAAAAATTACATCCACCCTCAGTGACGAATACCATATTGGTTGGCCAACCAGATTGGTAAAATTGTCCATCCAGAACACAAGTTCCCGTAGAGCACCATACGGCAAACAAATCCCGACACTCGGAGAAGTGTAACTATTCGGGTGAGGTACAACGACCTCGTAAAGAGTCTAGCCACCGGACCAAGTACAAGGCCCATATAGATATAATAATTCCAGTAATTCTTGCGATGTCCTGTACACAGATATCGATTAATTGCACACTCCAATAGACTGAAAGGACCGTCAACTTTTCCTTCTGGGACGGAGAACAACCCGGCTTCCTGCAGGTTCACAACGTTGCCCAAGAATTCCCCAACCTGATGAGCCGGGTAAGATTGCTCTTCTCTTCATTAATCAGAAATCCACAAGAATTCAAATCCTTTCTCAGCGAGAATGCTAAATCAGTTGCCAACTCCCTAGATGATGCAGCCCCGAAACCATCATCCAGGTAAAGCATCACTCTCTTCGCTTCCGCCCTCCAGTAGGTGACAAGTGGCCGCAACACCTTAGTGAAGACGAAGGGTGCTGTTGCCAGTCCAAACGGTATTAAACGCTGGAAAGACAATATATTTAGGAACCCTGTCAAATTCAAAACAGAACCCGAGGTATTTCCGATGATCAACTCCGATATCCACGTGATGGTATTCATTATGGAGATCAAACGTAACAAAGCACATAATTAAGTTTATTAATAGTCATCCACTTATTGATATCAGCCAGGCAATCCTCAATGCGATGTTTGGCAGTGGCCAGTTCGTGATTATTATTGGAGGTGAAGATGGTATGATACACTTGTATATCATCCGCATACAAATGAAATGACAAGCCATGCTTGCGTATGATATTTCCAAGTGGAGCAATATACATCAGGTAAAGAAGCGGCCCCAAAACAGAACTGTGGGACTCAACAACTTATGGCACGCAAGGAAGAAGTAGAGAGCCATCAATCATAACAAACTGAGTCCTATTTGCCAGGTAAGATTGAAACCAGGCAAGTGCTTTATGTTGAGACTCCATGAAAGCATAAAGGTGTAGTATGACTATAAAGTGGCGTAATCACATGAGCTCATTTGGAATTGTATAACGATTGGAGAACACGTAAAGTAAGACTGGCTGTTTAACTCTTCTCATCAGAGGTCAAACGTTAAACGGTTGTTTAGTGGCCGAAATATGAAAAAAATGACAATATTAAAATGAAACGAAGGCCGAAATTAGGCAGAAGTTGAATTTAGGTACTGAACAACCTATGTTTCAAACTCAAAGGCGCCACGAGTCGACCCTACATACCCGGTCTATGTTGTGTATCCAAAAATAATGTGGCTGAACATGAATTAGCCAGTGAGTTGAGATAGTGGCTGCCAATCGATCGATCGTAACACGATACAAGTGCAGATGTGGGGACAGGCGACGATAGATGCTATATATATAGAAATGTATGAAAACCGTGGCTGAGAGGCTCGATTAATAATCGTTTAGAGCAGTATTCAGTTTAACAAATAAAGAATCAAAGTCATGATTAATAATATTAACGACTATTAAACCGTATCAAGATAAGCGTGATAGGCATGGTATGTAATTTACGTCAAATCACGTTTAATCAAGTATGGTAGATGACACGGGTCGCACTTCGTCCAGCACTACCATCCCCTCCCCTTCACCTTCCTCTCTTATTGTCTGCACACCCCCCGGCTCCCCGTTTCATGTTTCTAGATCGTTATACTCTCTCATTACCACAATTCTAGAAGATTTCAGGCAATTAATAATACAACTTCCGGTTCAGAGCCTCGTTTTCATGTCAATCCAACACTGGACTTCAAATAAAGTCGATTTTGAGGATGTTCCCCTAAATAGATTCATGTGACTTTTAGTATGTTGTTCTAGACGGTATTCCAGATTATATTATGCAGAAAAACCTTCTGTTGCAATTAGTGCTAGGTCTATCAGTAAAATGACTGGACTAGTGAGGAACCAATGGGCAATGGCAATCCAAAAATCCATTTTATCCTTTAGGCGCCACCTGACGACAGAAACCTCCTGATCCTGATCGAACGGGTCATGAACATCATCGCATAGACAAGAGAAAAACTCCCACCCCGAATCCGCACATCGATCCAGCTAGCACAATAAGTCTTGGTGAACATGGTCACATCTCGAGCGAGGTGACCCGGCCTTTGGCAACGAAAATAGCGTTGACCCGAAGATGAAATTCGCTTATCGGCTGGAGGTTCACTGAAGCCACCAGAAGGTGAAGGCCCAAGCCGACAGCGGTTTTGATCGTCACTTAGCATGGCACGTACCTTTTCCAACTTCTTCCTCTCTCTCACCCGTATCGCTTCCTTCGATACCCTCCGAAGGCGCTTATCGTCGGCCTCGTCCTCAGCCAATGGATCGGTAACATACCATAACTATCCGCTATCTTAATTATATCCTCCAACCGACTCTCTACTGATATACTGAACTCGTATTGTTTGCCAAGCTGTCGTCATCTGCTCCTTTACGTTCTAAGGATCTGACTTCCACGCGGAGCTCCTCGATCTGCTTTGTCATGTCGCTTTCTGTTGGTTTTCGACGAGTACCTTCGCCCACTCCGGAGTGTTTACGGCGTGCTGATCGAGCCCGCGATCTACCATGAGGAGGGCAGCGGTCGCCGAAATTTCCCGCATTTTCTCTCAACTCGTCTTCTCGGTCTCCTTCCCCTCAGACTCGAATGTTCCGACAGATCCCGGAACTCTCCAAATACTTCGTCGATGTTTCGCCTACCAGCACTCGAAGGTCTCGTAACCGGTGGCGAACTGCGTGTGGAACGGGACCTGCGAATTCCGATCACAGGATCGCGAAGCCATCAAGTGTGGTTATTCTAGCAGGTGTGAGAACTGGTAGTACTGTGACACCGGCTCAATTCCTGTAATCTGTGACGTACAATATGGCGAATAAATTAGTTTTGTTGTGTTGTTATCTGCTTTGAACAGATGGACTAACGACTCATAATTGCGCACTATTGTGCTTTCTTTGTGCTGGAGGTGTGGTTGTTTTACTTGGTATGCATGACGTACGATACGGGAAAAAAAGCATTGAATTGAGCCGCCACACAAACTAGCTTTATCAGCGGAGAATCGGCTATTTTTCGACCTTCAAAACGTAGTTCCTCTTTTTAGACGTGCACCACAAAGAAATAAAATAGCAGAACTTATTTCTCTTGAATACAAGTTTGCATCGTCGTCGGATTGATTTAAGATTCAATTCTCCTTTAAGAATATCAGGAGCCATTATCAGGAGCCAACAGTAATTTCTACATTACTTATTTGTCATGTGGGTTAAATTAAAATTATATGAGCACCAAGGAGATACTACGTACGTACAGCATGGACATTTTAATAAATCTGTAGCTTTTTTATATAATCATGAAATCCACTCCATATTATGTAAATGTTTCTTTGTCATTATGTCTGCATTAATTAAACCACTTCTTAATTATAATAAACAGAAAGATGGCCCACCTCCTGGTCAGTATAATCTCTCTAAAGATCCCATCCTACCAAAGGGACCAAACATAACATCATCTTTTAAATCAAGAACTCCAAGATTTCAACAGCCACATGTACTGGTAAGCTATTTAACAATTAAGATAAACAGTTGAAGGGCCGTGTGCGAAATGGACGTGAGTGGATATTTTGACTTTTTGCCCTTCTTTATATTCGCTTTTCATTTTATGAAGTTAAATTTTACGTAGATCGTGATGATTCTTGTGAAAATACTGATAATAAAAAAATAAGATTTTTAAACCGACGTACGTAACACATTGCGTTCTCTAGGAAATAGCTTCGATCTTACCCAACCCATCCCCTCACTCGAAATATCAAACAATAACAAATATGTTTCCCATATATAGAAACGTCTTGATTATGTTTTGAGCTGTCATAAATTCCTCTTCCATCTGAAAGGCTCTCTTAACTAGCAAGAAGAGAAAATGCAGGTTTTCCTATTCTCAAGGCAAATTTATAATTCTTTGAGTTTTTGAAATTGTCACTGACGCCTATTTTACACACAGCCCTTCAATTTGAACGTAAAGTTCTCTTGTCTGCATGGCACTTAACTGATAGAAAATAACTATATAAAGTTACATTACCAGGAGCATTCCTCTGTTATGGGTTGGGTCCCCAGCACAGAGGTAGATGAGGCTATTTTTAGATTCGAAATTCCCGCGAAAAGAGGTCGCCGCCATGTTGGTGCCCTTAAACAATAGATCCCTCGTTAGCTTCTTTTGTTGGGGCACCAACATTTGAATCTCTGGGGATTGAGTGAAAACCAGCAATTCGAATTCCCGCGTTGAAAGTGAGAAGAATGATAATGAGAAGTAACGTTAGCTATCTGATTGGCTAAGAATAGCCTACCTTTGTTCTTTTTCGCGCGAATCGCAATGCTAAAAATAGCCTCATCTAGCTCTGTGCTGGGATACAGACACAGTGGGGAAGATGGACGCTCCTGGTAATGGCTCCTGATAAAAGGTAATAAATGTCCCAAAAATGTGCCAGTTAGATTAATACCCTGCCCCAACAGTAAAAACTGATCCAAATTAGATATTGCGCTTTGGGGCTTTAAGCTCTCTTCATCAGTGGAACGGTGCGTGTAAACGGCAAGAGGCTGCCCTGGTCCCAGAGGCTTTGGAGACCGGAGCCGCGAAGCGGTGAGAAGGCCCGCGACCGTTTCTCACTAACATGCTAACGATAGGTGCCAATCAACATCACTAGATCAATTAACGAGGAACCAATTACAACACACTAGACAATAGCCAATCAGAGAACGCTATAAGGTAAGTAAAGATTCCTCCAATCAGAAGGAAGGGACAGATCTTGTCCCTAGTCCAAATCTATTGGCGCGGTACGATCAGTCAACGGTCGCGGGCTACCAGAGGCTTTCTTCTCTTCTCACCGCTTCGCGGCTCGTTGATCAGCGCGTCGCGGCTTCGTTCTCTTCTCTTCGACGGAAGAAAGCCTCTGGGACCAGGCTAGCAAGTGGTATGTGCGTGCACCTCAAAGGAAATGGAAATTTAAATGAAGTCCCAAGCTGAACAGTAGATTAACTTGTAGATTAACTTGTAGATTAACCGCATTTCTTGCTGCTTCCTGCACTTGTTCGTACCTCTGCAAAGCTTTACGCCAGGGAATGGTTGGTACCGTTGAAATTCTCAGCTATGAGAAAACCAGGGCCTTTTGTGGCTCTAGTGGCTTTAGGTATCCCGTACATTAATATGGGGTCGCGAATTGTACTTTAAATATATAGTCTCGGAATCTCAAATTTTCTGGTGTCAAATTTTTGGATCTTGAAATCTCGGATTCTATAAAAGAGTTTTCCAATGCAATACCTTTTCCTTGAGAGTCTAAAGTCCTATTTTAAAAGTCTCAGAAAGTTGTGTATGTACCATTCGCCATTATAGTATTAGACTCAACCAACTACATGTACCATGTGTAGCCATCGTTAGTCATCTGGAACCATGTTTAGCCATCGTTAGCCATTTGGAACCATGTTTAGCCATTCTGAAAAAAATCAGAAAGTATACCGTAGAATCCCGGTTATAAGCCCTGGGCTTATACAACTTCGTAAGGGTTTTGGGTGGTTTAGGGTTTTGGCTTATAACCGGGAGGGCTTATAACCGGGATTCTACGGTATTCACTAATACTGGAGCTTTGTTGTTATGTGACATCAAAGAACTGAGGATATAATTCAAACCCTTGTTATATATACATGTATCTTCAGAGAGATCCAAATTACAACATTTAAGTTTTATTTTCAATTTGTTTCTTCCATATCTTTACTTGGCAGAAAACTCCAGGTCCAGGTTCATATGACAAGACCTACCAGACACCCATGCCAGACACAATCAAGAAGATGGGAAGAAATTATGGGTTGTTTTTCACTTGCGGAGCCTATGCGGACTATTGACAAGCAAAACAAATGTAATTTAAGCAAAGGGAAAAAACAAACATAATTAACCTAGATTAGAAATTGATTTTGTTCACAATTAATACTTGTACATCTATATAGATACCACAAATATGTCACTATTCTTTTAAAATAAAGATCAATAATTCAGTAAGCTTTTTAACTATATCTATAAATATGATAAGATAATATGAGCACATGCATGAATGTGATTAATAGTGCTTGTGATGTTTGAAAATTCGGTGTTATTTTGTTAGAATTTTCAAACATCACTCACTCTTTTAAAATTGTTAATTGAACGTTGCACGCTAATGATTACAGGTTAATAATATAGCTGCAAAAATATAAAGGAGAACTGAATTAACTAGTTTTTGCATCTAATTAACTGTGTTTGCACTGCTGTTAGTGATTTATGTTTGTGTTCAGCCAATCAGAATTGAATATTTTTGTATCTATATATTAGTACCCGAGTAATAATTGTTAGTTTCTTGCTTTTTGTTTTCATGCATCAATATATTGTATGTCTCTCAGTCTGAAACACATTTGTTCATGGTCTCAAATGTACAGATAGAAAATTTTGTTAATATTTGTAGAAAACTAGAGGGTTCCTTTGTGGTTGCACTGAAAATAAACCATTTTAATATTACCAGATTTTATTTGATGAATTGACTTCTCCAAGGCTGCCACCATATTTTGCACTTATGTGTATAATTATGTACGTAAAAAACGTTCATAGTGATAAACTAAGATGTTTTGTTCGTATTTAAAATAGCCTTCTTTGGAATCTTATCAACTGAATAACTGTTTCCTTGTCCGTCGTATTCAAATTTCACAATTTTGGACCTGAAATATGATTTAATAGACCCTTTGCCGCTAACAGTCATGTGCTGATATAATACTTCATTAACGAATGAATTGAGCTCGTGATCCCCATGGGAAAGGCGTTGCCATGAATACTGGAGAGCAAGCTATCTTTAAAACGCAATTTTAGAAAGATCGGCAATTGATTGGAGGTGGAAAATAGCATTTGCAAACAGGTTTTTCTAATAGCAATATCGATCTCGTACAAGGCCTTTAAATAAATGAAGTCAGTTATTTTTTACTCTCCAGTAACAACCACGTGATTTGTTAGCTGCACACATGCTGCAATATTACGCGCAACATTGCCGACAATTGTTTTGAAAAGGAGTTGACGCGCTGCACAATGCCATTCAACAATTACACGCCAGAAAAACGTTGCAATTTTACTGTTGCATGCACCTTAAAATATATCGCATGCTAATTAAATTAATTATTTTCGTACATTGTTCCTGCCAAATCAGGTATCTATTTCAGTTTTGCCGTCAAAAAATCTGAAAAATTGTTGATTGAATCATCCTAAGACCTGGTATTAATGTGCTAGTTCATCAAATCATCCATTTTTTATCAACATTTTTCGTCAATTTACTGACACACAAGAAAGGCAAACGCTTTAATACGTGGAATTTTTGTCACAGTTGCAGCATGTACAGTTTTCGAAGTTTAGAGAAATAATTTCGAGGAAATTAACTTGTTGACAATATTTTTTAACGTCCGTAATTCACGAGGATGAACTTGAGGGTATATTTAATGTCCTTTCCCGAGACGTTTTGACTGTTAGGCCTTTATCACCATTCTGATTGAGATTGATTGGTAAAGGCAACACCTCGGATATTTTCAGACCCATTGGGCTTATCTGGCCGTTACATTGGGCACATCCTTTAGCATAATGTCCAATAATGTTGACGTAGTTACGAAGTGAGATTGATTGGTTAAAAGTTGGTTATCGTTTCACGAGGGTCTGAATGGGGTTAACTGACAAACGGCCTTAAAAATAACTGACAAATGACGATACTTTTACTGACAACCGAAAAATAACTGACAACTGACAAATTTGTTTTTTTGTGGGTCAAACGTTGTAAATATTCTCTAGTAATGATTAATTAGGGCTAACTGACAACCGACAAATGGCCAACATTTTAACTGACAACTGACATGTAGACCCCCCATTCAGACCCTCTTTCACGCCAGTGGCGTGCAATGTTAAATATCACAGATTTATTTAAACCGCGCGCAAAATTTTGAGCCATCAAGGCCAAGTGCGAACTGGTATTTTTTAGATCAGTTAGGTAGATCGATCTGCCTGAAGAGATCGTCTCAGATCGATCTCACAGAGATAGACTATTATTGATTGAACTTTTAAGGTATCTGCAGGAACTAAAGAATTTCAGTGAAAGGGGTCTTGTTTCGATTTTATCACTGGCTTAGGGAAGCGTCCCATATCGATTTTATTTTTCCACGAGAAATGTCCAGCGAAGTTTGGGGGTGGGATTTTTTTGACCTGTGACATTTCTCCGTGGAAAAACCGATAGTTTTCAGAAACATCGCATCACATCTCTCTGCGATGATATGTAAAGACTCCTGAAGAGAGTCAGATTGCGGTTCCATTCCCACCAAATAGGACAGGTTGTGACAAGTTGTTTAAGTTGGAATAAAAAGGCGGACATGAATGGAAAGAGGTAGTGTATAACTTTTGAAAAATAAAAATTCGAGAAATCGCTCTGACGTTTCTTTGGGGGTGTGGGGGTTGAAAAAGAAACTTCGTTGGACGTTTCTCGTGAAAAAATCAATATGCGACGCTTCCCTTATTACTTTAGTTCGTCTCGTTGTCCTGCATGGACGCTGAAAACGTGACGACCGGCGTTAGTTGTTGGAGAAATCGGCATTTGTAACAAAGTCGTCAATGCGCTGACTTTAGGTTTATTCTTCTGGTAAGCCATTCTCGATTAAGGGTGCGTTCAACCTCGTGACCAGGGTCAGTTCACGGTCAGATCCAAGATGGTTAACCGTATTCTGGTAAAGAAAACACAAAATGTAATGATCACTCGCAAATTGCTTAGTCTATCGGGATTTGTTTAGCCACTGGCCGATAGTCAATGTATCCTGAATATCGCATGTCGGCAAGTGTTTGTAGCCGTTATGTACAGTGCAAAATGTGCCTGAACCAGTGATTTCAAGAGACTTTTCCATGTATTCTTATTTCGGAATACGATCAATCGAACGCGCCCACATCCTCCTTATATGAGTACAATCTTACGAATTCTCGCTCCCTATCCGGCTTGGTACTTAGCGAAAATTTCATTCAAAATCTTGGACTCCCCAACATGCATATCCCTCTGGTCGGCCGCCGCGAAAGCTCATCAAATTAAAAATTAATGACGCAAAAACAAAGGAAATCACAATCTGCAAGCGATTTCGTCCTGATTTACATAAACTTTTACTTCGATTTTCTCGGCCAAAATAAGTGGTATCGCCAAAATAACTGAAAACAAGACTCTATACATCTAGACGTTTGACAAGTCTGATACAGAATCCTTGTAAACCCATAAAGCACGGCCACTCACTTGTTGGACAGAAAAGTTAATTCCAAGAAGCCACTTAACTATTACTTTTTTCACTCGTACAGTACGAGTTCGCTTTTCAAATTCACTGGCTGAATTGCTTAAAAATATTACTAAGCTTCAGAGAGCATTTCAAAAGTAGGCAAGTACGCCAAGTTTTCGAGATGTTTTTTCTCTAGGAAGTACTGTACTATTTCCCGAGGCCTAGCAGGGAACTGTAATATAAACTTGCAAAGTTGAAAACTTGGAGTTACATTTTGCGGTAAATTGGTGGTCTGTGCCCATAATTTTAACTGTTCTCTCGAGCCATTGGATTATACTGTTTAGTCTCTGATCGATTTTTAAATGCCCCGATAAATCCTCTTTTTAGCCCAACATTGATACATCCTTATAGTCTTAACTCGAACCAATCGTTGCCAGTGTTTTTCACAAAGGCCCAACAAACAACGATTATCGCAAAGAAAAGAAACCATTCTTTCCAATTAAACAACTACAAAAGCGGGTGATTAACTCCCGAGCTCGATTTCGTATCATCCAGTAAGAAACAGCCCACTTTTAAGGATTTGAGAAGTCTATTGTGATGTAAAGTGTTGACGTTAAACCAAGAACAAATACAGATCAAATTTCTTCGAAGCATTGATGCCGTTACATCTGGTGGCATGTTAAAACCACAGGCGTCAGACAAGAAATACTACGCCGGAACCCTGCATAGGCAGAGGTTGACAGACGTGAATATTGTTGGATGAGAACATGACAAAACGAGGGCGATAAAGAATTTTAAACATGCGCGGTTACGAGTCAGTAACAGCCTCTTGGAGCCAGTACAATGCCGACTTAAACCAAATGGAACTATTCCACGAACGAAGAGAGCTCTGACAACTTGAACAAGTAAGTTTATGTAGACATAATTATGTGCTATGGTAACGAATTCTAAATGTTGGAGCTGAGACTCGAAACTGAAAACATCCAAAATGTTATTATAAAATTAACACAACGTTCGAGTAAATTAAGCTAAACGACTTCGGGTAAACAGTAACTTTGTGCCTACTAATGACTATGTGCTTAACTTCGCTTCTGAAATGCGTTATATTAATGGCAAAGTTAGAAATGTTTACTTTAAAGTTTCGGGACGTACACGGGTCCACCTCGCTTTTGAATTCCTTGGAATTGTCTTCGCTAAATTCTGTTTTGGAAATGTTTATCAACTCTATATGCCTGCATGGGTTTCTATGCAGTGGAGCGATTTATGAATGTTTAGCATAAACCGCGACCATCTCGTTGTTCGAGTTGACATAACATTTACAAACTGATCTCTGTCGTCGCTAGTTTGACTCGAGTTTCACGAGATATTTGTTTTATACGTGGGTCGACTTCAAGAATCGGACAATTTCAATTTCAAAAGATTATCCAAGATCAAGTCACTGTTTATTGTTAATAATTCGTTTCTGAAAGAACCGACAATTTAATCTGACGGCAAATAACTCGCGCAGTTGGAGTTTTTTGTACTCAAGACCCAAAGACCTCTAGGCAGACCTCCAGGATTTTGTTTCGACAAGTTCCACTCTAGATATGATAAACATTTATTTTTAACCAAACATAGAAATTTGTTTGAAAACACAAAGACATTTAATCGTCACAATTTTGAAAATAAAATAAAAAAAATATGTAGAATATACATCTTTGTAAGCCAGTTATTTAGAAAGCATCTACTACGCTTGTACAATAATTTTGATTAAATCAATGAGCTCCTGATCAACGTTAAAGATTGAATGAAGCTAAGAAGATTGAACATTAAAAATTGAAAAAAACATTATAGATCAAAGTTATGTACCGATCAATTCGAAACATCAACATCACCTCCCCGGGCAACCCCCGGGCATTTGAATTTTTTGGGTATGGATTGTTCAAATTCCCGTCCGCCGGGCCAAAAATGATGTTCAAATGCCCTACCGCATCGTCGTATTAGGCGATCAAATGCCCCTACCCCCGGGACATAGTATTATTTGTGACACCTCGTAAGCAATGTACATTTATATTTTAATACCTTCAAAAACAGCCCAAACTTTTGCAGTCCCTTTGTTTTTTAGCCAGTCGCTTACAAAAGCAGAATTTTGTCCTTTGAAGTCGTCTAAAGTGACCTCCCCACTCAGGGGTTGACGGTGGGGGGGATGTTGATGTTTCGAATTGATCGGTACATAAAGGAATTATGATGAAAAATTAACTCTGGTATACTCAGTGCAATACTATAGTCATGTTTGTCTTTCTTAATCAAAGCGAGTGCATTCACATAATTCCTTTATGGAGCAAAGCCGTGACAGATGGTCCTTGAGGTTTTCCTCCCACGAAACTTTGAACCTCGGCTTTCAGCTGAACTAATAACTCTTCAAAAGGAAGGAAGCCGAAATCCAGGTGTTGAATGCGGAATGGCTAACCGAGGAAACGCCGTTTCCGACAATACTTTTTTGTTCTACTTTTTAAATGAAAATGGGCCTAAGAACAATAAGAGATTTCCCAGTCCTTGAATACCTCAACATATCCGTGTTATTTGTATGTCTGCCTACCATCTTCAAATAGCCCACGATCTGCAGCTTTTTTCATCGGTTGCACACAACAGTCGTAAGCTAAGGGTGGCGCGAGCTGGTTGCGCGCGACAGCCGTAAGCTAAATCGTGCCGCGTAAATCGTTTTATAGAGCAGATTTTGTATGAGTGGGACAAACTACGGCAATGACTACGGCACGGTTACAGTACGGCATGCCGTGACATTGAAATGGTTTCCCTATTGTTTTTGTCCTGCTGATCCAATCAAATTACAGAGACGGTACAGCACGGTTACAGCACGGTTACGTTAAGGCTACGAACATGCCGTAGTTTGTCGCACTCGTACGAAATCTGCTCTAATTTACACTACTCTATTTAGTAACAAAAGCAGAGCAAATAGAAGATAACGTCTTTTATCTCAATTATTGTCACATAAGGCTTTTCGTATACGTATACCAGTAACATGCGTACTGATACTAGAGAATTTTGCAATTGAGTGATACTTTGACGAATTGAAAATTGCAGGAAAATGTCTAGATTTTTCAAGTAAACGCCTGGAGTATTAATCACCACCGTTTTCACTGCGAGATGGCGTGAGACTAAACGACGTGTAGTTTGCGGCATTGGGCGACCATCAATTATTCAGTCATTCCATCGAATTTTTCACACAATTTTGTTCCTCACGCGCCTTCCTACTGAAACCGGAGCTACTTAGACAACGAGAACCAATCACATTGCAGAACGAAACAAAGCTTTCCAACTTACGCCGGTTACTTAAGCCAATCAGGTGATAGCATAGCATTTCGTGATAGCATTTCGACTTGCTCGAGCTTCGATCCAGTAAAAGACGAATTTGGTCGACTAGTTCTTAAGTCAGTCTTTCGAATGAAGAAAATCGCATGGATTTAGTTCTCGTTGTCTAAGTGGCCCTGGTTTCAGTAGTCCGCGCACTACCTCAGAGTGGTGGGATAGCTATAGATATGCGTGTGATCAGATATCGAACACCCTTACTGTCGTTGATTTGTTTTACAAGTAAGATAATTCAGTTGCCTGCCTCCTACTTTGTATGGTGATCGATGGTAGCCCAAGGCAAACTACACGTCGCGCCCGCGCCATCGCGCGTTGCTATGAAAACGTATGCATCAGTGACCGTGTAATGTTCGCATTTCAGACTTGAGATGGAGCATAACCAGTTTACCATGTTGAACACGGCGCACAAGGAGAAAGCAGCAGCTAGGACATCATTGGAAAGGATAAGGCGAAGCATCGAAGGCGCTCTGGAGAAAGAAAGACAAGTGGCAGATAAAGAAGCCGTGAATCGATATGTTCGAGACGCTTCGGTTCGAATGAGCAAGAACTTGTCGATAAAACCAATACACAAGGAACAAAAACCACAGGAATCTACAAAGAAAACAATACCCGATTACAGGTTACCCAGTTTACAAAACGGGGAGGGTTTGACGACTCTAAAGAATGACCAACGCATGGTAGGAACTGAGAATACCGCTGGACGGCTTACCAGTATGTCAGTTGAGACGCACGATTTCACGCCAAGATTGCCGCCAATAATTATCGATACTGGCCAGCGCGTACGAATTGGTAAACGAAAGCGCAAAACAGAAAATAGTTCTAAGAGCGATTCTAGTGATAACAAAAGAGACGTCCGTAAACGGCAAACGAGTAAAACTGCGAGAGGTTTTTCAGATAGTGGATCGCCGACGGATGATGAATCTCTGAATGTTGTTATGTGTGGGCGATCACCTTTAGTGCAAGAGGAACGAGGTCATGATGGCGAAAAGGAACTATTTGTTTCAAAACATGGAAGATTTAAAAGTAAATGAAAAGCACCCGAGGCAAAATTCGGACTGAACTACAAAGTAGTTCAAAATTACACTGCAAAGGCATCCTGTTTCAATAGTAAGTAATGACATAGTATTTCAGGTTCTATAGGTACTTTCACGAAATTTACGAGGCCCTACAAGGGAGTGTGTTGCAGTGTCACGACTGACATCAATGACACCTTGTCACCGACGGTAAATGTGGCTGTCGCTTTTGTGCGATTTGTCAAATGTTGCCGTCTCAGTATTATTTTTTTATGAATGAATTCGCCATTTTCAAATCGAGCAGGGTACTGGGTTCGAGTTCGGGCCGCAAAGCATGCATGGATTGTTTGGAAGGACAGAGTGAAAGGAAATATATGCGATTTATACATGTAGCGATCGAAAAAGATGCCTCATCATTATAACTGTTGCGTTCCTGATTGCACCAATAGCTTCAGGAATGCTCTAGATCTTCACTATTACAGAATTCCAAAGGACAAAGAACAAAGAAAGAAATATAAGGTCATCTTAAGGAACGAAACTCTCAAACCTGAATCAGATTGTACTCGAATATGTTCGGTTCACTTCGAAGGAGGGATAAAGTTAAGTCGAAATCACTTGCCAACTACAAAAGATTGAAGGGTTTCCAAAATATATACACCTCATTGAAAAAAGGTTGTCGGGTGAAAGGTATAAACCGTAACGGTTTTCTGGAAAATACTCATGTCAAATAGCACGTAATTTTGTAATTCGCGCTTCAACAATTTACAGATCCCATATCGGAGTTAGTTGAGCCTTTTCTTTCTGTTCTTCACCCGTGCGACTATATTTTCGTAAAAATCTCTCCAAGGAGCGTTTCGATATTGCCAGCAAACATGTAGTCTCTTCAATATCATAACCAATGAAATAATTAAGCCATACAGCTCTCAAACGCAAATATTCAGAGTATGATTTGGGTATGGTGTATTATTATAAGCCGCACGGTCTCTGAGAATGCGAAAAGTTCTCTTCCCAGAAAATAATTGGGTTTTATCGTTTCTGACCCGAACACCTTTTTCAATTCGGTGGTGTCGTGTTTTCATCACACAATGCCACCTCTTTCAGCCAGACTTGTAAAATACATATGTAAAAGCCTTTTGCAGGAATGCAATCACGTGGTTGTACTGGATGGCAAAACAATCTTAACCAGGAGCCCATTACCAGGAGCGTACCTATGTGATGGGTAGCGCCCACAGCACAGTAGACGATGTGGCTATTTATAGTCGCGAAGTTCTGGTATGCGATTACGGTCTTTTGTTCTCTTGCGCTTTATTACAGTTTGAATCGTATTAATTACAATGTTCAGTACATCCTGATTGGTTAAAAGTGACGGCCTTCATTTCTTCTCGCGGGAAGCACAAAGCTAAAAATAGCTACATCAGCTGTTCTGCTGTTGGACAGACCTATTCTGGGAGATGCACGCTCCTGGTAATGGGCTCCTGTCTTAACTCATATATTTAAAGGCACTTGTACAAGATCGGTAGTGTTATTAGCCAAACCTGTTTGTAAATGCTATTTTTCACCTCCAATCGATTGTTGATCTTTCTATGAGACAGCGTTTTTAAAGATATCCAACGTCTTTCCCATGGGGATCACGAGCTCAATTCATTCGTTAACGAAGTATTATATCAGCACGTGACTATTATATCAGCACGTGACTGTATTATAACAGCACGAGACTGTATTATATCAGCACGTGACTGTAATATATCAGCAGGTGACTGCAATATATCAGCACGTGACTAATATATCAGCACGTGACTGTAATATATCAGCAGGTGACTGTAATATAACAGCACGTGACCGTCACGTGCTGTTATAATACAGGCTGTATCCTGCAAAGAGCCTATCGCAGCGGGTTAATTAACAATGACGGTAGAAATTTCAATGAACAGTATCTTGTAATGTATGTATCCCAATGTATTTTCGTTTATAGAAACGGGCTGATTTTCCCAGTGTCAAAGCCATTAAGGCCCTGTTTACATTAAGAAAAGATGGCTCGGGACACTCTCCCTCCTCAGACAACTTAACAGAACGTTTATATGGTAGAAATGAGCGTGTTAATTAAGGCACGTAATATCGGCTTGCGCATGCTCTGTGTGACCCGAGATGTCCCGTTGGGTCGCCCCCAGGGTCACCCTACCTTGTGAACCGATTGATTGCATACCCCCCCCCCCCCCTCGAGCAGAGTTTGCATTTCTCATGTAAACGGTTGACTGTATGTTATAACGTTGCCGCGCCTAGGGTGGCTTGGTAGGGGGGTACCTCGCGTCCCCGAGCCAACTTTCCTCCATATCAACAGGGACTTAGTAAACAGTCATAAAAATGTCAATTACGATCAGAGATGACAGAAAGTGATGAAGTAAAAAAGATATCACTATAATTGAAAAATAAATATGTTGTCCGTAATTATGCGATATTTCGTCCTCGTTTGGTATTTATAATTACGCAGTAAACCATGGTTTGTCTCGTAGAGCAAAGGTAGAGCAAATATATATAGCACAATATATAACTATAGCACAATATATAACTATAGCACAATATATAACTATAGCACAATATATAACTATAGCACAATATATAACTATAGCACAATATATAACTATAGCACAATATATAACTATAGCACAATATATAACTATAGCACAATATATAACTATAGCACAATATATAACTATAGCACAATATATAACTATAACACACCTAAGAACTATAAGAACAATTGGCTGCGGCAATCCTCTCATACGATTTTGCTTGAATATGCCTTAAGTGCTGTCTGAGATTTCCACAGTGATTAAGTTACAAGCAGAAAATATAGGAAACTGTATGCGGTGTTCACTTTTACTATGAAAACGTTTAGAAAACACCACTGATCCAGCCAATTGGAGAAAACAAAGGGCTTAACTGCAGAATACCCTGCCAGTTCAGGAATGTACGCTTTGTTAAAAGGGTTGGGTAAGCTTTGTATGAAAACAGTAGAAAACAATGGACAATGAATTAGTAATAAGTACATTCCTGAAGTGGCAGGGTATTCTGCAGTTACTCCATTAACACGTTTTACGTTCTTTTGCCGACGTCCATGCTATCGTTCCTAGCCGGATCATTACTTAATATCAATGCAGCTGTACAATGTATATGAGTGAGATATTATATCGTCAAAAAGTGCTGAAATAAAATATATCACAATATACGTCACTAATTTATTTCATGTCAGGTGGCAACATATTTACACATGCCTGTTTTCTTAAATAATTAAAAGTATAATTATATACAGAGCATATTCTAATTGGAAATATGATCCCTGATTGGTTGAAGGATTTCCCATCTGATTGGTTAAAAATATAGCGCATCTCATTGGTTAAAAAAGATATCGAATCTCATTGGTTAAAAAAGATATCGAATCTGTGGCCAACTCGAAAGCTTTAGCTACTTTGGCCACTGCACACTGATCTCCAATCTCAATTTGAATCTACTTTGTAAATATGAAGCCCTTATTTTAACTTATTTGTATATATTTATGTAACTAGTATAAAACAGTGTAAATAAATTGAACTTGAACTTGAACACTCAAATAAACAGTGACTCGTTTGGAATCTGATTGGTTAAAAAGGATATCGCACCCGATTGGTCAAAAATTCCAATATATTTCATTGATTAAAAACAAAATGGAATCTGATTGGTTAAAAAGGCTATCGCGCCCTAATTGGTCAAAATCACATCATATTTGATTGATTAAAAACTGATCAGTTAAAGAGAACATCACTTCTCTTGCCTTCAGGTTTTTGGTATGAAGAACAGAGTACTTACGAAGTCGCCTGATTCCTAAAAATTCGAGATAAATCTGAAATGGCAACTGACTGATATCGTCAGCTGCCAAATAATCTGTCTTAGAACTTTAATTAAATTACGTGCTAACTCGATATTTCATATAAGGCGCACAAATCTTGCAAACATATCTTCATAATTAGATGTGATGTCAATGCCTCAAAGTCTGGACAACGTTGAATTTTCAAATACAGTTCTTTGACTTTTTGTCTCAAGGACTCGTCAATCGTTCCTCCTTCACCTGAAATTCGTACACTCGCCAAGGATTCACCGCACTGAGTTCTGCCAGCCTTCTTTTCTCCTGCAGTAACGCTACGGCAGATATTGTCTTTTACTTCTCTAGATTCAGACGCAGTTTCTCCACTGTATGCTAAAGATCCAATTGCTAGAATGCCTAGAAGCTTATGATAGACCATACTGAACGAGTCAGCATTGTCGACCATTCCATCACCTAGTGATTCATTGACCTTCACGAGACAACTCAGTAAGGTTTGATTAAGAAGGCCGTTTGTAATTTCTGTGGGCTTTATGCGATGCCTGTTGTTTTTCAGATTTTCCCAAACAACATTTGCAATAACGATATCCTCCTCGTAGGTGTTAAGAGAGCCTTTCTCGAAAAGGCGGTCCATGTCTGGATCTCGACTGGAAGAGATAGTTGCGCCTGCGCCAGGAGGTAAACCGCTATTCATCGTACCGTGTTCGCCGCAAATCCACCCCAGAATCCACTGCAGGCAGGTTTGAGGTTCTCTGTTGTAGAACACGCTCCAGATGCCCTCGAATACTAGTTTAACGGCCAGGGTGGGAACAACGGGACAGACGTCCTGAGCTGAAAAATATTAATTTCCTCCTTTTTAGTACTGAGTATATTCTTCTTATGATTACAATTCATTCACTAGCAGGTTATCTATTGTACACGTACATTTTCACAACGAAATATTCTCTTACAAGTAAGTGCCAAATAAATGGGAAAGAACGCAGTCAAATAAACGAGCTCCTATACAGTTACATATATTCTTGGGTTGCAATCAATCCCCAGAGATTCAAAAAAACAAAGCCGTGGCAGACATGTTGGAGGACAAAACAAGAGAAGCTACCGACGAATCTTTTGTCAACGTCCTCCAACATGGCGGCGATGACGTCACGTGCAACCCAGAAATAGAGGATAGTACACGGTGGTGTGAAGATAAGTCCAAATATTTCACGAGTGAGCGCAGCGAACGATTGAAATGCTTTAGACTCGATAGGATGAACATTTTATTTTCAAACCACCGTGTAATGTTCTTTTCATTATATGGACAATTAAACTGCTCTAAGAACTCTTCTCTACTCGTTTTACTTAGTACTGACAGTACAAACTTCTTCGTGATCTTTCGAAGCTTTTCTGGGAGAATTTCGCGAGGTTCTCTTGTCTCTTTATTGCAGTCGATAAAATCCTTAGATATAGTTTCATATCCTATATTGCTTTTGCAGCCTGGAATTTTCATTTTCTTTGCTCATTTAAGCTGTTTACATATTCCTCTGTGCATGATTTTCACAAACCTGCCGCCATCTTCGTAATTCAAATGGAGGCACGCGTGACGTCATACATCCGGGAGATTGAGTGGCGTATATTTCATATCCTACTCCAGCAAGTGAAATATGGATTCTACAAATGGCTTCGTTCCTTGTAAAACACTGTCGTCCATATAATAAAACTTAGTTTGATGCCAAATGTCGCTTCTACAACACAAATTCTAGTGTTATAGGTTCTCTATACAGCTAACAAACCTGACGAGCTGATCAAACTGTTTGCTCTGTTATCCTTGAGGACAAATAGCGAGCACGCATTATGAATACAACTTCCGGTATTATTGACATCCGGCGATAATTCTAAACAAGTAACATCCAGAGGCGGATCCAGGATTTTGTGAAAGAGGGTTTGATCGAGTCACAGAGTGGGTTGCAAAAATATTTCCTTGAAAGCTAGAGACTCTGAAATGCTATTTTCAGCGCTCTCCAGGAGCCACATGGGTGGGGTGGGGTTGCAACCCCTGGATCCGCATCTGAATACAAGTTTATAAGACAAGTATCTACTTACATTGACGTTGAGAAGAACTATAACGAGGAAGAGCACACGTCACCCGTGCCATACACTCTCTGACACTTGGATCATCATCATGAAGAAGGCCAATCACAACGCTCCAGAACTCGAGGGGGGTCCCCCCTGGTAGGGAAAATGTATCATTTTACGGACCAGTACACGAGAGATTTCTACTGATGAATGGCTACACTCCAGTCATACCTATCCATTTGTCGGTTTAATTCTCGGCAAATTTCAAAACGGAAGCGAATCATACTCACGACTAGTGTTGAAAAAAGGAATTTGTTCATCTTACATTTTGAATGTGAAAGAGAGATTGGAGAAAGTTACAAAGGATCTGTCTGCTTTGACAAATAATCATTTGCGCGCTTCGTGGCAGACAAATGGAATTACTCATACTCTAAATAATCTAATTAGGCTAACTGGAAAACCTACCAGTTAAATTAGCCTCTAGACACTTATAATCTCTTTTATTATACAGTTTTGTTTGTTTAATATAGATAAATATAAATTTAATTGAAAATTAGAAATATAATTCGAAAGAAGTGTGAATAAAAGTTGTTGTTATTGTATAATAATAACCTGGATTTCTGATCGTAACCAGGGATATCCTTCAGCGTTTTTTCACCCTTTTAATGTAAGAAAATGAGAAATTACGAATAATTCGTAGTTGAATATCGGCACACTTTCACTCCAAAGTATAATCATGTTTGTGAAGTGGAGAAAAGACTCGCGTAAACGTAGACGTGCTGCTCTTGTGTAAAGCACCAAGTGGCAGGAACTGAACCAGCTTTACCTCAATAAGACAAAGGTTGTAGGTTTGGCTTTTAAAAGGCTATTATGATCCACACTTTCTCAGACATGGACAAAAACAAATAAACTACTCAGATTAGCAGAGTATGCTTTCCAGCTATACTAGAGAAAATCTGTGACAATTTTGATGGAGGATGGCAAAGATTCGAGTGGATGAACGAGAAATTTAGAGCAACTTCAAATCGGCTCACTGTAACCGAAATCAAGTTTCTAGTCTAGAATAAGCTTTTGTAATCCACGTTAATCTTTGCCATCGTCTATCGAAAAAAGTGTGAAAGTATGTCAGGACATTCACATGGTATTTCTCTTCTATCTCAGGGTGTTATTATTGTAGTTTTGTTTTAAAGTGTATATATGGGCACACATATTATCAATAATATCAATTCTACATCAAGTGAATAGTAGAATATTTCTCGATTTGAGTGTTGCATCCATGAGTTATAGAGGTTTATATTTATAATATATTCAAGCCAGTGACGTAAAAAACAGTCTTCCTTTATTATACATGTTGGTAGAGAAAATGACCTTTTGTAAACGTTATATTACAAGGTTATATCAGTGATTTTACCAAACATTTCGTCAAAATCAGAAAACGGCTTCATTCACAAGGAACAACAAATGACAGTAAATTCTCGAATTTACATCAAATTTACGTCACTCATTAGCATATTGGAACTAGAAACATCTATAACTCATAGACCCAACACTCAAATCAATAAACATTCTACTATTGAACTATTCACTTGATGTAGAATTGATAGTAGTGATTAAAACATTGCGATTATATATACACTGTAAAGAAACTTGATCGACAGTACCCCCTTTAAAGAGGGGGATTATTGAACGACTTAATATATTACTCGAGCCATTAATAGTCCAATTGATACCAAGTTCACAACTATATACCTACCTAACAGTTGCGATGGATCTAACAGCAGTTGCTTTGTTGTATCACTCACAAGAATATCGGCCGTCGTGTACCTCATGTCTACACTCTCACTTGCGTCACTCGTGGACCTTAGAAGCTCCAGCAGCGACATTATTTGAGCATGACTCCAAGTTCTACTGGAATCCTAAGATAGACGTAAGATTTGTGGTATGTTATGCTACGAAAGGAAAGAATATATATCCTATTGTTGTTACTGTTTTGCCTTACAGTGCGACTACTGAAACTTAGACAACGAGAACTAAACACATTACAACTACAGTGTGACTACTGTAACCAGAGCCACTTAGACAACGAGAACTAAACACATTACAACTAGAGTGTGACTACTGTAACCAGGGCCACTTAGACAACGAGAACTAAACACATTACAACTACAGTGTGACTACTGTAACCAGGACCACTTAGACAACGAGAACTAAACACATTACGACTACAGTGTGACTACTGTAACCAGGACCACTTAGACAACGAGAACTAAACACATTACAACTACAGTGTGACTACTGTAACCAGGACCACTTAGACAACGAGAACTAAACACATTACAACTACAGTGTGACTACTGTAACCAGGACCACTTAGACAACGAGAACTAAACACATTACAACTACAGTGTGACTACTGTAACCAGGACCACTTAGACAAGGAGAACTAAACACATTACAACTACAGTGTGACTACTGTAACCAGGGCCACTTAGATAACGAGAACTAAACACATTACAACTACAGTGTGACTACTGTAACCAGGACCACTTAGACAACGAGAACTAAACACATTACAACTACAGTGTGACTACTGTAACCAGGGCCACTTAGATAACGAGAACTAAACACATTACAACTACAGTGTGACTACAGTAACCAGGACCACTTCGACAACGAGAACTAAACACATTGCCAAACGAAAATAAAGCATTCAAAAGTATAGATCCTAGCACATCCATGCGACTTTCTTCATTCGAAAGAACTAGTCGACCAATTTGTCTTTATCTGATCGAGCAAGTTGAAATGCTATTGTCGACGCTGATTGGTCCAAATAACCGTAAGTTGGAATGCTTTGTTTTCGTTCTGCCATGTGATTGGTTCTCGTTGTCTAAGTGGCCCTGGTTTCAGTAGTCGCACTGTAATTGGAACTTTAATCATCTGAACAAGAGCAGCAGAGAACGAACAGTCATGAAGACCAATATAAGAACGTTAATAAAAATCTTAATCATCATCAGGATAATAGTGGTGACAATGACAATAAAGACGAAGACTACGATGATGATAATGATGATGATAATTATTATATGACCCGTACGGCCCCGCGCGCGCTTTCCTTTCAAAACCATTTACAATTTTGTACGTCATGACCTCGAGCCAAATATTTTCACTCCACTCAGTCAATAAGTGCCTATTATTAAACATGATACGTTATTACAGCAACGCATATGCATCTTAAACTTTCAAGTATAGGATTGTTAAGCGTTGTAGTTATCTAGAGGTATTTCTCTTTATTACTGAAGAATGGCAGATAACAAATAAAAGTCCAGTCAAAACTACACAGCTTGAACATACATACAACAGAAATACCCACTTACATCAGGGTTTGTCTCCAGTGCACCATATATCGTGGGTACCAGACACCCAAGAAATCTCAGAAGAGCACATCGTACACGATCTCTACAAAAGTCAAAAAGTCACTAAATAAGCCTGAACAGGAGAACCATACTGACAAAGATACCCATACCCAACAAGTACATTCTGTTTCAGTCCATCGTTTAGTCACGTCCATATTTAGACGACTCTTTTCAGGTCCCAGTAACATCATCGCGACTATGACAATTCTACAATTTGCATCAACATTTATGTCACAAGACACCCGACGGTCTGGTCAAGTTCCTTTGCGAATGCACAATAAACGCTTTACACGTGTATTTACAAGTCTAGCCACTATTTTCCGGCGTTTAAACAATGGACAGACTTGTAAAATACACCTGTAAATGTTTGGTCAAACGACATCTCTGTCCTACTGATTTCTCAAAACAACGAAAACCAAGACCTTTTATTACCACAATCAGTTGTTTAGACGGATCTGTCCCCATAGGACGTCAACACGTGACGAGAACAGAGTTAACAGTAACCTCGTTCCCAGGGTCTTCCGCGCATCCAACATGGCGGCTGGCAGAAGGAAGACCTGACCCTGGTAAAGGCTGAACTATCAAGTATTCTGATTGGCTCTTCGGTTATTACGCAATGATTGTTCTAACAATGCTTTTTATTGGCCCAACGGACTGAGACTGATATGAATTTGTATACAGTTTAATTTTCTCAAATTTCATCTAAATAACCTTAAACATGTTGCGTAGGTAGAGCAATAGATGAAGTGTATTACTGGGTAGTTTTCTGGTCAGTTCTATCAGTGGGAAAGCCAGGAGAAGCCGTTAAACCTGTAAGCCGTAAAATCGCTTCGCTTCAACACTGACGGAAATTTAACGGCCTTTTTAGGATCAATCAATCAAACTTTATTTAAAGAGGGTGACACTAAATAGTACATAGTACTAATAAACTTGTGGCCCTCAAGGATTCCCTTTCAGTTCAGATACATCGTTCGCCGCGTAGAAA
Organism: Actinernus sp. WN-2022; assembly: GCA_030867875.1. Lineage (NCBI taxonomy): Eukaryota > Metazoa > Cnidaria > Anthozoa > Actiniaria > Actinernidae > Actinernus > Actinernus sp. WN-2022. Next base: position 5,733,364 of record JAOWCC010001589.1, on the reverse strand, counting down.
TAACGGTTATCACATCTCGCTTACTCCGGATTGGGGTACCTATAGTTTTTACACGCCATGAAATTCCCATAGTTAGCTTGGCCGCCATCTTAGATCGCAAAATCACGTGACAAAATATATATACTTTCAGAATCTGGCAGTATTTGATCACGTGATCCAGCCTTTACCAGTGTCTTCCTTCTGCCAGCCGCCATGTTGGATGTGCGGAAGACGCTGGGAATGAAGTTGCTCGGAAGACCCTGCGAACGAGGTTGCTCGTGTCGTCCTCTTATGTATACACACATGACGACGCACGGCAAAATCACTTCTACTGCGTTTGTTAAATCTTAAGCGGTAAAAGTTTAACGTAAACTGCATCCAATGTTTAAGTCAACGAGCGACAGCAGGCACGCACCGTTGTTCCGGTTTGTCAGCTTGGTTCACGACGTACTGCCAACACTAGAATAGAAATGAGAGGAATACCTTTACGTCCTTGATATTCCACATGTCCTTCAACAGACAACCAAAGTGCACAGTCGCTGAACTCAAGGTTACTAAATGGGTACAGCATAGCTACTGACATGCTGTACCTTTTCTGCTTTCGTTAATTTAATTTCACCTGGATTCAAATGTTGGGAAGGGGAGAGGAGGTGAAGCGGGAGAGGAGAGGAAGCGGGTGAGGAGGCGAAGGAGGAGAGGAGGCGAAGGGGGAGAGGAGGCGAAGGGGAAGAGGAGGGGAAGGGGGAGAGGACGGCAAGGGGGTGGTTGTGGGGAAGGAGGGGGAGCCCACAGGGTAAACATAAGGTTGCTATTCTTGGTTTGCATGTGACGTCATCAAAAATCTAAAATTTAAACTATAAATCCTACAAAGCTGTTCTTTGTATATATTCTAGACATCGATAATAAAAGTCTGCACAGAAACATTCACGTTGATTGGGGGTTTTGTTCCGGGTTAAACATTATTGAATTTTATGACAGAACATCCCTGTGGCCTTTCCGATAGGCATAAAAATTCAAGTACTTGTGCCAATTTCTTTTCTAAAAGTTGATAAATCCTAAAGTGAAACTCAATGATTTTGATGGGAAATTAAGCTATTAATATTTGTATCGTAGGTTTATGGTGGCCAGGTTGGTGTCCCAAAGTGGTACACCAAGATGGCGGCCGCATACAAAGTTATAAAAAATTGTCATGAAATCATTGCCCCACAGTTCGGTTACGAAAATTTGAGTTATAAGTGTATTTTTGGCTAGTTCTACAAGGACCATCAATGCAATTTCGTCAATGAAAACCAATTCTGCGATGGACAGTGACGTTATTGAGAACCACCAATTTATCGAAAATACTGATACATATTACTACAACCGATGTCCTGAAATATTTACCAAATTACCTTTGTCAAGGTGATGGTCTGTCCAGAGGCAAACGTCATGGGAAATGACAAGGAATCCACAACTGACGAAAGCACCTCGTATACCTTAAACAGTAAAGTAAAAGTAAAGCAACTTTATTTAACGTCGGTAACTCGCGACAGTCTGGTAAGACTGATAAACTTAAAGCCGACGTGGGACCTACTATTTTACGTCCTTTATCCGAGAAGACGTGAAGGTCTAACCATTTGCAGTTCGAGAACAAGATTGTTTCACAAAGGCAGCACTCAGGGTCTTCAAATAACTGAGTAGAAGGTTCTGGTCCGGCTGGGATTTGAACCCGGAGACCGGGTTTAACCGGAGCTTAACCACTGAGCTAACCGGTAGTGTTTGAGTAACTCGCTACGCCATTATAGCATGCCTCTAGCATAATAAGTTCCTCTAAAGCTAATGGCTATTACACAAATTAACATAATTACGTTAGGGTTAGGAGGGGGAGGAGGAGGAGTGGAAGGGAAAATGTGTTCCCTATTCCCCTTCTTCGCTCATCTTCTCTTTGCAATGCTCGAAACTTTGTATTTATGAACTAGTCCCAGGGTTCCAGAGTTCAAAGGTAGAGAGAACAGTAGAGAGAAAATGTGAGTTTTTTATGGATTCCGAACCCATACCCTTCTGTCATCAAAGCCATCGTGATAACCACTACACTACAATTAAAGCGAACGTCCCCTCCCCTCCCCTCGAAGTGTGACAAATTCTCAGCTAAATGCTTTATTAGTGCCCAGTCCTTTAGCAGCCAGGGCATCTGTTGAGCAATAGTCCAATTCGTAGTTATTGAAAGGTAACCAAGCCTAGCCTCGCATGGAGGCTGGAGTTGATCCTGCACTGATACAAACCATCTTTCTATGAATATGGATATATTTTGATTATCATGCGAACTAGATACAAGCATCTAACTCGATGTTACCAAAGACTTGGCTACCTTTCAAAATGGCGGTCAAGAACTGCGAATTGGACTATTCCATTCCTTAGAAACTCTAGACTACTGCTAGTTTCGAGAGTCTGTTCTCAGTTACCAAGACGTATTTTAATGAATCTCGCTTTACCTGAGCAAGGCAATCCAAGTGCTGCTCCTTTCCCATCGCCATTTCTAAAAGCACCCTCGGTACCGACTCCCATTTACCGAGTTCCGAACCCAGACTGCTATGACTCTCTTTACCTGCACGGTCATTTCCATTGGATGTCACGTACTCGTTTGAAAGGTCATTACTGCGTGACTGATGCATCTTGCGTGACAAATGTTCCAGAGCTATCAAGCGCACTTCGTATTCGGGCGAACAAAGAAGATGATGAACAACTTGATGATGGCGTATCTCCGTTGATTCCGTTTTTGTTGATTCTCGTTGGTGGCTTTCTTCAGCGGTAAAGGCTTCTTTTGAGGAAGGCAAAGGAGAAGAAGAGTATTCGGAACGCTCCCGAGGTCCTTGTTTGTATTTATCTTGCGAGCTGATAGATTCTTTGGCAAGTACTGGTGTTTTTGTGTTCAGAGCTGATGAGCCATCCTCAGACTTCGTCATGCCAATTGTATCCTGCAGATGTAAGGCCTCGAACACCATCTCAGCCTCGACAGACTTTAAGCAAATAGATGCCGAGATGTCTCTTAGGAATACGTTGCCAATAGCAACATGATCACGGGACATGCGTAGTAGATTGCTAGAGTCGTTGACTGTGCTAAACATTTCATCCCTGGCAACACTGGTGACGTGTGCACGCATGCGCAGTACCTGTGCCTTTGTGTCTTGACTCATATCGGTTATATTTCTATCTGATATTCAAAAGATTGCCCTATATCATTATGACGTCACGGCTTGTTTATGAGGGGAACAGAATCGACACGAACAATAGAATTTTGAACAAATCTGCTCTGCTGAGAAAAAAATTACTTCGAATTTTCTGGCTTCGGTATATCAGCTGTATCAATGCTTATCCCACAATATTTACCGTATTTGGTGGCTGTTACCGCTATTCTACGTTGTACAAAATGCATTTGATAGAGATTTCCTTTGTGTTGTTGCTGTTTTGTCCCCCTCCCGCGACCGTGATCCTTAGCATTTAAACAAAATTTTTTTTTGATTTGACGTCATAATGATATAGGACAATTTTGGTTTGTCAAAGCTCATTGTTTTCATTAGATATATTAAGAAATTATGCACAATGACAGAAATGACTCTACTTAGACACAGGTTACTCAGCTCAAACTAAATCCACAAGAAATGGAAAAGAAAAACTTATTTTACAACCAAAAGTAAAACTCGACATTGGTCTTTGCTGAAGCCCTTTTTGAGGTCTCATTTTGTTGGTCCCTCTTGTATCCCAAACAACACGCTCGATAGCCTTTCTGTTTAATTTTTTGCAAGAGAAACAGGAAGCAGCGTTACTCAGTTGTTCGGTTTCACTTTTAGCAACAGAAAAGGAAAAAGGTAGAGCAAAACAGTGTTGTTCTTTGATAAGATTTATACAATCAACAATGCGAAACGCATGTTCTGATTGGTCGATAGCCATGTGTTATTAGAGTACAGATGCACAGATGACGTCACGTTTATCCAATAAATAGTGTAGTGTGAAACGCATGTTCTGATTGGTCAATAGCCATGTGTTATTAGAGTACAGATGCACAGATGACGTCACGTTTATACAATAAATAGTGTAGTGTGAAACGCATGTTCTGATTGGTCAATAGCCATGTGTTATTAGAGTACAGATGCACAGATGACGCCATGTTTATACAATAAATAGTGTAGTGTGAAACGCATGTTCTGATTGGTCAATAGCCATGTGTTATTAGAGTACAGATGCACAGATGACGTCACGTTTATACAATAAATTGTGTAGTGTAAAACGCATGTTCTGATTGGTCAATAGCCATGTGTTATTAGAGTACAGATGCACAGATGACGTCACGTTTATACAATAAATAGTGTAGTGTGAAACGCATGTTCTGATTGGTCAATAGCCATGTGTTATTAGAGTACAGATGCACAGATGACGTCACGTTTATACAATAAATAGTGTAGTGTGAAACGCATGTTCTGATTGGTCAATAGCCATGTGTTATTAGAGTACAGATGCACAGATGACGTCACGTTTATACAATAAATAGTGTAGTGTGAAACGCATGTTCTGCTTGGTCAATAGCCATGTGTTATTAGTGTACAGATGCACAGATGACGTCACGTTTATACAATAAATAGTGTAGTGTAAAACGTATGTTCTGTTTGGTCAATAGCCATGTGTTATTAGGGTACAGATGCACAGATGACGTCACGTTTATACAATAAATAGTGTAGTGTGAAACGCATGTTCTGATTGGTCAATAACCATGTGTTATTAGAGTACAGATGCACAGATGACGTCACGTTTATACAATAAATAGTGTAGTGTGAAACGATGTTCTGATTGGTCAATAGCCATGTGTTATTAGAGTACAGATGCACAGATGACGTCACGTTTATACAATAAATAGTGTAGTGTAAAACGCATGTTCTGATTGGTCAATAGCCATGTGTTATTAGAGTACAGATGCACAGATGACGTCACGTTTATACAATAAATAGTGTAGTGTAAAACGCATGTTCTGATTGGTCAATAGCCATGTGTTATTAGAGTACAGATGCACAGATGACGTCACGTTTATACAATAAATAGTGTAGTGTGAAACGCATGTTCTGATTGGTCAATAGCCATGTGTTATTAGAGTACAGATGCACAGATGACGCCATGTTTATACAATAAATAGTGTAGTGTGAAACGCATGTTCTGATTGGTTAATAGCCATGTGTTATTAGAGTACAGATGCACAGATGACGTCACGTTTATACAATAAATAGTGTAGTGTGAAACGCATGTTCTGATTGGTCAATAGCCATGTGTTATTAGAGTACAGATGCACAGATGACGTCACGTTTATACAATAAATAGCGTAGTGTGAAACGCATGTTCTGATTGGTCAATAGCCATGTGTTATTAGAGTACAGATGCACAGATGACGTCACGTTTATACAATAAATAGTGTAGTGTGAAACGCATGTTCTGATTGGTCAATAGCCATGTGTTATTAGAGTACAGATGCACAGATGACGTCATGTTTATACAATAAATAGTGTAGTGTGAAACGCATGTTCTGATTGGTCAATAGCCATGTGTTATTAGAGTACAGATGACGTCACGTTTATACAATAAATAGTGTAGTGTAAAACGCATGTTCTGATTGGTCAATAACCATGTGTTATTAGAGTACAGATGACGTCACGTTTATACAATAAATAGTGTAGTGTAAAACGCATGTTCTGATTGGTCAATAGCCATGTGTTATTAGAGTACAGATGCACAGATGACGTCACGTTTATACAATAAATAGTGTAGTGTGAAACGCATGTTCTGATTGGTCAATAACCATGTGTTATTAGAGTACAGATGACGTCACGTTTATACAATAAATAGTGTAGTGTAAAACGCATGTTCTGATTGGTCAATAGCCATGTGTTATTAGAGTACAGATGCACAGATGACGTCACGTTTATACAATAAATAGTGTAGTGTGAAACGCATGTTCTGATTGGTCAATAACCATGTGTTATTAGAGTACAGATGACGTCACGTTTATACAATAAATAGTGTAGTGTAAAACGCATGTTCTGATTGGTCAATAGCCATGTGTTATTAGAGTACAGATGCACAGATGACGTCACGTTTATACAATAAATAGTGTAGTGTGAAACGCATGTTCTGATTGGTCAATAACCATGTGTTATTAGAGTACAGATGACGTCACGTTTATACAATAAATAGTGTAGTGTAAAACGCATGTTCTGATTGGTCAATAGCCATGTGTTATTAGAGTACAGATGCACAGATGACGTCACGTTTATACAATAAATAGTGTAGTGTGAAACGCATGTTCTGATTGGTCAAAAGCCATGTGTTATTAGAGTACAGATGCACAGATGACGTCACGTTTATACAATAAATAGTGTAGTGTGAAACGCATGTTCTGATTGGTCAATAGCCATGTGTTATTAGAGTACAGATGCACAGATGACGCCACGTTTATACAATAAATAGTGTAGTGTGAAACGCATGTTCTGATTGGTCAATAGCCATGTGTTATTAGAGTACAGATGCACAGATGACGTCACGTTTATCCAATAAATAGTGTAGTGTGAAACGCATGTTCTGATTGGTCAATAGCCATGTGTTATTAGAGTACAGATGCACAGATGACGCCACGTTTATACAATAAATAGTGTAGTGTGAAACGCATGTTCTGATTGGTCAATAGCCATGTGTTATTAGAGTACAGATGCACAGATGACGTCACGTTTATACAATAAATAGTGTAGTGTGAAACGCATGTTCTGATTGGTCAATAGCCATGTGTTATTAGAGTACAGATGCACAGATGACGTCACGTTTATACAATAAATAGTGTAGTGTGAAACGCATGTTCTGATTGGCCAATAGCCATGTGTTATTAGAGTACAGATGCACAGATGACGTCACGTTTATACAATAAATAGTGTAGTGTGAAACGCATGTTCTGATTGGTCAATAGCCATGTGTTATTAGAGTACAGATGCACAGATGACGTCACGTTTATACAATAAATAGTGTAGTGTGAAACGCATGTTCTGATTGGTCAATAGCCATGTGTTATTAGAGTACAGATGCACAGATGACGTCACGTTTATACAATAAATAGTGTAGTGTGAAACGCATGTTCTGATTGGTCAATAGCCATGTGTTATTAGAGTACAGATGCACAGATGACGTCACGTTTATACAATAAATAGTGTAGTGTGAAACGCATGTTCTGATTGGTCGATAGCCATGTGTTATTAGAGTACAGATGCACAAATGACGTCATGTTTTGCATGAAAGCATTTCTTTGCCTCCTTTTATCGCTAATTATTGTAATATATGCAAATATATGCCATGTTTACGCGGGCCTGTCCTCTTGGAGATGCACAGACAACGTCACAAAGTAACGAGAACAACGTTAAAAGTAACACCACTCGACTGCAGCTCGTGGGCGTCGTGGCGCACTTCTTTGTTCTCGTCGCGCTGTGACGTCATCTGTGTATCGATAAGAGGACAGACGTACAGCAGATTCACAAATATTTCTTAAAGTGCGATTTTGATAGCTTATGAATCTCCGAAAAGTTTTGAGTACTTCTGTGAAGAAAGTTTTGGTTTAAAGTGAATACTTTATGTTCTACGCTTGTTTGAAATCGTGTAAATATGACCTTTCCTGACCCATGACCGCGTAAGTGAAAGCCTGGGTCGAAACCTGGGTAGACGTCATCTTGACGTCATATAATTAATTCGGCTTTGCAATCATTTGAAGAAATACTTAACATGTTGACTAAAATGACTTTTTTCTTTACTAACAACTCAAAAACTGTGTATATTTTCTATGCATCGATGTTGTTGTGACAAAAAGGCGCCATGGAGAATAATGCAATAATGAGATGACGTCTACCCAGGTTTCGACCCAGGCTTTTACTTACGCGGTCATGGGTCAGAAAAGGTCACATTTACACGATTTCAAACAAGCGTAGAACATAAAGTATTCACTTTAAACCAAAACTTTCTTCACAGAAGTACTCAAAACTTAAGCTATCAAAATTGCAAAAGGGTGATAGTCACTTTAACTATTGACATACCTGGAGATCTAAGCCAATGACACTCGATTAACAGACTTAGTGTAATTTCCAGGAACACGGCTCGTGTTAGGTCGCATGGATTGAGTCTGTACCAAGCAACATAAATAAAATAAATAACATTTTAAAATGACAACCATGTGCCTCTTATTAGACAGAACTAAAGCACAGCACTAACTAATAGTGAAATATTGCAAACCCACATTCATACTTTTCTCGTTTAACCCTTCAAGCCCCAAGATATCAGAACAAAGTGAAGCAGGCAGCTGATGAGAATATTGGAGTTGATCACCTGGGAAAAAAACATTTTGATGTAACACCAAATTCTCTTAACTTACACTACAAAAAATGTATGAAGATTAGTAAGGAAAATTTGGATGGCAATTTTGGTGGTAATGGGAAAAAGAACCGCAGCAAAAATCTGAGTTTCAGATGTGACCTGAAGAATGCCTGTTTGGTTGGAGTTAAAGAATATGGCGGTAAACCAAATGGACCGTCAATTTCGTAGGATTCTGAGTTATCGAGCTAGAACAAGTCAGTTGCTGGCGTAGGAAGTAAAACTAGCAGTATAATACAATACAATATTCTTTATTTACAGAGGGAAGACACATTAACCCTACATAGTTATCTAACATGCGGCCCTCGGTGATACCATACTCGGTATAAAAGAATCGGTTGCAAATAAAGATAAAGGAATATAATTATATTTCAGTGACTACTGGATTTTAGGTTCGCTAATGTCTCTATTGGTATCTAACCGCCTCCCGGTTAGCTCAGTGGTGAAGCACCAGCCTGTCGTGCGGGAGATAGAGGATTCAAAACTCCAACCAGACTGTCAACACTCAGGATCTTGACATAACTGAGCAGAACGTGTGGCATTTACATAATCCAACAGTAACCGGTTAGACCTTCACCTCTTCTCGGATAAGGACGTAAACTGTTGGACTATAAAGTCAACAGAGGGCCATGTGGAAGATTATTGAGCAACGTGTTAGCAGTAAACGTATTACCCTCTATAAATAAAGTGACTTTCATTTACTATACTTTGGTACCATCTCCTTTACTTTGAAAACAATCTCAAGTCAGTGCCCCTTGGGGTACGTATAGTTAGGTTTTTGTTTTTCAAGCATCACTCACTTGGTTCCAATCCACATGAGCTGTTCGATTAGCGGTAGAACGTCACGTGCTACAAGGAGCTTGAGTTGTTTAGTAGGGCCACGTTCAGTGAGGTGCTCCTGGATAAGGTGCTGAATCTGGAGCCAAGATAAACAAATTTACACCACCACCACACAACAACAAAAATAGAATATGAATAGTCTACTATCGATATATGCTTCACTTGTCACGCACCTTACTCTTTTGATTCACGAAGCCGAATAGAATACATCTAATTGACGCCGAAGCCTCATATTGAAACCTTTATGCGGGACAAGTAAAGCATCTAACGATAGTGGGCTATTAGACAAGTACCTAATATGGTTTATGCTGCTAGCCTGAGAAAACAGCCAACTCATATCGCCCGAGTCGGCTGTTTTCTCAGGCTAGCATAAACCGGAAGTCAAAATCGCATCTGCTCCTGCGAGCATAGCAACGGTGTTGCATAGCAACGGAATGTGTCAATGGGCCCTTAATGCAACTATTCTCGACGCACTATTGTTCCTTTAACGGGTTGTGAAAATGAAACGAAAGACGATGACATTCTGCGGGATTTGCTAATATAAGCGATAAAAATCGTTCGAAGCTTGACCTCCATGTTCATTTGAATACTGAGAGTAAAAGACAGACTACGAACTTACTTGTAGCAGTGTACCATGCATCCTGTTTTGGTGAACTCCGTCTGAATTACTGCAAAGGAAGTAGTTTAAATATCATTCAGACAGCGGCCTAATGGAAAGTGCTGAGCGACAATTTATGAAATACTCAGCGACCTAAACACTCCACTGCCATCTCGATTAGCCGTCTTTTTATTTCAGATGGCAGAAGTACTTTCTCGTGTTCCTTTATAACAGTGTTCTCACCAAACTGTGCCATTGCGGGATTCTCGCATTTTGTTTTTTCGAAATGGCGCACTAAAAATATACTCGAGAGCCCTAAGGGTGGAAATCGGAAAAGCTAGCTGTTATAATTAGTTCTAAAAGGAAAACAACGGTAAAATAATTTGTTAAACCAAGAGAGCATAAGTAAGACAGGGAATCTCGTAGTGTGTGGCGTGCGATGATAATGTCGAATAAAATCTATTTTTACTAACCGGAAGCAGTTGAAGCAAAGTGGGCGCACGCGCGCGACAACTAAAAAAAATGGCGCGAAATTATTGGCCTGCAAAAGCTGGCAAAATATTTTCGCGCCATTTTGTAGTTGTCGCGCGCGTGCGCCCACTTTGCTTCAACTGCTTCCGGTTAGTAAAAATAGATTTTATATAAGGGCTGTTGAAAGTCAGGTCCTGGCTAATCCTCAGATCGATTTGGAATTTAGCGTTGTTGGATTTTGCGGAGGGAGAAAAACCGGAGAACCCGGAGATAAGAAAGGCATTTGGCCTCTTCCGAGTAAACCGTATTCCGTTCATTAATATGTTTATTAAACTCGGGAGCAGAATGAACAGAATGCTGTTCTGTTCACTCCGAAACGGAATATGTCCAAAAAGAACACGATTACCGTCTATTCTAGTTATTCGTATTCCGGAATAGTCCCAAAAAGAACGCGCACAAAGATTGCCTTACCTTGCTGGCAGGGATGTGAGAAGTTGTCGTAGGACTTGTAAAAACGACTCCCCCGTTACTAGTGGCACGATTGCACGTGCTGCCATGGAACGGGTCTTCATCACTGAACTTCCCCCACATCTGAAAATCACAATCATTATTACAAATATGTGCAAACCATCAGGTTCTTTAGATACGCGCTTAAAAGCGTGCGGGCAAATCAAGAGTTCAAAGCCCGGCCGGACCAACACCCACAGGGTCTAAATAACTGAAAAGAGCGTCCTGCCTTCGCAAAATAAGTTCGATTCCATAGTGCAAATGGGTTGGTCTTGGAAGCAGTGGAAAACCCGGAGGCAACAGTAATACAATCTAAAATTACCATTTTATATAAACGTTGATGAAAAACGTTCCTTAAATTAAATCTTCCTTTAATAAACGTTTGCTTAAAGTGCCCTACGATCAGGTTTTCACATAGCGATGTTTTTGCATATTTCTAAAGTAAAATTGCTATATTTTTTTAATGTCCAAACCGTTTTTCGATATGACGACGGAATTTTTATTTTTTTGGGTCCGAATCTTGAATGTCCGCCATTATACGCGAACCCGTTCCTATTAGGTTTTCCCATACTTTTTTCAAGTCTTTCATTATCAAAATTCATCCCATTACATGTACAGCTTCCCTGCTAGCAGAGATAATTTCTATATAAGCATGTAATGGATAAACATGGTTCAATATGGTTCAAGATGGCTAAACAGTTCCACATGGTTCAAGATTGCTACATGACATCGTTCAAAATGGTTCAAGATAGCTAAATATCGCTTAATGGTTCAACATTGCTGGGTTTAGAGCAAGTTCCTTCAGTTCCGCTAATTTCTATAGAAACATGGCTACACATGGTTCAAGATGGCTAGGCATGTTCAGTGAAACAATGCCGTTAATTTGCTAAGGCGCCTGGCTGGTTGTACTATAAAGAAAAATAAAGGATATATGAGGACAGATTAGCAACATTTTTCAACTAAACAATCATGTTCAACACGTTTCACACCCCCTGCTAGTATTTCAACTTCAACATTCCAGAGGACCTACCGGCCTCTTTTTCGTGTTGTGACCGCGCGAGTTATGCATAGTGTGTATGGCTAAGTTTATAGCGGTTAAAACAACGATTCCATGTTGAACCATGTTCCGCCATCCTGAACCATGATTAACCATGCTTATATATAAATTAGCGGAACAGAAGTGGCTTGCTAGCAATCCAGTTCGGTTTCTTAAAGTGATTACAACGGCCATTTGCCAATAACCACTGAAATAAAATCTTATAGTCTATCAGATGCAAAAAAACAAGTGAGAACAAACCAGTTCACGGCTCATGTGATTCCAGGAACTGCTATCACACTAATACGACTGTTCACTGTTTGTTGTTCATTGCTTACCGTTCAATGCGATCAACGTTTTTGAAACAGGTAAATATTGAGCTATAACAAAATAAGCCGTTGCCTTTACACGACAAGCATTTTGGGTACAGCACTCCTAACTTGGGCACGGCATTCCTAACTTGGGCACGACACTCCTAACTTGGGCACGGCATTCCTAACTTGGGCACGACACTCCTAACTTGGGCACGGCACTCCTAACTTGGGCACGGCATTCCTAACTTGGGCACGGCATTCCTAACTTGGGCACGACACTCCTAAGTTGGGCACGGCACTCCTAACTTGGGTACGGCACTCCTAACTTGGGCACGGCACTCCTAACTTGAGCACGGCACTCCTAACTTGGGTTCGGCACTCCTAACTTGAGCACGGCACTCCTAACTTGAGCACGGCACTCCTAACTTGGGCACGGCACTCCTAACTTGAGCACGGCACTCCTAACTTGAGCACGGCACTCCTAACTTGGGTTCGGCACTCCTAACTTGGGCACGGCACTCCTAACTTGGGCACGGCACTCCTAACTTGGGCACGGCACTCCTAACTTGAGCACGGCACTCCTAACTTGGGTTCGGCACTCCTAACTTGGGCACGGCACTCCTAACTTGGGCACGGCACTCCTAACTTGAGCACGGCACTCCTAACTTGAGCACGGCACTCCTAACTTGAGCACGGCACTCCCAACTTGGGTTCGGCACTCCTAACTTGGGCACGGCACTCCTAACTTGAGCACGGCACTCCTAACTTGAGCACGGCACTCCTAACTTGAGCACGGCACTCCTAACTTGGGCACTGCACTCCTAACTTGAGCACGGCACTCCTAACTTGAGCACGGCACTCCTAACTTGGGTTCGGCACTCCTAACTTGGGCATGGCACTCCTAACTTGGGCACGGCACTCCTAACTTGGGCACGGTACTAATAACAGGCAGCTCGAGACTACCTTTCCACGGCACCCCTAGACCTCCAAGCTATCAGTAGTGCTATAAAAGAACCCATTCACGTGTTTATGGCCTGTCACTCACCTGATGATGTACGGGACGAAGGGCACCATGTTGAGTGTAGAATCGACGCCATCCATTGACGAAGGGTAGAGCCTGGATAACAGTACTAGGACCGGGTAGAGACTGGGATGGAGATGAAGAGCTGTGGACCTAATGATACACAAGAACTCAAGAAAATATTACATGGACCTTCGGCTGAAAAACAATGTTTGCGTTTTTTTTTTATGGCTGCCTAAATATATTGCTGTGCTTGTCTCCTGTTAATTGTATACTTGATGTCAATTATGGACTGATCTTTCTGTCCATAAAACTCATTTGAATTTCCTGTGCGCCGCCATCTTGGATCTTATGACGTCACCGTGTTGCCCCTATTGCTACACAGGCAACTACTCTTTCTCGAAATAACACAACAGGTTCTTTCACGTCCCTCTCGTATAGATTAGAAGAGGAAGAAGACAAGGCCAACGGCTTATACGTTCCTGCCCAAGGACCCGGCCAGGATTCGAACCCCTGACCTCCCGCACTCTAGACCGTGCTCTACCAACTGAGCTAACCAGTGAAGCGGTAATACGCCCCTCTTGGTTATATGCCCATCCATCTGGTAACAAAAGCCCTTGCCTTTACACGACAAGAATTTTGTCACGGCACTCCTGAATTTGGCACGGCACTCCTAACTTGGGCACGGTACTCCAAACAAGCGGACCGAGACTACCTTTTCACAGGGACTCCGGGCACGCGTACCCTTATTTTTGTCCTGTAAATGTTCTGGGGTCCCGTGTGCTATAAAATTCCTCCCAGTCATAAACCAAACCGGATATAAGCCCCCTTCTTCCCAGCCCTGTCCTCATCTCTTTAAATTGATTGAAAAAAATCCAGTTTATTATTGTAATGTTTCGAGCTCGAATACAAATAAAATGAAGATATATACACTCTGACAAGTTTGTATGGATAGTGGAAAGGCTAGTATCAAAAAGAGTTAAAGACTTAGTAGCTTTTTCATTCCAGTTATAAATCCCCCACATATAAGCCCCTCCGTTTAAGTGCTCCCAAGTCCCTTAGGAAGACGTATAATCCCAGGGCTTATAACCGGAATTTTACGGTATGTAAACCTTTCGATGGTTTCAGTAGCTTTTTGTAGTTCTTCTAACAGGAAGGAATGGAGCGTAGGGAATCTTGTGAAGAATTCTCGACCAGTCATACTGAAAACAAATAGATCAACATCATAATCATATTTATTATAACTGTTATTAAATTTACAATTAGTACTTGTGATGTTATTGCTATTTAACAATTAAACTACGAGCTCGAAGTTTCTATTAGCCATAGAACTGAGAGTGAGTCCTACCCCCTCTTCTCCCTCCTCCCATCCCCTCCCTCCTTTCACTCTTCCCCTTCTCTCTCTTCACCCTCCTCCTCCCTCTCTCTCCCTCCTCCACCTTCTTCTCGCTCCTCCTCCCTCCCCTCCCTCTTCTTCCTCCTCCTCCCTCCCTTCTCCCATCCCCTCCCTCCTCTTCCCCTTATCCCCCGTTTTCCTCTTCCCCTCCTACCTCCTCCTCATGTTTCTTGCAATTTCAAATTATTTCCAAAATGTATCGTAGTAAGTCTAAATCTAACAAGAGCAAAGTACTTTTAATGAGGTATTTGGTTACCAGTTCCTCCGTGAATGCTCGTCCTTGGATTTCTTCACGCCAATTATTCTCGTCATCAGAGCGCTGAACAGCAGCGTAGACGAGTTGCGCACCTGAGACACACAACACGAGAAAGTGAGTACAGGAGAAGTGTAGTGGAGCAAGACAACACGAGACGAGTTAAACAAAACGAGCAAATGAATACAGGAGAAGTGTCAACACAACACGAACGAACAAACCCTTCTTTGTACCATACCAACTTTATTTGTATTGTTTAAGCAATGATTCACTTACTTAAATACAAAAACGATTTGGTTGATGAATGCCGTCTGAGATGTCTACAGTCGAAGTTACAAGCATAAAACTGTATGCTATTGGACGTAAAGATAACACCGTCTAGCCAATGGGAAAGGGTGAACACAAACGATCTTTCGGAATCACAACGTACTCCAAATATCATTTTCGTTGAAATCATGCATAGTTAGTTTGATTAAACTAAATTGAAAATTAAAATTAAAATTATGTATAGAATGCTCAACTTCTAAAGTTATCTCATGAAAATATATTGCTTTGTTGATTTTCCATTGGATTTATGAGTATCCACCAATGAAATTACGAGAAAGAAGAATATAACATTTACACCTTTTACATTCAGTTGCCGTGCTCCAATTCTTAGGCGAACCATTACTTAGAGTGTATTTCATTAGTCGCATTTTTGTCGTTTTTTTAATTCATGGTTCAAACAAAATTCAGAACGTTTTCTTCAAGGACTTTTCAAGGACTTATCAAGAACAATCCACACTTTTCTTGACTCGTTTTCTGCAGCTTCACACATTAACGAACTCAAAATTCTACGCAATTTAGACCCAATGTAAGACCTTTCTCTGAATTGTTTGAATGATGAATTATTCGGTGCCGCTCTAATGGTCTTTTGAAGGCAAAATGAGGCTGTTTCCAAGGATGTTTCAACAAAATTCAAGGAGTTTTGTTCAACATGTCAAGGATAAAACCTAATCTGCCGAAATACAAGCACTTTTCAAGGACCGTGCTTCAGTCACTTCAGTTCTGAAGATGGCATGGAGGAATTGCTCGAAGCAAATTAATAAGTCCAATGCACCACTCCAAGCAATTTTTTTTTTCAATGTGAGAAATAAAATGCTCCTAATGCATACCGCCCAGTTGTCAGACACGAAGCCACTTATCGCCACCATCAGTCCATCGGCCACAAAAGGGAACACATCCTCTCCTAGTCGTGTGTCACGGTACATGGCGCGTAGGATGTTACGGGCGTGTACCTAATTACCCCAACATACAATAAATACATTAGTATAGTGATAATGACGACAGTATAGGGGAACACATCCTCTCCTAGTCGTGTGTCGCGGTACATGGCGCGTAGGATGTTACGGGCGTGCACCTAATTACCCCAACATACAATAAATGCATTAGTATGTTGATAATGATGGCAGAAAAGGGAACACATCATCCCATACTCGCCCTAGTCGTTGTCTAAGTGGTCCTAGTTACAGAAGTCACGCTGTAGTTGTAATGTATTTAGTTCTCGTTGTCTAAGTGGCCCTGGTTAAAGTAGTCACACTGTAGTTGTAATGTGTTTAGTTCTCGTTGTCTAAGTGGCCCTGGTTACAGTAGTCACACTGTAGTTGTAATGTGTTTAGTTCTCGTTGTCGAAGTGGCCCTGGTTACAGTAGTCACACTGTAGTTGTAATGTGTTTAGTTCTCGTTCTCTAAGTGGCCCTGGTTACAGTAGTCACACTAGTTGTAATGTGTTTAGTTCTCGTTGTCTAAGTGGCCCTGGTTACAGTAGTCACACTGTAGTTGTAATGTGTTTAGTTCTCGTTGTCTAATTGGCCCTGGTTACAGTAGTCACACTGTAGTTGTAATGTGTTTAGTTCTCGTTGTCTAAGTGGTCCTGGTTACAGTAGTCACACTGTAGTTGTAATGTGTTTAGTTCTCGTTGTCTTAGTGGTCCTGGCTACAGTAGTCGCACTGCAGTTGTAATATGTTTAGTTCTCGTTGTCTAAGTGGCAATGGTTACAGTAGTCACACTGTAGTTGTAATGTGTTTAGTTCTCGTTGTCTAAGTGGCCCTTGTTACAGTAGTCACACTGTAGTTGTAATGTGACTGTTTAGTTCTCGTTGTCTAAGTGGCCCTGGTTACAGTAGTCACACTGTAGTTGTAATGTGTTTAGTTCTCGTTGTCTAATTGGCCCTGGTTACAGTAGTCACACTGTAGTTGTAATGTGTTTAGTTCTCGTTGTCTAAGTGGTCCTGGTTACAGTAGTCACACTGTAGTTGTAATGTGTTTAGTTCTCGTTGTCTAAGTGGTCCTGGCTACAGTAGTCGCACTGCAGTTGTAATATGTTTAGTTCTCGTTGTCTAAGTGGCAATGGTTACAGTAGTCACACTGTAGTTGTAATGTGTTTAGTTCTCGTTGTCTAAGTGGCCCTGGTTACAGTAGTCACACTGTAGTTGTAATGTGTTTAGTTCTTGTTGTCTAATTGGTCCTGGTTACAGTAGTCACACTGTAGTTGTAATGTGTTTAGTTCTCGTTGTCTAAGTGGTCCTGGTTACAGTAGTCACACTGTAGTTGTAATGTGTTTAGTTCTTGTTGTCTAAGTGGCCCTGGTTACAGTAGTCACACTGTAGTTATAATGTGTTTAGTTCTCGTTGTCTAAGTGGCCCTGGTTACAGTAGTCACACTGTAGTTGTAATGTGTTTAGTTCTCGTTGTCTAAGTGGTCCTGGTTACAGTAGTCACACTGTAGTTGTAATGTGTTTAGTTCTCGTGGTCTAAGTAGTCCTGGTTTGTAGTTGTAATGTGTTTAGTTCTCGTTGTCTAAGTGGTCCTGGTTACAGTAGTCACACTGTAGTTGTAATGTGTTTAGTTCTCGTTGTCTAAGTGGTCCTGGTTACAGTAGTCACACTGTAGTTGTAATGTGTTTAGTTCTCGTGGTCTAAGTAGTCCTGGTTACAGTAGTCACACTGTAGTTGTAATGTGTTTAGTTCTCGTTGTCTAAGTGGCCCTGGTTACAGTAGTCACACTGTAGTTGTAATGTGTTTAGTTCTCGTTGTCTAAGTGGTCCTGGTTACAGTAGTCACACAGTAAAGGATTTTTTTTGGACAACAGGCATAGGCTCGATACCTGAGGCAGGCTGGAATCTTGAGGCTTCGATTTGTCAATAGGTTGAGCAGCCATGAGAATGAGATCTGCAAAAGAACAAAACACGAGTCAACGTGGGTAGAATGAGCCGTAGTCCTGACACAGCAGTCAAACGTAGCAGTCATGCGTAGTAGCATGACAAACAATACGGCAGAATGTAAACACTGGAAATTCCCGGGCAACTAGCTCGAGTTTTTAATAGTATTTCCTACTGTATTACCCCAAGCTATTCATTTTAAATATCTTCACCGCCGAGAAATACTGAGGGCAGCTTGTGCCAATAATGCACTGCCCAAACTACGAGAGTTTCGAACAGCAAACCCCCCCCCCCTCCCCCTCCCCCCAAGGTAAATTCTCAAGGTCCCAAAGCAGGGGTGGCGCAGTGGTTCAGCGCTTCGCCTCTCACATCTGTGGCCCAGGTTCGATTCCCGGACGTGGCGCCATATGTGAGTTGAGTTTGTTGAGTTTTTCTCCGGGTTCTCAGGTTTTTCCACCCTTCGCAAAAACCAACACGCTAAATTCCAATTCGATCTGTGGATTAGCCGGGACCTGGCTTTGATAAGCCCCCATGGTTGTTTCAGGTCTCGTTAGAAATTCAGAGGGGTCTTCATCCTCAAGACTATACCCACCTTTCATTACACGTTTGAAGCAGGCTTTTCCGGCAGCAAAAGGTTCTGTCGTCACGATGGCCTTATTTGTGTGGTACAAAAGAGAAGTAGGTCATTAAAATTAATATAAACTACTTTATTTACGTGTATATTCTTGTAGCTGACGCTAGAAAGGGTCTGTTTATCGGGGACACGGATTCCTCGGTTGACTTGGAATTTGGATTGGTTTTTGAGGAGGTAGGACAACCGGAGAATCCGGAGAAAAACCCTCGGAGCAAGGGCGAGATATGACGCCGAGTCCGGGAATTGAATCCGGGCCGCACCAAATTCAAACATGTCGAACCTAATTGATTTATGCGTCGCTCTTATGTCATCATAACAGTGCGACTACTGACACAGGAACTACTTAGACAACGAGAACTAAACACATTGCAATACGAAAATAAAGCTTTCCAAAATACAAATCCTAGCATGTCTTCATTCAAAAGACTTCGACTTCAGAACTTGTCCACGAAATTTGCCTTTACTGGATCGAGGCTCGAGCAAGTTAAAATACTATTGTTTTGTACTTGGCACTGATTGGCTCAAATAACCGTAAGACGGAATGCTTTATGTTCGTTCTACAATGTGATTGGTTCTCGTTGTCTGTGGCCCCGGTTTCTGTAGTTGCGCTGTAATTCATCTATTTGATTCGGCTAATCAGTGGAGCAGCGTCTGAAATGAGCCAAAGACTATCATTAAGAGTTTATACCTGGACGAAAAAGGGCACTCCCGCGCTACGTCTGGTACCACTTAACACCCCAGACGGCACGGCCGCCGTGATGTCAGACATTACCGTGTCGAGCCACTGTGAGGGAAACTGACGAAGACACGCGTCGGGACACCTGAGAGCAGTCAATAGGGGAAATGACGTCACACATCAGTAATTTGTGAATTAATATATTTGCAATGCTTTTTACAAAGAAAAATCACAACACAAATAGCGTGTGGTGTAGGAAATAAAACACGACGAACTATAACTGTAGATGTTAGGGGTTGTTTATTAGAGTATGGGTACTTATTGGAATAGAATACCACGGGTGAGAGAAGGGGCGTTAATTGAATTGGGCGCCTATTTAAATAATAAGCCTTGTTACCCCACGCGCTCATTAGAATGTTTTCGTTATGTATGAAGGTGAATACCAAGAATGCTGGCTGAGATATTTACGGGCAACGGAGGACCATGAAGAGTCTCAAGATCACCCCCATAGGACGATCTTTGTTGACGTCATTGTTTACATTTTGCCTCATTAGCATAAGTCATACTTCAAGCTACAAACAAACCGACTCTATAAATCGAAAGAGAGAGTCACACTTAGTCATTACCGAAATTTGAGACTAACGTGTTGAAAGGTTTTTGAGAAAACCGCTTTTTAAAAGTACTGAGTGTGACTTTCTCTTTCGATATGTAAACAAAGATCCCTCCATAACCTTTAGGATGGATAACGATTGGGAGCGAGTCAAAACTGGCTTTTGTCTGTTCGTCCAAAGTCAGGATTTCCATAGCGATAGTCAAAAGACCAAGCATGCTAGTACTAAAGAGGTTAATACAGTCGGGGAATATTGGTCCAGCTATTTTTGCGTGTGTATGGATTCCTATTCGAGTTTCTCGATTCCGGAGCCATACAGTTGAATCTCTACTAATCCAATACCCTTAATGTTAAACGGAGACGGTCGCTACAGCTTTATTTTCATTAGCGACATAAGCATGCATATTAAACATCTCTGGCTACTTTTTGTCACCACTCCCTCTCAACAGAAGGAAACAAAATGGCGGAGCGAGTCGGCCTGGAGGTGTTTAATACGCATGCGTATATACTTATGTTTATGTCGCTCCTGTTCTCACTAGCTCGTACTTAGTCTTACGCTTCAGTCGCTAGTGTAACCCAGGCTTCAAGAGGTGTTTCAGGTGTAGTGATTTGACAGAGGACTAAACTAAACGGATTATAGAAACAGTCACTTACGAGCTATGGTCGCTCAGTGAGGTACCATATTTGGGCATTCCCTATTTACTAACCTACTCAGCATGCCACATAGCTTGACAAATCCAGTGTACGCCAACTCAAATGCGCCGCGATGTTTGGAGGTCAGCAGTACCGTAGTAAAGAAATCACCAATCCTCTGGACCTGAGATAACAGCAGAATAGATCAGTCTACCTACATGTCTTTCCCGCCATTTCAATGTGACACATTAACATTGAATACTCTCTATTTCTTGCTATGTAGCAGGGAGTGAGTATGCAACAATGCCCTAAAACGTGTGACATGCGGGAGGTTGTGGTTTGAAACCCCAGCCGGACCAAACTGAGGATCGTTATTCTCAAAATCTGGCTGAGTAGAAGGCGCTGACTTTACATAATCCAACAGTAAACGGCAAGACCTTCATGTCTTCTCGGATAAGGATGTAAAACCGTCGGACTAAGAGAACAGGGGGCCACGTGGAAGAGTACTGCATGAGCTACATCAGTAAACGTGTTACCTCTATAAATAAAGCGGTGACTTTACGTTATTTTACCACGCCGGACCATTCTAAGTACAGAAATTCTTAACAGAATAATATGTAGGCTACATATAATGAATTGTTCATTTATTTAAACCGGCGATGCAAGCTATATTTTTACTGTTACGGAACGCCTTATCTAACTAGATCGGTCATGGGTAAGCCTAGCTAAAAGCGGAGCCCTCTATTAGCTGGTGCCTTGCGGATTCGGATAGGATGGATATCTTGCCCTTCGCAGGATCAACAAGAGGAGGGATTGCAATCCCCAGACATTCGAAAAGCAAAGCCATGGCGACCATGTTGGCAGTGAATTGATGTGCAAAACCGTCGCATATAGCGTTTCGTTTCACCTACGATACATTATATATAGATGTATTATCTTTGAATATGAATTTAATTAAACTATTATCCATCCAAATTTGATGGACTTATCAATATACTTCCGCCAAAGTATAACTTTAGCTAGTTTAATGTGAGTTAAGTGGGTTAACGCAACGCAACGGAATGCAATACAATTCAATGCATTGTGTTGTATACGCCTCGACCTAGAAGGGCTGACGGGCGTGGCTGGAGAGACCGTGCAAGCGCTCACGTTACAGTAGTAATGCGCATGTAAATGTAAATTTTAAAATATTTTTTTCAACAAACCCGATTTACACGACAAGTATTTGGGCACGGAACTCGCAACTTGAGCACGGTACTCCTAACTTGGGTACGGTACTCCAAACTCGAGCACGGTACTCCTAACTTGACTGACCACGGCACTCCTAATTTGAGCACGGTACTCCTAACTTGACTGACCACGGCACTCCTAATTTGAGCACGGCACTCCTAACTTGGGTACGGTACTCCTAACTCGAGCACGGTACTCCTAACTTGACTGAGCACGGCACTCCTAACTTGAGCACGGTACTCCTAACTTGAGCACGGCACTCCTAACTTGGGAACGGCACTCCTAATTTGAGCACGGCACTCCTAACTTGGGTACGGTACTCCTAACTTGAGCACTGCACTCCTAACTCGAGCACGGTACTCCTAACTTGAGCACGGTACTCCTAACTTGAGCACGGCACTCCTAACTTGGGCACGGCACTCCTAACTTGGGTACGGTACTCCTAACTCGAGCTCGGCACTCCTAACTCGAGCACGGCACTCCTAACTCGAGCACGGCACTCCTAACTCGAGCACGGCACTCCTAACTCGAGCACGGCACTCCTAACTTGGGCACGGCACTCCTAACTTGGGTACGGTACTCCTAACTTGAGCTCGGCACTCCTAACTCGAGCACGGCACTCCTAACTCGAGCACGGCACTCCTAACTCGAGCACGGCACTCCTAACTCGAGCACGGCACTCCTAACTCGAGCACGGCACTCCTAACTCGAGCACGGCACTCCTAACTCGAGCACGGCACTCCTAACTCGAGCACGGCACTCCTAACTCGAGCACGGCACTCCTAACTCGAGCACGGCACTCCTAACTCGAGCACGGCACTCCTAACTCGAGCACGGCACTCCTAACTCGAGCACGGCACTCCTAACTCGAGCACGGCACTCCTAACTTGGGCACGGCACTCCTAACAGACGGGACGAGACTACCTTTTCACAGGGTCTCGTCACTCTAGATTCTCGGGCACGCGTACCCGGAACATTGCCATTTACGCGACGAAAATAGGGGCTGCCGTGCCGATAATGTTTGGTACGCGTGCGAAAAATTTAGGAGTACCGTGCCCAAAATGCTTCTCGTGTCAGTCGGGTTTAAAGTTCTCTTTTAAGGATCAAGAACCGCAACAAAACTCACTGATCCCCGAGGGGCCAGTCATTGAGTGATTTGTTATACATTATAGTAACAATAATAAACTTTATTTTGCCTGAGTTCTGTTCTCGCCTTTAGCTAGGTATTAGCCCGAGCGACACGTCATACCATCTTATGTCACGACTGTCACGTGACCCTGGATTAACCAGTGAGCGCGCGGGTTAGATGTCACGAAATCCTTGTTATGTAAAGACTGGTTTTCACTAGCTAAAGGCGGAAAAAAAAATATTTGGTATCAAAACTGTAGAGAAGGCAGAAAGGGGTAAACAGTGTCATAAAATGTATTCTTGGTGTATAATATAATACAGTGTTCTGTTAGTGAAAGCAACAGTGATTATGGCACTCTTGGTTGCTAGGTAGATGCCCTAAAAGCTAAATTAAAGTGTATATGAAATGAAAATGAAGTCGATCTCATTTGAAAGCCCTTTCGAAATGAGGTAGGATGGCATTTTCCGTTTGTCAATATCTCATATCGTTCCAGAAATATTCAGGTATTTACAATATGAAAATGATATATGACGTAGGAACTGCTATAGCCTTATCAGAAGCTTATATATATATACTGCAGCCAAGAGACTGCAGCCAAGAGTGTTTCCATGGCAACGTCATGATTTCCACAGTGATGTGTATTTTCTTCAGTACCATAATTATACATGTATGTGCAAACGTAATATGAACATACTATTAGAACAATAACAATAATTATAATATACTCAACTTCTGACCGAGGCTGAGGTAAGCATCAACAATAGGTTTATTCCAAGATGGCCGCCGCGTGGGAAAGGTCTATACGTTATTTATGGGCACTGCATGAGTGGTATTTTGAAAGTTCTCAAATTAAAGGCTCGTGCAATTATCAGAACTTCTAAAATATCACTCAGATGCGATTTTCTCTACAAATACTAATAACAATGTACTGAAATAAATACCTAAGCAGTTCTCGCAACAAAATTTTTCAATAGTGGGAGATCGTTGCCTTCAATAATAACAACAACAGTAATAACAAAGTAATATACTAATAATTACATAAACTCTTAACTTAAAACAAACTGGTTTCAAAATGAAAAGTTTGCCTTGTTTCGACAGCCAGATTTTAAACTGGTGTCCTCAAGTTCTTCAGCTTTGTTTTGATGCGATCATCATCGTAAAAAAAAACATTTGAGATATGGTTACTCTATCCTTACGTCTTCAAAATTATAAGCGAATAATTAGATTAATCCTTCCCATGTATTCACTCAGGAGAAAAATAACAAGACCCAAAGCATGAGTTTCTAAAGCATGTTACACTCGCAAGCCCCATCCACTAACAGTCATCATATGGCACAGCTGTGTGGAAAACTTTATAATAACATTAAGTCCGATAATTCACATAAGTTGTTTTCTCTCTTACCACCTAAGAACAACTCCATGTATAATCTTAGATCCACTACACTTTTTAACACGCCAATTCACAGGACGGATAGGTGTAGAACTCTTTTATTAATGCCTCGATTCGCACTTTCAATTAGTTTTATTCATAATTTACAATCAGCTGAGGATTAATTTGTCACATGGAGTCATATTGACACAATCTTCGTTAGTTTTTCTTATATACCAGTGCATATATATATTTTCATGATTTTTAGTTACTTGTATAATAGTATTTAGACTAGCGTGATTCAGCCTTTTTGGCTGCAAGGCTTTGTTTCTCAATAAATGAGAATTACTATTAAAAACTGCCACAAAAGAACGTTATGACAACCACATAATCCTACAAACCGACCCAACCCGACCCAACCCCGCCATAGTCCAACTCCTGACTAACCCACATCATAAACTGTACACGGGTCGTTGTTTTGCCACATAAGAGAGCAGGTTAAATTGAGCCAGGTAAAAAGCGGTGAACTGCCTGTATACTAATGTCAAATCCGATACAGCAAAACTACATTTACACGACTCTTAACAAACCATCTTTCTGAGCCGTGTCGATGTAGTTTTGCTGCATGTATTAGATTTTACATCAGTATGCAGGCACTTCACCGTTTTTTACCTGGCTCAATTTAACCTGCTCTCTTACTTAGCTGATTTTATAGAAAAAATGTTAAGAGTCGTGTAGATTGCTGTATCCGATTTAGCATTAGTATGCAGGGAGGTCACTTGTTTTTACCGGACACAATTTAATCCTTAACAAACGATTTTTCTATAGAATCAGCTATGTAAGAGAGCAGGTTAAATTGAGTCTAAATCTGCTACAGTAAAACTACCAGTACACCACTCTTAACAAACGATTTTTCTATAGAATCAGCTATGTAAGAGAGCAGTTAAATTGAGTCTAAATCTGCTACAGTAAAACTACCAGTACACCACTCTTAACAAACGATTTTTCTATAGAATCAGCTATGTAAGAGAGCAGGTTAAATCGAGTCTAAATCTGCAACAGCAAAACTACCTGTACACCACTCTTCACAAACGATTTTTCTATAGAATCAGCTATGTAAGAGAGCAGGTTAAATTGAGTCTAAATCTGCTACAGTAAAACCACCTGTACACCACTCTTAACAAACGATTTTTCTATAGAATCAGCTATGTAAGAGAGCAGGTTAAATAGAGTCTAAATCTGCAACAGCAAAACTACAGTGTACCTGTACACCACTCTTAACAAACGGTTTTTCTATAGAATCAGCTATGCAAGAGAGCAGGTTAAATTGAGTCTAAATCTGCAACAGCAAAACTACCTGTACACCACTCTTAACAAACGGTTTTTCTATAGAATCAGCTATGTAAGAGAGCAGGTTAAATTGAGTCTAAATCTGCTTCAGTAAAACTACCAGTACACCACTCTTAACAAACGCTTTTTCTATAGAATCAGCTATGCAAGAGAGCAGTTAAATTGAGTCTACATCTGCTACAGTAAAACTACCTGTACGCCACTCTTAACAAACGATTTTTCTATAGAATCAGCTATGTAAGAGAGCAGGTTAAATTGAGTCTAAATCTGCAACAACAAAACTACAGTGTACCTGTACACCACTCTTAACAAACGGTTTTTCTATAGAATCAGCTATGTAAGAGAGCATGTTAAATTGAGTCTAAATCTGCTACAGTAAAACTACCTAAAGTTAGACCACAGGCTTCTGTTCTCTCTAGAGCTTCTGCAGAAATACAGCATTTAGCAATTTTACACAAATATTTTACAAGGTATATACTGGTAGCCAAGTGACTAGAGAGCACAATATTAGTAGCCCCAATCCAGTAAATGTGTTCCACGATGAAATTTTGTTGTTTAGATAAACGTTCTTTCTTTCACTGTCTTGGTCTTTCTACAATGGCCTGAAGAGTGCTTTTATGATCACGCCAGTCATTATCACTCAGATTCATCTCGTTCCCAATTCTACAAGCCTCATTTGCTAACTCAATCGCCAACTCCTGTTCTCCCATCTTGGCACATAGTTCAGCCATTTCTGCTGTCACCCAAAACTTGGATTTGTGGTTGCCTTCTAGTTCTCTTTCGGCAGTATCTTTAGCCTTTTGGTAATGTTGGAGGCTTTTATCATAACACTCTAACTTCTTATAGCACATGCCAAAATTCTTCATAAACGAGATCAAATCTTTTTCAGCAAAGTAGTTCTCAAACGAATTAAACATTTTTTCAGCCTTCTTGTAAATGCTAAGTGCTTCATCGTACTTTTCGTAAAACAGATGACAGTCTGCGAGATCCTTCAAAGCAAAAGCTGTAAGCAAGTGCTCCCCTAATTGTTCCTGGTACATTTGTAAGGCTATCTCGTGCTTTTCTAAAGCTACTTTCTTGTCACCCTGCTCGGAGTTTTTTAAATTGTGTCCCAGTTCAAGAACTGCTTTTGCCAAATCCAAAGTTAGGGCTGTAGACTTTTGAGATTCACAAAACTCAACAACTTCCTTAAACGCATTAAATGCCTTTTGTCTTTCTTTTTTGTAGCCATAATATCTCCCATTCGCAGTCAAGTAGTATGCCTTGATCCTGAATGTTTGGTCGAACAGGGACTTGTTTTCGTTATACATTGTATCAGCTTCTTTGATACGTTTCTCGTATCCATCCTTGTCACCTTTTCTCCTCATTTCGTGCCCAAATAAGCAGAGAAGGTCTAGCTGCGGACACAACAGTTTAGACTTTTCTGCTATCTGAAGAAAGCAGTTTAAGGTTTCAAGATACAACCTCAATGAGACACACGATTCTATGTAAAGAGCTACATTCCTCGCTTCTTCGAAACACCCACTCCTTGTCCACACCTCCATGACAGATCTCTGAAAACTTTCATTTTCCTCATTCATCGCATGGCATGACATTCTGAGAGCTTGCTCAAAATGATCTCTGTCTTCGATAAATTTCGATAAGGACTCTCTGCAACTGTCCTTAGTCCAATACAACTTAGAATTCTCCAAAAGAAAGGATGTATAGTACTTCAGGAAGTTGTTCTTACCCTCTCTCAAGTTCTCCTTGGCATTGGCTTTCCCATAGTCTTGGAGAAATGCATGAATTAATCGGTGAATCGAGTATCTGCCTCCATGTATTTCCAAAAGACATCGTCTACGCAAGGCCTTGATGGCCTTGAAGGAATTCTGATTTGTAACTTGTGTAACAGCCTTGGTAGTGAAGGGGCCAGAAAAGACTGTCAATTGTACGAACAACTTCTGGAGATCAGGATCTAGCTTATTAAATGACAATGAAATTGCTTTCTTAATGCTTGTATGCTTGTCCTCTAATTGTTCACTATCAACTAGCATTTCTATGATGTTTTCTTCCATCCCTTCTATCATTTCTAATTCACTGAAATCGCACAACAAAGCGCCAACAATGCATAGAGCCAGTGGCACATTACCACATAACTCAGCTAGCTTCTTCTTTCCCTCTTCCGTGACTTCAATGGAGTTCTTTCTTGAACTGCATGCAGCTGTGATGATTTCTATGCCTTCCTTTGGCAAGAGAGGCTGAAGCTCAAAATGTTCCATTAGCATGTCTACCTTGAACGTAGTACGTGATGTTATCAAGTAAGATACTTTTTTGCTGGAGTAAGCCTGGAGATCCGTCAAGAGTTTATGAAATGCTTTACGGCAGTCGTCGGTCTCCAGTGCATCTTCAACATTATCTAATACAAGCAGGACTCTCTCCTCCAACTCTTTTGCCCAGCTACGTAAAGCGTGTGCTGGATCTTGCTGCACCTTATCTTCATCTATCACAGACATGACAGCATTTGCGATATCTTCCCCTGAACAAATATCACTTCTAAAATCACAAAAAATCACCTTCGGTTTGACGAGACTAGAACATACCTTCAACGCCAGTGATGTCTTCCCAAATCCAGGGCCTCCTGTAAGAAGCACAGATACAGGTTTTTCTTGATCACATAATAAAGTGATTTCCTGGATCAGTTCTGTTCGCCCAATAAATCCGTCAGGTGGTTCATGGACTATACTTTCCAGGGACTTTTTAACTGGCTGATTATTTACAAGAGCTTCAAATACTCTCTTCTTCCACTCCAGAAACTGATCAGAATCGATCCACCGCTTTATTTGGTCGTCATAATAAGCTGTATTGTCTATGGGTTCAGATTTAAGCAGTTTCATTTCATCTTTATCGAACCCTAGTTCAGCTAGCACTTTAGAAATAGCTTCCCATTTCGATTCAAAATCAGCATCGCTCACCTCTGTGGTCGCCACATGATTTAACTCATTTCTGTAAAGTCTCAATCTCACTGAATTTGCTTCCGGACTTCTGTCTGATGTGTTTGGTTCATCAGTCCAACCCGTAGCCGGTGCGGAGAAGTCACATATCGTACGAAGAAGCAAAGACAGGAGAGTTATATCAAAATTATTTGAACTAGGAGGACCAAGAGCTGGATAAAGCTGGTTCCACTGCTCCGGTTTAATTATTTTCCGTCGCAGTTTATCTAGCTCTCTTCTGTTTTCGATATCATTTAATGCTTCTTCTAACTTTTCGGGAGGATGAAAACCATCAAATATGTCTTTCAAGACACGAGTTCCACCATCAATTAGAAGTATACGAAGCTTTGTGCCGTTCCTTTTCTCCTTCGTCTGTGCCAAAGCGGAGTCCATTTTGAAAAGCGACGGATTGAAATGTCATAGACTTGTCGCATGAACCGTAAACTAGCCTTGGCATTGAATTATTTTGCATTTAATCAAATCATTCGAGACAAAAGACCTCCAAACAGACAAAAAGCTTCACACAGTGCTACGAACAATTAACCAAGAATACTCGAACAAGAGACAAAGACAATAACTAATGATACCGATAAATAAATTAATGAAGGAGAGCTAGTCAGGCCTCGAGACAAAAGAAATTCAGAAAAAAATTGCTTTCGCCTAGGAGGCTACAGAGTTCATCTATATGTCAGTTGTTAGTGTGTCTGTGTTGTTCTACATCCATGAACCAAGCCACCGTGACGGTACATATACAGCACTCATACACCTCCCTAGTTTTTCTTGCTGCCATTCTAATATCCTAAACCTCTAAGATCTTATAACCTCAGTTCCAATAATGATAGAGTGGTATTTAAACTTTGCAGAACGACTAACGATCCCTTGTGTGCATAATATTACAATACATGTGTTCACTTATGCATAATAGAGCAGTTTCAATTGAGTGTAATAAAACCAAACGCAAACTACCCACAGCCAGCCAATCATAGGAGCGAGTAATCATAAGTAACTCATAAATGGCTTCCCTGTGAACCAATGACAAACTAAAGCAAAACCAAAAACCAATTTGCGTTTGGTTTTACTTGGGATTCTGATTGGTTGGTTTACTTTCTCAGCCAATAGGAGAGCTTAGTAAACGCAAAACCAAAACACTTCCGACACTCAATTGAAATCCGCTCTAATACACCTAAAGAGACATTTAAATAACGCGCCGCTGTATAGTGTATGGTTTCGAGCTGTTCTAGTCTGAACAAATCTGAAATAAAGTGTCGGTTTGGCATTGACTTTAAAATAATTTGTATTTTATTTTCTAAACTAAACTAACACTCATATAGGTATACATCTGTACACAAAGCTCTAATTAGGTCAATACCCGTGTTTCTATGCCAACGCTCAAAGGTTAGGGTCGATCAGTTCCTCGTTATTACTGCCTTACTCTGAATCAACAACAACACACCACTTTCTCGTGACAGTGGAGGTTCAGTGGAGGTTCAGTAAAATCAGAATCGATCATTCTGTCTCCCAAGGGTGGTTGGGGACGCATTATATTTGGTGCTCGTCGAATATTTTTTAGGAGTTGAAACTGGCGTTCCGGTATTTTTACATAGACTCTCAGAGTTTAACAATTATGCTCGTAATTAAGATGAACACAGCTCGATTGTCACGTGAGAAAATTTGCTATCACTGACCTTATTCGATAACTGAATTTAGCGGTAGCGCGAAACCCGCGCAAAATACAATACAATACAATACAATACTTTTATTCGCATTCCACAATTTTCTTATATGTTTACATGTTTGCATATTTAGAAAGAAATTTAGCATCTATTTAAAGTTATAAATAAACTAAATTAAATATATAATTTTCGATGAAATACCACTATATATTTCTTTCACTGAAGATATCACTTTTGAAAATATGAAGTGCTTTCAAAGATTTCTAACCTTTTTAGTAAGAGATTGAAACTGTGTGTGGTGTTCCACACGTGCTGCCGATAAACGGAGTCGCCGTGACGGTACAACTCTCATACACCTCCCTTGTCTGTCTTGCTGCCATTATTAATACCCTAAATCTCTAAGATAGCATAACCCTACTCAGTCCCAATATTGACCGAGTCGTTTTCAAACTTTGCAGAACGAGTAACGATTCCTTTTGCGAATAATAATTACACTACATGCGTTCACTTATGCATAATAGTACAGCTCAAGAGCCTTTAGATAAACAAAACATTTCTTGGAAATAACCGGCCTAGGGTACTCCCCTAAACGTGTATGTGCCAAGTTTTTGGTGCAAAGATAAACCGTTCCCGAGTACTCGTTCTTTGATTGGTTGACAGCCATGAAAGGGCAGACACATAAAAAACGTAACGTTGTAACGCAATGCAATAGCGAAACGAAATCGGATATAACAAAGAATTGTCACGCTGCAAAACGTTCCATGGCCAGGCCAACTTATTAATGTAAAGCGCTACATACGGCAATGTACGATTTCAGACACTAGACTGACATTAAAATGGTACGAATCATTTGTGTTACATTAAAGATGTTAAAAAGAAGAGTCTATTTGGATGGGGAACCAGTTTATTTAAAGGAACTTTGGAAATATAAGACAAAAACTTGTTGAATATTGTTGCTAGTCGAGTTCAAGGCTAACCGATCCAGGCTAACAATAGACTGGCAATATAATAGAGAACAAAGACTGGCATCGATAGAATCTCTTACTCTCCTCCACGGGTAACTACTGTACAGGGTCGGGTTACCTGTGGTAAGGAGGAGAGAGACTGTTGCGCGTGCCTTGGATAATTACGCAAATCGATATCGGTGGCCTGATCTTGAAAAGCGAAGACACGCGCATGCATAATTTATGCTTATCTCATCATTGAGGTATTTTGCATAATTTTAATCAAATCGTTCCCGACGTCGAGACAAAAGACCTCCAGAAAGATAAACCATACAGTGCTTCCAATCAAGCAACCATATACAAAGACGACAACAAAAGATACTAGCTACTGAGAATAAAATAAGCTAGTTAAACCTCGAGACAAAATAAACTCAAATGTTTTCTTTTTCGTCGGAGGGTCTAAGGGTTCATCTGCATGTGCTGATGAACCAAGTCACCGTGACGGTACAGCTCCTAGACGTCTAGGATTTTATAACCTACTCAGTCCCAATAATCACCGACTAGTTTTCAAACTTTGCAGCACGAGTACCGATTCCTTTTCGCATAATATTACACTACATGTGTTCACTTATGCATAATAGTACAGATAAAGAGACTATTATTAGATAAACAAAACATTTCTTGGAAATAACCGGCCGGAGTTACTCCCCTATATAAGTTATGCGTGTATGTGCCGAGTCTTTGGTTCTAAGATAAGCCCTTTCCAAGTACTCGTTCTTTGATTGGTTAACATCCAGTCCATTTCGATGGAGAACCAGTTTCTTTAAAGGAACTTTGGAAATATAAGTCAAAAACTTGTTGAATATTGTTGCTAGTCGAGTTCAAGGATGGCACTATTAACCACGAAACCGATCCAGGCTAATAATAGACTGGCAATAGAGAACAAATACTAGGATAGATTGAATATCTTAGCCTCCTCATTCTACTGTTCAGGATCGGGTTACCTGTGGTAAGGAGGAGAGACACAGTAGCCCAGTCCTCTACCTTCCCCGACACAGCCACAGAAAACCCAAACTCTCAAACTCCGGATGATAAAGGTTGCCTGCGGAGGTGGCTAATGGCTCTCATTAAGTCTGTGTTTCTATGGCAACGCTTAAAAATACTGAAATGTTAGGGTCGATCAGCACCTCCCAGAACCCGGAATATCATTGGCTACCCCAACAATAGCCTTACTCTTAAACAATAACAACAAACAATAGAAGTATTTCAATCGCCTTGACATGAGGTGCATGCAGTTCAATCAGTATCGACCAGTAAAGGAGTTTTGTGCCGTTAGTTTTCTTAGTAATCATCTTGAAATGCGATTAATTGAAATGACACACATGCACCGACATAC
The DNA here is from genome assembly GCA_030867875.1 of Actinernus sp. WN-2022. NCBI lineage: Eukaryota > Metazoa > Cnidaria > Anthozoa > Actiniaria > Actinernidae > Actinernus > Actinernus sp. WN-2022. The sequence goes on along the minus strand of JAOWCC010001589.1, from coordinate 5,700,717 downwards.
ATAATTTATGAGAACTCTAAAGCAAAATAAACAGCTCAGTCTTGTTATTGAATTCTTGACCATTTAATTAAATCGTTCCCAATGTCCGCGAGACAGAAGACGATCCTGCCAATGGCCAAGAATCTGCATACGGTGCTTCCAATAAAGTAACTATACACCACTCGAACAAGACGATAACTAATGATAATAATATAATGTAGAAATAGTCAAGCCTCGAAACAAAATAAATTCACATATTATATTATATTATTCGTCTGAGGGGCTAAAGAGTTCATCCATGTCATACATGTTGTTCTGATTGTGGCCATGAACGAAGCCACCGTAACGGTGTCCCAGGGAATTTACCTAACCTACCTACACCCCCCCCCCCCCCCCCCCCCCCCCCGGGCCAGGATAAATTTCCTGCCAATGACTCTCTTATTCAGCCAGTGAAATCTCGGGAGTCGACTATAAGGGCCCTATTGATAGAGATCCAATAGAGTAAGTTCACGTTAAGGTTTGCAAATGGCTTCTTGGAGTAGAATAATGCGTGTCGTGCTGAACTAGGCAGACTCGCACTCAAAGTCGAAGCGACATTCCGAAGCATTAAATATTGGCTAAAACTGGAAAATGTTGATAACATAAAATTGGCGTCCGAGGCCTACGCTGACTCCAGACTCTCACTTAAGCCCACATTCTAGTGCCAAAAGATGAGAGGTATAATATGTCACCTCGGCTTTGGCAATCTGTGGATAGGCCAGAATAATATAAGCAATTACACAGCACACGTAAGCAAATTAAAACAAAGGCTACGAGACGTTGAATACCAAAACTGGTACAGCGAGATCTATAATGACTCGAGAAGTAATTCAAATCAGCGAAATAAGTTAAGAACATACAGAATATTCACGAAATCTTATGAATTTGAAAGTACTTGTCACGTACAAAACACCAATTTAAAAATATGTCTGTCTAGGAATCCTGCTTTTTTTTTGGGGGGGGGGGGGGTTAAAATCCCTAGGAAATATACCCCCCTTCAGGTATTTAATTCCCCCCTACAAACTGGAGAGAAAGAGGAAATAAACTTAGCTTTCAAGAAATATATCCGTCAATCACTCGAACTTGCACTGTTTAAGTTCGCAGCGTAAACTCGATCGAAACGGCCGTTTCTAATGAAAGTCAACCAAAACGGCCCGGGCTCAACAAACACAGCAGATCGACTACTCGAAGACGGAAGCCGTTTCTGTGATCGAAAACATCAACATGATTGTGAAATATCTCTCCGACACAATTTACCCTCTGAACCGAATTCGAGCCTGTGTTTGGAAGATGTCACAACTCGCTTGTCTTTCTCAGAAGGCTTTTTGAATGTTCAAACGTTCACAATAGAGCGTAATAAATCGTCAAAACTTTAACTCGCATGAAAGTTTCCGCAATTGAGTTCCAAACTTTCACTACAATGCCAAGCCTTTATTAAAGTCAAAACCCCGCATTCTCTAATCGAGTAATTTGACAAGTTCGGAGAAATTAGTGTTAAAAGTTTCCAAAGCGTGCGCTTGAGAGTTCATCGAAACGAAGCTCAACTCGCACGAAATTTTGTAAAGGTTTGTCGTTAGATAGTTTAATAGGGTTGAACACCCGCTTTCCCTAGTGTAGAATTTATCGAATACCAAGTTTTCTTATAAAGCACGTGAAAGTTTATATAAGCTTAAATCTCTTCAGATGTCTTGCCCACTGGTTCCTACTACTCACTACTCGCGAGGTTTTGTTTATAGTTTTCCAACAAGAGCCCATCTGGGCTTTCACTCGGGCCACATGAGATTGAAGATGAAATACACTTTCATTTGAAATCCTCTTAGTATCAAGTCGTGCTTTAATTCGCCAGTGAGAACGTCAAAAAAACAGACTGGTCTATTAATCGCTTTTATGGCATGACTATGATAACGCAGGATTCGAACAACAGAATACTGGCAATTCAAGTGTATAAATGCAATACAATGACATATTCAGACTTTGAATTTGATTGAAAATAGATCAAAAACTCGGGGAAATGTCCGGCTAAAACTGTATGAATAAATGTGAAATGAAACATAAATTTCATAGCAAGAAAAAAAATTGTAATTCCTATAAATGAGAAAGCTCTTCTATTAGGCCGCTTCTCATATACACAGACTGTTTCACAAAAAACATTTGCGCTTATCGACACAAGAATTCAGTTGACCTTTCAAATAATATATTCTGAGGTACGCATACTCTAAATCACAGATGTTAAATAAAGCGATAATTAGAAGGAAAAGTACATTAACAGACAAACTGAGAGTAAATTTATTCAAATCAAAAAGAGTTTACTTACAGTACTTACGTAACTGAACTTTCGTTTTGGATCTTTTGGTAGTGTTGTTGACAGCACCCACCTTCGTGCACATATGCACTGAATCGGAATGAAAGTCGAAGCCTACCTCGAACTTAACTTTCAGCTAACCTGTTTCCTTTCATTCCACAATGAATAATAATCTCATAAAGTAAGCCCGTAGCTTTCAATAAATTTGCCAGTGTCTGAATGAAACAGCTAGATCTTTTCCAATTTCTCTCACGAGTCACGGCAGAAGACAGTCTCAAGCTACAAAACTTGAATTTTGATCCTCTTCACAGTAACGTAATTTAACGTCTCAGATATTATATATATGCCCTATTTCAGCTAGCGCTGTGCATTTCAAATACTTTTTCCTCTCTCGTTGCTGGCAGTTCATGCTTCTTGTTCGTGTAGTTGCCGCATTTCAGTTGGCATACACTGAAAACATCTGCTTAACTAAGATTTGTAACAATCTTAACGGATCATGTAAATATTCCGCTTGGCTCAATTGAGGGTTTCTGCCGTCAAAGTTCATTTTTTGTTTCAGTTTTCCCCATATTAGCCGACATGTATAATGTCTCGAGCTCTCAATCCAGTAGAAAGACTCTGGTTATTCTGTCGTAAAACATGCCTTAGCTGTACAAGACCACCCACGATGGAATATATTTCTGACAATGACTCATTGAAAGTGATATCTCCTTGTCTCGCCTAGTCTGAGAGCTTTGAACTTTCTTATCTGAGCGCGCCTGACGAGATCTAACCTTTGATTATAATTCGATACCCGTTGATATCCAAACGTGTTTGGATATTGTATTTCGCTTACGTTTCTAAATGTACATTGGATCTGTCCAAACAGCGCTGATCGAATGTATTACGGCTCCTGGTTGTTCATGTATTTTTATGGTCAACAAGAGCGCCAGTTGAAATATCCTGAGCCTGTTGGAAGGCTTTCGCCCTCGCGGGTCGACCATTTTGATTTACTGTATTCACTTATGTAAATACATTAACCTGGCGATTGTTGCGTGACCAGCACAGTGCAATCTGATTGGTTTGAATTTGACCTTTAACGCATGCGCAGAATCCGTCTGACATGAAATAAAAAAATAATAATAATAATAACGACTTGCATTTTAAGACTCGGTGCTGCCACAGGCAGCCCGAGTAATTACGCAATTACACGGGGTATATCAAGCAATTATCGGGAAAGGGAACAAGCTTATTGTGCTACTACACAATAGCCCACTTCCGCGATATGCTTTACTTGTCACGTGGACTCGTCCACAGACCCCACTCGGCCGTTGCACTTTCCCTACGCAAAGGATCTGTTATAATATAATCCTGCAAGGCATGCTGGGTCCAGAAAATGCTGGACCCAGCAGGCATTGCGAGGCAAACAGTAAAAAGGACATGAAAGGATTCTACATGAGAAAGTTCCGGAGTCGGTTCTCGGTAGATTTTAAGCAAGGCAGTAGGCCACTGAAATAAGTTGATTGAATGATTGAAGAATGCAGCAAACGTAAAATACTGACCCCAAAACAGGCGGTAAAGCGACCCCGAAACGGCTACTCGGCAACATAAATTTTACCGCTAGCTTCGATCCTAAATCAGTAAATGAAAACTCGTTTCTTGTAACAGTCTAATAAAAAACAAACAGTGAATTCAATAAGATCGAGTAGATTTATTATTCGAGCCGTTAACTTACGGTATAAATGTATGTAAGCTAAGGAAAAAGACTCGCTAAAAACGTTTGTGCCGTGCGCACGTATACATAACAAATTTGACTCGAGTATTAAACTTTTATACAAACCTAATGTATCAGTCAATTCCAAAGCCGTGCATCCCCCCTCCCCCCCGGGCCACCCCCGGGCATTTGATCAGAGGCTTGCTCCCGAGGGTGGGGAATTTGACGAGTATCTAGGCCCTCAGGGGCGGGCATTTGACAAACAGTGGGGGTAGGGGGTGGGGCATTTGATCGGTGTTTGAAAAATACATTCTGTCTGTCTACAACTTTGCATCGCTCGCGTCGAAATGGAGAACGTGCGTGTCTTCGAGGACTTCCAGGATAAGGATTGCGCATTTGTAGAGGCCTGGTTTGAAAGAGTGAACCTGCCAAATTTGAAGGCCACTTTCAGAGGTAAATTGTTTATGTTTAAACCTATAAACTACTGTATGTTGTTTTCCTTTGCTTCGTGAACTTTGACCGACTGCGTGATGTTAAGTGCGTGACATTTATATACTTTATTATATATAAGGTGAGTTTTGCTGCGACCCTAGACAGCGCGTGAGTTAAAAACATAATTATTATATCGGTAAATTTCAAACCATTACGTTTATTATAAGTATATAACGGGAACCAGGAACGATCGAGCAGGTAGAAATGATTGTTCTCATCCCTGACCGGTTGAAGGTGGTTTTCACCGTCGGTGTTTCCTGTGAATTGCTTGAGTCAGAGATTGTCAATAAAACAATGATTCCATTTATTTGACAATAGTCTTTGCCGAAAATTTTTGGAAAATTTTTGGAAAATTTTCCAATCCGGTCCCCGATGGTGGGGCATTTGAACAGCCTGGATGAAAAACTGGTGGGGCATTTGAATGCCAGAAATGGAATTAGCAAGCCAAAATTAGTAAAAAGCCCAAGTTTTAGGTTCATATCTTTAAAACTGAAGGAATGGCAAATTTTTGAAAACTCTATAATTTAGCTTAATTTAACAGAGTTTGTGAGTTTTTTTTTTGCTGACTGGCACGGCTTGCCAGTCAGTTTTAAAGATATGAACCTAAAATATGGGATTTTTACCAATTTTGGCTTGCTCTTTCCATTTCTGACATTCATATTGTTCTAGCGCAAATTATTTTTGATTGACAGGCTAAAAAGATCACGTGACCAGGTCCTGCAAAGGGCCAAGTGCGTCAGCAAAGTAAAATTGATATTTAATTTAATTTAAATAACTTTCAGTTAAATTCGCAGCATTATGACAACAACTTCAGTTCAATTGCATCTTTATTAAAACACACATCAGGAAATATTTAAAAACATTATTAGAACAGCTAGATGACTATAATTATAATTATATATTATAATTCAACCGAAAAGCTAAAACGAAACTACCGTAGTTTAAAATTTGTTAGTTCTTTCAGTCAGTAATTAAATTTAATATTTACGATTTTTTAGGAAAAATTAATGATGTAGATCACAAACTTTAACATTGTAAATTTAAAAAGATGAATTTCAAAAAAGTTTCTTTATACTGGACATCCGTAAACTATAACCGTGTATGAATAGCAGTAAAGGGGGGGGGGGGGGAGGATTCCCTAGAGGGGGGCAGGATTCCTTGTAAATTTACCCGCCTAGGGAGGTAAGATTCCTAGGAAATTTATCCCCCAGGGGAGGGGGTGGGAAATTCCCTGGCCAGGGGGGGGGGGGAGGCATTTCCTGTGACAACGGTACAGCTCTCATACAGCTCTCTTGTTTGTCTTGCAGCCATTCGTAATATCCTAAACCTCTACGATTTTATAACCTCCACAGTCCCAATAATGAACGAGTGGTTTTGAAACTTTGCAGCCCGAGTACCGATCCTTTGTGCTCAACATTACACTATCTATACATGTGTTGTGTGTTGGCATTCAGCTTCTGCTCTTTTTCTCTACACATACCGGTACTCGATCTCAATTATTCTTTTCCTTTTTCAATTTTTGTATCTTATATCACATTTACTAGTACTATGGTGCTTGTTTTGCACCATAGACCTTTCCTGACCGCAAATATATCTCCCTATTTTAATGGCCACCTGCCTTGTCTAGCCCTTATATGGTTATTGCAGGTGGCCTGCAACTTTTATTCTGTAATTAACATAATTAATTATCTTTGTATATGAAATTCTTAGAGTGCTAAATAAAGTGTTGTTGTTGTTGTTACTTTTGCAATAGTACACCTAAAGAGAGATTAGATAAACAAAACCTTTCTTGGAAATAACCGGTATGTCCTGCTAGATCATGTAACTTTGCTTAATTGATTACTATTATTGGAACTTTATTTACTAGTGTGAACTGCTTTACAGACTCAGGCTAAAGCACATCTCGATATTTTTTGTCTTTACAGTAAGTACATACATAGAAATGTCACTTCATTTCTGAAGTATTTCTTTTGATAAAACAAGTCCATTATTTTGGGGTTTCCATTTATACCAACACTGTATGATTTTTTTAATTTCAATGTAGAAAAAAGTAATTTAATTTCGTGTTACGCTATTTCAGGCTAAAATTACTCAATAACCAAATGAATCATCTTATAAATATAACCCAACCCAACCTTCACCATAGCCCAACTTATGACTAACCACTATACAAAATCACATGAGTCTTTAGCTTTATACTTGCAAAATAAGAGCAATGGCTATAAAAGTTAAAGGTGAGCGAGGGCAACATGAGAAACATGAGTAGAGAAGTAAAACTCTCGGCATGTTGATTTAAAATCCAACACAGCAAAAACTAACCAATCTTACTTGAAAAACAGTTATGCTTTAGAATCGTAACTACTAAAATGAGACCACAGCTACGATTCTATACTCCCTAGAGCTTCTATTTGTGATATCAATCAAGTAAAGCAACTGCAATACTACACGCAGAAGTAAGCAGTTTAAAACAAATGTTTCACTCGACGTGAACTGTAGCCTTGTATCTAGAGACCACAGCTACGATTCTATTCTCCCTAGAGCTTCTATTTGTGATATCAATCAAGTAAAGCAACTGCAATACTGCACGCAGAAGTAAGCAGTTTAAAACAAATGTTTCACTCGACGTGAACTGTAGCCTTGTATCTAGAGCAACAAAGTCAATTCATCTCATGAATTGTGGTTGTTTAGTTAAACGTTCTTCTCTTCAATGTTCTGATTTATTTCTTATTACAATGTCATTTAAGGTTTCCTGATGACTAATCCACTCATCCGTACTCAGTTTCATCTCGTGCCCCATTGTAAGAGCTTCATCTGCTAACTTGAATGCCAACTCCTTTTTCTCCATCTTGTCGTACAGATAAGCCATTTCTATTGACACCCACACCTTCAATTTGTGGTAGCCTTCTAGTTCTCTTTCGGCAGTATCTTTAGCCTTTTGGTAATAATGGAGGCTTTCATCATAACAATCTAACTTCTTATAGCACATGGCAAAATTCTTCATAAACGAGATCAAATCCTTTTCAGCAAAGTAGTTCTCAAATGAATTAAACATTTTTTCAGCCTTCTTGTAAGTGCTCAGTGCTTCATCGTACTCTCTGTAAAACAGATGACAGTCTGCGAGATCCTTCAGAGCAAAAGCTGTAAGCATGTGCTTCCCTAATTGTTTCTCGTACATTTGTAACGCTTTCTCGTGCTTTTCTAAAGCTAGTTTCTTGTCTCCCTGCTTAGAGTTTTTTTCATTGTGTCCCAGTTCAAGAACTGCTTTTGCCAAATCTAAAGTTAGGTCTGTAGACTTGTGAGATTCACAAAACTCAACAACTTCCTTAAACGCATTCAATGCCTTTTGCCTTTCGTTTTTGGAGCCATAATATCTCCCCTTCGCAGTCAAGTAATATGCATTGACACTCAACTTCTGGTCGAACAGCTGGGACTTGTTTTCGTTATACATTGTATCAGCTTCTTTGATACGTTTCTCATATCCATCCTTGTCACCTTTTCTCCTCATTTCGTGCCCAAGTAAGCAGAGAAGTTCTAACTGTGGACACAACAGTTTAGATTTCTCTGCTATCTGAAGAAAGCAGTTTAAGGTTTCAAGATACAACCTCAATGAGACACACGATTCTATGTAAAGAGCTACATTCCTCGCTTCTTCAAAACACCCATACCTTGTCCACACCTCCATTACAGATATCTGAAAACTTTCATTTTCCTCATTCATCGCATGGCATGACATTCTGAGAGCTTGCTCAAAGTTATCTCTGTCTTCGATAAATTCCGATAAGGACTCTCTGCAACTGTCCTTAGTCCAATACAACTTAGAATTTTTAAAAAGCGAGGATGTGTAGTACTTCAGGAAGTTGTTCTTGCCCTCTCTCAAGTCATCCTTGGCATTGGCTTCCCCATAGTCTTGGAGAAATGCATGAATTAATCGGTGAATCGAGTATCTGCCTCCATGTTTTTCCAAAAGACATCGTCTACGCAAGGCCTTGATGGCCTTGATGGAATTCTGATTTGTAACTTGTGTAACAGCCTTGGCAGTGAAGGGGCCAGAAAAGACTGTCAATTGTACGAACAACTTCTGGAGATCAGGATCTAGCTTATTAAATGACAATGAAATTGCTTGCTTAATGCTTGCATGCTTGTCCTCTAATTGTTCACTATCAACTAGCATTTCTATGATGTTTTCTTCCATCCCTTCTATCACTTCTAATTCACTGAAATCGCACAACAAAGCGCCAGCAATGCATAGAGCCAGTGGCACATTACCACATAGTTCAGCTAGCTTCTTCTTTCCCTCTTCCGTGACTTCAATGGAGTTCTTTCTTGAACTGCATGCAGCTGTGATGATTTCTATGCCTTCCTTTGGCAAGAGAGGCTGAAGCTCAAAAAATTCCATTAGTATGTCTACCTTGAACGTAGTACGTGATGTTATCAAGTAAGATACTTTTCTGCTGGAGTAAGCCTGGAGATCCGTCAAGAGTTTATGAAATGCTTTACGGCAGTCGTCGGTCTCCAGTGCATCTTCGACATTATCTAAGACAAGCAGAACTCTCTCCTCCAACTCTTTCGCCCAGCTACGTAAAGCGTGTGCTGGATCTTTCTGCACCTTATCTTCATCTATCACAGACATGACAGCATTTGCGATATCTTCCCCTGAACAAATATCACTTCTCAAATTACAAAAAATCACCTTCCTTTCACGTTTGACGAGATTAGAACATACCTTCAACGCCAGTGATGTCTTCCCAAATCCAGGGCCTCCTGTAAGAAGCACCGATACAGGTTTTTCTTGATCGCATATTGAAGAGATTTTTTCGATCAGTTCTGCTCGCCCAATAATTCCTTCAGGTGGTTCATGAATAATACTTCTCAGTGGTTTTTTAACTGGCTTATTTTCTAGAGCTTCAACTCTCTTCTCCAACTCAAGAAATCGATCAGAATCGACCCACATCTTTATTTGGTCGTCATAACAAGCTGCATTGTCTATGGGTTCAGATTTAAGCCGTTTCATTTCATCTTTATCGAATCCTAGTTCAGCTAGCACTTTAGAAATAGCTTCCCATTTCGATTCAAAATCAGCATCGCTCACCTCTGTGGTCGCCGCGTGATTTAACTCATTTCTGTAAAGTCTCAATCTCACTGAGTTTGCTTCCGGACTTCTGTCTGATGTGTTTGGTTCATCAGTCCAACCCGTACCCGGTGCGGAGAAGTCACATATCGTACGAAGAAGCAAAGACAGGAGAGTTATATCAAAATTATTTGAACTAGGAGGACCAAGAGCTGGATAAAGCTGGTTCCACTGCTCCTGTTTAATTATTCGCCGTCGCAGTTTATCTAGCTCTCTTCTGTTTTCGATATCATTTAATGCTTCTTCTAACTTTTTGGGAGGATGAAAACCATCAAATATGTCTTTCAAGACACGAGTTCCACCATCAATTAGAAGTATACGAAGCTTTGTGCCGTTCCTTTTCTCCTTCGTCTGTGCCAAAGCGGAGTCCATTTTGAAAAGCGACGGATTGAAATGTCATAGACTTGTCGCATGAACCGTAAACTAGCCTTGGCATTGAATTATTTTGCATTTAATCAAATCATTCGAGACAAAAGACCTCCAAACAGACAAAAAGCTTCACACAGTGCTACGTAACCATGAATACTCGAACAAGAGACAAAGACAATAACTAATGATACCGATAAATAAATTAATGAAGGAGAGCTAGTCAGGCCTCGAGACAAAAGAAATTCAGAAAAAAATTGCTTTCGCCTAGGAGGCTACAGAGTTCATCTATGTCAGTTGTTAGTGTGTCTGTGTTGTTCAACATCCATGAACCAAGCCACCGTGACGGTACATATACAGCACTCATACACCTCCCTAGTTTTTCTTGCTGCCATTCTAATATCCTAAACCTCTAAGATCTTATAACCTCAGTTCCAATAATGATAGAGTGGTCTTTAAACTTTGCAGAACGACTAACGATCCCTTGTGTGTATAATATTACAATACATGTGTTCACTTATGCATAATAAAGCAGTTTTCAATTGAGTGTAGTAAAACCAAACGCAAACTACCCACAGCCAGCCAATCATAGGAGCGATTAATCACAAGTAACTCATAAATGGCTTCCCTGTGAACCAATGACAAACCAAAGCAAAACCAAAAACCAATTTGCGTTTGGTTTTACTTGGGATTCTGATTGGTTGGTTTACTTTCTCAGCCATTAGAGCGGATTTCAATTGAGTGTCGGAAGTGTTTTGGTTTTGCGTTTACTAAGCTGAGAAAGTAAACCAACCAATCAGAATCCAAAGTAAAACCAAACGCAAATTGGTTTTGGCTTTGCTTTGGTTTGTCATTGTCTCACAGGGAAGCCATTTATGAGTTACTTGTGATTACTCGCTCCTATGATTGGCTGGCTGTGGGTAATTTGCGTTTGGTTTTACTACACTCAACTGAAAACCGCTCTAGGAGAGCTTAGTAAACGCAAAACCAAAACACATCCGACACTCAATTGAAATCCGCTCTAATACACCTAAAGAGACATTAGATAAACAAAACATTTCTTGGAAATTAAATAACGCGCCGCTATATAGTGTATGGTTTCGAGCTGTTCTAGTCTGAACAAATCTGAATATAGGGTGTCGGTTTGGCATTGACTTTAAAATATTTTTTATTTCATTTTCTAAACTAAACTAAAACTCATATTGGTATACATCTGTACACAAAGCTCTAATTAGGTCAATACCCGTGTTTCTTTGCCAACGCTCAAAAGTTAGGGTCGATCAGTTCCTCGTAATTACTGCCTTACTCTAAATCAACAACAACACACCACTTTCTCGTGACAGTGGAGGTTAAGTAAAATTAGAATCGATCATTCTGTCTCCCAAGGGTGGTTGGGGACGCATTATATTTGGTGCTCGTCGAATTTTTTTAGGGGTTGAAACTGGCGTTCCGGTATTTTTACATAGGCTCTCAGAGTTTAACAATTATGCTCGTAATTAAGATGAACACAGCTCGATTGTCACGTGAGAAAATTTGCTATCTCCGACCTTAGTTAGCGGTAGCGCGAAACCCACGCGAAATACAATACAATACAATACTTTTATTCGCATTCCACAATTTTCTTATATGTTTACATGTTTGCATATTTAGAAAGAAATTTAGCATCTATTTAAAGTTATAAATAAACTAAATTTAATATATAATTTTCGATGAAATACCAGTATATATTTCTTCCTAAAAAGTGATATCTTCACTGAAATTGTGTTCCACACGTGCTGCCGATAAACGGAGTCGCCGTGACGGTACAACTCTCATACACCTCCCTTGTCTGTCTTGCTGCCATTATTAATACCCTAAATCTCTAAGATAGCATAACCCTACTCAGTCCCAATATTGACCGAGTCGTTTTCAAACTTTGCAGAACGAGTAACGATTCCTTTTGCGAATAATAATTACACTACATGTGTTCACTTATGCATAACAGTACAGCTCAAGAGCCTTTAGATAAACAAAACATTTCTTGGAAATAACCGGCCTAGGGTACTCCCCTATGCGTGTATATGTGCCAAGTTTTTGGTGCAAAGATAAACCGTTCCCGAGTACTCGTTCTTTGATTGGTTGACAGCCATGAAAGGGCAGACACATAAAAGACGTAACGTTGTAACGCAATGCAATAGCGAACCGAAATCGGATACAACAAATAATTGTCACGCTGCAAAACGTTCCATGGCCAGGCCAACTTATTAATGTAAAGCGCTACATACGGCAATGTACGATTTCAGACACTAGACTGACATTAAAATGGTACGAATCATTTGTGTTACATTAAAGATGTTAAAAAGAAGAGTCTATTTGGATGGGGAACCAGTTTATTTAAAGGAACTTTGGAAATATAAGACAAAAACTTGTTGAATATTGTTGCTAGTCGAGTTCAAGGCTAACCGATCCAGGCTAACAATTGACTGGCAATATAATAGAGAACAAAGACTGGCATCGATAGAATCTCTTAGCCTCCTCCACGGGTAACTACTGTACAGGGTCGGGTTACCTGTGGTAAGGAGGAGAGAGACTGTTGCGCGTGCCTTGTATAATTACGTAATAGCTAATTAAGTTTACGCAAAAACAAAACACAGCGAAGAGCGTGAGAAAAGTAAAATTGATCTTTAAGTATAGTTTAAAAAACGAGCAGCGGTGTTTTATCAGATTTAAAACTCGAGGGCGCAGCCCGAGAGTTTTAAAACTGATAAAACACTGCTGTGAGTGTTTTAAACGGCTTAAAAAACGTCTAGATTTATAGAGTAATGTAATTCAGTTATTTTGGCGATACGACCTATTTCGGCGGAGAAAATCCAAGTTAAAGTTTATGTAAATTAGGATGAAATCTTTATGACATTTAAAGTCGCTTCTCGCTCGGTGATTTCCTTTGTTTTTGCTTCATGAATTATTCATGTCTTTTCTAAATTTAATTTTAACAAGTTTTAGTTCAACTCGCGGCATTATGACAACAGCTTCAGTTCAATTGCATCTTTATTAAAACAAACTTCGGGAACTATTTAAACATTATTGTAAAATTTATTAATAATTCATAAGGGTACTAGCCAATCCCATGTGCTGAATGACACCACATGATCGCCTCTGTTTACCCACGTAGAAACCTGATTAATAAAACATCAGGTTCTGTATTGATATAAAGACCCCATGGTCCGCGATACAGACACTTAGGTCCGTGATACAAACACCATGGTCCGTGATACAGACCCCATGGTCCGCGATACAGACCCCATGGTCCGTTATAGCTCTAGTAGTATTCTGTATCAGGTACAGAATACTAGCTAAGCTAGTGAGGGAAGTCTCACGACCGATCACTGACTACCCCTATCCCGGGACGGGTGAAATGACAAAGTACATCTGCTCTGTTATTATGTACACACCATCTTTTCCATGTGGGACCTGTTTTTCTGCATGCTACGCTCTGCTCTCTTATTGCATACACATTGTCTCTTCGATGTGGGATATGCTTTTGTGAGAAACTAATTCATCCCACATCGATAGCAGGGTGGGAGAAATCAAAGGTTAAAATTTTATGCCTGTGCATATCAGTGACTTTTAGTTATCTATTCATTTCACAAGTAAGATAAAATATTCGCGTCCGATCTGTATGGGCATTTACAATGGCTCGCCGAAGCGGCTCGCCATTGTAAATGCCCATACAGATCTCCCGCTCATATTTTAACTACTACTTAGAACAGCTAGATGACTATAATTATATATTATAATTTAACCGAAAAGCTAAATCTAAACTACCGTAGTTTTAAATTGTTAGTTGTTTCAGTCTGTGATGTTTACGGTTTTTAAGGGGAAAAATTAATGATGCAGATCACAGACGTATTGTACTTTAAAATCTAGTGGAATTGTAAATAAAAAAATTGAAGTTGAAAAAGTTTTTCTTTATACTGAACATTCGTAAACTAAATCCGTGTATGAATAGCAGTAAGGGGGAGTACATTCCCTTGAGAGGGGCACGATTCCTAGTACATTTACCCCCCTAGGGAGGTAAGATTCCAAGGAAATTTACCCCCGGGGGGATGGGAAACTCCCTGGAGGGGGGTACAATTCCTGTGACATCGGAACAGTTCTCATACACTTCCCTTGTTTGTCTTGCTGCCATTCGTAATATCCTAAACCTCTAAGATTTTATAACGTCCACAGTCCCAATAATGATCGAGTGGTTTTCATACTTTGCAGCCCGAGTACCGATACCTTTTGTGCTCAACACTACACTATATGTATTCACGTATGCATAATAAAACACCTAAAGAGACATTAGATAAACAAAACCTTTCTTGGAAGTAACCAGAGAAGCGATACTCCCCTATATACGGGTATGCACTGCTAGATCGTGTAACTTTGTTCAATTTATTACTATTATTGGTACTAGTGTGACATGCTTTATAGACTCAGCTAGCTAAGGGCATATCGCGATATTTTTTGTATTTACAGTAAGTATATAGGTAGAAATGTCACTTCATTTCTGAAGTATTTCTTTTGATAAAACAAGTCCATTAATTCCATTATTCGAATACTGTATGATTCGTTTAATTTCAATTTAGAAAAAGTAAATTCATTTCAAGATCAATGTCAAAACAACCCCAGAGTAAAATACCAAATTTGTTACGCTATTTCAGGCTAAAATGGCTCAATAACCATATAAATAATCTTTCAAATATAACCCAAACCATCCCCCACCATAGCTCAAACTATGACTAACCACTATAAATCCACGTGTCAATCACATGGGTCTTTATACTTGCAAAATAAGAGCAATGCCTATTAAAGTTAAAGGTGAGCGAGGCCAACATGAGAAACATGGATCGAGAAGTAAAACTCTCGACATGTTGATTTAAAATACAATACAGCAAAAACTAACCAATCTTACTCGAAAAACAGTTATGTTTTAGAATCGTAACTACTAAAATGAGACCACAGCTACGATTCTATTCTCCCTAGAGCTTCTATATTTGTGATATCAATCAAGTAAAGCAACTGCAATTCTGCACGCAGAAGTAAGCAGTTTAAAACAAATGTTTCACTTCACAATTGTAGCCTTGCATCTAGAGCAACAAGTCAATTCATCTCATGAATTTTGGTTGTTTAGTTAAACGTTCTTCTCTTCAATGTTCTGGTTTATTTCTTATTACAATGTCCTTTAAGGTTTCCTGATGACTAATCCACTCATCCGTACTCAGTTCCATCTCGTGCCCCATTGTAAGAGCTTCATCTGCTAACTTGGATGCCAACTCCTTTTTGTCCATTTTGATATAGAGATAAGCCATTTCTGTTGACACCCACACCTTCAATTTGTGGTAGCCGTCTAGTTCTATTTCGGCAGTATCTTTAGCCTTTTGGTAATATTGGAGGCTTTTATCATAACAATCTAACTTCTTATAGCACATGGCAAAATTCTTCATAAACGAGATCAAATCTTTTTCAGCAAAGTAGTTCTCAAATGAATTAAACATTTTTTCAGCCTCCTTGTAAGTGCCCAGTGCTTCATCGTACTCTTCGTAAAACCGATGACAATCTGCGAGATCCTTCAGAGCAAAAGCTGTAAGCATGTGCTTCCCTAATTGTTCCTCGTACATTTGTAAGGCTTTCTCGTGCTTTTCTAAAGCTACTTTCTTGTCTCCCTGCTCAGAGTTTTTTTCATTGTGTCCCAGTTCAAGAACTGCTTTTGCCAAATCCAAAGTTAGGGCTGTAGACTTCTGAGATTCACAAAAATTAACAACTTCCTTAAACGCATTTAATGCCTTTTGCCTTTCTTTTTTGTTGCCATAATATCTCCCCTTCGCAGTCAAGTAGTATGCCTTGACCCTGCATATTTGGTCGAACAGGACTTGTTTTCGATATACATTGTATCAGCTGCTTCGATAAGTTTCTCATATTCATCCTTGTCACCTTTTCTCCTCATTTCCTGCCCAAGTAAGCAGAGAAGTTCTAGCTGTGGACACAACTGTTTAGATTTCTCTGCTATCTGAAGAAAGCAGTTTAAGGTTTCAAGATACAACCTCAATGAGACACAGGATTCTATGTAAAGAGCTACATTCTTCGCTTCTTCAAAACACCCATTCCATGTCCACACCTCCATAACGGAATGCTGAAAACTTTCATTTTCTTCGTTCATCGCATGGCATGACATTCTGAGAGCTTGCTCAAAATTATCTCTGTCCTCGATAAATTTCGATAAGGACTGTCTGCAACTGTCCTTAGTCCAATACAACTTAGAATTCTTAAAAAGCGAGGATGTGTAGTACTTCAGGAAGTTGTTATTGCCCTCTATCAAGTCATTCTCAGCATTTTCTTTACCATAGTCTTGCACAAATACACGAATTAATCGGTGAATCGAGTATCTGTCTCTGTGTTTTTCTAAAAGACATCTTCGAAGCAACTCCTCAATGGCATCAATGGGATCCTTCTTTGTCACTTCTGTAACCGCCTCGAAGGTGAAGGGGCCAGCAAAAACTGTCATCTGCACAAAACATTTCTGAAAATCAGAATCTAGGTTTACAAATGACAATGCAATTGCGTTCTTAATGCTCCTGTGCTCAGAACGTAATCGTTTAGAGTCCTTTAACATCTTCATGGGATTCTCTTGCATACGTGCTATCACAACTAATTCGCCGAAATTACTCAACAGAGCCCCAGTAATGCATAAAGCCAGCGGTACATTACCACATAACTCAGCAAGCTTCTTCTTTCCCTCATCTGTTACTTCGGTGGAGTTCCTTCTACATGTGGATGTGATGATTTCTATACTTTCCTCTTCTGAGAGAGGTGGAAGATCAAAATATTCCATTGGCAGCTCTATACGGAACTCGACGCGCGATGTTATCAAGAAAGATACGTTTTTGCTGGAGTAAGCCTGGAGATCCTTCAAGAGTTTATGAAATGCTGTACGTGAGTCGTCGGTCTCCAGTGCATCTTCAACATTATCTAATACAAGCAGAACTCTCTCCTCCAACTCTTTCGCCCAGCTACGTAAAGCGTGTGCTGGATCTTTCTGCACCTTATCTTCATCTATCACAGACATGACAGCATTTGCGATATCTTCCCCTGAACAAATATCACTTCTCAAATCACAAAATATGACCTTCCTTTCACGTTTGACGAGATTAGAACATACCTTCAACGCCAGTGATGTCTTCCCAAATCCAGGGCCTCCTGTAAGAACCACAGATACATTTTTTTCTTGATCGCATAATGAAAAGATTTTGTCGATCAGTTCTACTCGCCCAATAAATCCTTCAGGTGGTTCATGAATAATACTTCTCAGGGGCTTTTTAACTGGCTTATTTTCTAGAGCTTCAACTCTCTTCTCCAACTCCAGAAACGGATCAGAATCGACCCACATCTTTATTATGTCGTCATAATAAGCTGCATTGTCTATGGATTCAGATTTAAGCCGTTTCATTTCATCTTTATCGAATCCTAATTCAGCAAGCAGTTTTGAAATATCTTCCCATTTCGTTTCAAAATCGTCATCCTTCACCTCAGTGCTCGCCGCATGATTTAACTCGTTTCTGTGATGCCTCAATCTCACTAAGTTCGCTTCCCGACTTCTGTCTGATTTGTCTGGCTCATCGTCCCAACCCGTGGTTGGTGCGGCTAGGTTACATATTTCACGAAGAAGCAAAGATAGGAGAGTTATATCAAAAGTGATGGAATTGGGAGGATCTGGAGAAGGAAAAAGTTCGCTCCACTGGTGATGTTTAAGTATTCGACGCTTCCGCAGTTTCTCTAGCTTGGAATTATATGTAACGTTTAGTACTTGATATAAAGTTTCGGGAGGATGAATACCATCAAATACGTCCCTCATGACACGAGTTCCGCCATCGATTAGAAGTCTACGTAGCTTCGTGCCGTTCGTTTTCTCCTCCGAAGGTGCCAAAACGGAGGCCATCATGAAAAGCGACTATTGCAATGCATACATGACATGACATGCATTATTTATGAGAATTCTAAAGCAAAAATAAACAACTTAGCCTAACCTTGTCATTGAATTATTTTATATTTAACCAAATCCCAAAATCGAGACAAAAGAGCTCCAAACAGAGAAAAAAACTTCAAACAGTGCTAATCGAGCAAACAGTGCTAATCGAGCAACCATACGCTACTCGAACAAGAGACATACACAATAACAAATACTAACCGAGAATGAAATAATGAAGGAAAGCTAGTTAAACCTCGAGACAAAATAAATTCAAATGTTTCATTTTTCGTCTGAGGAGCTACAGAGTTCATCCATGTCAGTTGTGTTTATACTTGTTGTTCTGCTTGTGGCCATGAACCAAGTCACCGTGACGGTACAGCTCTCGTACACATTCCTTGTTTGTCTTGCTGCCATTCGTAATATCCTAAACCTCCAAGAATTTATAACCTCCTTAGTCCCAATAATGATAGAGTGATTTCCAAACTTTGCACCGAGTACCGATGCCTTTTGTGCTCAACACTACACGACACGTGTCCAATTATGCATAATAATTCACCTAAAGAGGTATTAGATAAACAAAACATTTCTTGGAAATTTAATAAGTTATTCGGTTATGTTCCGCTGTATAGTGTATGGTTTCGAGCTGTTCTAGTCTGAACAAATTTGGTCTTGTACTCTGAAATAGGGTGTTGGTTTGGCATTCACCTTAAAATAATTTTCATTTTCATTTTTTTTTCTAAAATAAACTAAACATCCTATTCGTATACATGCATGGAAACCCCAATATAATGGAGTTGTTTTTATTTAAAATATATACTTCAGCAACTTCAGAAAGGAAGTGGAAATACTGAGAAGCTTATTGGACTAGGGATGGCAAAAAGATGGAAATAAATAACGATTACGAGGAACTTGAAAGGTTGGGAACGTTTTCAAACTTTACCTGGTCTTTGAAATTTGGAATCGAATCCACTCTATCCTTTCAAAACTTAAATCACTATGTTGAACTATGTGATGACGATGTACATGTAGTTTTTGTATAATCAGAAAATATTAGATTAGGATTTATCAAAGTCCTGAAAAAAACAGAATTTCTAATGAGACCTGAAACAACCATGGGGCTGATCAAAGTCAGGACCCAGCTAATCCACAGATCGAATTGTCTTTCTAAACTTGACCACTAACGAGAAACCACTGATGATGTAGCCCTTTTAATACCGCCAGAGGGTTTTAGGAATTAAGATTTGCTGAATTTTGGAAGAAGAATCAACGGCAGTTTGATTCATCCGTGCATACTGTCTCTCAGTCGAGTCTTTGGTTCTGAGATAACCCTTCTTGAGACCTCGTTCTTTCATTGGTTGACAGCACTGAAGAGCAGAAACATGAAAGACGTGACGCTGTAACGCAACGCAATAGTGAACCGAGATCAATACAACAAAGACGTCACACTGCGAAACGTGACAGGACGTATTATTTTCCTAATGTAGTACACACAAAGTAGGATTTCAGAGACTAGGCTAATATCTAAATGGGGCGAATCGTTTGTCACACCAAAGTTTAGAAAGATAAGAATCCATTTGGTTGAGGCAGAATATTTTGAAATAAACTTTGCAATATAAGTCAAAATTTATTGAACATTGTTCAGTGCTGTTCGAGTTCAAGGTGGGGGGGTTCATTATATTTGGTGCTCGTTGTATTTTTAGCAGTTGAATTGGCCCTCCGGTATTATTTAGTTAATTTTTTAAAGTAAAAAACAAATCCTTCTAAATTCTGGTATTTTAGGGATACATACGTCCTCAGAGTTTAAAATATTATGCTCGTAATTAAAATGAACACAGCTCGATTGTCAGCTGAGAAAATATGCTATCACTGACCTTATTTCGCGCGAAACACCGCGCGAAACTACATGTAGGTATTCTTTGGGTAGTGCATTTTCTAGTCGAGGTTTTTTAAGGGTATTTTTCCAGCTTTTCCGACGAGCATCCCGGACCTTTTCATCCCGAAGTCCCCTCCCCGGGTGCTGTCCTATCGCTAAGTTGTTGATGCACCACACTCCTTTACTCGCAGATCATTTCACATTATAGTCTACAACGCTGACTAAAAGCCTTTAACAACATTTGACAGACAACACAAATGTACCATAAGTAACAAACGTCGTATGAATACCTGTTCCCGAGTCAGCAGTCCACTATTTTCCATTCCTTTTGTTTCAATCGGTGCCGCCTGTACCAGTTCCCCCAGCAGTAACGCCACCTCCTTCATAGTCCGCCAGCAGCACACCAAAAGGATCTGGGACGAGGGCGTGAACACGTGATCCTCATCTGTCGTGACGTCAGTACTTGGTTCATCTGAAAAAGAATTGAAACGGACGATTTCTAAATTGCACTCATAGATAATTCTATATCCTGAAGGGAATGACATCAAAGTAGTCTGACAGGTTGTCCACATTCTAAAACACTTTGAACCACTCGTTTCTTTGTCACGATATTGATAAAGAAATAAGTAGTCCTTTATCCTAGGTCACTGAATTAATACTCTGTAACTGAATTCAAACAATAGACTCATAGTTTTGTTTCATTCGACTTCAACTTCACTATAAAATGCCGTAATGTCGCAAAGAGAAAGTAAGTGTCGGTCTGTTTTCATTTCCTCCTTTTTCCTGCCATATTTAAAGCACCATGAGTGGGGCAAATTACGGTTTGTCCGTAGCCTTACTGTAAGGGGCCGACCATTTGACTTTTGAGGGGGGGGTGTTTTTTGAAAAAAAATAACCTGCAAGCCAACGGTGGCGAAAAAAAATATCCTGCAAGCGGAAAAGCTTTGTTCTGGCTCCGCTTTTTTCGCAAAAAAAAATTCGTGCAACAACACTGCTAAAGAAAAAAAAATCGAGCACAGACAAGAACACCCACCCCCCCCCCCCCCCCCCCCCCCTCAAAAGTCAAATGGTCGGCCCCTAACCGTACTGTAACTTACTACACCGTAACTCTGTAATTTGATTGGATCAAAAACACAGGTGTCATCATGGGATTCTTAGAACTTGCCACTTCCGTTACAAATACATAAATTATCAAAGTGTTACATATGTCTTCCAGATACAACGCACGCTCTCATTGGTTGAACCGGGGTCACGTGGCAGTCCTCAAAATCCAGTGTACCCCGCCACGTGATCACATCGTGACATAAGATGGTGTGATGTGTCACGCGCGCCACTGGCTAGCTAAAGGCGGAAAAATAAATATTTGTGTACCAAAACTCAGGGAAAAGGAATGTTATGATTGTTGCTATATAACAAATCACTTAATGAGTGACCCCTCGGGAATCAGTGAGTTTTGTTTCCCCAACATCCTAGATGTTCCCGGAGACGGAGTCAAAGCTCACTGTTTCCCGCGGGACCACTCATTGCATGTAAGTGTTTAATTGGCCGGTAACAAAACGAGCAGGGGACTGGGACCGAGTTTATCAGAATTACTCTAATTCTAAAATGAAGTTCATCACATGATAGAGCATGTTGAAATTAGCATGTGTGCCAAGTTTGACGTGATACAAGTGAATCTTGACTGAATTATAAGCAATTTAAATTTCTTAGTCCCTCCAAAATTTTACAATGAATGTATGGTTTGGAGGGACAACGTTAAAAATAAGAATTTGTATGGAAATTTACATATTTGATGCCTTCTAGCATCGTCAGTTTACCAAACTTTCCAGACTAGGTAAGTTTGATATGTTCTTTTGGAAAATAATGCTCACTTTGACTAGTTGTTAATTGAATTAGTTTTACTGACTCGGCTCCAGTCCCCCGCTCGTTTTGTTACCGGCTAATAGCTACTGCTTTCTATAGCAAGAAGTAGTAACCGAATACTAATGCACACTGACAAAACTGTTAAGTTACCCATTGCATTGTTTGACACCTGAAAATATACGTATGAAAATATACCTTCCTCATCTATCATGTGACCCTCAGGAGAGGAACTGGTGACCACTGGAGAGACGAGGTCAGCGACGCCAAAACACATGGTCAGAAGACTGGATACTAGCTGCTGCCAGTAATAATCACAAGCAATACGACTGCAAGTGAGAGCGGAATAAAAATCAGCTGCACCTAAAAAGGCGGGAAACAACAACACGTGACCCGTGACGTCATGTGCTCCATCTTCTTACCTCATATCAACATGTCCAAGCACCATACGTAAACAGTACACAACACCGTGCATGGGTGCACGTCCGGCGGCCTGGTGAAGACTCTCCTCAGCAACCGAGCCTTGTGACGTCAGCATCGCCGTCAAATAACACAAGACACCATACGCTTGACGACAGGTAACCTCATGGGTAGAGTCGATATGGAGTTCAACTTCCGAGGCATCATTAGTGTTCGTATTTGGATTTGAACTTGTAGTGTATGCTGCCACCTCGTGGCTAGATTGCTGAGTAACCTGGTAATGTGAACATAAAGGTATGACGAACGCACACCGCGGGAAAACATTGTGCTCCGCTAACCGAAAAAAAGTATGAATGAATGAAAACTTTATTTACTGAGGGTAAACACTTACTAGTGTGAATACTAACAACCTTGTGGCCCTCCCATAAACTAAAACATTTACAAATTACACACTATGATATTAGCTAAAAGATGAAAGAGATAAAGGATAAAATACAGTAGATAATTATCGGGATATTAATATCAAATAAGCTAAATAATTACAATAACCTAACAATCTAAACTCTAACTATGAGTATTAAATACAACCTACCAAATTTAATTACTGGAAGTTGTCGGACATGCGCGACACACTAGAGAGCTTAAAAGCAACAACGACGGCGACGGCAGAGACGACGGAACGTAGAAAAGTGTTTTCTGCCGCAATAGCGATGTTTCGTGTGTCGTCATCTATTGTCATTAATGTGCCAACCAGAGATCCATTGGTTCCAAACACAAAGCAGGCTTTACAAATCATGGTTGGCACATTAGCATAACAATTGCAATGTTTATCAACATGAAACATCGCTATATGTGTTTACTAATTTACTTTATTCGCCTTTAATTACTTTTTACATCCATATCTTCGAAACATATGATAAGCACTGAACGAAAAACGCAGTACTTTACTTTCTTACGTTTGCGCTCTCTTGTTAACTTGGGATTTTCACGTTGTATTTTTGCAGAGAACAGTCAAAATGTAGGCAATGCGTGCATTTTCACGTTCAGCAATTGTATTTTGTAATTACGACTATTGATTTATGCCGTCGTCCTATACGTCGCCGTCCTGGTTGCGTTTAAGGTCCCTATTATCGCATCCAACCAGGAGCCCAACGGGCTCCTGATCCAACCCACCGCCGAATATGCAACGGAAGCCTACCTCGGTGATAACTTTATTTGCTGTTTCGATGTACTGTGCAGTGTTCTCGGGATACAGAGGTACATCACAGCTATGAATAAGAAGTTTGAGTAGAACACTGGCTGTCGAGGCATCTACAGCACGGGGACTGGTGACGAGGCGGTCTACTAATCGAAGCCAAGGCTGCAGGGACTGGTCATTCTGTAAAAAATGAATATCTTACTAGTGTTGCTATGAAGAGAGGTATTTGAAACGTAAGGGAAGAGGGCCGGGCAGAGCAAAATATCATGATGTGTGTGTGGCGAGTTACCAGTTATTTCACGATGCCGAAGGCAGAAGCGAATAACGGACAGTTGCACAAGATCGAATCATGATATTTTGCAATCGTTCGACCAAATATAACATTACCTAGAGAGTTTAAAAACTAGAACTCTGCGCATGCTCAGACCGTTATTTGCAGTCAGTTATTTGCAGGTGGGCGGTCTCTTCATGTAGGCAACACATGAATTGCTATCAAAACACAATAGAATTAACACACTACAAAACAATAGAACGAAATACACAATATAATAGAACACAATACAATTTGGTAGTAATTCATGTCTGCCTTCATCAAGGGAGAACCTGCAGTGAATCAACCAATCAGAATTGGGATGGAAGAGTCGAATTATAATAAGCTATTATTGGACGAGGCTGAGCAAAATATAATGAATTGTCTGTGTCTCCCTGCCAGTTATTTGCCGATGCCGAAGGTAGCGAGACACAGACATCTCATCATATTTTGCGATAGCCGTAAATAATTGTTTTATTATTTAGTAATTGGGCATCCAAAGTGCTCGCAACACCCTCCTCTGAGCAGCCACATTGGGATTTGTTGTTGAACAGCAATGCGCATGCTCACAACAATATCTGCAGAAACGAATCACCCAATCAAAAGTCGGGATATTTAGGAACTGAATAATAAATAGAGTTATTTGTAACGAAATTAACCCACTGTAGAACACAGTGCGGCACAAGAATTTCATTTCAGCTTGACCTTGAAGTGCATCAAAGGCTAACCTATATGTCCTTATAGTTCAACACAAACGTTTGGCGCGCGTTCATTGGCCAAAATCGATCAAGTGATAAGACGATAATATTCGTCCTCTCGGCATCATCAGGCGTTACACTTCACCACAATTGTTTCTCCGATTCTGATTGGAAGAAATTGATCACGTGACGTGATAATTGTCATCCGCAGATGCAAATTATTAGGCGTTATATTTCAACACAAAATGTTGGCGCGCGCTCATTGCCCAAAACGGATCACATGACGTGATAGTGTTCGCCATTGAGTAATGTTTTTTTTTTTTTTTTTTTTCTGTATCCCAAGTGGAAATGCACATATTGTACAACTCTAAAACGAAGCATTGAATCCTCTGGAGAGCTGCCACGTGATCTGTATTGGGACAACGTCGAGGGAAGCCAGGAGCCCATAACCATTCTAAAAATAACCTAACTTGTGAAAACGCTGTGACATAGGCCTAGTATGCAGGATGGACGATCCTAGTTATGAGCTCCTGGGGAAGCTAAATCGGTCTATTGCACATTTTGCAATCTATTGAGCGATAGATTCTCAAAAACAAAAAACGGTGGCAAATTTGTCAAAATCTTCTTGCTTCAGTTTAAGATTAAACAATTAGACCACGACCTCGAGGTTTCTATCGGCTGATAGTTGACGAGGAGCGTAACCATAGAAACTGAGAGCGAGTAGTCTAATTGTTTTAGTAGAAACCAACTAGTAATTCAATCTTAAACTGAAACAAGATTTATTTTTATTTTGACGACTTTGCAGCCATTGTTTTGCTTTTGAAAACCGATTTATTTTCTCGCTACTCACTATCTATCACTTCGCTACTCACTATCTATCACTTCGCTACTCACTATCTATCACTTCGCTACTCACTATCTATAATAGATTAGATAGTGAGGAGCTTAGCCAATCAGATTACAGGATTGGTGATAGAACGCTAGTTCTAGCTAATAAAAAATAGATTAATTCACTACGTTGCTTGTCAACATCAGCCGATAGAAACTTCGAGCTCGTAGTGTAATTGTTAATGGCCTTTTGCAGTTAGGTAATCACGCGGTTGTACTGGATGGCAATATTTTTAACTTTATTTATTCAACAGGACTTGTACGAGATCGGTAGTGTTATTAGCAATACCTGTTTGTAAATGCTATTTTCCATCTCCAATCGATTGTCGATCTTTCTAAAACAGCGTTTAGAAGTCTGTTTGCCATCCAGTAAATCCAGGGGTGGCGCAGCGGTTAAGCCCTTCTCTTCTCAACATATACGCCAAATGTGAATTTAGTTTGTTGATATCTCGCCCCTGCTCCGAGCGTTAAGGTGATATTACACGAGACAACTTTTAACGACGATTTTTCGCGACGATTTTTAATGCATGTTACACGAGACACCTTTTAGCGCAACATTGATGCGGCAACGGGTATATTACACGGGACGATTTTTAGCGCAACATCTAGCTAGCACACCGTTTCCTAATCCGAATTCCTAGTTTAAAAACATGGCGGACGAGTGGTGATTCAAAACTTGCAACATGTTGCCGCAACAAAGATTGCGTTAAAAATCGTCCAGAGCGCCATGTTACACTGAAAAATAGTCGTTAAAAATTGTCTCGTGTAACATCACCTTTATTCTCCGGGTTCTCCGGTTTTCCTCCTTCCACAAAAACTAACACGCTAAATTCCTATTCGATCTGTGGATTAGCCGGGTCCTGGCTTTGATCAGCCCATATGGTTGTTTCAGGTCCCGTTAGAAATTCAATGCCTTTCCCACGGGATCACCAGCTCAATTAATTCGTTATTGAGCACGTGACTGTTAGCTGCGAAAGGCCTCATGATTTACATTTGCTATCATACCTGGAATGGCAGTAACTCTAGAGGACATGACGTCAGCATGTCGTACGCTAACATCTTATTGACGTCATACGTGTCACTGAAGCAGTCCAATAAGACCCGGATGTTACTCGCCGTCATGACGTCAAGGAAACGAAAAGGCGCTACCCTTGTTACTGAAAAGAATGATACCAAAGAGAATCTAGGACTAATGACGCTAGTATCTACATTGTATATCTATCATTGTATATCTATCTATCTACAGTCAATCTCGAAAACGTTGTCTAAAACCATAAAATATACATATATACCAATAACATTTGCTGAACGTTATGGGATATCATCGAAAAACGTTTTTTGAATAATAATAATAATAATAATAATAATAATGGATTAATCAGTGGCATTTCCAAGAGGTGGCTCTTCATCCACTGATGGGCCCACGATTTAACGTCCTTATCCGAGAAGACGTGAAGGTCTAACCATTTGCAGTTCGTGAACGAAATTGTTTCACAAAGATAGCACCTTCTACTCAGTTATTTTAAGACCCTGAGTGTTGGTCCGGCCGGGGTTTGAACCCGCAACCTCCCGCACAACAGACCAGAGCTTAACCACTGAGCTAACCGGGAGGCTTCACCCAAGGGGCAAACGAAAATACATTCCAACAGGAAATATATCTAAATTATATATTTGACGTTACGCTTTAATATATGCCAATATAAACAAATTCGAATTCTTGTGAAAATAACCCCTATAAATCTTGTCTCGGAAACCTCGAGTTTAAGGTTGCAGTGAACCATATTCCAAGAACGGAATACTACAAAGGGTCATATTCATACATAGGAGCTAACTATGGAATTCGCTGTCTTGTGATTTTAGGGCTTCGGAATCTAAAGCAATTTTAAAGAAGAAGCTGTCCTCAGGCAAATAGATTGTCCTCAAAAGTAGTAACTTATTTATCCTTAATGTTTAATTCTATTGAAATTACCTAAATAATATTTTTATATATTTTTATACTATATTGCATCAAAAGCCATTTACTTGTATTTACACGGCTTTCACGTAAAGAAGTTTGTAACTTATGAAATTACTGTATTTAAATAAAAGTGAATCAAACAATATCTATATATATATATATATTTAAAATCTAAAATTAACTGATCTTGCTATTTTATTAGGCATATCTACACTTTTTATCTTTAGTTAGTGGTAGTAGTATAGTTTTTTTTTTTTTTTTTTACATATTACTACTGACATATTACATATATGGCTTTCATGTAAAGAAATTTAGCTCATTGAAATTACCGTAGTAAAATCTATCTACTTCTCTATATATCTACTTCTCTGTTTATTTACTTATTAACTACTGTTTGTCTCATCTTAAATGATCTCTCCCAATATGTATACCACTGAACAGCAAAAGAAAGACAACATTTTCCGAGACAGGCGCTGTGTCAGGATTTTAGTTACTCACTCTTTCCGTTATATGTGAAGATGGAGTTCAGTAAAGACAGATTGTTAAGTGCTGTGGTACGACGTGCAAACGAGGCTCCTGGAAAGAGAGAGGCGAAAAGTAGATCACAATACCACTGGAGGAACTCCTGCAAACACAATGAAAGTACAGACATTAGTATTTGAAATGGACGTCTCTACATGTTATAGAGGCTTCTTTATGTAGGAGGGACCAGGGACGAGGAAGTAGGGAGGAGAGAGGATGGAGGAGGGTCAAGGAAGGAGAGATGGGGGACGAGGAAGGAGAGAGAAGAGAGAAGAGAGAAGAGAGAAGAGAGAAGAGAGAAGAGAGAAGAGAGAAGAGAGAAGAGAGAAGAGAGAAGAGAGAAGAGAGAAGAGAGAAGAGAGAAGAGAGAAGAGAGAAGAGAGAAGAGAGAAGAGAGAAGAGAGAAGAGAGAAGAGAGAAGAGAGAAGGGAGAAGGGAGAAGGGAGAAGGGAGAAGGGAGAAGGGAGAAGGGAGAAGGGAGAAGGGAGAAGGGAGAAGGGAGAAGGGAGAAGGGAGAAGGGAGAAGGGAGAAGGGAGAAGGGAGAAGGGAGAAGGGAGAAGGGAGAAGGGAGAAGGGAGAAGGGAGAAGGGAGAAGGGAGAAGGGAGAAGGGAGAAGGGAGAAGGGAGAAGGGAGAAGGGAGAAGGGAGAAGGGAGAAGGGAGAAGGGAGAAGGGAGAAGGGAGAAGGGAGAAGGGAGAAGGGAGAAGGAGGGAGAAGGGAGAAGGGAGAAGGGAGAAGGGAGAAGGGAGAAGGGAGAAGGGAGAGGGAGAAGGGAGAAGGGAGAAGGGAGAAGGGAGAAGGGAGAAGGGAGAAGGGAGAAGGGAGAAGGGAGAAGGGAGAAGGGAGAAGGGAGAAGGGAGAAGGGAGAAGGGAGAAGGGAGAAGGGAGAAGGGAGAAGGAGAAGGGAGAAGGGAGAAGGGAGAAGGGAGAAGGGAGAAGGGAGAAGGGAGAAGGGAGAAGGGAGAAGGGAGAAGGGAGAAGGGAGAAGGGAGAAGGGAGAAGGGAGAAGGGAGAAGGGAGAAGGGAGAAGGGAGAAGGGAGAAGGGAGAAGGGAGAAGGGAGAAGGGAGAAGGGAGAAGGGAGAAGGAGAAGGGAGAAGGGAGAAGGGAGAAGGGAGAAGGGAGAAGGGAGAAGGGAGAAGGGAGAAGGGAGAAGGGAGAAGGGAGAAGGGAGAAGGGAGAAGGGAGAAGGGAGAAGGGAGAAGGGAGAAGGGAGAAGGGAGAAGGGAGAAGGGAGAAGGGAGAAGGGAGAAGGGAGAAGGGAGAAGGGAGAAGGGAGAAGGGAGAAGGGAGAAGGGAGAAGGAGAAGGGAGAAGGGAGAAGGGAGAAGGGAGAAGGGAGAAGGGAGAAGGGAGAAGGGAGAAGGGAGAAGGGAGAAGGGAGAAGGGAGAAGGGAGAAGGGAGAGGGAGAAGGGAGAAGGGAGAAGGGAGAAGGAGAGATGAAGGGAGGAAGAAAAAAAGGTGTAGCCGTGCCATATCATAACAGCCCTGTACTCTAAATCTGCCCTTTCATTTAACAAAGTAAAAAACATACCGTAATTTAAATCTCGTTCTAAACCGTACCTTATACGAGGCCAGTCTTTTGATGTTGAGGTGGTATGGAGTTTCGTTCTTGTGTGCAGGTTTGTTGAGGGACTTGACTGAGATACGCATGCATTCCTTCATCCGCATCAGTAACTGTTAAATAAAAGGATAGCGGTATACACACAGGCAACTCTTAAGAATGTTGAACAATATATATCTTAGAATCCCATGTATAGTCCCCCCGGTACTTAACGCAGAATACAATAGCGGTATATATATATAGGTTAACGCTATACTGTTAGGATAAGCCTAACGCTCCCATCATGTAAACAGCTCGGAAGATACCAAATGTAAAGAAAAAATATCACGTGTAATCGCGTGTTCTTATTCAGGACAACAAACATTGGTCCACTAGTTCGAGAAAAGGAATGACACAAGTAGGTTACAATATGTTTCTTTAACTACTTTCGAGAGAGTAAACTTGGTTCCGTTGGTACATGCAAGGAAGCCTTTCAAGTGCATGGAAGCCATCCAAACGCAAGGAAGCCATACAAAAGCAATTCCTCGTCAAAGTTAATCGCAAAAAGCCAGTTAGGTATTTTCTAACAATAAGTACACTATACCAAGCAACTCTGAATTTCTAACGAGACCTGAAACAACCATGGGGGCTGATCAAAGCCAGGTCCCGGCTAATCCACAGATCGAATTGGAATCTAGCGTGTTGGTTTTTGTGGAGGGAGGAAAACCGGAGGACCCGGACAAAAACTCTCGAAACAAGGTAGAGATATCAACAAACTCAACTCACACATGGCGCCGCGTCCGGGAAACGAACCTGGGCCACAGAGGTGAGGCGAAGCGCTTAACCACTACGCCACCACGGCTCACCTCTAGCAACCATAGCTTCCTACTGTTTCCTTTTCTTTGGCTTATTTTTATTTTAGTCTCCGCAATTTAGGAGAGAACTAATGACTTGATTACTTGCTTCACTGTTCTGAATTTTAATTGCAAATGTCGGATCCCAAAGGGCGAGTAAAAGGAGGGGAAATTCAAGCCTGCTTGCCAGTTCTGTATTTTTTTTCCGTCAAGTTCTTTTCCGGGTTGGGTTACATGTATCACCCCCATTTTTACCGCATGCCACAGGTAACCCAACCCGAAAAAACATTCACCGAAATCAAATACAGAAGATAGAGCAATCCCTTTTATAGTGCGACTCCTAGTTTATATATTGGCGGCAATGGCAAAGGAAATTATTATGATTAAGTGGGATAATTCTTACCCTTTTCAGCAGCCCTGCGCTCTGCTGCCTGAAGGACGGAGACTGGCTGTTCATGTTCAGAGTCACGTGATGCCTGAGGAGGTCCAGGTCGGTTGCGCTGACAGGTTCTGTGGTGCGGGGTGAGTTACACAGGAGCCCCAGAGCATCCAGCCGTGCCTGTCACAATAACATTACAATGAGTAAAGTGGATTTACAGTGCGACTATTGTAACTGGGGACAACGAGAACTAAACACATTGAAAAACGAAAATAAAGCATACACCTCATTCATAGGGCGTGGTCTTAGTATTTTAACAGTTTAGCCACATGTTCAATGTATGAAAAACAACATCCTTGCCATGCGAAAGAGCATCCCAACATTGGTGATTCTGTAGAATTCGAGTGTTGTAGCATAAAAGGTTGTAAAGTTACAGCGATTTGAAATTAGAGAGATTTGTATGAGAAAAACCAGGTAGGCCTTTCCAGCCTCGCTTTCATGTATTTTCTACATTGAAAATGCCAATAACTCGACAGCAATTTGAAACAATGCTTTCAAACTGTACTCAATTACTAATTTAGGTACGATCTTTCATGTGGTAGCAACAGTTTCTCTGTACACATTAATCTTCCAATTTATGCAAATTAGGTGGCGGCATTATGAATGAGGTATATTCCAACTTACAAATCCTAGCATATCCACTCGACTTCCTTCATTCAAAATACTTCGACTTCAGAACTAGTCCACCAAATTTCCTTTTTACTGTATCGAAGCTTGAGCAAGATGGATGCTATTGTCTTCTACTCGACACTGATTGGTTCAAATTATCGTAAGTTGGAATTCTTTGTTT
This sequence comes from Actinernus sp. WN-2022, assembly GCA_030867875.1. Classification (NCBI taxonomy): domain Eukaryota; kingdom Metazoa; phylum Cnidaria; class Anthozoa; order Actiniaria; family Actinernidae; genus Actinernus; species Actinernus sp. WN-2022. Next base: position 5,669,379 of record JAOWCC010001589.1, on the reverse strand, counting down.
TCATTCTGCAATGTGATTGGTTCTCGTTGTCTATATGGGTTACAGTAGTCGCATTGTAAAATAGGTTCACCTGAACATCTAAGTCTAGATTGTTAGTACTGGATTTCATCAACTGAGAGTCAATAATAGTATGCTTGACCGCCTTGGAAAACGAAGTGTAACTAGCACGTTTCCAGTGCTAGTTATTCTTCAGTTTGTAAGTATCCGAAGTAAAGAAAAAAGCGAAATACGGTCGGCAATTGGTTGGTCCTGTAGATTGTAGTTCAACCCAAGTTACATATTATACTGGACCAACACTTTGGCGCTCTTAAAATAACTGAGTAGAAGGTGATGCCTCAGCAACAGTAACCCGCTAGACCTTCGCGTCTTCACCAACAGAGGGGCTCTTGGGCGAGTACTGAGTTACATACTGCTGAAAAGAACATCGGAAACCTTCCCAGGTAAATGGCGGTTTCTAGGTCGGTCCCAGACTTCTTTATCGACACTCGATGTTTGATACGGGACAGCTGCTTTCAGGCTAATAACGCTGCAGGAAACAAATAGCTTACCTGATCCTCAACGTGACAGAGTGCTTTCTTGAGCCAATCAACTGGCACTACCCCTCCCCACATGTCTGATGGCACAGTCTCTTCGCCCCAGGACTTCTCGTTCACTTTGATCAGCCCCAGGCTTCTTGCTGTCTTGAGACACGTGACTAAAGCTTTCACATGTGTTGAACTCCCGTCTGAGAAAAGGACAAATACGGTGACTGAGCACGTGTGATATACATGTAGATGACCAGATGAAGGATAAATGGAGGAATACACCGTTGTCACGCAACGGTCATTTGTCTCTGCCTCGTGTTTAGAAGTGTAAGAACAAAAGTTTTTATTCTCCTGTGACACAACATGGCCACTGCGTGACAAAAGTCTATAGTGACGTACACCGCGGCAAAACGTCACGCGCATGCGTATTTGCTATTTCTTGTCGGCGCGCGGCCGCCCCCAGTTTCCCGCGAAAACTGAAATGAAACAACAGGCAAATGCCGTGATCTTAAAATTACTGCTTAAAAGTATCCATTTGTGAACTGTTTTCTCAAAAAATAAGAAAACTACTCAAAAGCTAAGCCTAAGACTTTAACAGGTTGAAGTTTTCTTAATTTGTGATTCACTGTGAGTTTACCAAGTTATAAAATTATTTACTAAAAAAGTTGAAACCCTCGGTAATTTGTATTTGATAGCAGAGCCTTCGTTATTTTGGCCAGCGGAGCATACCGTTTTGCCGCGGTGTGATAGTGACGTATCTTACTCGTTGACAGATGCATAATAACAAATCGCATACATTTTTGTCAATACTCATTAAACAGAAATTACGTCATAAAATGATGTTCAAAACTCAAGTGCAACAACGACCGCACCGAGTACAGACAATGGAAAAATATATGGGATTAATTTTTGTCAACAAAGTTGAATCGGCAAGCGGGCATGACATTGGATTTGAGGGTAGTTATGGTGAAAAACAAATATTTTCCTGACCCATTACCGTGTAAGAAAAAGCCTGGGTCGATTCCCGATCTTACGTCACCTCATTAACGCATTATTGTCCATGGCGCCTTTCTATCACAACAACATCAATATATAGAGAATATACACAGTCTGTGAGTTGTTAGTAAAGAAAACAGTTGTGTTAGACAAAATGCTTAATATATATTCAAGCTATTGCAAACTCGAATGAATTGGATGACGCCTGAGTAAGATCGGGAAGGGTCAGGAAAGGTCAAATAGTGTTATCTGTAAGCCAAACATTTCTTCGCAGAAGTACTCAAAACCTTTCAAAGTTTCATATGTTTTATACATATTGCAAAAGGGGTTAGAGGCACTTTAACGGAAACCCTTGGTGTTGGAACAAGTTGCCGTTAAATTGTTGGCCAAATGGTCTAAGTTGAAAATGTTGGATCTTGGATCTGATGACGTTTTTCTGGCGTTCCCTATTGTTACACGACAAAAGTTATTGTTTTCTGACAATAGGAACTGCCGTGTGACGTCATCAGATCCAAGATGGCGGCGCCCGTGTGACGTCATCAGATCCAAGATGGCGGCGCCCGTGTGACGTCATCAGATCCAAGATGGCGGCGCCCGTGTGACGTAATCAGATCCAAGATGGCGGCGACCGTGTGACGTCATCAGATTCAAGATGGCGGCGCCCGCACCCAAAATGGCTCATACTCATGTCCAATTTGTTCAAAAACTAAAATACATTTCCCAATGTTTTCAACATATTTTCAACTTGTTCCAACAGCCAGGATTTCCTTTAAGCTAGAGAGTTAGGAAGTATGAGATCGATTCTGTAGACATACCTGTCTGACTTTGCAGCTGATTCACTATAAACTGAAGACTTTCAGGGCAGCACTTCAACAGCTTTGGTAGACAATGCTGTGGAATATATACTGTTAACATTGATTTGGGGAGCCAGCTCTGTGGCCAGAGTTCGAGGCTCGGTAAAATGTGAGTTGAGTGTTTGTTGGTATCTTGCCCTTGCTCCGAGGTTTTTTTACGGGTTCTCCGGTGTTACTCTCTCCAACACGCTATATTCCAATTCGATCTGTGGTTTAGTCGGGTCATCCTGTAAACATTTTAATTTATTTTTGTTCCACAAGATAACACCTGCCAGTCAGTGATTGTACATGGTCACACTATTGTAAAACAAACGTCTTCTTCGCCACGATTACATTAGCCTACGTACCTGGTGTTAGGAACGTGGGAGAATGGGGCGGGGCAAAATGTGTGTCGCTGGGGGAGAAGAAAAGGAAACTCCCTTCCCCACAGACGCGCTTTTTGTCTTGCTTCATTCTCCCACGACGCGAGCAGTCCATCTTCCGAAAAATCCACCGAACGCCAGCTAGTACGCAAACTACATGCACATATAATATCAGGATTTGCTATACCGTATCAGGCTAAAATACACACAAAACAACATGTCTACTTTCCCATCACTTTACGTACTTCTGTCAGTAATCCTCTGGTCTCGGTGTCTTCGTCGTGTAGACGCTCAAGAACAGGACTTATCCACATCTGTGGGGGACATAATTGTGCATTATCAGATCAAATTTTCGACGCTACTATATATTTACTGTAACGCCATCTGTCTCTATGTCAAATCAAATTGGTAACGCAACTCCTAATCATACTTCGTCACGTGACATCTTGCCCTGTTCCTTACGTCACACAACATTTAGCGACGCCAAAACAACTGGTCACGCAACAAATAATACAAACAACAAGTGGTTTAGTAAAATTCTTAATGTCTGATATCTTATCGGATTCAATCAGGAAAAACAAAACACTATACAGGAGGCCATGACAGGCTACACCTTATAGTTGAATAAAACACATTTTTGGTTTGGTTTCTTTCGTAAAATGGAGGCAAGGAAGACTGGTAGTGACAAAAAAGGTTCCCTGTATTTTGCCAGTTTCCCTTCCGCATTTTCTTGCCATTTATACCGGGTCATAGACCGATTCAACTTGCCTCTGTTGCCCAAATTTCAGATCTTGTGACAGCTCTCCAGAGGATTCAGTATTTTGTTTTTGAATTCTAGACATTTATGCATTTCCTCTTGGGATACAGAAAAACAAAACACGCAAAGGCGCTTGGGAACATCACCGGGGACACCCTAACGGCAGAATATGCCACTTTGACGATATTGCGCACGCATCAGTAGAACAACAAACGCGAGCTGCTAAGACTCGTTCTGATTCACCAGCCTTTTTTTATTTAAAACAGATATCCATTGTTCTAGCTGCGCACGCATCGTCAAAATGGCCTATACAAAGAAACCAGGCATATATCGCAATCAACTGTCCCCAATAACGATCCCAAGCACCTTTGCGAAACCGAACTCGCCCCATTCCCCTACTCATTTCTAATATGGGCAATACAAATTAAAATATCTGCGTCTAAATTTTCGACGCAAACTCCTATTGGTTCATTCTACAGTGAAATCTATCCACGTGTTAGTTAGATTTGATATCTTAGGCCTGTTTCACAAGCCGCTGCACTCATATGCCGAACCTAATAAGATAAACAAAGCCACCCAATTAGTATCCTTTGTTTCGATTGTGTTGGGCACGAGTGGATGTGGAGCGGCGTCTGAACCGAGCCTAATGATGGATCAATGTAGGGGCGTAGTTCACATTTCCCTCTGGACCGAGTCTAATGATAGATCAATGTAGAGGCGTCATTCACATTTGTATAGCGTCCGTACAGGCTCTTCTTCCCTCTGAACCGAGTCTAATGATAGATCAATGTAGGGGCGTAGTTCACATTTGTATAGCGTCCGTACAGGCTCTTCTTCCCTCTGAACCGAGTCTAATGATAGATCAATGTAGGGGCGTAATTCACATTTGTATAGCGTACGTGCAGGCTCTTCTTCCCTCTGAACCGAGTCTAATGATAGAACAATGTAGGGGCGTAATTCACATTTGTATAGCGTCCGTGCAGGCTCTTCTTCCCTCTGAACCGAGTCTAATGATAGATCAATGTAGGGGCGTAGTTCACATTTGTATAGCGTCCGTACAGGCTCTTCTTCCCTCTGAACCGAGTCTAATGATAGATCAATGTAGGGGCGTAGTTCACATTTGTATAGCGTCCGTACAGGCTCTTCTTCCCTCTGAACCGAGTCTAATGATAGATCAATGTAGGGTGTAATTCACATTTGTATAGCGTACGTGCAGGCTCTTCTTCCCTCTGAACCGAGTCTAATGATGGATCAATGTAGGGGTGTAATTCACATTTGTATAGCGTCCGTGCAGGCTCTTCTTCCCCTGAACCGAGTCTAATGATAGATCAATGTAGGGGCGTAATTCACATTTGTATAGCGTCCGTACAGGCTCTTCTTCCCTCTGAACCGAGTCTAATGATAGAACAATGTAGGGGCGTAATTCACATTTGTATAGCGTCCGTGCAGGCTCTTCTTCCCTCTGAACCGAGTCTAATGATGGATCAATGTAGGGGCGTAGTTCACATTTGTATAGCGTCCGTACAGGCTCTTCTTCCCTCTGAACCGAGTCTAATGATAGAACAATGTAGGGGCGTAATTCACATTTGTATAGCGTCCGTGCAGGCTCTTCTTCCCTCTGAACCGAGTCTAATGCTAGAACAATGTAGGGGCGTAATTCACATTTGTATAGCGTCCGTGCAGGCTCTTCTTCCCTCTGAACCGAGTCTAATGCTAGATCAATGTAGGGTATAATTCACATTTGTATAGCGTACGTACAGGCTCTTTTTCCCTCTGAACCGAGTCTAATGATAGAACAATGTAGGGGCGTAATTCACATTTGTATAGCGTCCGTGCAGGCTCTTGGCTTCTTCCCCCTCCTCCCCCTATTCGCATGAGCCTGTTCAACACTAACGGTGGTCAAACCTTTTGGCCTGAAGAAATTTGGCCTGATAAACTGGCCGTTTTGGCCCGCAGAAATTATTTAAAGTTTCGACTTGATTGTATCCGATTTGCACACGGCTTCGCGAAGTAAACTACCCAAAGTAAATTTCTGACACTTTTCAAATGGAAGACCTTTAAAAATTCAGAAATCGGACTCGTGAACATTTACGAATCCCAAGCCCTTGCCATTTTGGTCGCGTACTTTGTCTTGGAACTGGTTTTAGTAGTGCCCAGTCTGACTCTCTTGCTTCGCTTTGAAATGACCCAGAGGCGGGTTTCGGAGTGCTTTTATACTTGACCAGTACAGCTTGTAGTTTGGCCAGTTAAAATAAATAAACTGGACAATGGACCAGTCAGTTGTTCATAAAGTTAGTGTTGGGCGTTGCGCAGACTAGCAACAAAGAGACAGGCTGGCTACAGGAATCACAAAGTCTTACCTCGAACCATTGGTTAAGATCACCTCCAGAAGAGAGTATCTCGTCTTTGTGAACATGACAAATTTTATCCATGAGCTCCATGGCCTTTGAAATGACAACATTGCATAGGGGTTATTAGTCGGATACACCATGCAGTTGATACGGCTGTGTATTTTTTACCAGTCATATATGTATTTTGGAGAACCTTCAGGCGAACCAAAACATACTATCAGTGATACAGACGTTCATGTTTTAGTAATTAGTATCTGTATATCTGATACAACACCGATGTTCTACTAATAATCAGTGTTGTATCAAATATACAGACACTGATGTTTTATTAATCAGTTCTGTATCAAACTAACGCAAAGTTCTGCATGTGGGTTTAGTGATATTCATGTGACTTGGATGCTGCGTTTGGATTGGTTAGCACCCTTATGAATTATTAATGAGTTAAACAATCAGATATACAAAAATAACTACTCAGATTAGCAGAGTATGCTATCCAGGTATAATGGAGAACATTTCATAACATGTTGATGAAGGATGGCAGAGATTCGAGTGGATGAAAAATACTCCTTTTAGGAGAAATTTAGAGCACAGCTTGAAATCGGTTCACTGTAACCGAAATCAAGTTCCTAGAATAAGCTTTTGTAATCCACTTTAATATTTGGCATCCTCTATCGAAAATGTTTGAAAGGCATATCAGGACATTCACATGGCATTTCTCTTCTATCTCAGGGTGTTATTTTTGTAGTTTTGTTTTAAAGAAACTTAAAGGTTCAATTTGATTCACAGTGCCCCTTTAAATGTTTGCGTTCCTGTGCATATTTACAAAACAATAATGTAATAAGAACACACTTTACCTCTAGAAGAATTCATCAGCATTTATACATGAAACACACAGCCAGAAACACAAAACTAGTACTCATAAAATATACAACAACACCTCACAAGCTATCATTATTTCATTATACAAATGACAATGATCAAATTACATACGTGAGGAGCTATGTTCCTGTCTCGCATGACAGCTAGTAATTGTTTGGGAATACCCGGATGCCATCCCAGCATGCCCCTCGCTCCTACAACGGATGTCAGACAGCACAGTGGGCCGTATTTGCCCCTCGTGTGCCAGCCCACCTCAATAAGTGTCCTTGTGAGGGTTTTTAGAAAAGAGTCTTCAGATGGAACTACAGTGTTCAAAGGTATAAAAATCAGCTGATTATATTCAATATTCTGCATTGTTTTGGTGAAAAAATAATTAACGTTGGGTATAATTCAATAGTTTCTCGAAATGTTTTCTTTCTTGAGAATAACAAAGTGTTGTTTGGTATCTGTTCAACCGTTTTCAACAAATATAATGCAATAACCAGGATCCTCCATCCCGCATACCAGGCCTGTCACAGCGTTTTCACAAGTTAGGTTATTTTTAGAACGGTTTCCCGCTTTTCTTGGGTTGCAACCATTACTAAGGGGATAAAAACACAAAAGCGTAGCAGCCAAGTTGTTGGTATAGCAAAAGCAGCTAATGAGGCATCTTTTGTTCCACCACTGCTGCAACCCACCTATTGGTGGAGGGAAAAAAGCCCAACTTGTGAAAATGCTGACACCTATGTAGGAGCTATGGACGCTCCTGCCATAACTACTTCATTAACAAATGAGAATTTCCCCAAATCTCCCGCCCCTTTCCAGTTAATAGATCGTTTTCACTGACGTCACAAAAAAAATTCCCTCAAGAAAAGACTGATATTAGTAAAATATTTTTAATGTTGTGTATAGAGCAGGTAAAAATATGTAAATGACCGAAATTTTGGAGCATTAGAGAACTTCCTAACTGAGCTGTCGGATAAGTAATATTCAAACAATTTAGTGTAATTTGTATGCGGCGGCCATGTTGGTGTACCTCTTTGGTACACCAAGATGGCGGCCGAAAACGTACTCTACAAATAAAGCTGTTTCTCCCAGCAATAAGATTAGCATTCACTTAAAAACACTTTAGATATCACTGTTAACGTTAAATCAAGTCTTTCCATGACCTTTAGGAAACACGCTGAGCTGGGCTGTCACAAAATTCAAAATACTGTAACTCAATAACGACTCGCCGTATCGACGTAAAATTTTACAAGAATACTGAGAATACCGATACCTAAATCATATTAAAAGAACAGGGTTATAGATCATTTAGTTTAGATTTTAGAATTTTGATGACGTCACGTGAAAACGATCTACAGCTAATTCGAAAGTAGCTTAATTATTGTATTTTTTCCAAGGAAGCAGTACATAACGGCTGGTATTTGGATTCAAATGAATGACACGATATTACACTATGGCGAAGTTAACTCGTACCTTGACCCGAGACCATTACGTGCAGCCTGACAACATTCTCGAAGATCGCCCTCGTCTGGTGTCTGACCCCCTGGAAAAATTAAAACAGGCAAAACAGGAATGTGACTTACGGCGGAAGGGCTACTTCTCGGAACGTCCGTTGCTACTCGCATCCCACGACGGTTCGCATACCACCATGTGGTGGATAAAAAAGTGTGAAGCTCTCCCTTGACTACCCTCATATTTGTGCTATAATTGGCACTAATAATAAACACTTAATGACTGACCACGAGGGAATCAGTGAGTTTTGTTTCCCCGAGACCCTCGATGTTCCCCGAGACGGAGTCGAGGGGAACATCGAGGATCGAGGGGAAACAAAACTCACTGATTCCCGAGGGGACAGTCATTAAGTGATTTGTTATATAGACATAAGTTTTACTAGAGGCAAGTTGTGCATAAATACAGGACCTACTTGATACGAGCGAGGTTTCTCGTCTTCTCTTCGGGAAGCTGCTTTTCAACACAAAACGCTGCCAGCATCGCTACGGCATTTTTAGTGTCGTTTTATTTTTTTCTTGCATCCTTTTTTAGCTACCAATTTATCACTCTCGCGCTTGATGAAGACGTAAATTGTTTCTTTGGAGCTGGTTCCATTTTGAACGCTTTCTTTCGACGAAAAATGGTCAGCTCTAGACATTTTGGTAAACAAATATTTCCCGCCTTTAGCTAGCCAGTGGCGCGCGCGCGACACATCACACCATCTTCTGTCACGATGTGATCACGTGCATGAATTGTTGCCCGCGCGGGGAACATTGGATTTTGATGACTGCCACGTGACCCTGAATCAGCCAATACGAGCGTGCGTTGTGTCTGTGTAACCGTGCTGTCAATCCGATAAAGCACGGACACGAATTCTGTAAATGGCTTATCAAACTAGATGTACATAGAGTCGTGTTTTTCAGTTATTTTGGCGATACGACCTGTTTCGGCAGACAAAATAGAAGCAAAGGTTTATGCAAATCAGGACGAAATCTGTATCAGATTTACAGATCATTTATCTCTCATTGATTTCCTTTGTTTTTGCTTCACGATTCATCAATGACTTTGATGTATGTATTTTTAGCATGAGTTTGATAATACATGTAGCGAGGTTTGTCGTCTTCTCTTCGGGGAGCTGCTTTTCGATACAAAACGCTGCCAGCGTCGCTACCGGAATTTTAGTAGTGTTTTGTCTTTCTTGCATCTTATTTTAGCTACCAGTTTCTCTCTCTCGTGCTTGACAAAAATGTAAATTGTTACTTTGGAGCTGGTTCCATTTTAAGCGCTTTCTTTCGACGAAAAAAGGTCAGCTTTTGATGAAGATCTAGATGTTTTGGTAAACAAATATTTCCCGCCTTTTCCTAGCCAGTGGCGCACGCGTCACCAGCGAGAAACAATTGATGCATTGTTACCCTCTGACGTCATAGTTTTTAAATTGTTGCCCGCGCGGGAACAGTTTGTTTCGTTACTTGTCAGGTGACCATAATCAACCAATGACGCTGTACGTTATATCTGGAAAACTTAGGGCTATAACAAGATACATTACGCACCTCTGTAGGGTGATCCCAGAAATTCCACACGAAGCCCAGCAGCTGCTGCGGGATGGGAGAAGAGCCGAGTAACTGGGACGTCACAAGAGGAACCCCCGAAGTGGATGCAGCGGCGTTTCTACAGAAGATAATGGTCCGATAATAGATGATGATCGACACAGTTCTCCTTATCTGTAACAACTACAATACCTACTACAGTTACATTCAATCTAAATGCTTCTTGTGTTGTCTTGTCAGGTGTGTGGCGATCATATACTAAAGCCTGGTTCTCGTAGTTCTCTATGCCGGCGACATGCGTTCGACTTAACCACTGGTAACGATGCTCTTTCGGTATATTTAAACACTCGCCGCCTATATCAGATCCATCTGATACAAACCCAGGTCATATTGCCGGGATGCCTGCGAAGTTGAGCTGAGTTCAACTTCGCAGGCATGCCGGCGGTTCTCCCGGCTTACCGGTACAAGAAAATTGTTATGAGTAAAGCATCACCCGCAGGTTGACCAGGGATGACGCCGGATGTGTTACAGGCATGCCGGCGGCATATAAGAACCAGACTTTAGAATTACACTGCACAAAAAATAAAATAGCCCAGTAAGAGATTGCAATGGAAGTACGTTATTCCCATAAGCAAGTCAGTAGCAATGTTAAGTTTGTTGGTGTTTGTCAGAAAAGATGCCGGTAAGTGCTATTTTATAAGCAAGTTGGGAGTTACAGCGGGACAATAAGTAAAGCACACGTAATAGGACATTTTCATTATGGCATCATGTTACTATAACTACGAGAACCTTTTCAAATTCTTTTTCAAATTCCAATTTATCAACTCCTTCGAGAATTCCAAGACAATGGTCCAAATTAGAGGAACAAAAGAATCCGCGCAAAGAATTCTGGTAGTTGTAATATGTGACGTCATCATGTAAAGGTCCTATTGGGAACGAGTCGGGATAAACAATTCAGAAACTACCCTTTGTAAACTACCTATATCTCTTGTTTTTCTTCACCTATAAATCGCGGGGACTTGAGGTTTAGATTTTTAAAACCTCACTTCCTCTTAGCAACGCATGAGAAACGACTCGTTCCCAGTTATGTACGGTTTAGTTGTTTATTTATTTATGTATTTATTATATTTTTTATTGGATTAGCTTAGGCACAGAAATATTTACAATTGTCCTGCGGAAAAAGCGAACTCACTTATCGAAGACTGAATGACATGTAGTGTGTCACAATATGCCACTTTCGATATTTGGTTTACTTTTCACCCACAAAAGTTTCAATATGAAGCTCTGGGATAAATTAGATGTATTCTATTCTCTGAGAAAAGATTAAATTTAATTTACCACGGAGCCTCTAACTAGACCAGTTCGCAGTTAATTCCGACATTTTGAAAGGGGTGCAAACATGGAGCGAAATACAGTGTTTGTATGGGAATCCGATGCCAAATAATTTTCGTAAAATCGAATTTCTGAAATATTCACTCTCTGCAAACTTAAGATACCAGGTAACAACGAGTCAAAGTCTGCGGGAAAATTTACAGACAAATGTATGGCAAACTGAAAACACGATTGCACGCTTCCCAGCACAGCTACATCCCTCAAATTTTGATCAGTTAATCTTTACCGGGTATCTTAGGTTTTCAGACAGTGAATATTTCATAAATTCGATTTTACGGAAATTCTTTGGCATCGGATTCCCATACAAACACTGTATTTCGCGTCATGTTTGCACCCCTTTCAAAACGTCGGAATTAACCGCGAACTGGTCTATTGGAAAGTGGGTTATTTGCCCTCACTCTGTAACGACAAGCCATACGAACTGCATATGCACTGTACAAATTAAGCCTCATTACAAGTTAAGTTTTGTGTGATAGTTTCAATTTGAATCTGTTTTTGGAAAGTTCCTTTTGTACTTTTCCTGTTTAGATTGATAGTCTCACGAAGCGGAAATAAACAAAACAAAACACAAGGACGCTAAGCATCACAGTTGTGCCATATTTGTTAAAGTGCACCTAACCCCTTTTGCAATTTTTATACCTTTGAGTTTTGAGTACTTCTGCGAAGACATTTTTGGCTTACAGAGAATATTCTTTGTTCTAGGCTTGTTTGAAATGGATCAGGAAAGGTCAAATCAAATTTTCACCATTTCAAACAAGCCTAGAACATAAAGTATTCTTTGTAAGCCAAAAATTTCTTTGCAGAACTACTCAAAACCTTTCAAAGCTTCATATGTATAAAAATCGCAAAAGGGGTTAGGTGCACCTTAAGCCTCCTTACATGTTAAGAACCATAGCATGAATGGCAAAGGAATGTAAAAGGTGCTAATTTTCTATTCTTCTTTCTCGTAATTTCATTGGTTGATATTCATAAATTCAATAGAAACCATCGAAATGATGCATTTTCATTCGATAATTTTTGAAGTTTGAAACTAATTATGGTTTACTTTCGAAGAACATCTTATGAGGAGAATGTTATCAAATTTGAGATTCAAAGATCTTTTGTTTTCTCCCTTTCCGATTGGCTGGACGGTGGCTTCTTCGAGTTTTCACACTACAAAGAACCCATAGCATAAGTAGTTTGGATTGTAGACAACTCATACAGCACTTCAGGCATATTCAAGCAACATCGTATGTAGGGATATGCTCATTGCACCAGCCTATTGTCTTTTGCTACAGTTCTTAGCTGAATCCGCGGCATTGCTTAAATGCCTGCTATGTTACCTGGCTTGTTCCACCCACAGCGTGAGTACCCTGAATGCCGCCAGACACGAGCTTGGTTCCTTGAGGCTTCAAGAAGGAATGATCAATCAGTCAACACAAAACGTTACAAATCAATTCCACAGGATTTCTCCAGTACAAAACTACATGTAGTAGGCTTCTTTTGGATTAGAACCACTTGCCTAATGTTTTATTTCGCCTCAAAGCTAAACGATATATAAAAAGGGTTAGTATAAACCTTCTAACGAATCTTGAGAATATTTAAGAAATATTAAAAATGTGTTTTCAGAGTTCAAGAAACGCGAGTGGAAGTTTGGAAGAACGAGAAATGGCTATTTCGAGAAAGGGTTTCTATAACCATATGGGAACACAGAAACAATGTTTTCTATTTCCTTTATAGAATAACTCAAAACACCGAGTACAAAACGGGAAAACGCTCATTTAAAGCATTTAAAGGACTGGTCATAAAGTACAGAGGGAGGGGGGGGGGGGTGATAAAATTCGATTTTTCAAATGCTGTATTTTATGTGGCCCACCCCTGGATTAGTGCAGAATTACACATGACCCACCTCTATTTTGCAGCTGAAAAACATCATGACCCACCCCCTAGTACATTTTGGCCTACAAATAATGGTAATACACATAGTACAGTTATTATATAAATTGGAGGTAATGTTCTGTATTATTGTATCTCAATAATCAGTCAGAGTCTCCAAAAAATCGCCTCGATCGGTAGGTTGTCGCATGTCTTCCGACTCTTGTTCTAAGCTCTGTTTTTAAATGAAAATCAGTTTTGGGTATAGATACATCATTTCATGTAATATTTGTGCTTCGTAAAAACAAAATAAAATAACTGTTAATACCTTTCAAGTGTAAAGTCAAAGCAGATTTTAGTGTGACCCACCTTCAATGTGGTGACAAAATTTTCATGACACACCCCCGTTTATGACTTGAAAAATTGATGACCCACCCACTAATTTTCATCACCCACCCCCTCCTTTACGTTATGACCAGTCCCTAATTTGATGATCAAAACATAAATTTTCCCAACTACCTCAAGAACGCACGCAACTTTATGTTTTTTAGAAAACGGTCTTCAACCAATCGGAGTGCTTCTTATAACGCCGTTATTTTACAATACGGTAGGCATGATGACGTCATGATGACGTCACGCTTTTGTGATCACCACCAAGCCTCGCTTTGACACAACATTTCCTCTCCCCTTAGAATATCAAGAGTAACAAAAGAACATTCGAGTAACAAAAGAACATTCTTTACAACATTTGGGCGTAACGCCACAGGAAACAAACAATAGGACTCAAAGTCCCCTACAAGGCTTGTCTCCGCCATGTCAGTGGACCTACGATTTTACGTCCTTAACCGAGAAGACGTGAAGGTCTAACCATTTGCAGTTGGTTCACAAAGGCAGCACCTTCTACTCAGTTATTTTAAGACCCTGAGTGTTGGTCCGGCCGGGGTTTGAACCCGCGACCTCTCGCTCGACAGACCGGAGCTTAACCACTGAGCTAAACGGGAGGCGGTATTCTGCTAGTGTAGGTATCATTCATAAGGCCTATTGTTAAATAGAAACACAGCTTTCACCCAAACAGATCTAGAGCGTGCGTTCTCTCTTTCTGCAATTCAGAAGTTGGCATTCAGCAGATAAAGAAAATACTTTTTATCATAAGTTAGCCGCAGAAGACACGTACACACCCTATAGCGCCTTAACATGTGCGTGGACAGATGTGCGGATAGACTAAGCGCAGTCATTCATCTATGGAGAGCCAGATACTGAAGTCTAAAAACCTACAAAGATTCCTGAGATAGCGCTAAATCTGTAATTGAAATTTGGACAGTTTAACCTCGTGGGTAACCTAGGTAGCGCTAACCAGAAGCACAGGTTTGATGACTATAGCTTACCTTTCACACAGAAGACACAGATCTATGAATAGTACATCAAATAGTAGGTTTTTGTCTTGTCCATCATCTATCGCGCTCGTTATCTACAAGACAATGAAATGAAGACTTAAAAATAACAGAGTAAACTACTAAAGTAAGGTAAAAAGTCTGATGAGACTGATAAACTTGAGGCCGACGGGAGTCCTACGATTTTACATCCTTATCCGAGAAGACGTGAAGGTCTAACCATTTGCAGTTGTTTCACAAAGGCAGCACCTTCTACTCAGTTATTTTAAGACCCCGAGTGTTGGTCCGGCCGGCGTTTGAACCCGCGACCTCCCGCTCAACAGACCGGAGCTTAACCACTGAGCTAACCGGGAGGCGGTTTGGTTGCATGCTTACCATTTACACGAAAAAATCGAGAATTCGGGTAGAAATATCGAAGGAATCATTCACTTTCTGGGAAAACCTTTCGGAAATTGCATGTCTTCACGGCGCCTACATTCCCCTATAATTGACTAGTTGATTTTGAACTTGTCCTTTAAGGTGAAGTAATACCGGCGGGCAACAATTTCTTGCAACTTGTCTCGCAACAATGACAATGTTGCGTTGCGAGTTGAAGCGCGATGTTGTACGTATTACCACCACTTGAGCAACTTACCACGCAACAAATTTTGCAGCAACATGTTGCAAAAAGTAGAAATGACTTGTACTTTTTGCAACAATTTTTTATTTTTTTTTGCTTATATTACCACCTCGCGCAACAACGGCCGCCATCTTGTTTCAAGAGACAATTAGTATAAGCCATTAGCCAATCACAGCACCGGATTCGTTCATTCTTACCACAACTTGCAACGTGGAATTTCGCGACAAGTTGCACGCGCGGGTGGTAATACGAGCAACATGCAATGCAACATTGTTGCGCAATAAGTTGCAAGAAATTGTTGCCCATATTACTTCACCTTTAGATCCAGAAAGCACTTATTCAAATTCTCATACAAATCGAATGCCGGAAGCGATACGAACTCAGTCACTCACCGAAAGTCTTTATTTGAATCACACTAAGATGTGAGTTTACCAAGGGGGTGAGACTGAGCTAAAGAAAGGGATGAAAAATGCATTCGGAGTAGTATAATCTTGAAAAAGTGCGTGTTTACATCATTTCTGCATCTCATTAACTCTGACCGTGACCAACGTAATCTTATCTCTACCCAACGTACTATTAACCGGGTTACGCTACGATTAAGTAATCTTGTTAGCCGACCCGGACTCGACTCAATACAAGGAAAGGGTATACAAATTTGTGTCAGACTACAAATTTCCAGGGAAGGGAGTTTTAACAGTTCCTTACCTTCGCAGGAGTGATCAAGGTTTGTAAAGGTACCATGGTCAACACTCCATGACACAGACAAAGGTGAGTGAAGGTCATGGGAGCTGGAAAAAGATGTATAACAACAAAAATGATATTCATGACTGTGTTTGGCGGGGTTTGTTTTTGCAGGAATGCAATCACGCGTGGTCGTACTCGAAGGCAAACAAATCTGACTTTATTAGTAGTATACAAGTGGGGGTTCTGCAACCGGTTCCATCGGTTCCCATGTTTTGTGCTGAGTCATCACTTTGGGATTCTTGATACGATGAGTCATCACTGGCTATTTTGGAATTATATTAAGCTGAGTACGATTACTCAAGGATTATGGATAAACAAATAATAACAAGAAAACAAATAGAAAAACCTAAGAAAAGGTAAGAGAACTACCAAATTACATATATCCACAAGTAACCAGGGACATACCTGAACACAGTTTGTGCGCCAGACTCGATGTCAGCCAGCCAGGTACAACATTCTCACTCTTACCCTGAAGGAAGTGAGAGAAAATGACTTTCATAATCTAGAATTAAAGGACAGAAGAATGGACTGAAACGTGGAAACTATTTTGCTGGCACATATTTTGGAACAGCAGTATAGTTAATGAAGAATTTCCACAAGAAAATAAACGTAAGATAACTACATTATTTTTGGCAATTAGAGATAAAAATATTACGTTCTGTTTTTTTTAAATAGTTTCGCAGATGTGTGCACGATGGCCCAAGGTCTAATCCTTGTGATACACCATATTACTTACTGTGGCAATTAAATTATCTGCACTGGTAACCAGACTGATGATCAGGCAAAGAGCCATTCCACATGCATTCTGACAGTCAGGTAAAAAATCTGTTGATCACGAGAAAATACAATGATCAATTCATCTTACATATTATGTAAGTAGTAAAATATAAATACTTGTTTTAACTCTGTTAAATTTCGAGATTTCGTTATATTTTTTTCTGGCTTTAACTTTAAAGGCACTGTGTCATGGGTTTGCTTATGTCTGGAATCAATCTACTGTATTTATTATAAAATTGGCTTCAAGCAGTTAAAGTCCTCTCCCTAAGAGGGATGTCTGTAGGATTTCGAGCTATTCAAGTCCTCAAATCGCACACTAAGATGTTCAAACGTCCCAACTTCCAACACCCACCATTATTCAAGATAGGAACCAACTGCCGGAAGACCTCCTTCATAACGTCACCCCACTCTAAGGGATGACCCTGTCTGGGTTCGCTCTCACTGCTGGCAAGATGTAAATCCATTGCTATTTGTTTGCTGTTCTTTTGGAGTGTTGCTATGATGGTTTTTGTTGCCACGAGACAGTCCATCATCCTAGCTGTCTGTTGTGCTGGGACATTAGTTGCACTGGGGAAAAGACATGACATAATTGTAGGTTGGTGTTACATGTAGGAATAATAATAATAATAACAACTATATTTAGGTGTCAAGACTTATAGCGGAGCACAAGTGCTTTACTAAGGGGACACCAGAATTAATATATACAAATGTTAATAAAGTCCTAGTCATAATACAGTCTTAATACTAAGTTAATCATAATAATTTAAATGACTAGGTCAACCAAGTCTAGTTTTCTAATGTTATTTCTAAAGCTCTGAAGCCGAAGTTCTTACTTGTGGTCTGAGTTTGCCCATACTGTAGGTACGGTCCAAAGAATCTGAGGTATAGTGTCTACCATATTTAATACCTATAAATCTGTGGGTATGAAAATCAGCATTCCTGAGGTTGTAGGACGAAGGTGTAGTATCAAGAAGGGAGATCAATATATCATTGGATGCGTTAAGCCCTGGCCCACCTTCCCCATTAACGTCCATGCACTTTCTATAACATTGTATAACAAAAGTTATTCCAAAAGTTCACTCAAATATTTCCTTGACGTCTAGGCCATAATACTGTCTAATAACATCCATGCAATTGACGTTAAGAATTGTTTTTGATTTGTCGATGACCCCTTTAGTAGGGACAAACCATTATTTTTTTGTAGGAGAAGGGGGTTGAGAAACATAGGCATGCAAAAAAACGTTTTTTTATGACTGCCTCTGTCAAACAATATTTTACCACTCTGCAAGCAATATATTTACACGAATTATTCCTTGCAAACAATTTATTTTAAGTTCTCAGCCTCTGCAAACAATGTGTCAATGTGTCAATGTTTCTAATCCCCCCCCCCCCCCCCCCCTTCAAAAAAACATAATAGTTTGTCCCTTAGCAACCATGTCATATGCCTCTCTCCAGAGTGCATTTGCCATTATGATTGTCCACTTTCAGATATCCCATAGAAATATACATGGAAACATTGACTTCTGAGCCAATGTCATGTTTCAGGAAAGTATCAATGTCTCAGGGAAGACACGTTTACGAATTACGCAAAATCTATAATGTTCTAGTCACATGTTTCTTATCTTACTGGTTTCCTAGAACTGTGCTCTTTAAATCTTGGCTTGGCTTTTTTTAAATAGTACTTATTTTAGCAGTCAGTTCTGCTTGCAAGTTCTTTTTGTAATTTATGATCTGTTTCCGTTCTTCTTTTGTTTGAAAATTGTTAATAAGATTGTATGTATATTTGCTAACCCTCCACCTCGAATAGCATTTGCTAAATGTGGGTGGGTTAGATTCTTTGTAATGTAATTGGTAAATTGAAATAAAAGTGAAGTGAAGCTTAAAATGAGGAGTTGCAGCGTAATGTAATGTAATATTGACACCTCGCTCAGTTACAACCCCCAGCATACCCTTGATGTGAAAGTTATTAATGTTGTGCAAAAAGTACTCCAAACGAATTAATTAAGTAATAGATTGATTAAATAAATAATTGCTTAATTAATAAATTATTAATAATTATTTTAAGGAGGTGCAGACAGATTCACAGAGCATACCATACAACATAACCTCCAAATAACTGTCATGAATAATGTTCTGACAGTCGCGATTGGCAAAAAATGACAATCCTGACATTTTGCTCAGCTTTATGCAATCATTGCTCAGTTTCAACAGTTTTGCTAAAGATCAGTACCGAGCATGACTACATGATCTCAACTACAAGTTTCTTTCCAAAGAGTTCCATGCATGTATGCAGATTACTATTCAAATATCTCCAGCATTTTTGAACAACAGCCAATGAATGCACTAATTTTCTGAGGACAGAGCTACATGTACATAATTATAAGTTATTAACATTAAAAAGACAATGTTTCAAAGGCACTAAAGGTTAAGGTATTCGTTTATATAGCACAAATTCTATATACATGTACATGTAACTGATATTCAAATGAACTTCAAAAGGGAGGACTCGTGATACGGACTGCCATTGTGGTGCAATGTGGCAGATTAAAATAATCATGAGTTTATTAGTACAGGTCTACAGAATACAGGCTATTGTGTCGGGAGACAATCCCCTACTCTTTCACGAAATAAGAAAACAGTTTCTTTTACTCATACAGATTAGAATACAGACAAGGCAAATACATTGTAGCTTTACAATGTACATCCCTGCCCTAGGACACGGCCGGGATTCGAAACAGGACCTCCTGCACAAAAGACCAGCACTATACCATGGAGCTAACCGGGTGTTACCTACTACATGTAGGAATAAGCATATACAGTCAACTCGACAAGTATGGAAGAGGAAAGGATACATTGTATGCTTACCTTGCTTCAGCTACCAGATATCGCAGACAATGAGCAAGAAATCTCATAACTGTAAGAGAAAAATTCGGGTGGTAATTAGTCAGGGGCTAATTGTCATGGTGTTCTTGTGTACTGACGTTATTCATAAAGGCATCAAAGCAAGGCCAGTCGTCCAGGAAGAGAAAAAGTATCTTCAGTTGATGGTGGAAAATAACGTTAATTTCCTCATGACACAAATGAACATGACAGTGCGGTACGACAGAAACTAAGACATTTCTGACCGAGTCCAATGTTGCAATCTTTGGGACAACTGGCCTCGTTCTGGTGCCATTGTTGCCAGAAGTTTTCCTGTGCAGGTGTGAGATAAGGTGAATGTATGGGGTCAATGTTTGATTGGTGGCTGTTAGAGCGGATTTCAATTGAGTGTCGGTGGGGTCAATGTTTGATTGGTGGCTGTTAGAGCGGATTTCAATTGAGTGTCGGTGGGGTCAATGTTTGATTGGTGGCTGTTAGAGCGGATTTCAATTGAGTGTCGGTGGGGTCAATGTTTGATTGGTGGCTGTTAGAGTGGATTTCAATTGAGTGTCGGTGGGGTCAATGTTTGATTGGTGGCTGTTAGAGCGGATTTCAATTGAGTGTCGGTGGGGTCAATGTTTGATTGTTGGCTGTTAGAGCAGATTTCAATTGAGTGTCAGAAGTATTTTGGTTTTGCGTTTACTAAGCTCTCTTATTGGCTGACAAAGTAAATCAACCAATCAGATTCCAAAGTAAAACCAAATGTAAATTGGTTTTGGTTTTGCTTTCTCATTGGCTCACAGGGAAGCCATTTATGAGTTACTTGTGATTACTCGCTCCTATGATTGGCTGGCTGTGGGTAATTTGCGTTTGGTTTCACTACACTCAACTGAAAACCGCTCTAATTGGCCACAAACAGTTAAAGGCTCCACCCTCTATGTTTGATTTAAATGATATGCAATATGTTCCTTAAAGACTACGTTTACACAGTTTGGTAGCTTACATGTATACACAGTCATGTAGTCATTCACTTGAAACGTCCTTGAATTGAAAATAATCCTTATAACATTATTCAATTTCTTCACGTTTTTGATGTCATACTTTTCCAATAAACAATAATAGAAATTTAAATACACAAATCACATGCACGTTATGTGGTAAATATTATTTTCTTGAGCCTTGAAAAATGAATAATAAATTATTATTATTATTGCCTTGGAAAGTCCTTCAAAATTATGGATTACTATACTGTATGAACGATGTCATTTTGAGATGTTTGCTTTGATTTTAACCATCCCACGTAGGGCGTGCACACTTAGCACTACAGCTTACCACTTTACATCACATTCTTTACACTTACTAGTGCTATGCGGCAAACATGATTTTATATCATAACTACATACAGTGTATATACATATATAATCGCTGTGACCCCATAAAACGCACCAATACCCATGATTGCTCTCATCTGACTTGATAGCTCAGTTGGTAGAGTGCCAGACATGTAACCTGGAAGTCGTTGGGTTTGAGTCCCACTTGGGTCAGAGATTTGTTCTCTTTCCCTCGTAGGGCGTGCACGCTTAGCAGTCTACAGCTTACCACTTTACATCACATGCTCTGACAAAGGGCTACTGCTTGAAACATCAGCTTCTACTCACTCCCCATGGTAATTACATGTAGCATACTTTGATCGATTTTTAGTTGATGATACATTGCTTACAATGTATCTTCCCCGCCGATGCAGATCAACACTAGTATTTACAGGAACTAATCACCCATCGTATATAGCTAATATATAGAGCTAACTAACTAAAGGTAACATCCAGGCATTTTAATATTGAGCTAATTCTTAAATAAAATTTACCTTTGATGCCATTAGTTCTGATCACTACTTCTCCTGAAAAAGAAGAAAATTGGTATTAAAATCAAATATAAACTCTACTAACGTCCAATATATTGTTTGGCAATACAAGACATACACTGTATGGTACAGAATGTACCATGACTATTTGGTAAGTACAATGTAAGTAAATGGTCAGTATATAAGCAATTAGCAAGCATTCAGTAATCAGTAAATGATTAGAGTTAGTATTATAATAAAATATTATGTTGTGATTAATTTTTTTTAAACTGGTTCATTTTTTTTAGAACTGGTTTACGTTTTTTTTTATGTTTCCCAAGGGGCCAGTCATTAACTACACGTAAGTGACTTGTTATTCATATACATGTAGCAACAAAGAATATAATTCCTTTTGCCTGAGTTTTGGTAAACAATATTTCTTTTCCCACTTTTAGCTAGCCACTATATAGTGCACATGGCATATCACACCTTTCATTGGCATGCCCCTGCACTCCTCTAGCTAATTGTGGCTATACGGTGCAAGGTTCGGCTTACGCCACACTTTTACAGCCCCATCTTTCTGCATTTCCTGGAGCTGCCCCTGTATCACAATTACTGCATCTCACATCACACTGTGATCATGTGATAAGTTTAGATTTGAATGCATCTCATGCACGTGACCTGGAATCAACCAATGATCTGAGAGTGATTTTTACATTTTGTAGATCTCACAAAATCCTTGCTATGTATTGTAATACAGATTAATTGCCTCATACATGTACTTAACATAATATTGGTCATGCAATAATGGATAAACATACAGGTACTCTACATGCAAATACACATAAATTATGTATGTACATGTACAACACATACATACCAAGACGAAAGTTCTCCATCAAGGAAGATATCATATCAATGGTGGACCTAACAGAATTAGGCAGCTCAGCATCCTAAAATGGTAAGAGAACAGAAAGTGAGAAAGTGGAATCTCTTCCTTACCAGGGAACAACAATTAAAAGTCATGTCTGGTAGCCTGGGGCTAGTGTATTTTCATGTCGGGCTAGTAGGTTAGTTTGACAACTTGCCCGATGGACAAAGAGCCAATAAAGTAAATGTAAGCTTCTTAGTGAAATGAGGTGTTCAGTCAAGTGTCAATTTTCTTTTTCTTCTAACCCCACATGTACATTGTACATCTTCTAACCCTACATGCAGAAAACATGCAAGCAGATGTTAACAAACTTTCAGCTGGTACTGTACATGTATGTGCATAAATGGCATGTATTAGCTATCCTGATGAAGTGTTTAATATTTAGAATATTGTGTCTAATTGGTCACATTATTTTACAAAATAGGAACATGATATTCATGACAGATCTACATGTAATTTCTGAATGAACAGCACTTATTTTTGCAGCATACCTGGAATTCCATTAAAGATTTCATTAAGAATCTGAGCAAATCAGCCTTGAAATACAACATTAAAGCAACTATAATCAGCACTTATTAGCCAATTTTTTTCTTGTGCATTACCTTGTTCTTGTATTTGGTCATGTGTGTACTAATGACTGCTTCCATTTAGTTTTGTAACTATGTAATAATTTATTATTGTACAGTGTATCAGTAATATTTGCATGCTTCTACAGTATATGTGATCAAATTTTATGATTGTACAATGTATGCTAATATTAACCTATTATGTACACGTATGTAATCGACCTATTCCTATTTTTAAGTATTATAATTTACATACCAGTATGTGCTTGCAAATGTAAACTATTTAAGATAGCCTGTGCCCCTATTTTAGTTTTAATCAATTGTATCTACCAACTGGTATAGATTTATTACTTATTGTGGTACGAAATTGTTGTTGTTGTTCAAATCATTTTCAAAATCACTTGTCTGATCAAAATTATTAAAGCAAACACATCAAGACTGAAAAGGACTTTCAATATTATTGGTACTTTAAATTGTATATTTATTTAATAATATTAGTGTAACTTTAAATTAGGCCAATAAAAAATACATGTGGCTTTGGGTATACTTTAAAACAGATAGCTAGGGTCTGCAGGTCTATAAACTTTAATTTAAGGTACTAACTTTTTTATTTATTTTCAAGCCTTTTGCACAAACTGCACCATGCTTTAATGATTTTGCTGATTCCAAGTCTTAGAATAAACATTTATAGCAATTCTCCAATATGTCAAACTTGTAGCTGAAAATTTGGTGGAAAAAAGTTGTATGGTCAGCAGGGGAAATCTACATGTAGGTTGGTATAGACTGTGAGCAGTCCCTACTTTTCCCTCTGTTGATACATGACTGTACATGTACATGTAGTGACTACATATGACGAGGGAACTTGTGGATGTGCTTGAGCTGGAAGGATCACGACTTCTAGCACTGTCTTACATGTAAGGCTTGGTCGGGTAACTGGAAACACATTTTTTATTTTGCCTTATTTAAATTCAGATGTGCATGTAATGAGCAATTTGTTGGTAGGTTGTTGGTAGACTGTCAGCGAAAAACCTGTCACTCGGTACAATGTAGGTTGTTGGCCAATAAATTGTTGGCTGATTTAACATGGTTGTCGGCAGACATTTTACAATGTAGCAGCTTAGCATAGTTCTTGCATGGTCAAATAAACTTTATATAGTAAATAGTTTGACTGAGCTTATACAGTACGCTTGCAGTGAGCTATAATGACAATATGATCATGAAATATACTGTACTTCAAACATTAGTGTACTAGTGTCTCATAAGAACCAGTTGAGATAATATAAAATTATATGACACTTAAAAATTAAATTATATTTTGACCATATCAAAGGATTTGTGATCTCAAAGTTCATCAACATCTAGAATTGATAATATTCCTATGTACATTGTACATATACAATGTACAACAACAAAAAACTACTTTCTGTACAATAGGAAATAATAGGTATTAGACAGTGTGAAACAAATCAAGTACATGTATTCTGTACACACATTCTTGTGGAGGAGCATTCCCTCTGTTACTCCCATCTTGTGGAGGACAGCTGAACTTAAAAATGTCTGACCAGTTGACTTGACGAGTGACGCAGGGAGGCTGTCAAAAACGCTACAATAAAATAACACAAAGAAATACATTAGTTAACAGTCGACAAACATGTATCTAATAAAATTAGTACCAAAACACATTGAACAGGAAATTTGTTGGTATTTTATACTAAATCTATCTGTCAATTGTCTAAGCTACATTGTACATTTAGGGTTACAATAATGTGGATGACAATAGGACAATAACGAACAGTCATTCATTGAGGAAGTCAAATCAAGAATGAAGGAAACAGAAAGCAATTGGACAAGCGTCATGCCATGTTGAAAATCTATCACAGAGTTTTGCAAAATGATCAGTCATGGTCCACGCCATGGTGCATGTCATGATCCACGGCATGTTGACCCAAATTCTCTTAAAGGAAACCCTTGCTGTTGGAACAAGTTGCCATTAAATTGTTGGCAATATATTAATCTAAGTTGAAAATATATTGACAAAAATGGAAAATATATTATAGTTTTTGAAAAAATTGGACACAAGTACATGTACATGTATGATCCATTTTGGACATGGGCACCGTCATCTTTGATCTGATGACATTTCACGGCGGTCACTATTGTTAAAAACAATAAGCTTTTGTCTTGTAACAATAGGGACCGCCCAAAAAACGTCATTAGATCCAAGATGGCAGCACCGGCGCCGAAAATGGCTCATACTCATGTTAATTATTTTCAAAAACTATAATACATTTCCCAAATGAATGTTTTCAACGTTTTTTTACTTATACCATATTGCCAACAATATAATGGCAACTTGTTCCAACATGCAGCCAGGGTTTCCTTTAGGGTTATAAAAAATCATCCTACTTAATTGG
Source organism: Actinernus sp. WN-2022 (assembly GCA_030867875.1). Classification (NCBI taxonomy): domain Eukaryota; kingdom Metazoa; phylum Cnidaria; class Anthozoa; order Actiniaria; family Actinernidae; genus Actinernus; species Actinernus sp. WN-2022. Next base: position 5,644,246 of record JAOWCC010001589.1, on the reverse strand, counting down.
TTTTCCTGATGTCTGAGTAATAATCCAATAGCTACAAAAAATGTAGCAGATGTCAAATTTTAAAAGTAACTAATATTTGTATTACAATAATTATAATACATGCATGTACAAATATTATAATTATTATAATACAATAATATCATATAATTATTACTACATGTACCTTGCAAGAGCTCTTCGTGCAAGATGTCTTGCATCGCATGCTACAAATACTTCTCCAAGAATGCAAAGGCAAAGAATACATTCCCTGTCGTTATTCTTAAACTTTGAGTCATTTTCTTGGAGGGATTGTCCAACCTATAAGAGAAAGAGAAAGATTACCAATTTAATATTTATAATATTAGGTGTGCCAGATGGGCAATATACATGTATGTAGCTGATAGAAACTCTGGCTGGAAAATACTGACAACAGAAATATCACTCAATTGGTTGCTGCAATCATATGAAAACCACCAATGGAAGTGAAACAGGGACACTGATCTATTGCAGATTTTCATATAAAATTGTAAACAACCAGCTATAAATAAATTTCAATTATCCAGAGCCAATCCAGTTTGAATTAGTTTGTAAGCTTTCCTCATACTTTAATGTTTCCATCTACCAAAGGGGAGCTGACAGTAATCCTGGAGTGTTGATAAAGCAACTGATGAAAATACAGTTTGTCTGGTAAAAATGGAACAGACTGATTGTTTGAATACAATTTGAGTTTTTAATAAATAAATGCTATTTTAGCAATTTACAGCCTAGAAAATGGGCAAACAAATAGGAAACCAGACAGTTCATGGAATACAATAACACAGCTGGGTCTGAAATTGCACCTTATTTGGTGCCAATGCAACTAAATATTGAGTGTTGTCGACCAAAATTTCAGAGTTAGTCACTATAGCCTGAATGTCAGCCGTCTCAATTCGCTCTCCCTGTCTCGGCGAAAGGGAGAGCGAATTGAGACGGCTGACATTCAGGCTAAGTTAGTCACCAGCTGGCCACTACGGTACATGTACCTAAAGTCTTAACAATATTTCACAATGTCCCAAAGTCACACAATGTTCTAAGTAAATTTAGCCAATAAAACATGCCAGCAAATGTTCTTTGTCACGTGTCGCTTGAAACTCGAAATGTGGCAACCACAACTGGTCATTTGGTCACCTAGCCTGTACACAGACCTCCGTAATTCCCTTCAAAGGAAGGAAAAGGAGGGTCTGTACTACGGATGAGTTAATCGTGTTCTAGGTCACGTGGATAGTTACAGGAATGCTGTAACCAGTCGCTGATTGGCTGGTGCCTCATAGCGGGTGCTGATTGGCTTAGCGGTTCTGTTGACCTTAGTTCTGGCTCCGTGGGAAAATCCGAGCTCGATTCACTCTAGTTTGGAATTGTATTAAGACGAATTGCTATGTCATTTTGTGTCCAGTACTCGGTTAATATCGAGAAAAAAATGATAAGAATATCGTTCATGGAACTGCTGCATTTCAAGTCTGGGAATAAATTATTTCTCTCGAATTTCAAGTAAAAAGTCGGCCTCAACATATATGCAGAAAGTGCCTAGCTAGGAAGTTTGAAAGAATTTGCAGGGAACAAAAGAAATTCTTCTTCAGATATCGTCTAGTTATTCAAAACGAAAAGAAAGTCCATGTTCAAGAGCTCTTTTTGCAAAGCGAATGGCTGTGGGAGACGATCAACCAGAAGCAATATATATCAATAGCCTCGGCGGTCAGGCGAGTTGCTTACGAGCGCGACTTCTCAAACCTCGAGTTCACGTGGTTCTCAAACTCACGAATCCATCCAATCTTCCACTTCCTCGAGGATAGAAAGATCTCCAAATCCCTTCCTTTGAATGGATTACGAAGGTCTGTGTATATAGGCTATCGAAGAAGGGAATTTATTTTATTTCCCACGCTTCCCAGCGCGTCCTTGCATTGCCGTTAACAATAGGAAATGAACAATCTGAAATCTACAATGTGTACCGTCTAGTGTTTCTCGGCCAATGGAAATCGATATGTAATTTATGCAAAATTATGTCGGAACACGATTAACTCATCCGTAGTACAGACCCTCCTTTTCCTTCCTTTGAAGGGAATTACGGAGGTCTGTGTACAGGCTATTGGTCACCATGGAAAATGTGTAAAAGTCAGTGCCAGAAGGGCCAAACGGATGGACAAATTTGTCTGTTACATCACAAAAGTACAATGTATTCTGGCTTCTTAGTCCCTGGGGGGAGGGGCCGGCATTTGTCATGCATTTCTGCCCCATACCCTGTGGTTTTAGTGGCTTTTGGTTTGCTATTGAAAACAAAATCCCGGGGGTCATGCAACCCCTGGGGAAGCCAATGATAAGTGCATTACGTGTACAGTCATGTATATAGCTTTTTCATTTTCTTTGAGAACGGAAGTGGGCATTATATAAGGTCTGTACGCAATGTTATGGACCATAAATTGACCAATCATTAGCTTGCAAAATTACTTAGCTATAGACCCATTCGAAAAATGGCTGCCGCTAATTTGCATAATTTTGATATTCAATATTTTCTGAAGAATAAACTAGCCTATGTGAAAGAGCGATTTCGTGTTAGCAACATGTAGCACTTTGATAATGGAAGAATATATCCTTACAAAGCAATCAGCGTTTGAAACTCTCAAGAAACACGAAAACGAGGCTAGTCAGTCCTGACGTCCTGAATCTCATACAAAACTCTCTTATTTGGAACCTCGGTAACTTCGCAACACTTGGCGCTATGCTCCTTAAATTTTACAAATGTACTCATTTTTGCATGCTCTCTGAAGTGGCAGTGCTTATTTTAGTGCCAGCATTTCCTAACAACCAAAGCTTGGTGACACCATTTTTCGAATGGGTCTATATAATAATAATTATGTACCTTCTTCAATAGAGCTGTTTGCTTTAAACTGTCATCCTCTTCGACACACTCCAGAAGAAGGGAAATGGCAGTAAGGGAACAGTCTTGGGACTGGTGTAACTCTGTATTATTATTAACAGAGAATAGTTCTTATCAACTGCCGACCAGGCCACTAAATACATGTATGTTGTAAAATTCATTAATAATTCGAAAGGGTGCAAACCAATCCAAATGGTCCAGCATTCAATTCACATGAATAACACTGTAAACCCACATACAGCACAAAGCTACAGTACATGTTATAATTTACAGAATACCATGCAACTAAAGGTACATGTATGTACACTCAGACTATTGAGCCAGAAGGGACAATTTGGCCCTTATAGGATGGCATTTAATTTCCTTTGGAAGCGGGTCAAAGCTGGATAATTTACCCTTATCGTATTTTTTCAAGGGACAAATGTGTTTTTAAAGCAGCAATGGAGCAGCCTGGCTGACATTTCCCTGTACACTAGTTTAATAATTTTCACAATCAGTATTAAAGCCCAACGTAACTAATTGATCGAAATCGATAATCGGAAAGCTAAACGATAGATGGTAATTGGTATTAAATCCATGAAGTGATAGGTTGATTAAAATACTATCAGTCAATCATTATTTGCAGTGGTAACATCAGTGGACCATGATACAATGTACATGTATACACATAAACACACAGTCTATTTATTAACTGTAATTAGACAATCAGAGCTACCACGGTTATACATGTACATGTAGGTCCTCTTGTCTCAGTTTATGGGCCAAAACCCTCAAAGCATAACTATAATTAAGCGAAACGCTTTCTTCGTGTGACCCTTTCTTCATTCTGTCCAGTTTAAATTTTTGCCTAGTTTGATTGATGTCTGTGTGGGTGGCCCCTGAGTCAAAATCGTCACTTTGTAATATAATAGTTAGGTTGTTTGTTACATTTTATTTCAACGCTGTTTAAGGTTGACATGTGTGAACTACATGTAAGTTTCCCGATCAAGACCTCTGGAAACAGCTGTGACTGGCTTATCGTCCACCGACAATGGTACGCTGAATGCATTTTGACTTTTCATCAGTATTAAATCAAATTGTTTACAATCTGTTTGTTGTGTGTTTGTGATTGCAAACTAGATCTCCAAGTTTACGCAGTTGATGCCTTCATTCTCTCTCATGGTCAAACCAAGTAGAGATAACATGTAGTACACCTGTTTTGAATAAGAACATGCCCAAGCTATATTTGTATATTTAAAGAGTGATCGATAAAATCGATAGACATCAATGAAAATCGATAGACATCGATAAAAATCGATAGGAATATATTAAGTCACAAGAAAATGTGTTATCGATTTTAATCGATTAATTACTATTGATTATCATCGACTATTATCGATTTGTTATGTCGGGACTAAAGTAGTAAAGATACAAAATTATTATATTCGCGTTCGAACCGTATGGGATTTACATTGGCTCATGATCACACAGTTCGTCTGCTCGTATTGTATCACAAGCTTACCATCCTCTAGGTTAATTGTACCTCAGAATTGGTTTTGGGTTCCCGGCCTGTGGCTACGAATTGAAAGATTATCGAGAAATGATACGGAGTTAGATTTCACTCCTGGATTGAAACTTTACCGATATTGTGCTTTAAACATTCTCAAGAAATAAAGATTAGTAGTTATTGGAGTGTTGTGTGGTGTTTTTTAGGGAAAAAGCTTTCTATTTTATAGCGAGATATTTTCGGGTAGAGATCAGAGAGGGAGAAAAAAATATATGTACCTACCCTGTAACTCAGCCACATAACTCTCCTTGATATGAAGCCTCTGATGGTAAACCTTTTTTGTTTTCTTCATACTAAACAACTGGATAATAATAAAGTCAATCAAGTCAATCTAAATCAGAACGGTTCGTCCGCCATTTTGATTTTACCACATGGTTATGAGCCTTGAGGTCAGCGGAATACCGGTCATTTCGATACCAGTCTCTTTCGATAACTATGGGAGCCAGGTTTGTTTACATATAGCTCGGGCTTCCTGTGGCTCATCTCGCCAACTAGCCACAGGAAACCCGAGCTGTATTATGAGCGCGCGCTAAATCAACACATACACAAATCAAGTCAAAGGGTATTTTATTTCACAATTTGCTAAGAAATGATGGATTATTAAAACATCAGTGACAAATACACAAAATGGGAGGATGGTTAGCCTGTGAGTAAAGGGTCAAAATTACGTTAATTTTTTTTTAGTAGCCAGAAATAATTTTATGTTTATGACAAATTATTTATTTTGTGTTCGAATTAATTTTATGTATTCAAGAATAATTATTTGTGTGCACGAATTATTGCTTCAAACTGCAAAGAAGCAAGGAACTGACTGTGGGGAAGTCCTCTACCGCCGCGCCACAACTTAAGGAAATAGCGGAGAAAATCATAGATGCCTCAACAGGCCAGATTTCCTCTTCCAAATCCAAGGGATTGGCGTGATATCCGCCATTTTTAACTCCGGGTGCGCGTAAGCGCAGAACACGAGTTATTGGGGTTAGTGGTCCAAGCTAATTTATTCATCGATAACACTAGTTTTTACAGGAACTAGTTGCCGGTCTGCGTCGGCGGGGAAGATAAACACTGGTATGTAATCAACTAAAGTCGATTGAGGTGTGCTAACCGCCGTGGAAAGCGAGTAGCAGCTGACGTTTCGAGCGCTAGCCCTGCCCTGACGAAGGGCTAGCGCTCGAAACGTCAGCTGCTACTCGCTTTCCACGGCGGTTAGCATACCTCAATCGACTTTAGTTGATTACATACCAGTAATTTATTCATCGTTTTATGGTGTGTAGATCGTGTGTACATCGGGGACTCTCCGTTGGATGTCCGAATAATCTTCGATTTTCCGAAGATGTATTGACGGAGTTTATGGAAGAGTCCAAGTTTTCAAATTATCGGAAAAACGCTTAGAAAGGATTTGGACGTGTTATAAAGGTAATTATTATTCTGAAATGCCTTATAATTAATTTATCGCTACAACTATATTGTTGGCATTTTGGGAACGTTTTGGATGCAACAGAGATAGAGATAGTAATGTACAACTGTTGTCGCGACAAACCTCCTCGAGACTCATGGCACGTTCATAATACATCCCTAGGCTCAGAGATAGAACATGCTGCACTCTTTACTCCTTAAGCTTGATTCCTTTCACGGATGACAACGCAGTTAGCCACCATCTTGGACTTACACAGCTCGCGGTAACTAAAAGGATATGCCAAGAAATTATTGTACGAAAAAATAATTCGTTCATACGAAAAAATAATTCGTGCACACAAATAATTATTCTTGTATAGATAAAACTAATTCGAACACATAATAAATAATTTGTCAAACACAAAATTATTTCTGGCTACTAAAAATGTAATTAACGTAATTTTCACCGGAACGGGCCCCCAAAGAAGTATGCCTGTATAAGCTTGTATATATTTTCCCTCTCCGGACATTGTCATACAGAATGACCATGGCTTCCGCCTTCACTAGCCGGACATTATGGTAATTCTGTATGGTAATTGTCCGAACATGTCCGGCTAGTGAAGGCGGACATTTTATGGTAATTCTGTATGGCCATGATCCGGTTCCGGCAGGAGCCGGACATTCGAAACCGGACGATGAGGAGGAGGAGAGCGAGAGCTCCGCCCTGCCCGACGGCCAGCACCGAGTGAAGAGGATCCCCTGACCCCCGTGCATTTAGGGTGGGGTTTCGGAAAAAGGTATGGGGGGAGGTAGTAGATGGTCCGGGTTCCCCGCACTGGATCCGGACCGGGTTATAAAAACAGGGGATGCTTTTTTTTTTTAGGTAAAAGAGAGAGAGAGCATGGCACGCCAGACCAGCAATTCTTTGGACGGCCGCGATGACAAAGCTTGCGCGCGCCGGCATGCAGGAAGACGTTCGAGAGCAGAAAGTCCGGCAGGCATTGCCGCGGGGTTGGATAATAATAATAATAATAATAATAATATTTTGACAGGAAAGCTCCACTCACAATTTGTGATTTTCAGGGAGGTCCTGTATTAAAAATATATATTTCACTAATATATGGAAAACAGAAAAGATAAATGGTTGAAATAAAATAGAAATAGAACAAGGATTATTATGAAATTAAGTTATGTGCCAGTAAGATTTAAAAATTGATAATGTAGTTGATTGTATAACTTCAGAGTCTAAAGAGTTCCAGTCTAATAGTGCATGGTAGGTAAACTTCTGTTGTCCCCAATTCCTACGTGCGAATGGCAAATGTAGATTGTGCTGACGGTTGAGGGAAGAGAAGACGTGGGTGCTTCAGGGTTGGAAGCACCGGCATGCGATGTGGGCTTTGGGGTTGACCCCCACACGGAGAGGGGGGGGGGGGGGGGGGGGGGGGGGGTGTCAGCGCATCTGGGTGATTTGCCGTCGCTTACATTGGGCGCGGTGGGGCAGACTTCTGCCCGACTGGCTTCAAGGGTGGAAGTTGTTTACCCGTATCACGAAAGGATGACGCTTCCGACCGCCATGAAGCCCTTGGTTGCATCAGGAATCAGGATGCCGTGAAGCCCCTGGGGCAGTCGGACTTCAGTCTGGCTATGCAGTACTAGAACCGGCACCACCGCGACTGAAACGAGGAATTATAAAGGAAAACATTTATTTACCGACGCGAAACACAGTGCACATTATTTACTATATTTATACAGGAGCCCATAAGCAGGAGCGTCCATATTTCCTATATATTTCACAAGTTGGACTCATCTTTAGATCGTTTTTGCCGCCAATTAAGTGGGTTGCACCAATGGCGGACAAACTGCCTCATTAGCTACTTGTGTTATACCAACAACATGGCTGTTACGCTTTTGTGATTTTATTCTCCCTTAGAAATAATTGCAACCCAAGAATAGCGGGAAACCGTTCTAAAAATAACCTAACTTGTGAAAACGCTGTGACAGGCCTAGTATATATGCGGGATGGACGATCCTAGTTGTGGGTTCCTGATTTATATTATATCTACACGTTCACATAGAGGAGGGGGGGGGGGGGGGGGGGGAATCTGATGCAAATGAAAAACGCCATGCTCAATTTTTGATGACCCCTCCCCCCAATTCCCCCTCTGGCTTACTTGCTGCGTGAAAATTGGGGACCCACAGCTGGGCTTCGGCGAAAACGACCAGTTACCGGTCAGCGGCTAAAGTCGTTCGGGGAAACAGTCGGAGTTTCAATTTCTAATAGAACTAAAATCATTTCAATCTAACAAATAAAAGAAAGGTAGAGATATTTTCCCTGGTTACTAGCCTTTATTAAAAAAAATCAATGCAGAAGCTAAATTTTGCACAAATTCAAGGTCGGACTTTATTCGGAAGACACTCGGTTTCTCAATCGAGAATCCGAAAAAAATCCGAGTCACATGCACAAAAGCATGGTGGGATTTGTTGATACCGGCGGGCGCTAGGCTAGAAAGGGCGAAGACGATGCAGCTATGAAATTCAACTTAATAGCTTCTTTCAACTTCATTTTTCACTAAAATAGTTATTTAAAAAGTAGAACTAGGTTTGCAGGGCTTTTCAAAAGCTCTAATAGATTTTCTGAAGCTTGGAATCCAATAGTGAAACTCGATGACATGGCGCTTGAAGTTGAACTTGAAGATGAAGAAATCCAGTTCCCTTCGAAACAAAACAAAAACCGCGAGATAGCGTCGAGACAGTTGCATCTCAATTCTCCTTGCCTTCCGGTAGCTTCAAGGCTTATTCTCTACGGTCTCTGTGGATTCTTTGCCGAAGTAATGTTCACAGCAATGTGGTATTTCATTGACTCGGCGAAATACCGCCATGGGTGGAAGCTACATGGATGTACCTCGGTTTGGTCTTTCCCCATATATTCCCTCTCTTCCTTCGTAGTGGAGAAAATGTTTGTGTTCCTGGACGGCAAAGTGAACATATTTATTCGGGGGTTTGTCTACTTGGTTTGGACTTACGCTTGGGAGTTCACTAGTGGTTTAATTCTCCGTCAATTCAATGCTTGTCCGTGGAACTACACAGAGTACACGAATTACCATGTGTTGGGACTCATTACTTTTGACTACGCTCCGCTGTGGTATATTGGCTCCTTGGTTCTCGAAATTGTAGTGATTCAGAGTGCATTGCAGCTACAATACAAGCCTCATCGACACTCCAAGATTGAATGATAAACAAGAAAAGCCTTTATATATTTATTGTTGTACGCCCACTTTGGGAAGGAACATTAATAGGGCTAGAAGTGTACAGAACTTTCCATAATTTCACCGATTTGTTTGGTGTGATATAAATAAATGTACCTGGGATAATAATATATTAAATCCGAGCTCGAGGGAATAGCTCGCTATATAAAACAAACACTATGGTGTTTAAACGTATTGAAAATGCCCACTGTGGCTAATCTAATATTCCTGCTTGTTGGCAGAACGCTATTTTTGGGCATAATTGCAGAATATCTCTCCCGTCAAAGCTAAATTCTCATTTTAGTTGAGGTTTATTTAGACTCGTTCTATGAATGATTTGGGATCAAAAATAGTTTGGTGTTTTTGATTTTTTGGGGTTAGCCGTCAGGTTTTTAGAAGATAAATGATAATTTTCATTGAAAGTTAGAGAACTGAATTATTAATGAACCTGATTGGAGGTATTCCAGTAATCCTGTACCGCTCGAGAGTCACCTGTATTCTGATTGCAGCCATTATACTGTAGCCTGCTATTCAGACATATTTTTTCACTCTCATAAATTTGAAGAAAAAAGTAACGTCTGCTTTCCTGAGCACTTAATTTGTTTCCAATATGCAAGCACAATGTCAGCACATTTTTTTTTTTTTGCCCAATCAAAGCCATTGTTAGAATTTTAGTGAATTGGCACGCCAGTGAACACTCCTATGACTGGCCAATAGCAAATGTATTGTCTGAATTCCTTTTAAATGCAACATTACGTCACTTGTCAGGATATGGAAGGTAAAATCTGATAGGTCCATAACACAATGAGGTGTGCATATTGGAAACTAATTAAGCGCTTGGGAAAGCAGATGTTACTTTTTTCTTCAAATTTATCAGAGTGAAAAAATATGTCTGCATAGCAGGCTAATTATACTGTAGCTCTATTGTTTTTGTATTGCACGTTCTAAAGGTTAGGGTGTACATGTTTTGTATTGTTGGGAAAGCCAATGCTGTGGCTCATTTCGAGCAGTACAGGATGGCCCAGGTATTCTGCTTAGACCCTTTGCAGCTGACAAATCATGTGGTTATACTGGAGAGCCAAAAAAATATCTGACTTCATTTATTTAAAGACCTTGTATGCAGTATTGCTATTAGTAAAACCTGTTTGTAAATGCTATTTTTCATCTCCAATCGATTGTCAACCTTTCTAAAACAGCGTTTTTAAAGATAGCTTGCTCTCCAGCATACATGGCAATGCCTTTCCCATGGGGATCACAAGCTCAATTCATTAGTTAACAAAGTATTATATCAGCACATGACTATTAGCTGCAAAGGGCCTATTACTCTATTAGCTTCAATCATTTTTGTGGTTTGACAATTTTTCAACTTTGCAAATCCAATATTTGATTCAATGATCACTTTCAATGATTGTTCAGGGGTCGTCGACAAATAGAGAAAATTAACATCATTTGGATGTTAAAGTGCCTATGAAATTAAATTTTTGCCATTAAAATTAAGATTTCAGTTGAAAATCCCTTAGAAATGAGGAAGGATGGCGTTTTTTGTTTTTCACTATCTCATCTCTGCAGAGATATTGAGGTTTTTCGAATATGCAAATTAGAGGATTTATGACGTCATTAGTTGTGCACAGCGGGAGGCCCATTGCTAAAGTGAATGATATCTCTGTAACAATAGGGTACAAACTATTGAAACTTTGCACATGCATAGTACAAAACAATACACACAGCATTTTGCAAACCACAATGTTGCCATGGAAACACTCTTGGCCCCAGACTCTTGAATGAGGAAAATATATTCCTGGATTTCTCCTTTGGTAAACACAATTTTATTGCTGTGGGTGCAGCAGACATTTTGCCACAATGGAGGCAGTATGTGTAAGTGCCTTAGAGTAAATTATTTTGTATAACATAGACAGAACCTGCAATTTTATGTTCAAGGTGAAAGGAGCCTGAATCCAATAGTGTTTCCATGACAACCTCATAGTTTGCCTATTGATATGTATTTTCCTTATTACTGTACATATGCAAAGTTTCAATTGTTTCTACCTATTATATGCAGAGTTATTCTTCATTTTGTGATTTGTCTTGAGGCTTTGCACAACTAATGACATCATAAATCATCTAATTTCCATATTCGAAGAATAGTGAAAAACAGAAAACGTCATCCTTCCTCATTTCGAAAGGATTTTCAACTGAAATCTTAATTTTAATGACGAAAATTTTATTTCATAGGCACTTTAAAGGAAGAGGGGGTATTAGCCTGGACATTAAGGAAACAGTTTTTGAACTTTATTGTACAATTTTATACAAAGTGGATGTTTGAGGGGTTCAGGGCTTAATGTCCAAATGAAGTTAATTTTTTTTTTGGATTTGTTAAGGATCCCTACGTAAGTAAACTTACAATAAGGTTATAAAAGTGAAACAATTAAAGTGCACCTAACCCCTTTTGCGATTTTCATACCTATGAATGTTTGAAAGGTTTTGAGTACTTCTGTGAAGACATTTTTGGCTTACAAAGCATACTTTATGTTCTAGGCTTGTTTGAAATGGTGAAAATTTCACTTTTCCTGCCCCATGACCGCGTAAGAAAAAGCCTGGGTCGATTCTGGATCTTACGTCATCTAATTCATTCGACTGTGCAATAAGTTGAATAAATGTTTGGCATTTTGTCTAAAATAACTGTTTTCTTTACTAACAACTGACAGACTGTATATATTCTCTATATATCGATGTTGTTGTGAAATAAAGGCACCATGGAGAATAATGCATTAATGAGGTGACGTAAGATCCAGAATCAACCCAGGCTTTTTCTTATGCGGTCATGGGTCAGAGTATTCTCTATAAACCATTTTTTTTTCGCAGAAGTACTCAAAACCTTTCAAAGATTCATATGTATAAACATTGCAAAAGGGGTTAGGTGCACTTTAAGGAGCCTTCAGCTCCATAACATTCAGTACATACTGGCTAGATGAAGTGCAACTGAACTAAATGCTTGACAAATCATGAAAACAGAAACAAAGGGGTTTTTCCCCTTCTACTGAAGAAATAGAAAGAACAAACAGTGTTTTGATAGAGTTATAGAAACATGAGTGAGAGTTTGGGATAATGAGAAATGGGAAGACGAGCCCAAGGATGAGTATTTCCACTGCTGTTTGAAGTTCTTCCAATCTTATATGGGAACACAAAAAATATATTTTCTATTTGGTTTTTTAAAATAAATGCGTAAAAGCATGGTAATTGATCGTCAAAATTCTCCCAACCAGCTCAAGTACATGCACAACTTGCTATGTTCTATAGAGTTATAGAAACACGGCTTACAGCCAATCCGAGCATGCCAAGAGGAACACGCATACTATTGAATCTATTCTATAATTTATAAGTTTTACATCATTAATTTATCATTCTATCAGTCAATACTATTTATTTATTGAAAGCACTTGCTATATACATGATGACGTATTGTATTAGCACTACCAGAATCTTAATTGTTACTCTAATTTAGTATTTGGTATTCTCAGGAGCTTTAAAATTTGAATAAGAAAAATATTTATGGTAATGTACAATGTAGGTATAATATGTCAAGGCCAATACAATTACAATATCCATGTTGCATTTGTTTGCATGGTTTAATTATTTATTAGTATAATATATGTATGTGCTTGGTTATGCATTAATTTACAAGTTTGATATTCCTACACTTAAGTGGTATTAGATATTTGTGCTGTTGATGGAAATAAAATATCCTTTAGGTGTAAGAATTATATGAAATTAAAGGGTGGTGAATGGTTCTTAAAAAACTATTCTCAAAATCTTGAAATCTCCAATGTTTTGGTATGATTTGGAATGTTTTGGATCTCCAAATCTTGATACCTTGGATTCTATAATGCGGTTTGAGTCAATTTGGATCATATACCCCATGGACATTTGACTTTTTTGAAAATTTGTGGTCAAATACCCCACTTTGTGGGTCTTTTACATGATTAAATGCCCCACTAGTTGGTGCCTACTGATCTGTGACAGTCGAGTTTTGATATTTTAAGTTCAAATATGAGGGTCTGAATGGGGTCTACATGTCAGTTGTCAGTTAAAATTTTGGCTAGTTGTCAACCCTTGTTAATCATTACTAGAGAAGATTTACAATGTTTGACCCACAGAAACAAAATTTGTCGGTTATTTTTCGGTTGTCAGTAAAAAAATCGTCATTTGTCAGTTATTTTTAAGGCCGTTTGTCAGTAGTCAGTTAACCCCATTCAGACCCTCACCTTCCATATGATGAAGACCTTGGTGGAACAACGACCTAGAAGTATATTTTACCAATTTATTTTTTCGCAAGAATCTCGAAATTTCCACTGAAACCACGAAAACTTGTTCTCTTACTGAAACTGAGTATTGTATGTGTAAATTTCACGATCGATTCTTGCGAAAAAACAAACCGCCAAACCATACACAATGTAGTTTATCCTTCAAAGTGAACGAACCGACCCCATTTTATTTCTACTTTATTGTATTCAAAAAATGTCTTCCCTGCGGTCATTTTGTGCAATTAAAACATATTTGTTTCGTGTCGAAATGAGGCATTATTGACAAAATAATGCGACAATTTATATGCCGTTAATTAAATATAGGCAATATTACATTCACAAAAGCAAAAAAATTGGCCGATGGCAAGGCATTTGGCCAAGGCCCCTCTGAGTTGGACGCCTTATCTCGAATGAAAATTGGGTATAAATAAAACACTTTTTTTTTTAGTATTTCCGGAGTCGAATACAGATGTGCAAACCACTTGGCGTCATGAGTTGTCGCATGATTTTGGCAATTATGCCTGACTTCAACACGCATGTACGCAGGGTTGGCCTCATTCTGAAGTTAAACGCGAGGAGGTGCAAGACGCGAAACTATAACAATACAGTACGTGTTGTGAATAGCCCGCCTTCCCGCTGGTATTTAAGAATGTTTAACTTCAGAATGAGGCAAACCCTGCGTACATGCGTCTGTAGTCATTGCATTCAGCGGTAATTTTACTATTATAGCGATAAATTAGATAACGAAGTCCAAATACAAAGGATATGCTCTGTGTGTTGTTGTCAAACACACTAGTACAAATGAAACAGCGTACGGAAAAAAATTTCGCGCTCACCAAATTAATTTTTAATTGCACAAAATGACTAAGGAAGACTACAATTTAATAAAATAAAATAAAAATGGAGTCCAGCGGCTTCTTCACTTCATAGGCACTAATATATATGTTTAGGCAAGCTTAGAACTGAAGTAACGACTCGAAAATAACGATAAATTATAAAAAGAAAACAAACATTAAAAAAAATATAACTGGCAGAATAAAGGTATATCAGCATACAGGAACAGACAAAAGGTTACGGGAAGATGAGCGTAAAGTAGGAGTAGGATTATATCTATCTAATGTTTCAGTTACGTATTTTGGAGCTTGTCCATGGAGAGCCTTAAATGTCAAGAGTAGTAACTTGAAAGATATTATGTCTCTGATGGGCAGCCAGTACTAGTGAAGGTCACGTAACACTGGGGTGATGCGGTCTTCTCTCCTAGCCCTAACCTCGCAACTAGTCTAGCAGCTTTGTTTGAATTCTTTGTAACTTATTCACTTCAGTGGCTGGTAGTGGTAATCCATACAGTATGACATTGCAACAATCCAGTCTGGATGTTACAAAAGCATGAACAAGTTTTTCACAGTCCGCCTGATTTAAATATTTTCTGATCTTGCCGATGTTGCGAATGGCCATGGAAGCTGATCGACAGATGTTATTCACGTGTGGTGTCAACTTCAGATGGCTGTCGAGGACGATTCCCAAATCACGAGCTGCAGGAACAGGAACTATTACGGTTCCAACCACCGAGATATCTGGTAAAGGCTCACACTGCATAAAGCGAGACGAAAGATGTACAAGCTCAGTTTCCGTCTTAGGGTTGCACATAAGCATATTTCCTGCGCACCAACTTATGATATCCTTAACACATAGTTCAAGCTTCGATAGGGCAGTAGGTCGATCAGATGCAGAGTCAATGTTTAGATACAGTTGAGTGTCGTCAGCATACATCATGCAGTTGAGGCCATGAGTCGTAATTACATCTTCCAAAGGAGCAAAGTACAGAGAAAACAGCAATGGGCCTAGGACGGATCCTTGTGGAACGCCATACTGTAATAATCTGCTATTAGAGACGGTGTTGTTGACAACAACTGCCTGTGGTCTTTCAGTAAGGTAGGATTGAAACCATCTCAACGCAGTACCACTTATACCATAACGATGATGTAACCTTTCCAGCACTGAGGATGGCGTGATCAATTGTGTCGAAAGCAGATGATAAGTCTAACAACACCAAAACCACCTCATGACGCATGTCGATAGAACGAAGAATGTCGTTGAACACCCGTATATTGCCGTTTCTGTGCTATGGAAAGCCCGATAGGCCGATTGTAATTTGGCATAGAGACCGTTAAAGAGAAGATAGTTTTTGTTCTGTGTGGCAGCTACTCGTTCTAATGTCTTTGCTAGAAAGGCTAAGTTCGTAATAGGTCGGTAGTTGGGGAATACCTCCTGATCAAGACTAGGCTTCTTCAAAGATGGACGAATGAGACCCTCCTTCAGAGGTGTAGGAAACACCCTCAGATAATGATAAGTTAATTATATCAGTTATTGGAGTTACTAATACATCAAGTGATTATTTTAAAGTATTTATCGGTATAGGATCAAGACTTCGAGGAGGACTGTCGAACAACTTCGCTGATATCATGCTCCTATAATACATGTGTTAACATGTTGGGCGCCGGTTATTGTGAGTGCCGTACGGCATACAAAGGGAATGCTTACTAGAGTGCAAGATGATTTACTCAGGAATAGACTTGTTAACGAGTTTAGGCGTTGGGTATTTTGAGCGCCGTACATGTACGGCCATCCTCCTATATATACCTAGGGGCAGTTAGTGGGCAACGGGCAAAAAAGGGACGGAGGGGGAGGGGGACCTTTTTCTAGTGTGCAAAGTAACGTATTCAGGGGGATAGATTGGTTAACAAGTTTAGGCGAACGTTTTTAAACGTTTTGAAAAAGCGTTTAAAAAAACCCTTACGCACGTCTCATTCATAACATATATTCCTGGCAGCCGTAAGTTACGTGAATTGTATAAGGCGGGGTGTTTTCTTGGCGATCTTCGTTTGAACTACTGTATCCCCAGGACAGACTCTCGAGGATGCAGAGAACCCGATTCCTCCGTTTTAACCCAGGCGGTATCGAAGGTGTAAGGTGCTCCGTTGTAACGGGTTTGAGCATTTCGCCCGTAATTGTGGGGCTATAACTGTTAGACAGCATGAGCTGGTGAATTAGTCTCACGGCACGCTGTCATAGACTGTACGAAGTTAACTTAACATGGACAATGATTTATGGATACGTGTACTTGCACTGGGCATGAAAGAGATTTACGTAATATATTTTGTGTGTACTTTTTACAATTTTCTTCTTTGGTTTATTTAGACGCTATAGGCATTTCCTTAAGTCACCAATATAGTTAGTTTATTTATAGCTTTAAATAGATACTAAATTTATTTCTAAATATGCAAACATGTAAACATAAAAGACAATTGTGGAATGTATATATTGTAATTATCTCACTTCTGTTGTATATATCTAAGAAAAAGGAAGCGCCTCAATTCTACCTGGTCTTAAGGATCGAAGGTTGGGGTTTTGTTTTCCCTGTATCTTATTTTCGTTTACCCTTATCATTTCCTAGACCCTTCGATTTCCTCCAGCAAATTCATTCCCGGCTGTGACACGCAAACAGGTGGTGTAATGTACGGGGAGAAACCAACCCTTCGTTGGCCCCTTGGTTCCCACCTGCCATGGTGGCGCCTCAGTAGATGATATACAAACTTTGCACGCGGCTTTGCCACGATGAACGTTACCTTAATTTATAGATAAAAGATTCGTTGATTTCAAGCTAGAACACTTTCCCACCTCCCCAGATACGTACCTTGATACTCGGTAAAGGCCGTGTGTCCACTTCCTGGACATTTCCAGACTGTTTTTGTTTATTAAACTTTTTTTCAGAAACGTACTCTTGGCTTGGTTTAGAAAGATCACTATTTTGCGTTTTGCGGGTCGGAAAGCCAGTGCTTCAGTTGTACCATAACCTCGATTTGGTGATCTCGAGTGCCGCAGGGTCCCTTGGGGTTCCGGTGTCGCAGAATATTGATGATCGCCACGTGGATCAACTCTTTGTCCCAACTGGGTGTGGCTCTCAAGCAGCCACACCCAGTTTCGCAATGTGTTGCAGCTGCGGGGTATCTCCTGTCTTACCTCTTGACAGAAGCGGGCTATTACTTAAACCTCGCTAACGGTCAGTGCGGTTCTTGGACTTTCCATCCGACTCGCTCGCGCAAGTCTTTAGTGTACCAGAAGACAGGAGGGTGAAGTTCGCGGTGTTACGTGAAGCAATTTTAGCCTCAAGAAAAGTGGGGTTGCACACGTTACAAAGGGTTGCAGGTGAGGCAATGTCTTCGAGTCTCGCAATTCCAGACTGTAAATTACATGTACAGGAAGCCTTCAACGCGATAGCTAACAATAGACAATAATTTATTTCAATTATATAACTAGAAGTAATCATAGATTATTAAATTGCGTTCGACATGTTTTTTGTAAGAGAAAGGACTGGGCTTCCTGTGGTAACACAAAAGACTGAAAGATCGCTGCAATGATCTGGGTGTACATGTAAATAATCCTGATCAAAAATGCTTGTTTTTAACTAATGTGAAAATTTTGAATGTCTTGACTTATAAATTAATTTACAAGGGGATGCATATGGGTATAAAACTTTAAACATTTATATTTTATTGTGTAACATTAAATCATTGTATGCATGTGGTGCTTATACATGTGGTTTATATGGTTATCATTCATTTGAGCATTTGTAGCACATTTTGCTGTGTGGTATATAGTGTAAAGCAATAATTGGAGTTAGTGTAGAACACAATCAACCCTATAGCTAGCTACGGCTATTCAGATGTGTATAAACTGCATTCCAATTCCTAGTATTCACAACCTTAAGTACACTCCAGTGTAGAACGTAAACTATATATGCATGTGTATAAAGTACACCCCAGTTCCTTCAGAGCATTTAAATTAATTTTCAAGTGAGAACATGCATGGTGGTTGGCTGCAGAATATTGAGTGGCGTTGTTAGTTGCAGAATAATTTATGATCAATGTTCGTAGCTGGGTCCGGGCTTTTATCAGCCTCTTATGGTTGTTTCAGGTCCCGTTAGAAATTCAGTGTAGATTAATTGAATTGAACACAGCAATGAACTCAGTACTTTGATCATGAATTTCCCTCACCTTGTACTGTGTTGATATTTAAGTTCCTTGGCATATCATAGTGTCATTATAGATTAACTCTTTGCCTGAATGTAGTGTTAATTTGTATAACCAAGATGCACACATGCATGTGTCACTGATGTGCAGTGTCACAACTCACATAAGATACGGGTGTTTAGAAAACTCAGGTCAGGTACTGTTTGTAGTTTTGGTATCTGTATGTACAGCGAAAAGCAGAATCCATGCAATACAGCGAGCAAGCCAACAGAATTTTCGATCGCAGATTCACCACAGTTCACCACAAATTATGGCCAACTTGATTTACTGCAGACCGCGCCGACAAAACAGACCATATTTGACACCCGGGTTTGACATCAGACTTTGTCTTATACTCCAGAGATAGCACACACTTTCCGAATTTCCTCAGGCTTCAATAAATCGTAGCAAATTATTCGCAGATTCACTCGGTTTTTACTGGATAGTTCAACACAAATAAATAATTATGGCCGAGTTGAATGTTCAAGTATTTTACTTCTTCGGGCCTTTCTAAGTACTTGTTCGGGCCACTGGAACCCAGGATAATGTTCAAGGTGCAAACCAGACCATATTGGACTTTGTCAGTCCTCCAGATGTACTACACACTTTCCTCAGGCTTTGCTCAACTGTACTTGCGAACCTTTGAAACATCATTGCATTGGATTGTCGGAAAATAAGGCAAGTAACTTACCGATCGCGAGCAAAACAGAAACCATACTAGCGGCCATTTTGGTAAAATGAAGAAACCATGCCACGAGGCGGTAAATACCTGCGTGCGCATATGTACCGCTGGGTACGAGATTGCATATTCACATACATAGTCCAACAAATTTCGATTGCCTTCCGCCTGGAAATGCACAGGTAGCCCACACATCACCACAGGGAGCGCCATGCAAGATTAGTATGCGTTCTCCTTCGTCGAATGCACTGAAGAAGCTAATATAAATTACAAAGAAACTTCCTTCCGCAAATAGTTAGACTAATCGAGGCGGGGGAAGAAAAAGGCGATTATATTATAAATTGAGTTAATTAATTAATTATAGCACAGATCTGACTGTGACGTATAGACCCATTCGAAAAAGGCGTCCTTGTCCTGGTAACGTGAACACGAGGCTAGTCAGTCCACACAAAAGCTTTTGAACGTGTAAGCGAGGCTAGTCAGTCCTAAACAATAGTTAATTAAATTGGACGCCATTTTTCGAATGGGTCTGTAAGTTTAGAAGAAAAAATAAAAAGGAAAGAGCGTGACTCATATTATACACATATCCAGTAAAAATAGTGTTATTAAATGTTAGCAGAGTAATAATTTAATTTAATTATATAACATGGTTTCAAGGGAAAATATATTATTTACATTCATTAATTATCTGGGAGACTTCAAGATAGTCATCAGTTTTTAATAAAATATCAAAGAATCTGTTTTTGTAAGCTACGTATGATGAAGTCAAATAATTCCTATGGGCGATCAATAAGCTATTGGCGTTTTCTAGATACTGATTGGAGATCTTAGCTAGACACAACTCGCAGTGACCCTATACTGTGATGCGTTAAAGCGTGAATGGGGTGGCATCTTGAATAAGGACGGCAAA
Organism: Actinernus sp. WN-2022; assembly: GCA_030867875.1. NCBI lineage: Eukaryota > Metazoa > Cnidaria > Anthozoa > Actiniaria > Actinernidae > Actinernus > Actinernus sp. WN-2022. The sequence continues at coordinate 5,624,214 of JAOWCC010001589.1, read as the reverse complement.
TCACAAGAGATCAGGGCTCATTTTATGAATGCGTCAGAGACCATCAATGTCCTCGAAGCGCAAGCATTATGTCAAGCCCTCGACTGATTCAAGTTAAGCAGGCTACAAGGAATGCACGAATGGTTGTCTTCAGCTACAGTAAGTCTCGCAAGGCGTCAAGGGTAACGAAGGTTCTAGGAATTCTCAGCTGAATAGTGCATTGCCAAGTATAATGGACTGCTCCACAAGTTTCAACTTCTCTATCGACATGCAACACATTCACTCAGAGCAAAATCCCACAGATTATCCCTCTAGGGATTCTTCAGAGCTGGTTGTACAATTGGCAAAGGTTACAACGGTGGTTTGGTCCTGACACCTTTGACCTCATGGCCTTCGACAATAATTGTCGCACAGACAGCACAGGACGTCCCTCGCCTCACTTTTACTCATGACTCACCCCGGGTTTATCAGGTGTGAATGCATTTGCTCAGCCCTTGCTCTTAGAGCATAACATCAACGTCTTTCCACCCTTCGTTTTGGTGGAACCTTTGCTGCGGTACATCTTAAGCAAGGGGAGCACATTCCTTGTCCCGGATCTATATCCAAGGCGGTACTGGTACCGATTGTTACCAGGTCAGCAGGGGTCGTCGTCCACACTTCCCATCCCGCCATTCCCCAGGATTTTCAGTAGGACCTCTCGCCTTTCGTTGCGTCTGCAGCTATACGATGTATTAGCTGCTTATTGGACAATTAATCGTATCAATCTGGGAAAATTATAAAGGCGTGTAACGGATAAGCTTTATGATGGGAAGAGTTAGTGTCTGATCAGTAATTGTTATCATGATAATGTAACGGTTTGTTGATTGTCATAATAATAATAATATTTTTGGCCATTATGCGTATAATTATTACCCTAGTTTAGTCTACGTGTTGACATATTGTTTAGCGCGGCTTGTGTTACATAGGTCACGCGACCTTGGAGACCTGCTGGCAGGTGTAGAGCCTGCCTCGCATCGCAAATTTCTTCCAGGCTTGCAGTTCCGCCCAATTGACTATCCCAAAATGATCATCTAGCGCAAGGGTGGATCTCCCTAGCAGTTACAGTCAACCATGAATCAGAAATCACACAAGTGCCAGAAGCACATCCTGGAGTTGCAGCTATCGCAGTTTCTGAACGATCTACTTCGCGCCAAGTCTACCATTTCTTGCACGGTCAACGACATCATCGAATTCTTGATAAGTAAAGATCAGGGCTGCCAAACGGTAGTTCACACATCTTCGTGCACGAGAGAAAGCTGTGCATGCTCAAAACGTTTAGCCGCGGGAACTGTGGATTCCACTTTAGGGAAATTGAGAGCCATATTTAATAACATTGGCAGGTCAGGAGGGTATAACCCCTCTCGCACCCGGCCCAAAGTTGAAGACTACTTTGAGTTCGTTCGACGGAGGAGAGCCGGCAGGGAAAGCGAAAGTGCCTACCCAGGCAAGCCCTCTTTTCTTTACTAAATTTGGGGCGGCCTTCATCTCCTCGGAACCTGGAATAGTACTGGCTATCCAAACAATAGCCTACCCTGAAACAATGCAAACCCTAACCCTAAAACAATTGAATTCTTTGTCAGTGCAATCCAAACGGGGTCCAATAAAATTCAAGGTTTAATTTTGAGAGGTGAAGACCTCCTGCTAAATATAGGCGTCTTGTACTACCATACCTCAAATCTTATTATTAACAGTTCTAGTTTGTCCGGCATTACACAATAAGTGCATTTTTGTCCGGGACACCACCTACTTTGTTAGTGGATCCCTATTCCCCATAAAGATGGATGCCATGTTTTAGGGTAGATTATTATATTGCAGCCTGCACAACCTTACGAGTCCCATTTTGTCCGGGTTACTACTTGCACAGGGAAACAAGTCGGTAAGGTCGGGTCAACGGTTTCCAACCGTCACCGAAAACAATCAAGAGAGGCGAGTCTTTAATTTACGAAGGCGAAACACCGCATAGTTTGTGTTTAGGTATATCTAATAGGTTGAAATATAGATGGGCTGCAAGTCGGAAGAGAATTCCAGATATGTAGGTTGGCGTAGCACGGCTATGGCAGAGCATTATTCTAAGTTTTCCGACACAGCTAGTCTTGCCTGGGGTTTTCGAAGGCTTCACGTCACGCGTTTCTTCACCTGGTCTGCAAGATCGCCTGCAGATTTGTCACCCGTCCAATCTCCAAACCACATCTTAACCTTAGCTGCGGCTGCCAGTAATTGAAAACATGTGAAGGATGTCATATATATTATATATTATATGCCACAAATCATACCGAATAGAAGAGACTAGCAAGAGAGGCGAATCTTTGCACCTTACTTCAATTGAAGTCCACAACCGCCGTCGGGTACGAGAGTACGCTTTGCCGCGGAACATCCAAGTTCTACATTGCCAACTAGGAGTCGTAAATATTAAAGTTGACTTGTTGTGTATTTGTTTGCATGTGGACCCTGCACGTTCCGTTCAGCTGAAGTAGATTCACAATGTATACTTTGTGCCGTGGTATAACTGCATATCGTGCGGTATAATAAAAGTATGTATCAGATACCAAAAGCTGATCAAAGGTCTCGTTAAAATGTTCGAAGTATACAAAAAGTATACTGAAAAGTCAGAGTGTAGGATTGCAGTATACTTAAGTTGTACTAAATAAACGTAGCATACTAAAAGAGCGTTTCATTCGGTAAGGGATACCTACTCGATACATTCAACTGACTTCACACAAAGAACTCGAACACGCGGTCATGCAACCATTTAACTTCTCAAACAACTTATGAATTATTACGGCTGCTGGTTTTCTAAGATTTTAAAAGTGATCCAAAGTCCAACAACATATCCCATGTCAATGCCATGTCGACGTGACAGATATAAAATGCATATTCAAGACAACTGTTTCACATAAGGAGTATAGCTAGAAGTTTATTATGGACCTATTACTAATTTTCTTAGAGCGAACCGCGTTGCGAATGAACGCTTCAGCATATTTCCGATTTCATCGAAATCAAGTGTTTTGTACTTTAGAAGTAGCCGTACGCGTTTTTAGTAGTTGTTCTTGTTTGCCTTTCTGATAGTTATTGAGTTTTATTATAAGCCCGTGTCCTTCTCAGAATATCGATGACGTCATCGTTGTGGACCAGATTACTCTACGACAGCTTGGGAGAATACTGGTTCAGCGCTGTGGCAATGAAGGCAACTGGTCTAATTTAAGTTACACCCAGAGACTTACTCGAAGAATGTTACAAGCTGCCATTACATTCATTCCCAAGGCACAGAAAGCTGGAGCGAATCTTAGTAATACAACCTTTATCATTGCCGTTCCCGGGAGCGAGTTTGTCTTAAAATCAGGAACAGGTAACTTATTTTTTAGGATAGGCAAAACATAATTTGTTACTTAATTGATATATAATTTTTAAGTATCAGACTCTTGGCTTCATTGAAATTATACAATCTACTCAATCCACCAGCTAGACCATGAATACCATAGTTAAAGCACTAACATGCTCTCCAGATCGAAGTAAACACATGACTGGTCAGGCAAACGTAAATGCAGATGCTTCTGTTTAAAATATAATATAAATTACAGGAGCATCTTAAGAACGCGCGATTTCATTGGCTATAAATGCATGCGAACAGGATATTTTATTACTTCGTTTTTTACGTCATGACGTAAGTTATGTAAATTTAAAAATATTATTTATGTATAAACAAATAGAATAGCGTTTTCTTGTGTCCTATAAAAATATAATGCACTCAAGAGCTCTTGAAAAGCTGCTCAATGCACGAGCGTAAACTATTTTTTTCATAGAGAGAAGCATATTCTATTTGTTAAATTAATTCTTCTCAAGAACTTTCAACAACCGGTCGACTTTAATTAATTTGTATTCATAACTGTGGCATTTCCTTCTATACTGAACCGATCGAGGACTGACAACAACTTTATCATCCTTTTCTTTTTTTCTTTCTTTTGTCTTTCTCAGACTGGGAGTTCATGTTCTCGTGTGACGACCAAGATAATGTCACTTGCAGCTGCACTAATATGACATTGCTCTACTGGTTATGGGACAATATCAAAAGTATCTGGACCGAGATTGCGAAACCACTACTGTTGCCAAATCTGAGTAAACAACTCGCGATCAAGGGACCTAATAATTGAGTGTTTCCGGAAACTCAATACGTTATACAAATACAAACAGGGAAGTTCCCAATATCGTTTTAACTCTCAAGCTATGGAGTGATTTTCAAGTACTTGATCTATGACAACAAGCATGTTCCATAAAATACTAAAATCCAGTTAATTTATGGGTCTTTATTGTTTACATGTTCAGTTAGGAAGCAATCATACGATTTTTCTCGTAGTACGCTCAAGTGCAATTCTGTTAGTCTTTGTAAAATCTGATTTAGTCGTACTTATTCTAATTTTTCCAAATGTTTTCAAACTCGTTTGATTACGTATATTTGCAAATTTGTAAACTACGAGTAACGTCAACTGTCTCTAGATCAGTCAAGAACTTGTATGCAATCTCTCTGTACAATTCTAAGTAACCTATCCAGCAAACTAGGGCTAAAATACATTAAAATAACAATAAAATTGTCGTACAGTTCTGCGTACTCGAGTTTTCTCTGTTGAGGGTGCAATGATGATGTTTTTTTCTTTAACAACAACAACATACTTATTTGCACCACTATTAATAATTACATTATAAAAAGGAAAATAAAGTAATACTAAATATTGGTGCAGGCTATCTAAAATAGCTTTCGCTAAACGAGTTAGATAGCCCATAGTTAATAGAGTGGAATGGTTAGGAAACCCGGCAAACTTCAAAAGGGCTAACAAAGGTGCTGCGATTTATGTTGGAAGGGGTAAGACAAAAGATTGTGCACGATCATAGTTCATTAGCGTTCCCTGAACGACTGAACTCACACGTTTCTACTGGCTGATTGATTAACATGTTGGAATTTCTATTGTGTTTTGTGCACGGTAGTGGTTGAAAAAAGCTAACAAAGACATATAACAAAGAAGGTTCCTGAGTTTCATAACCATTCCACTCTATTAACTATGGATAGCCCAATAAGTAAATTAAATATCAATGACAGTGTAGGACAATACATTAACATTAATGCATATATATGTGCACACAAATACAATTAAGGCAACATCCAAATCATACAAAACATAAAGAGACAAAGGAAAATTAATAAGAGCCAATTAAAGCTTCCTTTAAGTTACTTTTAAAAGCAGATTTTTGAGTAATTTTGATATTATCGTCAAGAGCATTCCATGTCTGGGGGTTAATTCAAAGGGAATTTTCCTAAAGGTGAGAAACTGCCCCACATTGGGGCTGTTGGCATGTGATATTAGTTGACATTGCATATAAACTAGGGGAATACCCTTTAGTCTATGTATTTTAATCCCGACAACTACATGGACGATATAAACCAAACTTCAGGTGGCTACTTAAAATTATAGGCAAGTCTCTATTTTTTGCGAGGTATTGTGCAGTAGTTCTCTTCAAATACTAGCTAAGCTAGCTAAAAATCTGCATTAAGCAAACAGATGCCAGCAAATTTTAAGTTTAAAGAGTTTCTTTTGAAAATAGCCGGAGGGACATCAAGTGTAATTTCAATGTATGGTTGCGTCATCCGCTCAAGCATCCGTGACTTTCTCAAGCTGGGAAATTTCCCTTTTTATTCAGTTTAATATTTAGTATTTGGAAACGACACGACAGATTATATTAGGTTCAGTTTAGTCGAGTTCTTGCCCGACGAGGTAAAGTATACGCATTGTTCAAGACTGGAGAAGAAAGCTGGTCATCTGAAAATGGGAAACGGAAATGTTCGAAATTCAAGCTTGGCGAGAGTAAGTTCAGAGTTTTAACAGGACTCGTAGTGACTCAAATCAAAGTCATGAAACGCGCGTTTTCAATCATATTCGGATGTGTCGTTCGCCGTTATGGCGAAAGCAAACAAACTATTAAGCGCAGGGCGAGAGAGGGGGTTGGTAACTAATGAACTCGTAAATCTTGTTACGAGAGGCCCACATTATCACGTCCATATTTGAGGAGACGCCAAAGGTTTTACCGTTTGCAGTTCGTGCCGGATTATTTCGCTGTTGGGTAAAATATGTGGACTTGAGAGATATGCGTATTCAGGACATGCTAATAGTTTATTTAAGCTATTCATAGTAATTTGTAAGATATTTAAGGGATATTTATTGTATTGAAATCTACCGAGTTAGAGCTACGGAGCCTTTTGCAGCTAACAGTCAATAATACTTTGTTAACGAATGAATTGAGCTCGTAATCGCCATGGGAAAGGCGTTGCCATGGCAAGCCATTATTAAAAACGCTCCGAGTGTTTATGAAAGACCGACAATTGATTGGAGGTGAAAAATAGCATTTTATACAAACAGGTTTTGCTAATAACAATACCGATCTCGTACAAGGCTTCTAAATAAATGAAGTCAGATATTTTTGCCATCCAGTACAATCCTGTACAATCACGTGAATGCCTAGCTGCAAAAGGCCCTTTAGTTCTCTCTAGCTAGGGTTAATACTTCATGAGATGGTCTACACTCATTTAGATAGACGCAGCCAAAACCTGGAACAACCTGACTAACCAAATTAGCCTTCCCCTCTTTAATTTTATTGGATCATTGGGAAACCATTTCAAAGTCACGGCATGCCGTACGGTAACCGTGCTGTAATCATTGCCGCAGTTTGTCCCACTCATTCGAAATCTGCTCTATTTTGCGCGTGTACATGGGATCTAACCGTGCTTTAGTATAGGTCTAGGTAAATAAGGAAAATTGTCGCGGGAACATTGGTGTATTTCAGTGTTTCACAAAATGTTTTCGTGTCCGTCAGTTACGCGCACATAATGGTTCCGCGACAAATATTTTCCGTTTACTCACCGACGCAACACTGAAATTCACAAATGTTTCCGCGCCAATGTTTCCTCATTTTTCTAGCGCAATCCAATATCAAATAACGTTTATTTATGTTTGTAATAGCCTGCTAGCCGGTAGCCTACTATGCAGATGTATTTCTTCACTCTCATAAATTCGAAGAAAAAGGTAGCGTCTACTTCCCCGAGCGCTTAATTAGTTTCCAATATGCACACCTCATTGTGTTATGGAACAATTAGATTTTACCTTCCATATCCTGGAAAGTGACGTAATGTTCCATTTAAAAGGAATTCAGACAATACATTTGCCATTGACCAATCACAGGAGAGTGTTCACTGGCGCGCCAATTCACTAAAATGCTAACAATGGCTTTGATTGGGCAGAGAAATAAAACAAACGCGCTGACGTCATGCTTGCATATTGGAAACTAATTAAGTGCTCGGGTAAGCAGACGTTTTTCTTCGAAGTGATGAGAGTGAAAAATACATCTGCATAGCACTCTCCGTTAGGTTTTTCAAAAAAAAAAATTTGGGATACCTGTGGCGCGCGGTAATACTGGGATCGACGCCGACCACGCGCCACAGGCAAGCCAAATCCAAAAAAATGTTTTCGAAAAACCAAACGGAGAGCCGGCTAGTAGGCTATGTTTGTATTACTTTATTATTATGAACGCGGGAAGTGGTTGTGAACCTACTTCCGGTTGCATCAAAGCGAGGGTTAAAGATGTAACCGGAAGTAGGGACCCAGAATTGTATGTATGTCCTGCAAGATTTAGTTTTGATTTTTAGCCTGTTCTCAATGCCATAGATAGATTATCCTGGTCGTTCATAATAACAAAGCCTTTTTCAAATTTGTGTCGTTATTATGAACGACTTAAAATATATTTCCTAAAAATATGAAAAGAGCCGTTTCGATTATTGGTTTTTTCTTTAGACCCCCCCCCCCCCTCTCCCCCCCCTCCCCACCCCACCCCACCACCACCCTCCCATATACAATCATGGATACGGGCAAGTTGGGTTAGGGTTAGATTTTACTAAAGTCCTCGCCCTTCTCAGGATATCTATGACCGCAACAATGTGAGCCAGATTACTCCGCGACAGCTTGGGAGAATATTGATTAAACGCTGTGGCAACGAAGGCAGCTGGTCTAACGAAAGATACACACAGAGCCTTACTCGCAGAATATTACAATCCGCCATCAGCTTCATTCCTGAGGCACAGAGAGCTGGAGCGAATCTCAACAGTACAACATTTATCATCGCCGTGCCCGGAAGCGAGTTTGTCGTAAAATCAGGAAATAGTAAGTGAATCTTTTAGCATGGCTTTCACTAGCGAATTAGCATAAACGCAAGCAACATATGTAAGACACTGGGATATAGTTTATAGTGACTTTAATTCTCTAGATTATAGCAAGCGCTAAGTTTCTTACAAGTCTGCCGAGTATGGAGTATACCAGACTATTTTACTCGCACGTGTTATACATGGCGTGACATAGCTATGCGGCATAATGTGATTGGTTGATCATATACATAGAACATAATACAGACACAACATGGAACATTTACCCGGTATTCTAACCACACTAGCTAGGAAACAAATCGATGTTAGTTCAGACTGCAGTCATAGTCCTGGTGCCACCCTGGTGGCTTCAAAGTGCGCCTAGACCTTCTGGGTTCCATCGGTGGTGGTCGAGGCTCCCCTTGCTGAGCAGCCGCACCAGCAGCTTCGTCATCCGTCGGCGGCACAACATATGGCACCACATCCTCTGGAAACAGGGTTGGTGCAGGCTCACCAGTGCTGATCACCTGCCTCCGGTTCCTCCTGTATACTCCGGAGCCAATCTAAACCTTGTAGCTCCTTGGACCAGCTTTCCCAGTGTACGTACCAGCACTCCATGTCTTCTGCCCTGGCAGACGCATGCGGACAGATGCGGATGTTGATTGCGGATGCTGATGGCTGGTAGTGGCTTAGTGTGCTTGTCATAATAGTACCGCTGACGTTCCTTGCCCCAATGAGTCTGCGCGTTTCCTCCTCTGTGGAGTGCCTGGGTTGCAGCAGAGACCCAGCGACCGGGAGCAGCGTCTTACAGCGACGACCCATGAGACGCTGCGCAGGGCTGGTCCCAATTCCAGCCGTTGGCGTGTTGCGCCAGTCGAGCAGGGCTTGGAATTCAGACCCTCCCGACGCCTTGCACTTCATGAATAACCTCTTAATCGTCTGCACTGCGTTTTCCGCCTTCCCGTTAGACTGGGGGTAGGTTGGCGATGATGTTTGATGCTCAAACATCCAGGTGTTAGTGAACACAGAAAACTCAGCTGAACAAAACTGTGGCCCATTATCTGTAACTAGAGTATCGGGTACTCCAAATCTAGCAAACACTGCCTTAAAGTGCCTATCACCCTTTTGTAATTTTGATAGCTTATGAACCTCCGAAAAGTTTTGAGTACTTCTGTGAAGAAAGTTTTGGTTTAAAGTGAATACTTTATGTTCTACGCTTGTTTGAAATCGTGTAAATGTGACCTTTCCTGACCCATGACCGCGCAAGTAAAAGCCTGGGTCGAAACCTGGGTAGACGTCATCTTGACGTCATATAATTAATTCGGCTTTGCAATCATTCGAAGAAATACTCAACATGTTGACTAAAATGACTTATTTCTTTACTAACAACTCAAAACCTGTGTATATTTTCTATGCATCGATGTTGTTGTGATAAAAAGGCACCATGGGGAATAATGCATTAATGAGATGACGTCTACCCAGGTTTCGACCCAGGCTTTTACTTACGCGGTCATGGGTCAGGAAAGGTCACATTTACACGATTTCAAACAAGCGTAGAACATAAAGTATTCACTTTAAACCAAAACTTTCTTCACAGAAGTACTCAAAACTTTTCGGAGGTTCACAAGCTATCAAAATTGCAAAAGGGTGATAGGCACTTTAAGCTCCTTGATGACTGTGCGTGAAGTTACTGAACCCAACCTAGCTACCTCAATATAATTCCTATAGTAATCGCTAACTACTAACAGTGTTCTTCCGTCAAAGTCACACAAGTCAGCTGCCACTTTAGCCCAAGGACGCGCAACAAACTCATGCTGTATCATTGGCTCCTTTGCTTGACCCCTGCTGTGAGCCAAGCAGACGTCGCACTTCGCAACGTACTCCCGGTAGCCCTACGTATACACGCCTCTATACCGATATGAGAGGAATGCGTCTTCTCGATCAGCTCCTTCCTGAGCACTGCCAGGACCACTAACTGCTGACCTTTAAAGATAAGCTCATCCTGGATGGTCAGCTCACAGCGTACATCGAAGTATGGACGAGCACATTTCGGAACTTCAGCTCTTATCTTCGGCCACCCTTGCAGTATTACCCTTCTGAGCGTTTGCTGCACTGGATCATCAGCTGATGCATTCCTCAGTTGCTGCCACCGTTCCATGGTTACCGACAGCCCGGCGCGATGGTCGACTTCCTCCAGTTCCCTTGTGAACTATGAGTCACACGCATTCACCTCGGGAAGATACGCACGGCTGAGCGTGTTTGCGAGCAGCATCTCCGTTCCTTTCTTGTACTTTACCCGCAGGCTGTACTTCTGCAGGCGCATGAGCATCCGCTGCAGGCGCTGTGGGGAAGATGCTAACGGCTTGATAAATATCGGCTCCAATGGCTTGTGATCATTGACGAGATGACGGCCATACACATATGTGTCAAACCGATCACACGCGAAAACTATCGCGAGAAGTTCTTTCTCGATATGTGCGTATCGCGTTTCTGCTGGTGTGAGTGCCCGCGACGCGTAGGCGACCGGTTGCCCATTCTGCATTAACGTCGCCCCGAGGCCTGATTGAGATGCGTCGCACTGGAGGGTGACTTCGTCGTTCAAACTGTAGTATCGCAGTACTGGGGTCCTCGTGACAGCTTCCTTTAGGTTCTCGAAGGCTGTCTGCTGAGCACTATCCCAGACCCAGTCCACATCACGCTGTGTTAACTCTCTCAGAGGCTTCGTAATGTCTGACAAATGAGGCAGAAATTTCGCAAGATATTGCGCAAGTCCCAGCAGTCGCTGAACTCCAGCCTTATCTGTGGGGGTTGGCATTTCTGATATTGCTCTGACCTTCGCTGGATCCACCTGGAGACCCTTGTCAGTTGTGACATGGCCAATAAAAAGAACCTCGTTCTGTCTCAGCTTCACCTTATCTGGATTTAGGCGGACATTCCGTTGCTCACACCGCTTGAGGAATGCTAACAGGTTTTGGTCGTGGTCCCGTGATGCCTCTTCATGTGTGTCACCATATCCTACAGCGATGAAGTCATCCGCCACTACCTCAATGCCAGTGAGCCCCTCAATCATCTCATGCATTCTCCGCTGAAATACTTCTGGCGCTGATGAAATTCCGAAGGGCATGCGTTTCCAGCGGTATCGTCCAAACGGTGTTTGGAATGTGGTGAGGTATGATGACTCTTCATCCAAACTCACATGCCAAAATCCGTTGCGCACGTCTAACACTGTAAACACCTTTGCCCCGTGCAGACGTGTTGCAATGTCCTCAATCGTCGGCATTTGGTAGTTCTCTCGTAGAATGGCGTGGTTGAGGTCCTTTGGATCGAGACACACACGCAGTTTTCCATTTTTCTTTGTCGCGGCCACCACCGAGCTTATCCACTCAGTGGGCCTAGTCACGGGAGCTATAACGTCCTGAACCACCAAGTCGTCCAGTGTCTCCTTCAGTTTTGGCCTCAGAGCCACAGCAACCCGCCTCGGAGCGTGTTGTACCGGTCGGACGGTCGAGTCCAGCTTGATTTTGTACTCTCCGTCCAATTTTCCAACCCCATCACTGAAGACGTTCGGAAATTTCGCTACAAACTGCTCCTTTGATAGCACTGCATCCGGCGTCTGTACTGCGTAAACTGGAGCATTCCCCGTCTCGGGCTTATTTAGCAGATCGTCATCATGGTACTGGACGATCCCCATGCCTACGCAAGCCTTGTGCCCTAATATGGGGCGAATGTCATCATTGTTCACCAGACGGCAGTCTAATAGATATGATGAGCCATTCCTCCAGACACGGAGCGATACCCTACCAATGAGGCTTTGATCTTCGATCCCCCATAAGCAACCAGTGAAGTTTCTATGGTCTGGACCTTTCCCAATTTCTCATCTTTCGATGCCTTCTTGTAGATATGCAAAGGAAGAACATTACACTGGGCGCCCGCATCAGGTTGGAAGCGAATAAAGCTGCCAGACTCCAGCTGTAACGTAATTAGCTGGGAATCATCCAGCTTCACCGCCGATACTTCCTCCGTCTGGTACATTTCCTCTGCTTCATCCTCAACTTCATCCGTGGCTCGGACGTCCTGTCGACATTTGGATGCGAAATGGTTCTTCAGTCCACACGCTCTGCATTCCTTTCCCAATGCTGGCCACGATTCCCGATTTTCCGGATGTCGAAATCCACAGTTACCACATTCGTGACCTTTGCGTTGCGACGGGAAAATCGCTTGGGATTTCTTGCACTCGATGCTCGCTCACGATCTTCAGTGTTGACTTTATTTACTTCAGAACCAACGATATCTCCGACTACCTTGATTTGGGCCGCATGCTTTCGGATGCCCGGCATATCTCGTCAGTTTTGGCGAGCGTGAGACTTGCTTCACGCAAGAGTCTCTCTCTAACTTTGGCATTGTTTATTCCAAATAACAGCTTGTCCCTTAGTATCTGATCTGGCGTGATTTTGTCGAAGTCACAGCCTTCAGCCAGCCTTCGCAGAGAAGTCTTATATAGTGGTCGTAAGACTCGCCAGCTTCTTGCATTCGTTGATTAAAACGGTAGCGCTAGAAAGGCACATTTCGGCGAGGCTCGCAGTACTCGGCGAATTTCTTCAGAACCGGCTCAATTTTCGTCTCTTCGCCTTCATTCCATCCGGTAAATGTTGAATAAACCTCTCTCGCCTCTTCGCCAATCACAGTCAGTAATGTAGCTACCTGGACAGGCTCTGATTTATTGTCTAATTCCGTTGCAAGGGCATAGTTTTGCCAAGCCCGCTGGAACTTTTTCCACTTCTCGGATGCATTGTTATCGTGGATTTCTAGCGGCGCCGGCGGAGGCAGAGCAAATCCCGAAGCCATATTAGCACTGTAGACCACTGTAGAACTACTCAGGCGTGAGGTCGGTCACCGCCTGCCACCATGTAAGACACTGGGATATAGTCTATAGTGACTTTAATTCTCTAGATTATAGCAAGCGCTAAGTCTCTTACAAGTCTGCCGAGTATGGAGTATACCAGACTATTTTACTCGCACGTGTTATACATGGCGTGACATTGCTATGCGGCATAATGTGATTGGTTGATCATATACATAGAACATAATACAGACACAACATGTCACAGACGCAGTGCCGTATTTTTCGTCAGCGGTCAGTTGTTCTACTCATAGATGTGAGATAAGAACAAGTACCGCTAATGATTAATGCGTTACTGCGTCTGCGTAACTATGTTGCTTGTGCTAATGCTTGTGTCACTAGTGTGAGATAAGAACAAGCAACGCTAATGATCAATGTATTACTGTGTCTGCGTATGCTGCTTGTGCTTATGTTGCTTGTGCTTATGCTGCTTGTGCTTATGCTGCTTGTCCGGGACTAGTGAGAAACAGGCTTTAGGGGAAAAATAATTTGCTTCTGACAATTATTTTAAAACTGAGTTTAACATATATAATATACAAAGAAAATGAAAGAATAAAACAAAACTTTATTTTAATATTGGTAATGAAAGATTGCTTTTCTTCCTTACAAACTCAGCTGTAAGTGTCGACAGTATGCCCTTTTTGCGTCGTCGTATGACCAATTCTTTTTCTGGCTTCACGAGGAGCTACAATCTTGGACAATAGTTGACGCATTTTGGAAAATCAATTACGTCTACTTTTACCCCCCTCCCGCAAAACAATGTTGATAGGGCCGTGTAATCTGCAGTAGCCGATGCTGCCACTCACTATCAACTGGCATGTGGTAAACTGAGGACTGGACTGGACTGGACTAGTAAAACGCGGACCAGTAAAAAGAGGACCAGTAAAACGCGGACTAGTAAAACGAGGACTAGTAAAACGCGGACTAGTAAAACGCGGACTAGTAAAACGCGGACCAGTAAAAACGGACCAGTAAAACGCGGACTAGTAAAACGCGGACTAGTAAAACGCGGACTAGTAAAACGCGGACCAGTAAAAACGGACCAGTAAAACGCGGACTAGTAAAACGCGGACTAGTAAAACGCGGACTAGTAAAAAGAGGACTAGTAAAACGTGGACTAGTAAAACGCGGACTAGTAAAACGCGGACTAGTAAAAAGCAGACTAGTAAAACGCGGACCAGTAAAACGTGGACTAGTAAAACGCGGACTAGTAAAACGCGGATTAGTAAAAAGAGGACTAGTAAAACGCGCACTAGTAAAACGCGGACTAGTAAAACGCGGACTAGTAAAACGCGGACTAGTACAACGCGGACTAGTAAAACGCGAACTAGTAAAACGCGGACTAGTAAATGGACTTAAAATAAAGCAATAATATTCACGCATTATCCCAATAATGCTAATGTTTCTCTTTATTTAAGTAAATGTTTAGCCGGGTTGATCATCCTTGATTGTAAATACTTCACGGAGCCTGAATTTCAGCCGTCTCCTCCGGTTCGTTCCTCCCGAGTTCACGATGTTCGTCAGTAACACACTTCCGACTCAAAATTATTATTGTAACTTTACGTATTCTAATTCCATAATTATGGCCTTGTGTCGATCGCTTTATTCCTGTATACATCTTGTATTTATCTTCTCTTTAGTTTGACGGATATTGTAAGGCAATATACCAACTCGCGGTTAATTCCGACAGTTTGAAAGGGGTGCAAACATGGAGCGAAATACAGTGTTTGTATGGGAATCCGATGCCAAATAATTTACGTAAAATTGAATTTCTGAAATATTCACTGTCTGCAAAAAAAAACGACCCTGACTGCACCCACATTTAACTCAAATCCTGACCCTGATCTGCCCAAATCAGGTCAAAATCCTGACCCTACCTGCCCAAACTGAGCTCAAAACCCTGACCCACCCCCGCGGCACATACATAATACGTCACAAACAGGAGTTACCCCCCCCCCCCCGCGGGTTTGCCTTACAGACTGAGCATACTCTATGTTCTGAAATGCGTGTTTGAAATGGTGAAAAGTTGACCTTTCCTGACCCATAACCGGGTAAGAAAAAGACTGGTCCGATTCTTGATCTTAAGGCATATAATTCATTCCACTTTGCAATAATGTATTGTCACATTTAATAGAAAGTATACTGCAAAATAACACTTAACTCCTGTTGGAGCTTCACCGAAATACTTGTAAAAGTACAAGGTCTATCTTGCTATTTTTATGCTTGTTTTTCTGTCCTTCTATGTTTGATTTCATTTGTCTTTTTCAGACTGGGAGTTCATGTTCTCGTGTGATGGCCAGGATAATATCAAATGCGCCTGCACTAACAGACCATGGTGTTACTGGATGTGGGATAAGTTCACTTCCTTTTGGAACAAAATTGTGAATACCGCCCTGGCACTGGTGGGAATAGGGGGTCTAGGTGCTATCACCTTATGATAAATTATATTGTTTTCAGTTCTCTGGGATATTTAAAGCTGCTAGTCCTGATACTAGTGTGTTCCTGTTTAGATAGGACTTTAGTCCATTCATGCATTGTTTTCAGTGAATAGACCTGCTACCAGTGTGTGAAGTGCTATTTAGATAAGACTTTAGACTGTTTGATGTAGTCCATTCATGCATTGCGAGTAGGAAGTCAAATCAGGAAGTACATAGGCATGATACATTCTGCCGTTATTTGAGCATTTGCGCGCGGTAGCGGGCATTATGCGGCATAACGTACACCTACTGGATTCATCGGAGTCCAATATTAAAGTCGAGACTTCAATTCTGGGTAAGACCGAAGGTCGAGTCTAATATTAAAATTCGAGACTTAAATATGTTGGGCGAGGATGAATCCTATAAGTGTGTTATTGTATCGAACAAATAATCCTGCAATCAATAACTGAAAGAGATTAGCGTGAACAGCTCGTACATCACGACTACTATTAATCGTTAATTGAACGTTGCACACAAAATGATTACCGATTAATAACATAGATGCAAAATTGAAACTGAATTAACCAGTTTTTGTATCGAATTAACTGTGTTTGCACTGCTGTTAATGAATAACATGTCTATGCCCAGCCAATCAGAATTGAGTATTTTTGTATCCATATTATTAACAATTTCATAGTAGCAATACCCGAGAAGAACTACGAGCATAATACGCCAATTTATGAAAGGAATATACCCAAACCTGTCAATGCAAGTCATGTACTGCTGTACCGTGGGGGGAGGTGGAGGGTGCACTTGTATAATAATGGCAAGGTATTAGCGGCCCAGCTCATGAATCGGACCAGATTATCGAAAAAGTAGCATTGCTATAATACTTACTTTTTCAAACATTTTCCGGATTGCCACATATTTCCCTTCAAAACTGGACCCAGTTTGCGAAATTTGGCTCAATTCCGGACTCCAGACCGCATGGCAAAACGTTACGCTCCGCTGGCCGATAAGAACGGAGGCTCTGGAAAGGAGATTGTTTCGATACAGATTTGGTAACTTTTCGGAGGGCTTAATTTTTTTTGTAAATAATGTTCTAACTGAGTGAAACTCACATTGAATTACAAATTAAGAAAACTTAAACCTGTTAAAGTTTTAGGCTTAGCTTTAAAGTAGTTTTGTTGTTTTTGACGCAACATTTCACGGAACTAAAACAGGAGTGATTGCATTTGTTTTCTTTCAGTTTGCGCGGGAAACTGGCATGACGCGCGCGCTGCCCTCACCAAAAACGCATGCGCCTAACGTTTTGCCGCGGTAATACGTTATAAACACGACCTTTCGCAATCAACGTTTTAGTTTCTAAGCAGTTATACATCCCACGTAAAGCTTAAAGAGATCAGAACAAACTCCGAAACTTTTATAGAGTGTAACATCCTCCTGTGTGTACCTAATGTTCACATTTTGGAGAGATTTTAAAATACTATTACCGTGAAAGCTAACTTGAAAGTAGGTGATTAGATTAAAGAGACGATCACGCAAATGTGGGATTTTGTTGTTGATACTTTCGACTAAAATTGTAAATCAGGCTCCAGTTGTTCCAAAAATGAATGAGTACTTGAATAGTTTATCCAGTCTGTGATACGTGTTCACCTAACTAGGTTATTTAATAACTCGAAAGCTTATGCTACTTTGGCTGTCGCACACTTTTTAACCTCTGTATATTCTTTTCTTTTCTTTACTCTGCTGCATGTTTACCGTATGTAACTAGTGCTTATAAATAGTGTAAATTACAATTGAATTGAATTGGATGGGGATTCTTCTGGATTCGGTTGTTCTAAAAGAGGATAAACCTATCCACTGGATAAAATAAGCTAGTTTGGCCGATACCTATCCACTGGACAGGTATTTATCCATGGTATAGCGTTATCTACCTTTTGATGAACCGGGGTCAGATCTAGAGCACATGCATTACAACTGGTTTTCAAACTGTATATATAATCTCTACATAGGAGTAAACAGATATCGTTTGATCAGTTAGCAGTATGGCCGCTGAATTCACATCTCCATAGGGAAACGGGTACGCATGCTCAGTAGGCAATAACAGTTATCTTTGTCTTGTTCCCTGTTTTGTGTTTGGGAGGTAGAAGAGAGAATCGATGCACTCGTCGCAATGAGCCTTTTGCAGGAGTGCAACACGTGGTTGTGCCTGATTGATTTAGAACTGGTTTCAAGATCCAAGTGCCGCATGCCATGAACAATGTCGAGGGCGTTTATGGCACGAAGATCTACAAACCACGTCTAAAACAATCACGCGGCTTTGAAATATTACTTTACAAACAGGTTTTGCTAATAACGCCACCGATCTTGTACACGTACATTTAAATATATGACTTAATAATATTTTTGCCATCTAGGAGGGTCTGAATGGGGTTAACTGTCTACTGACAAACGACCTTACAAATAACTGACAACTGATGATTTTTTTACTGACAACCGAAAACAACTGACAAATTTGGTTTTTGTGGGTCAAACATTGTAAATTTTCTCTAGTAATGATTAACTAGGCCTAACTGACAACTGACAAATGGCCAAAATTTTAACTGACAACTGACACGTAGACCCCCCCATTCAGACCCTCATCTACTTAGTAGTAGCTTTGAAATGGTTTCTGACACATCATTATATATTCATGACACAGAGGCCAATGACATAAATATGACACAACAATATAAACAGATAAAGCGAGAATTCCACCGGATTTGTATATTCATATTCAAATTTGAGCTTGCTGACGCTGACGAATACTTAAATGACAGTTCAGTGAGATTGGGAATGCTTCGAAACGGCTGGATGAAGAGAAGTGAAAGCGCAAACGATTCAGAGAGCCCTAAACGGATGAAGACTGAACCCGTTTGACTGTCAAATGAAGTGCCAAGGATTACAGAGTATTAGAATCCAGTGGGCGTGTGCACGTGTAAATTGGAAGAATGGACTTTTTGGACAGTAATTGGACGAGAAACGTTTGGAGATTCGTATAATAATATGACGCCGCCAGAAATCTTATCATTTCTGGCTTATGAAATCTTATACAAGCATTTTTAGACAGCTTTATTAGACAGCTTTATTCGTGTAGTTATCGACGGACTGTTTTTGAACTGTAGTCAAGAACTAATTTGGATATTTCTTGTATTTGGAAACGTTTTCAAAGTACAGCAAATATGCACAAATTCGCTATTGTTTTAACTGATTTGCATATTTGCTGTATTTGGAAACGTTTTCAAAATTACATCATATATGTAAATTAGTTATTGTTATACCCGTCGATTTCCCTCAGCTTCAAAGCCCTGCCCACTTCAATAATTAACTTTGTCGTACTATCCCTAGTTTTCATGTATCAACACGTGACCTCCAACGAGGCTCATCATTGGCTGATGTGTCATGAATATCTAATGATGTGTGAGAATGCTATGTTCCACCAACAATCGTTTGTCGATCTTTCTAAAACTGTTTTTTTTAGTTAGCACCATGCATGACAATATAGTCTCCCCGATTAGCAAGGCACTTGTGCCAAGCTGTAAGTTTTGAGACTTTAATAAAGTTATTATTATTATAACGCCTTTCCCATGGAGATCACGAGTTCAATTCATTCGTTAACGAAGTAACGCCTATTAGATGGTTTCGTCAATATTTATTTTATATTTTTGTAAATTGAAGCTAGATGTTAATAATCGTATTCGTGCACACTCGTTTCATTATTAATCATTTGTTAGTATCTCATATTAAAAGCATACTATTTTATTTTGCCGCTATTGCAACTTACATATTTTTCAAATTTTAAGGCATGTAACTTCTGATATGTATTTTATCAATTGTAAAAAAGACATTTCTAGCTATTTCTAGTTATTAAGTAATGATTCAGCTAAGAACTGTAGCAAAATACAATAGGCTGTGGCAATGAGCATATCCCACATACGATTTTACTTGAATATGCCTGAAGTGCTGTATGTGATGTCTACAAATCAAACTTCACCCAGAAAATAAAGTATTGTTTGTGCTATGGGTTCTTTTTACTTTGAAAACTCAAAGAAGCCACCATCCAGCCAATCAGAAAGGGAGAAAACAAAAGATCTTTCAATCTATAATTTGATAACTTTCCCGATGTCAGTCTTCGAAATTAAACCATAGTTTGATCAAAAATAAATTCAAACTTCAAAAATTATCGAATGAAAATGTGTTATTTCGATGGGATTCTATTGAATTTATGAATATCAACCAATGAAATTACGAGAAAGAAGAATAGAAAATTAGCACCTTTTACATTACTTTGCTGTTCGTGCTATCGTTCTTAGCCGGAGCATTATATACTTAATATTGTTATAGCACTGACATATTTTGTAGACATGCGATAGAAATGAGTGTTATTAGAATATTTGATGATTATTACCATGATGACTAAACTGCAGAATGATACCCTCCCCTTCAAGCTACCTTACGTGATGCCCGGTCAACACGTCGACGCGTTGCGGTGAAATAACGATAACGAAGAATCACGAACCAGATTTTCCTAAAATCACGGATCACGAAAAAGAAAGGCCAGTACTTATCATGAGTTTAAATTTGATTCGCGGATTGCAAGTTTACCCTTCACTACCCTGTTAAAAGTGCAGATAAACAGACGAATTTTCAATTGAAGATTTTATTTAACTACTTAAGGCTTCACAGATACTTCAGAAATTTCACTCCATTACAGAGGACCGCCTTTCTACACAAGCGCTTACATGCAGAGAATATTGAGCAATGTGGTTGTCTTGTACTAAGGCTAGCTTCAAGCCTGCTCCAATGGAGTAATGTGTTGGCATAGCGTATCTGCCGCTGAACACATCCTTAGATACAATACTGGTATTCAACTCTCACCAAACAATGTCATTAGGGCTCTTCTTAATGAAGATGTTGCTGGCCTTGGGTTGTCTAGGGACTCTAACCGACACTATATACTTTTCCAAACTCGCCAAGCTGCTCGGCGGTGGCCTTGAACTCCTCTGCAGTGATTGAACGTAGAGCGCGTGGACCCGACATCTTAAATGCTCTTAGTGTGACCAGCCTTCCGCTTATGTTCAGTAGGGCGGTCTTGATATCCCGGGAGCTGGGTTGGGACTTCTCCTTGTCCATGGTGCCCGAGACAATGCTGTCGGTGAACTAGAGAGACAAATGTACAAAATTTAGAATTGTATTATGCGAATGGAAAACGTGCTGGATAGTATGTAACATGTTTATCCTTGATAGATATCGACATTAAAAACTATTATCCTTGAAACTTGCACAATATGCCTCATGTTTTCTTACCTCAGTAGCTATGATCTTCTGTGAATTAGCATACCGTACAAACTCTTCAGCCCGTTTTAGTGATGTTTTCGAAATTGCTGTGGGTGGCGCCTGCGGTTTTTTCACCCTTGAGCAGTTTGCTGGCAATATGATTGAAAAGATGCAGAATGGCTGCAATCTTTTCAATCATATCTGTAGTCTTGTTTTTCGGTGGAGGATTCCTCTCGGCCAGAGCGGCATTCAACTCTTCAATTTCTGTACTTTGTAGATGCTTCAGCATTTCCATAGCGTGGTCATTGAACTTATAAGCCTTCTTCTCTGGTAACAGACGGTACATTTCTATAAATATGCCCGTTATCGAGTCGATTGGGCTGGAGGATAGGCCTTGCCGAGCTTCTGCAGTTTGCGCTACGCGAGGGCGGAGACACAAGGGAAAGGTGATTATAAAACGATCGAGAAGCCCGTGTCCTTGATTCATACGAATAATTAACTTTGCGACGAAAGGGACTTGTGTAGCACCGATGATACAGAAGGGTGTGTTTTCTTCAATTGTTCTCGTTTTTTTGCGTTGCAAACCGGTAAGATGTTCGTTCGCCACAGAACATTTCGCACAACAGTTGGGCGTCGCCCGTTGCATTGTCGTCATCTGACTTTAACAGTCTATTAAGAAGTTCGTATATTTAGGGTGAAGCGACTAGGCCTTTGCCCAAGGAGGACAGTCCTGTAGTCAGCGCTGACGAAGTCGAGTTCTCGATAAGAATATTAGGCATTTAAGCTTCCTCAGTAACAGCGGCGATTGGTTTCATGACAGCCTCTTTCAATGCCTGTGACCTTCTTGTTGCCGGTGGACCAACAAACACCATGTATAGGTTGAACGGCAGATTGTGGTGTCCTAGCGAAATGAGGCTTCCAGCGTTAGCTGCGAGTAATGCTGTAGTGGTCAATATGCCTGGTACCAAATAGCCTATGCTGGTGCTCAGCGACCGTTACATGCACTTTCTTTAAATATTCAAGTACATTTGGTTCAAATACTGTGTAGTCAAAAGGAAGTCTCTTGTGAAGTAAACTCCACGTTTTCTTGTGTTGTCTACTGCGTTTTGCCAGCCAGTTTGAATTCGACATACTGGACTGACAAAACGAGAAAGGGTTTTGTAGCTGCATTTTATACTGTTGTTCAAATGTGCTGACGTAACACTGAGTAAACATTGGTCAAACACTGAGAAGGATTGGCTACTCCAGACAAAGGAAAAGCAACAATCAATACAAGCAGGCAGTTATGCAAGAATAGAGAGGGCTACCAAGCGAAATTTCATCTCTTATGATTATTTACGAGATAATGTTCTGTGCAACAAGGACCGCATGCTAGAGTGGATAAAGGAAAACGGTCTCATTGCCGACTCGAAGCGTTGTCCAAAATGCAGCGAATTCATGAAGTTGGTTGAGTGTTCTGACCGCAATGATGGGTTTAAGTGGATTTGTCGAAAAACAATTGATGGAAAGAAGCACTATGCAGAAATAAGTATAAGACACGGGAGTGGTTTGAAAAGGCGAATATGACAATAGAAGAGATTATAAAATTTACGTACTGGTGGACAACTGGAATGTCACAAAAGCAAATAATGCAACAGTTAGCCCAGGCTGGCTAATACATCATTGGATTAGGATTCGTTTTGTAGAGAGGTCTGTGAAGTGACAATTATGCGGGACTGTGATAAACTTGGAGGGGAGGGAAAGGGGGTACAAATAGACGAGAGTTTATTTGGCAAACGGAACTGATACCATCGTGGTCACCATGTGAAAGGTCAATGGGTTTTCGGGGGAATTGAGGAAGATAGCAGAAAATGTTTCATAGTTCCGGTAGAAAAGAGATCTGAGGAAGTTTTGTTGCCGATTATTCAGAAGTGGATAGAGCCAGGAACAACGATAATTTCGGACTGTATTGCTACCTCCATCCTACTGTCAATCATTCACAAGAGTTTGTCAACGCGGACGGAGATCACACTAATAAGATAGAAGGACATTGGCGCTTAGCCAAGGCAAGTTTGCCAGAATTTGGAGTAAGGAGTGGCAACTATTCTACTCACTTGTCGGAATTTTACTGCCGCTACGTTAACAGAGAAGAGGATTTGTTTCAATGTTTTTTAAATGATGTAAAAAAGATATATGTGTTTTCATAATTCCTACCTGAACTTTACTGTGTATTTAAGGTCTACATATTAATGATCTCATTGGTGTCTAGAATTTCAATTAAGAAAGGACAGATGGTTGATTTCTTAATCAACAACAAACAGTCATCGAAGTCATTTTTTTCTCATTCATAATATACTTAAATTGGCTATGAGGAAGGCGAGAAATGGAAATTCAAAGTTTAGTATCTAACAAAAAAGCCAATATTACATTAATAATTTACCAAAGAAATAGGCATCGTTCATAAAATATGGAATTCCTCTCTCGGAATTTGACTCGTTTTTACAGACAATGTATGGAAAACTGAAAACACGATTGCACGCTTCCCAGTACAGCTACATCCCTCAAATTTCGATTAAAATTTCGATATGTTATTCTTTTACCTGGTATCTTAAGTTTGTATCTGAAGAATATTTCATAAATTCGATTTTACGGATTTTATTTGGCATCGGATTCCCATTGATTCCCATACAAGCACTGTTTGCACCCCTTTCAAAATATCGGAATTTACCGCGAACTGGTGTCATTCAAACAACTTTGAGCTTTCGTTTCTCGCACCATTTCTTGAATTTTTAACACCCAAGAAGTGGCTCTCTTTGTATTTTCCGCCTGAGCTTTTGCTTCTAGCTAATCCAATTCGTCTATCCCAAATCAGAATTTTTACTGCTTATTTCTTCCATTTGAGTGATAAAATTGGCTTTGATTTTGTTTTTATCGATGAGCTTCCGTTCTACGAGAACTTTGCACTTGAATGGTTTTCCCGCGTTAACAACTGAGTGGTTAAAATGCATCGGATGACTAACCGAGAACCAATCAGCTGCAAAAGAAAGGGAAAAAACAACTCTGAATTTCTAACGAGACCTGAAACAACCATGGGGGCTGATCAAAGCAACATATGATGGATTATCTGTGGCGAACTACCAGTTGTTTGCCGATGCCGAACACACGTCAGACAATTCACCATATTTTGCGATAGTCGGAGTTCCAATAATTGTTTTATTATTCAGTGTTTTTATAATTTTTGGCATCCAAAATACTCGCAATTTCCTCCTCTGAACACTCTGGAAACCGAGCGGCCATGTTGGATTTGTTGTTGAATAGCACTGCGCATGCTCACAACAATATATGCAGGCAAACGCTTATTTGCGCGCAGTTATTTGCAGGTGAGTCAACCAATCAGAATTCACGATACCGAGGAACTGAATAATAAAGCTAGATGTTTGGATAAACAAATATTTCCCGCCTTTAGCTAGCCAGTGGCGCGCGCGCCACATCACACCATCTTCTGTCACGATGTGATCACGTGGCGCGGGATACATTGGATTTTGATGACAGCCACGTGACACTGAATCAGCCAATGAGAGCGTGCGTTGTGTCTGTAAAAAGTAAGCTATGCAACAATGGTGTATTCCTCACCTGGCGTGATTAAAGGTACTGGGTGTTTTGTGATAATAACTACAATAACAGTCTCGGGCTCATCTCAAAGTGCCGGGCTCGGATTTTCAAATCGCTTTAAAGTGATCTCGGGCTCGGATTTTGAAAACCTCTAAAAATGACCTGGAATGTTTATTTTGTAATGCAAGCTTGTATGCTCTGAAAGGGGTTGAGAGACTCACAACTGACAAAGTCGACCACATATTCGCTGATTTTATTCACCCGAAAAACTCAAACTTTGACAAATGGCAGCATACAAGGAAATTTGGTTCACCAATTAATTTCTATCATTGATGAAATGCTTGTGAAATGCTAAATTTCTTGGTTTTTTTTTTGGATCAGAAAAGTATTATTTTAATTCAAGAGTTCTTAGATAACTACTGTTGAGTGTTGTCGCAAACGTCTGAACCCCTTGGCACACCTGATTCACCAACATATATTTCCTCCAGTCGAGAGATAACTAAATGGTACACTACAAGTGATTAAATGGCTTGTGAAACCTTATTTATCACACACATACTGAGATTTACGAATGGAATCATTCATGCGAAAACCCACTTCACAATTTTCCTTAGCCAATCAGAATCGCGAAACGAATTTTTCACACGTGCAAAAAGCGTTTCGTCCAATCAGAAAACACCTGCAAAACATATCGGGATTTTCAAACTGGACTTGAGATCGGAGGCGCCACTTTCATTCACTACGAAAGTATAATGTAATATTGATCTGTAAACAGCCAACTAACGATGTTAAAACTTCCAAGTCAATTGAAGAGTATATTATCGACCAAGAAAACAAAATCGCAAGAACAAAAACTTAGAGAAACAGACGTAAAGTGACAAAGAAGAAGCGAAATTCTACCGAAATAACTCAACAGATATTGAGATAATCTATGTGAAATCATTTTTAGTGTCAAAAGAAAATACGGCGAAGATTACGAGCTTTCAATTCTTCGTGGACCATCGACATTTGAAAAATCGTAAATATTCTGTGAGCAGAGAAAACCTACAAGCCGTGGAGATGTCTGAAAACTCGTAGCAAACAACTTGGACAAAAGCAGGTATACTAATCTATCGACGATGTAAACTTTATTTGTTGAATCAAAGACAGTCAGTTTAGAAAGGAAGATTTTCTTTCCATTTTGATTGTATCGAGCATACATTTTAGTCTAGTACGTTGAGTCGGATACGAAATGCAAAACAAAAAATTGAAAGCTACAAATGTACGTGTTCAATGACAAAACCTAAATAAAACCTGTTTGATATTGGAGAAAAATCTCAGTATGTATATAATAAACAAATTACAAGATGGAAAGTGCTTTTGTATGGTATTTACACACTTGTTTGTTTTCACAAAACTCACTCGCTCGTACCTCGCTCGTTCGTTTTGTGAAAACAAACTCGTGCGTAAATACCATACGCCAGCACTTTCCATTAAGTAATCTCTATTTTCGTGCTTTTTGGATGAGAAATTAACCCCCCGGAGGGGGTAACTCCCATGTATAGGCTATACGGGTACGTGACGCTCGACAGGGTATGGTTTTTGACAATTCTTAGTATGTAACAGGGTATATAAATCACTCTGTTTTGGTATGGAATAGGGAAGATGTTGTATACCAGCTGAATCCATGAAGGAGGATTAAAGTCGATGATTGTCTCAAGTTCAAGTTCATTTTATTCACACTTATTTTTTTAGGTAATTATGTACATTTACGACAGCCATAAAAATAGAAAAATAATTTTAAGGTATAAAGATTTTGTAGGAGGAGAGTGCGTAGTCTGTCACAAGGATTGTATGAAATGATGTGGGCGGGATTAGAATGAAGTCGATTTTGTTTTGTGAAAGGCTGCATGGCTGTGTAAATGGTGCGAGTTGTCCAGTGTCCTTAGTCGGCGAACAGTTTTCTTTGTGGAAGTTGGGGCTACATCTATTTCCTCGAGGAAATAAGAGAAAAGAAAAACGTAATCTGAGCGATAACTGAATTCGTAATCTGATTCGATCGATTTTGACCCATTATTTTAATCTGCCTGAATAAATCTGACTCGATATTGTGATTCGAGACGTTTTTCGATTTCTGCATTAGATCTGTCTGGAGCCTAATTTGTTTTCCACATGTTACAATATCGTGTTTCGAGACATTAAATTGGTTTGACTATTGCATCAGTTAGACCTGCTGGGGCAGAACATTTCTCCGTTGTAATTGTCTGTTTGAATGTCGGGGGTAGAAGCGGAATATTTTCACTCTAAAAATTCCGTATTCCTCTGCTCTCCTGAGGTAAATATTCCCATTCCCTACAAAAATTTTTTTTGATATTCCTTATTCTTTTTAATTTTCGAAAGTGTCATGCGCTTTATTGAAATATTCCGTATTCAGTATATTTTTCAGGCAAATATTCAATATTCCTCAGTTTTCAACCACGATATTCAATATTCAATATTCCGCTTCTACCCCCGATTGAATGTGCTCTGGTTACTGGTCTGGTTTGCTTTGGTTAGGCTCTGTTTTTCCTTTTACAAAACAAGAATTGCAGCAAATTACCAAAATATTCATATATATCTTTGAGTCGTTTCACATTTTAGGATATTATGATCACTTGCTGTCGTCAATGACCGTAAGAGAATGAAGGGCACAATGAAAAACGAATGAAGATTGACGATTTACCTGGTAACAACAACTCATCATCGTCTACTGAAATGATTTCTCGCGGAAAATTCATCCCTGGTCAACACTTGGCCAGAAATGCCCACGTCGATGGGAGAAAATCCAAGCGTGATACCCATTTAACTTAACGATGGCATTGTCAAAAATATCGTCCTAAGGGAGCTGATTGGTTGACAGCGAAACATTGCGACGCGAAAAAAGAACACTCGCGATTTCAGACTCGGGCGTTACAATATCAGAGATGTATGTAGATTTGAGAATGGTGAAGGTTCCTATGCAAGCATTATAGTCACGTGCCTCTTGGGGGTTATGGAGGTTAGGGTTCCGGAAATTTTAGCCTGTGTACAGCTGCTGCTCACCCTCGAAAATCGGGCGAGAGCGTCTGAGTTACAGTTCATTAATCTTGTTCCGAGTAATTTATGCACAACATTACCATGTTCAATAGGAGATATTGTAGTTGAGTCTACGAATAGCAGTTTCAGCGGTATTGACCCGAACGCCTCACTTCAATGTAATGAAGCGCCATTGAAACCATCATTCTTACACGACACCAACACCCTCCTAAACAAGCACGACTAATTTAGAGACACAGTTTGAATAGCGCTTCATTACATTGAAGTGAGGCGTTCGGGTCAATACCGCTGAAACTGCTATTCGTAGACTCAACTACAATATCTCCTATTACTTGTACGTAATAAAATCACCATGCAGCATATCGCCTTAAAATAAATTATTTACACGCTTTCTTTTCCTAAAAGCTATATACCCTGTATAGCTTGATATTCTGGTAAACATCGCGGTTACATTGTCAGGTGACGCGAAGAGACATAAAATAAATTGAATCACCGTGCGAGTTCGAATATCAATGAAACTTCGGGTAGGATTTCAACTCAAAATTACATGTTCCTTCTCGGAAAAAAAACACCTCCCGAGCAAAGTGCTTTTGAAATTGTTCCGGATAACTGAAGGAAAAAACTCGTCTTTGATTTCAAATAGCATGCCTGTTAAGTTAGGCGCCGAGTTTGTGTATGCTCCTCTCTTAATGTTCCAAGGCAATTCGGTAGGCGATTTAATCATCACAGGGCCAGGAAGTGTTCTTTTCTTATTTACCTGTGAACTCTAACCACAAATTAGCCCTAAAACTTCGTCGTTTACCTGGGAACGTATGTTTACTGACCGGTTAGGGTATTTTTTATGGTCTGTTTAATAGTGTATTTCACTTTTCAGACCAAGGGTGGCTTGAGGTTTGGAAACAAGGCTCTATCTCTATGTTTTTGTACATCTATTGGCCATCTTACAAAGCGTAGTACTCTGGAAATCGTATGTAAATACTACTGAAAGGATAGAAGGAGAATTCGGAATTATAAAAGTAAAACAAAGGAAGAAAATGTCTGACCATTTATTTGGATGCGAGGAATAAAAATAATAAAGTTTACTGAACTTCCCTATAATATATTAGCAAACAACACATTTCTGAAGTCCACACTGCTCAAAGCATTTAATAACGGTAATCAACCCTTCCTCCCCTTCTTTCTACTCGGCGGTCCGCCATCTTGGCAATGCCAAACTGAGCGTGCGCACTAGTGACTGGCGAAAGCCGCAGTACATTTATACGCAAGTTCAGAAAATTCCTAGGTTTATAATTAAAAACACGCTATTTGCTGCATTCTGAGAGCCCTTTTGACTGAAGAGGTTTCTTTGTAAGTCTTAATTGGGATCTTCTATTTTTCAACTAACAGTCAACTATTTTAAGGCTAAGGATCTTAATTTCGTGCAGATAAACATAATCATAATTTTTGTTCGTCGTTTATAACAAGAGCTCGCAGAAAATACTGTTAACTATTGGATCCGATGATGGTGATGGTGATGATGATGATGGTGGTGTTGACGATGGCGACGACGATGGTGGTGGTGATGATGATGTTAGTAATAATATTTATACAGGGTGCCCACGTCACAAGCGTGATTTTCAGTGGGGTGCCGTGATCGGGAGCAATCTTCCACCAATGGTGGGCAACAGTGGTCTCACGATCTCGGTCCAAATACGTTTAACTTTATCCCACAACCAGTAAATCAGTGGCATTTGAGTGCAAGAAGCCTGAGTGATTTCGTCATTACCACCAAGCGAGAACACAAACGTCCAGTCTATAAAAAGAACAATAAGACAAATTGAGCAAAATTGATTAAATAATCGTTTTCATATCTTAGCCTGTAATACCCCTGTGATTGGAAAACTAAGACCACGGGCTATTTTTGATGGTATTTTTTGATAGGAATTGGGTTTTTAACAGTAAACGTTTTTGTTCGATTACATTTAGCTGGTCATTGAATGATCTTGCGGTTGTAAACAAATCCCGTAGATTCCCATGTATATATAGTCCCCGCTGTAGATAATCACTAATTGTATAATTCCCCTTTCCATACCATGCCCATTACCCCTTCCTATAGATAGTTTCCCAAGGATAGTCCCCTCTCCGACAACAGAATATATTTGTAACTTGTAACAGGGAAGTGGAAAAAGTATGCCCTGTTATTTATATCGATATATGGTAGTTTTGTTTAATAGTTGTTAAAGTAATCTAAAATGTTAATTGCCACTATTAAAATGTTGTATAGCAAAAAGAATGCTGGTGGTGAATGTTTTTACTCCTCTTTTTTCCCTGTCATAATACTTCCATGTATAATACCCCAATGCATAATATCTTCCAGTATAAAACCCCTATAGGCCCTTTATGATGTATAGTCCCTGGGGACTACAGGGGATTCTACGGTACCTATATTTAGTTTAGAAGATTTACTATAGTTATCAGTGACACTAGATTTTGTTAACTGAGAGCAGGAGCCCATTACCCGGAGCGTCTAACTCCCATACTACGTCTGTGATGCAGCGTTTTTACAGACCGGGTTATTTTTAGAAACGTGTTTCCCGCCAGTTTGGTTTCGCTAGCCAATCACAAGCGTGTGCATAATTTTAATTCAAATGATTAATGATGTTACACCAAACAAGAGAAGCTAATGAGGGACCTTTTGTTAACAATATTCCGCGATGGAAGTAAACAACGAAAATCACCCGGTCTGTAAAAACGCTGCATCACGAATATATGACAGATATGGACTCCTGCTGAGAGATAATAACGGGTACAAACATTAGATAACTCGTTTCTGTAAACACTTAGGTCTGCATCGGAGGGGAGGTAAAATGTATTTTGATTTCATGACAAAATCTAAAATGTTTTTTACCATCAGTTATTATATATTTTTTAATTCATGACTGTCTTATTTTAACTAGACATGTTTTTGTGGAAGATGTAGTGAACAGATGATCAAATTACAATGAAGCCCGGTTATTAAACCTGGTCCTCGGGTTGGAAATGGTGAATTTCAAGTTAGTTTTGCCTATATATATCCTATACAATTACCTTCGCCTGATTTGACTTTAAATTCTCTCCCTGGGATGTTAAAGATAAAGGTTGTCCTCTTAAGGTTTGCTCCTTTTTCATTTGCTTGAGGAATAAAGGTATTGGCAGCTTGTAACATTCTTCTAATAAGGTCCGTGGCATTGTCGTTAGAAGGCCATTTTTCTGGTTCCCCACAGAGCGCAACCACTATTCGTCCGATGTTTACTGTCGAAATCTCATCTACATCAATGACTTCTTTTCCTTCCTGAGGAGCGTAGGGATTCATCATGATCAACTGCTTACTCAAGAATGCTTAGAAAAAGAGCATGTTACAAGGGCTCCAAATAAAAACAGGCAATAGAGCTCAGTACGACGATGCTTACAAATATTCGTGAAATAAAAAATGGAAGGTATGAGTGAATTCACCATAACAAAATCAATACACTTTTCAATCTCCGCACACTCGATAATGGTTAATAATCACTACTAGTGACGATTTGTAATCATGTTAATAATGTCATCGGTTAGGTATTTCATATGTAACGTGTGATTCGGGCTGCGGTCATACCCTCCTTGTCGTTTCGTTCAGTTGTTATCAAATCAATCATCTCCTTCCCATCCAATAGCACTCGAGTTTATTGTTCGTTCCGGTTTTATTCATTTGAGACTTAGTTATCAAGCCGATAAAGTGGTGATCTCTGTTTGAATGTACATAATTCATAAACATGGCTGTTGAAAGGGACTCTTTTTACTACCTCTCAATATAACTTATTTCGAGTTCGTGCAAAGAGAATGCACCATCCCAATCCATAAATTCTGTGTGAAAAAAACATATTCGAAATTGTACAAAGGAGTAAGAAATCGTATGGCAACATACAAGTTGTTAAAACAATTTATAAAATAACACAGAGGAAACTCGCGCGCTGATTGGCTAAAAGCCGTGTTTATATGAGAGTCTATAGACATGGAAATTCGCTGGCATTTCGCTCTGGTGATGGCACGCGATTAATTGTGAATGAAATCAAATTGCAAAGTGGCAAACGACAAGGAAGAATGCCTTCACCAAACGTTGAGTTTCAATGTGATTTTTTTTAAAGGGGAACTGAACATTACACATGTTTCCTCAGCGGTAATCATGTACTCAACACTATATAAATCGTTTCCCCACCCACAATTCCCTCGGCTTGCGCTCGAAACGTCAGCTGCTACTCGATTTCCACGGCGGTTAGCATACCTCAATCGACTTTAGTTGATTATGCTAGTGTTTACATTTGTAGTCTTGCCTTCTGTTTTGAACAGGTATCACGCTCGAAATCGAAGCAGTTTGGTTCGAAATCGGTATGGATTCGGAGCACGGGAACGAATTCTTTTAAATCCTTGGATTTTCTCTCGAAATCTTCGCTAGCAACATTTCTCTCTGCTTCTTCTCACTTCGAAGTCGATGATAACTGATATTTTTTTAGTATCTCGAATCATTAGAGCAGCCGAAAGCCATACGATAAACCAAATTTCTTACTGCTGTCATTCTGAAAGTAAACTTTCTCCCCGTATGTGACGTCATACCTTCTCATAAACTCCGCTGACACCGCATTTCTGAGCCGCCAGTCAAAGCTGAATATTCCGCGTTTTAAACTCATTTTTTCCAGAAAATTTACGCACTATGGAAAAACTACCCCTGAAATATTGTTTTAATACACTTAAGGATTTTATTCAAAAACGGTTGATTTTAGGATCGCTTCAGTTTCCTTTAATACGCAAAATCGACAGATATATTTAACAAAAATACAACCAACCGACATGAAGTTATCAAACCAGGCCGATATATTTTTATTCGCGGATTCAAAAACAAAAGTCAAAACCACTTCTCTTTACTTATTTTGTTCGGTAAAACTTTAAAAAAACATAAAAGTCTAGTTTTTAAACAATCCTCCTGATAGAGGAATAGAGCGAGGAATTGAGCTAGAGACAAGAGTAGAAGAGAAGGAAAAGCAACATTCTTTCGATTTTTCCCCGTCTTATTTATTTCGAACTAAAAGTACGCATAATGATGAAGTCCGACATTTTGTCTGCGACGAAGTCACGAAATAATAAGCCTATACATAAGGCTAATTGTTATCATTCACCCTGCTTGGTCTTACATGATCCATATAAGGTTTTTAGCTTTCTCCTTGCA
The DNA here is from genome assembly GCA_030867875.1 of Actinernus sp. WN-2022. Lineage (NCBI taxonomy): Eukaryota > Metazoa > Cnidaria > Anthozoa > Actiniaria > Actinernidae > Actinernus > Actinernus sp. WN-2022. Next base: position 5,591,521 of record JAOWCC010001589.1, on the reverse strand, counting down.
TTTTATGAACAACTACATGAATTTTGCAAACTCACGTGCGACAGTTGTGAAGTTGGGCAACCAAATCGGCATAACTTGTTGATTTTTTACAGAACAAAATGAGCTTTTCCATTTTTCCTTGCACTCTTAGCCTCATCTCATTGGAAAGAAGGTCCCAACAGCTAGATCTTTCCATTGGATTTGGCGAAAATAAAGGTTCATTCAACTAAAACCTGCTTAGAAGTTCAACAGGGACGGGAATCATGTTTCCTCGTGTACGTATATTCAGCGTGACAAAAATACCCTGTTTAAGTCCTCTACTCCTCGAATGGCATACATTTCCGGCAAAAAATGTTTTGGAAGTTTCAAGTTTTTTTTTCTCCCAATATATCCCGCGTGTTTATATAAGGAAGGGAAATTTGGATAAGACTAACCTCAATTTTGGTGTGAAATAGTAAACACTCCTAGACAACTCTGTATTGTTTTGTTGAATTTTGCGAAAGAGTTAGCTCTCCAGAGGATTTAGTGCTTTGTTTTCCAATTAGAGGAACTTGTAAATTTTCTCTTGGGATACAGAAAAACAAGAAAACATTACTCAAGGGAAAAGTCAGGTGACCTGAATTGGGACAACAAACATACAAGCTAAATAATCGGTCTAATTAACAACTACAATAGCTAGGCCCTTTGCAGCTACCAGTCACGTGCTGATATAATACTTCGTTAACGAATGAATTGAGCTCGTGCTCCCCATGGCAAAGTCGTTTTCATCGATGCTGGATGGAAAGCTATCTTTGAAAACGCTGTTTTACAAAAATCGAAAATCGACTAATTTATTTTGTACTTTTTTGTCTTTCAAAACGACACAGTGTCGAAAACATCCTAACTAGTGAGTGAACATATTAGCAAAGGACGAAATGAAACTATGAATTTTGCAGAGAGTTTACCGTCGAAATCACGTCCGCCATTACTGAAGTGTGTTCCAAATACGGTTTGCTGTCGTGACGTCATTTTCTCAACGCGTCGCTCTTGTAAATGCATATTTCCATTCAAAACTTCGTTCTTTCCTTTCCTTTTTGGAAAAAGTAGTATAAACATGTACTTTACTTCTAATTTCGTGCGAAAGTTTGTGCGAAACGTTGCCCCGCATGTTGTTGTGTTGAGAAAATGACGTCACGTCCCTGGAAATTAGCTCTGTCATAGCTCTGTCACAGGAACGGGTTCGAGTAATGGCGGACATAAAAACTCAAGATTCGAACCCCCAAAATAAGACTTCCAGTCGTCTTATCAAAAAATGGTGTGGATAGAAAAACATATAGCAACTGTACTTTACAAATACGCAACATATCACTATCTCAAAATTTGATCGTAGTGGCACTTTATATATATATATATACAGTCAATGCCAAAAAGGTTGTCCAGCAGAACATAATATAATACTATAATATCTATTGTTTTGGGCTATTGTCTAGACCAAGACAATAGGCCAAAACAATGGATATTAAAGTATTATATTATGTTCTGCTGGACAACCTTTTTGGCATTGACTGTATATATATATATATGACGCACGTCAACACAAAAGGCGCCTTAGCAAGGAACGCTCCTTTTGTGTTAACATGCCTCATCTTGTGTGGAATTCTCGATTTCCTCAGTTTAAAGCGCTGATAACTGCTATTCTAGGTTTCAATGATAGTAAAATGGCACTCGCTCCCATGTATAGCCTTTCTATCCCATAATTTCCTTGTTGGAGATTTGGATTTTTTCGAGATTTTCGACCTTATCACCTTTTTGCAGTCGATCAACGAAAAGTGACATTTTGGGGGTGTTTCTAATGCACAGGGGCGGCTAAAACTCGATCGACAGTTGTTCCATAGACAAAGACGGTTCTTTTGCTGCAAACCGCATTAAAATCCATCGAGATCTCGAGCAACGGCGGCCAGTTGAAACTGAAACGGTGCACATATATTCTTGTGTTTAATTCTCGATTTCCTCAGTTTAAAGGGGCTCTGTCATGAATAACAGGCCTGGTTACTAAGCCGCCCAAAACTTGAAATCGTTCGCCAACCCTTTCAAGTTTGAAAAGCAAATATATCCCGAGGAGCTCCCAACATTGATTCAATCTGTCTACATCGCAGCCATCTCACATTTTAGTATATAGTAGTCTATCTTTCATATTTAGTTGTTCAAGTTTTATATTTACCAGAAATGTATTCAGATGTAGTTGTAATGAGATTTTGGGATGGTATCGACAAGAACTTCGAGCTTCAATGGCGGTTCAACTGCCAACTGGCCGTGATGGACGAAGAAAACAAATCTGGCCGCAGAAAGATTTTGAAGAGCCTGAAAGAACACTGGAGAACAGGTCAGGAAAGCCCACAAGAGTATAGTACTTGTCTGGAACATTTACGAAGCCCGGCTGAAACGATTTCAAACACCGCTTTTGAAATGCGAGTTTCGTGTTTACAGTGCCCGGGTTTCGGCGGCCAGTGAAATTACGCTTCGGTTGTTCACTCCTGCTTGCATTCGTTCCCTTTAATACGTTTCTGACTACAAGAACTCTTGCATTTGTAAGTAATTTTATCTCCCTGAAAGTTGGAGAGAGAATAGATGAGTACATTTTGTAGGTTCTCATCGAGAAAGCACAACTCGCATACCTATAAATGTAGTTTACGGTAAAATATGGTAAATTCGACATCCGGTCACTGAAACTCGCCAGAATGTTTTTCTCTTCAGCCTGAATCTCCATTGCAGCAGTGATAACAATACAAATATGTTTTTCTAACTGAATGCCTTCGAGCAAGAGCCAGTTTGTATTATAATATAACTGTCGTCGTATCGCGATCGCAAGGAACTAAAACTCATTACAATTTTTCAAGTGTTATGCATATCATTAAATTGCTTGAAACCTGTTCATGCGCATCTCATGACAGAGCCCCTTTAAAGCGCTGATAACCGCTATTCTAGGTTTCAATGATAGTAAAATGGCACTCGCTTCCATGTATGGCCTTTCTATCCCATAATTTCCTTGTTTGAGATTTGGAATTTTTCGAGATTTTCGACCTTATCACCTTTTTGCAGTCGATCAACGAAAAGTGACATTTTGGGGTGTTTCTAATGCACAGGGGCGGCTAAAACTCGATCGACAGTTGTTCCATAGACAAACACGGTTCTTTTGCTGCAAACCGCATTAAAATCCATCGAGATCTCGAGCAACGGCGGCCAGTTGAAACTGAAACGGTGCACATATTGACGCACGTCAACACAAAAGGCGCCTTAGCAAGGAACGCTCCTTTTGTGTTAACATGCCTCATATATATATATATATATATATATTTGCCACCCAGTAGAACCACGTGATTGCATTCCTGCAAAAGGTCCATTACCTGTAGTTGCAAAGTAATTTGTCAGGAATGGATCAACTTACCTCATTGGATGATGCTGCCATTTGGGAATTGGAAGGGGCGTGGGAACTGGTAGAAGCCCCGTTATTGTTCTGTTCACCGCCATCCCCGATATACACTTGACAGGTGTCAGGATCCTTGAAACCAATAACAGCAACAGCAATTATGTATTTCACCCAGATGAAAGATACAAAATATGTGATAAAACAAATATAAATATCAGCTGGCTAAACACTCGTAGATGAGCCACACATGTTCACCTGAAGTCTTCTTTCAAAATCGGGGCATGCGACTTATTATTGACATAACCTAGTAAAGGTTCCAGGAATGTTCTTAAATTACCATTTTTAAGAGAGTATCTAGAACAGAGTATCACCTTCGCTAGTGAAGTGTGGACACCACTACTGAGGAAGGGATCCTGCAAAGATCATCTGACCATGATTGCTTTGATCTTGCAGTCAGACGAACACTACACAAGCCTGGTAAGATCTCACCTTGGCTACGCCAGTGAAGTGTGGAGAACAATTTATACCGAGGAAGGGATCCAGAGGCATAACATATATCTTAGGTTACCCGGATGTTGCCCTTCCTTACAAAAGACAGGTTTCTATTGAAGACTGAACCTTCTGCTAGTTTCGTATACGGGCAAGAAATTAGGGGCCTAGTGTTTTTCTTTAAAGCTATTAATGGCTATTACAATGTTGATTTATCTCAATTTATTACTCCTAAAGTTGTACCATACAAAGTTGCTCACTTGATTGCAAGTCTTAAGATGCAGGACTTACAGTAACACATTTTAATCGAACTGTTAAGCCGTGGAACTCTTTACTTCATCAATCAGATCCTTGCCTACTGTAATTTCATTTAAATCAGTCCTAATTAATAATTACAAGCTTGCTCTTATTTTGACTTTTGATCAAGATAATGTTTTACTTTAATTTGAAGGCAGTAGGTTCAAACTGCTCTGCTGTTAGCAATTGGCTTAGGTCAGGCAATGCTGCCACTAACCACTTTTAATATTCCATGTAAATATTTTCTCTGTTCGTAATTTTCTGCGTTTTTCCTAACTTCGAACACTTAGATAGTTACCAGTTTTATATTTCATGTAGTCATGTTAAGGCCCGTCCTGACGAGCGCAACATGTTGGTACAACATTATCTAACATTGTTGGACGCAACATGTTAGCTCGTTTAGACAGCATGTTGGATGATGTTGGGCGATATTTTCTTTTGTGTTGAACATTCGTCCAACATCGTTCAACATGTTGCGTTCGTTTGTACGGGCCTTTAGTTAGGTATTAACTTAGTGACTGAGAGCGCGCGAGGTCTTAACGGAAAAATATGAAGTCTTGGCTCGGTCCGTATATAAAAGACCGAGGTTTGATATTTTCCCGTAAAGACCGAGCGGACGAGGTCAATAAGATATTTAATATTTGGTACTTTTCTTTTTCACTTTCATTGGAAAACAAAACTGAAAAAATATCTAACCGGAAGTGGATATTTAACATCCGGTTGGCGCGCGTACACCTCTTGGTTGCAGATTTCGCGCGCTTTTGTTTCACGACACAAATCACAAAACGAACACAGCCATGGAAAGTTCTAAGGTTCGAATCAGCTTTATTTTGAAGGATTTATCCGTATGAATAAGAACAACATGTAGTTTTTAGGCAATATTGCTCTTTGTTGATTAACTGAGACGGAATAAGTTATTCTAAAAGAAAACACCCGGGCAATCAACACTCGTCTGCTTTACATTGTTAGACTTAGAATCGGTTTGGAGATTTTATTTATTGCTTATAAGGCCATACATAATCATGCTCCTGACTATATCTAAAATCAGATGAAAGATGGATCAGAAAACTGGATTTTCTGATTTTATAAATCAAATAAACGGGTTGGCCGCGAAGCATCCTCAGGTGATTCTTCGCTCTAATTCTGAATTGCTGTTTGCGCCACCGACCACCATAAAGACAAAGAATACACTTGGTGAGAGCCAGAGCGTTTGCTGCTGCGGCCCCGGCACTCTGGAATAAATTACCAAGCGCAATCACAGGATAGGACAATATTATGCGTTTTAAGACCATGCCCTTTATTCTATATACATTTTTTCTAGGTCCATTTTTTAGTATCCGCTTTTTAAAATGCTTTTTAACCTTATGATCATGATACACGTGATCGTAAATAATAAAATGATTCCAGTGCGCATGCCTCATTAGTTTGTTCGTGTATTGTATTTTATAACTGCTCGGCTCAGTATTTGCGAATTTCCAACTTACAATTGCCAAGCTTGTATCGTTCCCCATTTTCTTAGCTTTGATTTGGCTTTTCTCCCTCGTTGTTATTTAGCTCTACTCTCGGTGTATCCTGTATATTTATATTCTCCAGGAAGACCTTGACTTATAACTAAACCCAGTTGGTGGTGTAATTACTCGGGCCAGGCCTTTGTCCAACTCCCCATTAAGTGAAATAAATACGTGTAGTGTGATCTGCCTTTGCCTATAAATCCAAGTAATCATAGTCAAAAAATAAATAACATTTTTTTTTAAATTGAAAAGACAATAACAATAACAATAACAACTAAGAAATGTACATTAAGCTGTATCATCTGATTGATCATAATTTCATCATAAGTAAAGTGAAGTGAAGGAGATGAAAATTTACACGCAGGCCATTAAACAGTTATTTTTTATGCGACTTTTAAATTTTGAGCGTTTGAGATCTCTTGTACTAGTTGGTAAATTATTCCAGAGTTTAATACCAGTTGATTTAATAGAACATTTTCCATAATTTGTTGAGGCTGGTAAGACAAAGAGGTTCTTTGAAGCATGTCTAGTATTATAGGTATGTATGTTGCATAATTTTGAAAGGCTTGAGGTAACTGATTATTAATATAATCATGCATAAATAGAGCAATATATAGGTAATTAATTTCTGATATTTGTAGAATGCCAAGGTACCATAGAAACCAGCGTCAACAACAGCTCACAACAAACCAAGTTGAAATATATTTCTCTTCATATCTTTCCAGCGCATCACAGATTCATTTATATTGTTAAAGTATACCTTTTAAGCTTTCAAATGGTATAAGTTTTGATGGGGTTTGTGCGTTTTGAACCCAGATAAACTGCGAACGAAACGCTTTCTGGACGTCGGCGAATCGACTCGCCAAACAAATTACAACACTGACTATAGATGAAATGAAGAATCCGAAATGAATCTTGTGAAATAGCTCGCAATTACTTTCTACTGAAAGGAAATGCTACAATTAAAGTATAGCTTTCAAATGGTACAAGTTTTGATGGGGGTTATGTCCGAAAGAAACGTTTTCTCAACTGACTCGGCGGGATTCACTCGGCGGCTTCGGTGCCTTAACAACGATTACAGCTTACAACAAACTGCCAAGTCGAAACATATTTCTCCTTGTATTTCTTTTCGTATCTTTCCAGCGCATCACAGATTCATATATATTGTTAAAGTATACCTTTTAAGCTTTCAAATGGTATAGTTTTGATGGCGTTTGTGCGTTTTGAACCCAGATAAACTGCGAAAGAAACGTACGCTTTCGGGACGTCCGCGAATCGACTCGCCAACAAATTATAACAACTATTCGTGAGGAATTCGTGAGAATTACTCTCTTTTCCTCTCTTCCTAGTCTCTTCTATTCAGTTTAATTTGTGGCATATAATATATGAACTGATCTGTAAGCTGGGTGCCCTGGAGAACTGTGTAGATATCGTCCAGAAATATATAGAATCCTTTACCGTTTACATAACATTTCGCAACAGCGGTCTCGACCTCAAGCTGCATTTGGTAAGATCTTCACGTGTTCTCTGATCGCAAGGACATTTTCAAAAGCCATAAGTCTATGGAAGTTAAACTACAGTAACTGATACTGAAACTGCGTTTGATGAAATTTCTTTACCTTTACCTCGACTGCACACGAAGGACGTTCGAGTACTTGTTTTATTGTATAGCATCTAGCAATTGAAATCACCGTCTTTAAAAAGAAAGTAAACCCAACACACAGAAAAGGCTTTTCTGGACATGAATTCAAGTAAACCAACTTACAGTCGCCAAGCTTGTATCGTTCCCCATTTTCTTAGCTTTGATTTGGCTTTTCTCCCTCGTTGTTATTTAGCTCTACTCTCGGTGTATCCTGTATATTTATATTCTCCAGGAAGACCTTGACTTATAACTAAACCCAGTTGGTGGTGTAATTACTCGGGCCAGGCCTTTGGCCGGCTCGAGTCAGAAATCGCAAGTGTTTATTTTTTATTTTTTTATTACTCGGGCCAGGCCTTCGGCCGAGGCACGAGTCAGAAATCGCAAGTGTTTTATTATTATTTTTTAATATTTTTTATTTTTTGTGTCGCTGTTTGGCGACGGAAACCAATCAGAATCCACTTTCTTTCAAGTTCAGCACCAATCAGATTGCACTGTGCTGGTCACGTGAACAACTTCAGCTTAATTTATTTACATAGTTTAATACAGTAAAATCAAGATGGCGGGCCCGCGAGGGAATTCTTTCAAATTTGGAGTCCCATCTCTCAAATGTAAGCAGTTTAATGTTTTATTTAACTTCACTCGTGGGAAAGTCTTCCAACAGGCTCAGGATATTTCAACTGGCGTCCTTGTCGGAGCCGAAGGACCGCGTTTTTTATCCAGATCGGCAGATGACCAGAGATTTTATATACGACACGATGACCACGGGGGCTGATCAAAGCCAGGACCCTGCTGATCCACAGATCGAATTGGAATTTAGCGTGTTGATTTGCTGCTGAAACCAAAGGCTTCTTCGATAGAAATGGCAAGATGTAGAGTTTTTCTAGGAGGACTTTGGATTGAAATTTCTCACATTTTACGAAAGGATTATGGATAACTGGCGCTCGATCCTAAAGTCAAAGGCACGTGGTGAAATGGCATTTGTAAGTAAAATACACATAATATTCGTTTCTGTTAAAAGTAATGACATCAAATATAGTAGTAAGTTTCCCGATTCATCAGTAGTTACAGGCCAGCGTCGGCACTTTTTCGGAACTGAACTGAAACTTTGTTTATCCACGTAATTCTTATTGCCTATACACCCATTCCACGATAAACGAGGCCAATTAGTTTTTTGGGTGTCTTTGCGTTTCTGACCGCATATTTTTCATGCAATTCGCTTTTTTCTTTCTTGAATTTGAAGTTCTTATGTAAAACTTTCAATTCATTAAAAAAAAGGCAGTAAGTAAATGAGTTCATTATCATAGCTAAATTTTGCTCCAAACAACGAGTTTGTGGCACTTTTTTAATGTCCACAGTCGATAGCGCAAGAAAAGCGTTGCTGGATGAAGGTGTTGCTTCTGGCAGATTGTAGATCCGTATGGCGTAAATCGACCACGGATAACCATACTTTCGTTATATAGTAGACATCAAAAGGCCTTGGCCTCACTGGAATTGACAACATTATCGGATCAATGTCCACGATTTTTGCATAACCCCCGTTACCTAACATAAAAAATATATTGAAAATGGACGAAAAGGTTTGTACATTTGCAGCTTTGTCTCAAGTTGAACCCTCTTGTCCGTGCCTGATGTTGGAGGCTTTTGTTTTGGGAAGTTTGAATATTTAGCGAGAATTTTTTTTTTTCGAATCATATTTGAAGCGTAGAGATAAGAGAATAACCTCCGTTACCTTAATTTCCAGCAACTAATTAAATAACCTTACGATTTGAGTGTTTGTTTTTATAGAGTCGATGGATATGAACTTATTTAGGTATATAACTAAATCTGGATGTCTGGCATAATGGCTTAGAACTGGTCTTGTTGAGCAAAAAATAACCTCCGTTACCCAGTGTTACCAAAACCTCCGTTACCCGACTTTCTGACATTTTAATTTCTGATGAAAGTTTACTCGGTTTTGAATTAATAATGAGAGTTCCAGGCCTAGAATGATATTTAGTGCCCACTAAGTTGCTCGAGATCGAGATTGGAGCTAAGCCGTATCCCATATTTACCTCCTTTCTCCAGTCACCTATACAATAAAATCAATGTAGCGCAACTGAAAGTCAAATGTATAATGGGGGAGAAAGGATTAGTGTGGTATAGAAATGCATAGAAGTTTCTGGGCCTTCTTGGTGCAAAAAAACGGTGTAGTTATTTTTAAAATCGATGTAACGCAAAAAGTCACGGAGGTTATCGAGTCTTTAAAACGAACTTCAGGTTATAAAAAGCCCGCAAATCAGTTTACATATGGCATTGGTATGCACTATTATGGGATAATTACAAACGCCAGAATGTAACGCAACTTCTGTTGTCTTAAGAAATACGATATACGGTACTTGTAACTTGACAATCCATTGCGCAATCTCTTTAGTAATCGCACATGTAGTTATAGACGTTCAAGTCTCCGAGTTTCGCCCCAAAAACAGCAGTTTGAGCTAAATATTTCTTGAAATAGCTTACGTTCAAGGTAAGTAAATATAAAATATAAGACACGAACTCTAAAATGACAGATTTCAACACGGTTCTGTTAAATAATGCACTTATTTTAAATGACTAATAATAGTAACGCAAAGAGTCACGGTGGTTACGTTCTATTTTCGTTCTATTTTTTAGGTGTTTTTATGTTTCTCTTGCCGGAAGGTAAGGTACAAAAAAGAGTATTGAATGATTACCTATACAATCTCTATGAGAAATATCGTGCAGAGAACGCAACCATCAAAATCTCCAGGTCCCTCTTTTACAAGCTACGGCCAAAGCACCTCCAGACCACCAACTTTTCAAGCCGCAGCACCTGCCTCTGCCAGAGGCATCAAAACATGGCCCTCCAGCTACGTGCCATCAAAGCCACCGGAATCGACATGAACGTCAGCCCGGACTCGTTTCTGAAGAACAAATCTGACGAAACTATAGAAGATATATGTGGCAAGCTCCCACAAATGATCAAGTTTGGTCAGTGGAAGAGGGTTGATGTAGAGGGGAAGAAGAAAATGCAAATAGTTGAGGAGGAACTAGACAAAGACAAGTTCGCAGATATGTGGAGAAAGTCTGTCAAAGAGTTTGAGAGCCATGCGGAGAGGGTAAAAGTCCAGTATGAGCAGATGCATTACCTAAAAAAACATCTACCGGCTGACCATGCCATCATACAAATGGACTTCGCAGAAAACTACACCTGCCAACATGCGCAATAAGTCCAATCTGCCCACTTCTATGGTTACACTCCACCCGACTGTTGTTTATTACAGCGACGTAGACGGCGAACTTACACATCAGAGTATAGAGTATGTATCGAGTGTGCTGGAGCACAATAGCACCACCGTGTATGCATTTCTCCGAAAGCTTATACCAGAAGTGAAAACCCTGCTCCCTAATCTGAAACACATCCACTACTTCACCGACAGTCCAACGTCACAGTATCGAAATAAAAGCATATTTTATGTTGTGACAAAGCATGTTGAGGAATTCGGAGTAAGCGCTTCGTGGAACTATTTCGAGGCAGGACATGGAAAAGGCCCCTGCGATGGAATAGGAGGAACAGCGAAGAGAATGGCTGACGAGGCCGTCAGACAGGAAAAACTGAAAATAGACGACGCCGAAGACTTCTTTGCTTGGGCAGAGAAGTACCAGAGCAATAGTAGCATCAGCTACAGATTTGTCCCCCCAGACGACTGTGCCGAAGCAAAGAATGACATCACTACTTTTGGTGACCTTCAGCCGGTGCCTGGCACGATGAAGCTTCACGCCGTTGTTTCGAATGGTCTTGGAGTAGTGTATGTGCGAGACACATCATGCGTCTGCCAGAGCTGCTTTCATTTGGGAGAGTTCAACTTCGAATCCGACTGTGGCTGGAGGAAGCACCTCTTGAAGCTATTCACAAGTGGTGCTCATAATCAGATTACACCGAGCGTCGACGACTGGGTAGCAGCGGTGTACGACGCCAAGTGGTACTTAGGTAAGGTGCTTGGCGTAGATGCGGAAGATAATACAGTTGAGGTTACCTTTCTCGAGGCTGCGGCTACTAAGGCAGACAACCAGTTCAAGTGGCCACGGAATCCGGATGTCTTGTGGATTCCTTCAAGAAATGTTTTGGCAGTCATCCAGCCGCCAGTCTCTTGTGGTAGAAGCCAGAGAGTATTGTCAATCGACGAAACCTCTGTAGAGATGATTGAAAATCTCTTCCAGGCATTTGAGGATGGGTCCGTTGCATCCAGAGAGGTTTAACTAACTCTGATATTTGATTTATTAAACTGGAGAATCAGGACTAAAGCAAATGAACGAAACAGTAACCTCCGTTACCAAATGTGTTACCAGCTTTAAGTCTCAGATCTATCTTAGTGCAAATTGCCGTAGTGATATATTATTACTCTCGACAACTTATCAGCTGCATTGTCGACAGTTAAACATTTATGAACCAAGAACATTGTGTGTCTGGACAAATTGTTATTGTTATCATATAATTATACCTAAAATGGATGAGCAGCAAGCACGCTAATGCTCATGCATGCCAATGATTGCTTAATATCATATTTTATAGCAAGTCAATATTGTGTTTAATAATTCATCAGAGATCGTGAAGAACATAAGGATACATGTTTATTATGATTATATTGATGGTTATATGATTTTACGGAACATACCAACCTCACTAGTAACCTCCGTTACTTTTTGTAGTTACCAAAATAATAATTTTTGTTTTCCCAACGTCTATTCATAACACAATTCTGATTATTTCTACTCAAACTATAATCGTTCAAGGTAAACTCATCGAAAAATAGAAAATATATTGTCCCATAGACGTATTCTACGATAGATTTCTCCTATACAATATTTATTTTGACATATATTTTTGCATATTCTCTATTAAAAAAACTGAAAATAGAAAAAAATATCTTTCTTCAGGTAGATTTTTGTGTGTTTACTGTGTTAGCGATATGTTTTGCACCACCCGAGCACACATAACTTGTCTATTCTGTTTTTCAGAAAATACAGGAATTTTTTAAGGTTTTATTTCTATTTTTTATAATTTTCACGATTGGGAAACAACAGCTTATCAATTATACGCTCGCAATTTTTTGCATTAAAAGATTACATAATTTTTTTTTCAGATGCTCAAATTTGAATAATTTGACTTTTGGAGTACCTAATATTTTTTAAGAAAACATTCCATAATATTTTTGTCAATTCTTATACCCTATTGGCCTCGTTTATCGTGGAATGGGTGTATATTGGTTTTCATAGAAGCCGTGTTATAAACATAGTCGCATCAAATATGACTACATATTAAACGTTTTGACAAATTATGTAGTAGTAAAAATACTCAACTAAAAATAACATATTTATGTTTAAAAAATTAAGAATTTTAACTCGGTCACTTCATGACGATGTATTCAATAGCTGTAGTTACAATACCCCAGATAAAGTCGTTTACCCAGTAAAACAGGCCCCAATAAAATTCATCTGCAGTTTAAATTTACATAGGTACAGCGGTTACACGAAGACCGTTGAATATCACGCCCCAGTAACTATGTGGCGCGAAGGCCTATTGTAATGTCAGATCCTCAAAATTTCATTGGCTGAACTAAATGGGGTCGGCAGTGACCCCTAAGACTTATCTGGGGTGCTATCAAGGGAAAGTTCCATTGTTCTTTCTTTCGTAACTATGGAAATATAGCTAGGTACGTTTTCTCCTGGGAAATTCGGTTAGACACGAAAACACGAATTTACCCGGGTAAATTTCCAATATACCTATTAAAACCGGTCTAGTGTAACCGCAGCTAATGTCTCAGATGCATTTATAATTTCATTTTAATACAATTGGATTAATTTTATCTGAACAAAATTTGGCCCATAACAGAAAGATGGTAGCCTCCAGTTTGCTTAAACTGCACATCGCGTAAAGTTGGAGGTAATTTCCGGTGTATTTTTCTGCCGTAGTGACTGATACAGTGCAAAACCGAATGCTAAATCACTGGGAGGAAGTTCAAAGGAACATTGCATATGTTATCTTAAAGACTTGTCGTTGAGGTTTTACTTGACCCCTCGTATTCTTCCCTGAAAACCATGCTTCGAACCATGTGAAATGAAACTTGTTTGGTAAAGAGTTGTAAGGGACTGGTCATGAAGTAGGGGAGGGGGGTGATGAAAGTTTTGCCACCACATTGAGTGTGGGTCACACTAAAATCTGCTTTGATTTTACACTCGAAAGGTATTAACAGTTATTTTGTTTTGTTTTTACGAAGCACCAATATTACATGAACCGATGTTGTTTCTATACCAAATATGATTTTCATTTAAAAAAAGTTTGTATAAAAGCAACAAACTGTCTGTGTCAGAAGACATTACAAATCAACAAAGCAATTCAATGAAAACAAATGCATACATATAATAACTGTACTATGTGTATTACCATTATTTGTAGGCCAAAATGTACTAGGGGGTGGGTCGATGTTTTTTAACTGCAAAATAGAGGTGGGTCATGTGTAATTCTGCACTAATTCAGGGGTGGGCCACATAAAATCCAGCCTATGAAAAATCGAATTTTATCACCCCATCCCTGTACTTTATGACCATGCAGTGCCTTAGTCTCATAACAGCAGGGCAGGGGCCATTCAATAGGTATATTGTCTCAAACACATGTAGCTACTGTTAATGTTACAAACATGGCTGCAATTTGCTTCTGCTTTCCATGGCAGTTCTCATCATAGGCACTGTAAAATAGGATTATTTTTACATGACTAATATAATATTCTTATTATATGGCTTCTCTGGAGACAAAGAATCACAATTCTTCTTCAAAAGAATGTATATACTGGTAACTCTTGTAAAAATAATCTAAAATAATTTATTATTCTCTCAAAGGCTAAAAGTATTGCAAGAGTAAAATACTTTTTTTATTCGAACCTACAAAGTTGTACCAACTATTCCTTGTTGAAAGTCCATATGGCCCGAGTAAAGGTTGGTACAACCTCTCGTTTTTTTAATTTTTGTGTCGAGGTATTTCGCCGTCAACCAATCAGAAAGTACTGTGCACGTGAACAGGGCACACTTTGTGTAGTGGGGGACTGGACACTGATAGACTTCGAAAATACGAAGAGTTTCAATGCGAGCAAAGACGAAAGTGTTTTGGGCCATTTGTAGCTGTTATTTTGCTAAAACCAAATGTTTCTTTGACTGAAATGCTAATATGTTGAGTTGTTCTAGGGCTGACAAAAGTTTTACGGACTTTCGAGCGAAATTTCGCACATTTTACGACAGGATAACTGGCGCTCCTGAACGCACGTGGACCAGTAATAATCGACATATGTAAGTAAACAAATGATATCAACTTTTATTACCAGCTTGTAGTAGTGTCGTGTTTATTCCTGCCTTTTAAAAGTAATGGCTTAAATATATAGTAATTGGCCCAATTTTTCAGTTCGGATCATGTTTACGATCTAAGCTTATATAGTTACGACTCCATTGTCAAATGGTGTTGTAAACTTGACACGATCCCTCATCAGTTCTTTGATCTGAAGCCAGCTGAGTAGCTCCTCTCGGTAGCATCTTCTTGTGTAATATTCGTTTCTGTTAAGAGTAATGTCATCAAATATAGCCCGATTCCTGTTGTTGTAGGCCATGGCTAGCGTCGGTATTTTCACTCGGTCATTACATGACATACATGTAGTAAGAATTCGGGAAAGCCGACCCCAGTGAACGAAAAGAAAACGAGTGGAAATTACGTTTCGTTATAAATTTCAGCCTCCTGCAAGATGTAGAAAATTAACACTAGCCCTAATATTTGAAAAGTCACCACTCTACTCGAAAATGAAACTGCATGCAGATCTAGATAGATGACTATTTCACATTTAGAATGACCATCCCTAAATATTAACAAGGGATACAGCTATTATTAGCTAAAGGAAAAGTTATACATGTATGCCACAATATAATAGCACCTGTGCTTGGACAGTAATGTTAGAAATAATATTATCAGTCCATTAATCCTACTGAAAAGCATTGATTTCTAAGAATGTTGAAAAGTATGGGTTGGTAAACCCTGGTTTTCTAAAATCCAAAAAAACAAAACTCAATTAATATTTGTAATATTGTTAAGTTGAGCAAGTTAAGTTCAGAGACAGTGTTATGTGAAGTTGATTTATTATAATTACTGGGAGCAGTTGTGATAGGCCTTTTGCAGGAAACAGTCATGTGCTGGTATAATACTTTGTGAACGAATGAATTGATTTTGTGACCTGCAGCCATGGGTAAGACATTGCCATGGATGCTGGATGGCAAGCTATCTTTAAAAATGCTGTGTTACAAAGATCGACAATTGATTGGAAGTTTAAAATAGCATTTACAAACAGGTTTTGCTAAAAACACTACCGATCTCGTACACATGCCTTTAAATATATGAATTAAGATTTGTTTGCCATGTAGTACAACCACATGATTGCATTCCTACAAAAGGCAATGCCATTATATATATAAATGATCATGAGTATGAATAGTGAATCAATAGACCTGGTAGTCAGCTTGCATGTTTGTTGTACCATTTCAGACCACCTGACTTAGCTTTTCCCTCGTGTAATGCATTTTTATTTTTCTGTATTCCAAGAGGAAATGTACCAATTTCTATAATTGGAAAACAAACCACTAAATCTTCTGGACAACTATAGGCTAGAGCCTGAACTTGGGATAACAACTTGTTTATTCGATTCCAATATGGCGGACCCAACAACTACAACACAGGGGGCCCAATACATATATTGGTGCGGGCGACCGCTGACCAACATGACCAACATCTATCCCTCTTTGAAAAGAAAAAAAACTATATACATTATTTACATGTCCTTTTAAGGTGTATAGTCTTTGAACCTAACGGGGGTCCTAATGACCCTGCCACATCTGGTGGTTGTTTCCGCTGGAACCGCAGGAACTATTCTTGGTCCTTCTGCAGTGTGTGACTCGTCCGCTGCAGCAGTCGATGGCATCGGTGGTGGCGGTATTGGTCTCGGATGTGGCTCTGAGCTGTTGGCGGCGGCATTTTTCTCTGCCATTGTTGCTTGCTGTACTTCCGGTCTGGGCTGATGATTTGGGGTTGGCGCTGCTGGCAGTTGAGGTCTGGGCTGATAATTCCCTTGGCTACTTGGCAGTGGCTGGTGACTCGGCATAGCCGGGAGTTGATGGTTCAGTTGAGGTGGCACTGCCGGCCTGATATGGACTCTGTTTCTTCTTATGGTACTACCTTTATTAGTGTGGATCGTTTAAGATCTTGGGTCATCCATGCCAGTTACATCTCCATATGCCCATGGTTTTCCTTGATCTCGTGGTGGTGGCTTTGCGTAAACATATCCACCAATCCAGCTGTACGGTCATAGTAGTTCTTGCTGTCACGTCTCTTCTTCAAAATGTCCTCTCTGACGTCCTGGCAGTTGACCATGGAAGGCTCTAGAAGTTGGTCTCTTGTTGGTAGTGTGGTTTTGGTGCGTCGCATGAACATCCGTTGAGCAGGAGAGTAGCTGTGACCTTGTGGTGGGGTGTTTCTGTAGTTCAGCATCGCGCTGTGGAAGTCGTCGGCTTTTTTCAGCATGGATTTTGAAGTCTTAACAGCAGCCTCTGCTCTACCATTTCCTTTGGGGTAGTATGGCGATGACGTGGTATGTTTGAAGCCGTAGTTTCTTGAGGAGTTCCTATACTCTTCGCTTATGAACTGTGGTCCATTATCTGTTTGACACATTCTGGGGATCCCATATCTTGCAAAATGAGCTTTGGTTTTTTCGATTACTGTCTTTGATAGGGTGTCTCCCAGCTCGTCAACTTCTGTCCAATCCGAGAAGTGGCATACGGTAACTAGGTATTTGTTTTGCTCCAGTTCACATATGTCTTCGCTGACAATCTGCCACGGTAGCGTTGGTATCGGCAGCGATTTCATTGGTTCTTTTGGCGCTGTCTTCCCATACTGCGCGCAGGTGCTGCAAGCTTCGCACATGTCGTGAATAGACTTACTCATTCCGGGCCAAAACAGGATATCTCGTGCCATTCGTATGCTTGATTCAGCTCCGAAGTGGTTTGCATGTGTTTTGCGAAGCATCTATTTACGCATAGACGGCGGGACCAGTACTTGTGTACCCTTGTAAATTATTCCATTCTGCACAGATAGCTCATCCCTATAGTTCCAATAAGGCCGTAGAGAGTCATCAATCTTGACTTTATCTTCAGGCCAGCCTTGTGTTATTACTCTGTACAGGTTTGGCAATGCATCACCCTTGCTTGTTTCGTCGCGTATGCGTTTCTCTGTGTCTTCTTGCAATCCTGGGGGTTGGTATCTTCGTATCGTGGCTCCAGATCCATTTGAAAGACATCAAATCCTGTCACCTTGGCTTCTGTTGGCTTTGACAGCGCTGCTCGCGAGAGGGTATCTGCTAAGTGGAGAGATGTGCCTCTCTTGTATGTGACTTTGAACCGATAGCGTTGTAGTCTCATGAGCATCCTCTGCAGGCGAGCTGGGGCTTTGTTCAGTGCCTTCTTCGTTATTGTTTCCAGTGGTTGATGATCTGTGTGGACCTCAATATCAGACTTGCCATAGAGCCAATGGTCAAGCCTCTGAAAGCAGTTGCAGATCGCCAAACACTCCTTTTCGATCTGCGAGTACCGTTGTTCAGTGGCGTTCATGCTGCACGATGTGTATGCAAATGGCTGTAATTTGCCATCGCGATTGGGCTGTATAGTAGGAGGGCTCCACCCAGGGCGTTCTCGCTGGCATCTGTCTGTAGAACTACTGGCTTGTTGAGGTCATAGTAGGCCAAGACTGGGGCTGATGAGAGGAGTTGCTTAGCTTCGTTAAAAGCTCTGTCTTGTGATTCGGACCAATTGAATGGCATATCTTCATGGGTGAGCATTCTAAGTGGTTGTATGACCGAGCTGAGGTTCTTGCAGAAGGGCGAAAGGTAGTTGACCATGCCGATAAATCGTAACAGAGCTGCTTTGTTCTGTGGAGCAGGCATCTGTGTTATCGCTGATACCTTGTCAGGATCTGGTTTCATGCCTTCATCAGATATTATATTGCCCATGAATTTCACTTCCTTCAGTTTGAACTGGAGCTTTCTTGCATTAAGCTTGATGTTTCTCTGATTGCATCGTTCCATCAGTGCTATGAAGCGTCGATCGTGGTCTTTGCTTTCTCAGTGGTAGTGCCCTCTCCGAATACAAGGATGTCATCTGCAACGCAAATAATGCCCTCTAGGTCTTCCAACACGGTTGCAAGTCTCATTTGAAACTCTTCGGGTGCACTTGTTATACCAAAGGGCAAACGAAGCCAGCGAAATCTCCCGTATGATGTGTGCATCGTTGTCATCCATAACAACTCTTCATCGAGGGGAATGTGGAGGAATCCATCCTTTACGTCTACTAGGGAAAAGCACTTGGCAGAACTAAGTTTGTGGAGCTGTTCATTCAGTGTAGGCATTTGGTGCCTTGGACGCTGGATCGCTTTGTTTACGGTCTGACTTGGGTCGATGCAAACTCTGAATTTGTTTGGTGTTTCTCTGATAAGCTCGTTAGAGTACCATGGTGTTGGCTCCTTGACTTTGTTTAGAACTCCTGCCTTGTAGCGATCTAGGGTTTCTTTCTCTTTTTCTCTTTTCGATACTGGTATCCTGTGAACTGGCATCTGTACTGGTTGTACGCTTTCATCAATCGTGAAATGCACCGGGGGTCCAAGTTGTCCCAGGCCTTCAAAACATTCGGCGTATTGACTGACTATATCTTCTTTTGTTAGATTTCCTGGTGACGGTAAGCGTCGGCCTCCAGTAACTCTGATGGGCTGGGAGGGTGATGGTTGGGGTTTGCACTGGTTTGTGGTGTCTTCATGGATCTGCTGTATGTGGTTACAGGTTAAGGTCGGTGTCGGTTCCGAGAGTGGCGTATTTTGCACTTCACTCTGTCTGCTTCGCGGTGGTGAAATCTGAAAGCATGGTAGCTGATCGTCTGTAGTACTTGCCTCCTTGTTCACAGCCGAAGAAAGGGAGTGTATCTCATCTGCTTCAATTTGTATTAGTCCCAGCTTTTTACTGTCGTTCCCAGAAAGCAGTGCTGGTTTGTGTCCCATACAAGACTCAGGGAGAACTTGAAAGACAAGGGTTTCGTATTTGTTCTTTCTTTCACAAATAAGCTCAACTTGCCCCAGAGGGTGTAGTGGTTTCGAATTTCCATACGGGAATAGTAAGTATGGCGAGTTTTCAAGCTTTGCATCTGGTAGCATGATCTTCAGTGTGCTATCTGATATCGTATTGCATGTGGCTGCTGTGTCGATCTGGAACTGGACTTTCTTGAACCTGGAACCTGTAGCGGAGAGTGACAGGTTTGTGAAGTATCTTTTCGCCGGGATACCTGTGGCGACACTGTGGACTTGGGTTTCTAGGGAGTACATGAAGCCTGCTTGATCTGGGACATCTGGGGGTGTCTCATAGTATTCATCATCTACATGGTACATGTCCGTGTAATGAAGGTCTCTTGTTTGGTTGGGTGCATTTGGTCGGGAATCACGCTGGTAATTGCTTGGTTGGCTCCGTCGTGGGGGTCTATTTCTGCCATATCTTGTTGGATCTCGAGGTTTGTGTTTGGGTTCTTCCAAACATACTCGGGCGAAATGGTCATTGCCCCCACAACAACTACATGCTTTCCCATTGGCCGGACACACCTTCCAGGGATGGGTCTCACGTCTATCACCACACCAGAAGCACGTCTCAGGCTCTCTCCGTAGTTTCATCTGCTTGTGTTTTAAGCCTGTCCAATTGACCTCTTCCTTTATTGATCTGGACGATTCAGCGATAAGCTTATTTGCTTGTTTAGCCGATTCTATGGCCTTCCCCTCTGCAACTACATCCTGTAGTGTTTTCTTGGAGTTATCCATTTTTAGATGTGTTTTCAGTAGTTCTGTTCTCATTACGTCATCCTTAAGGCCGAAAATGAATTTATCTCTGCATAATTCATCACTCAATCCACCATATTCACATGGCTACCTGCCTGTCTGACCTTGACCTCCCATTCTTGTACTGTGTCCTGTGAAGCTTGAGCTGCTGTCCAAAATTTGAACCGGTCAGTTAGTAGTGAGCTTCCTGTGGATCCTGTATAATGGTTGCGTAATTTCTCCATCCAAATCCATGGCTTATTTTTGTCTTCCTCCCCGAGTTGTGGCTCAATTGTGTACCTTATAACTGACAGTGCCTCATCAGGCATAGAGGACCGTAGGGCTGAAATTTCCATCTTTGGGCTCTTATAATGTGCACTTTGCTCAGTGCTCGGATCTTTAGCCAAATCTCGATAATATCCTTGAATGCAGTAATCATTGAAACGCAGCTCAAAGTTCTTAAAGTTTTCTGACACATTACCTGTTAGCTTCAGTTCGGGTCTTTTGATATTTGCCATTGTTTAAGCCACTTCTGACACCAAGTCTAGATCCTGAACTTGGGATAACAACTTGTTTATTCGATTCCAATATGGCGGACCCAACAACTACAACACAGGGGGCCCAATACATATATTGGTGCGGGCGACCGCTGACCAACATGACCAACACTATCACGTGGTCTGAAATGGGGCAACAAACAGGCAAGTTGACTACCTCTATTATCCGGCTTCCCTAGCACAAATCATGTATGACACAAAAATATGCTAGAACTCCATGAACTACATGTATTCACCTATTCCTAGGTGGCCCGAGTTAAGGCCACTCAGGGCCTCTTGTTTCAAGTAAAATAACCTCCGATAAACCATCCTATTCTGCGTGGGAACCCCTGCGTGATTTACTTTTGTGTTAAACGCCTTTGAAGCCGCCGCGTAACCAGGGTGATAAAACCTAACAGCAAATGGGAAATTTAAGAGGTCGCGTTCTTAATACCAGACTTTGGTGGTTACAACGGTGTTAAGTGTCCGACCGTACCCATTAAAAGGGATATTTCCCAGACTGATTCAGCAGCTGGCATTTTAAGTACTAGTTATCAAATTCATTAATAATTCATGAAGCAAAGACTAAGGAAATTAATAAAACATCAGTTTATTTTATTCTACTGGAGATTTTGTCGCTCATTTAAGCTGTTTACATCTTCCTCTGTAATTTTCACAAGGTTCAAAAGGCGGCAAGCGTGACGTGATACGTCCGGGAGATTAGTGGCATATTTTTCATATCTAGATCTAGCTTAATATGGATTCTACGAATAGGTTAGTTCCTGTAAAAACACAATCGTCCATATAATAAAAGACACTTGTTAAAAATCCCAATTGATCTTTGTCCGGAGTTACAAACTAAATCATTGATACGTGCATGTTTGTTGTGCCGTTGTTTAGATTTACTCAGAAGAAATGTTGGTTTTAAAATCACTGGAAATATGCTTCTCAAACTCATGAATAATTAATGAGAATATTACAAAGAAAATCACAAGCGTGAAGGAGTTTGGATATGCGAAACACTTGCATAAATTATCCAAACTTTCTTCTCCGTTTTCTCTTCAACGGTAAATTCGTTTGAGAAGCCATGCATATACAACACTGTCAGCCGTGTTGTATCACATATCCAAACACCTCGAACTGAGTTAAAAAAACTCCGCTTCGCGTCGTTTTTCAAGTTCAGTTCTCAGTGTTTGGATATGTGATACAACACGGCTGACAGCGTTGTATATATTACTTACAACTTATGATAGCTTTGTTGCTGAAATAGCTAAAAGGTTCTGTTAATTAAAAGATGCACTTGAACTAGGATAATAAAATAATAAATAAACTTTCTATATTTTGATTATTATTCATACAAATAGCCTATTAGGGTAAATAGTACTTTCTTCCTACTAAAGAGCAAAGAAATGTCTGCAGGTATTCTGTACCTCATGATTGCAAAAGGGTATTCGGCAACAAAAATAAGAAAACAAATTAAAATGTTGCTGTTGTTTTACATAGATTTTCTTGATGATTAAATATCATGTGGCCGATGAAAATATGCAAAAATGGAAACACTAGTGCATTGTGGGTATGCTAAATCATAAGCGGCTCTATAATTATGTATACAATAATCAGTCCGACACGCACGCTCTGATTGGTCAAGAGCCGTGTGTTATTAGAGGACACACACATGGATGGCGTCATGAGCGCGCGCAACCAATTTCTCAACTCGTTTTCATTGAATATTTTCATAGTTTTTAATTTGCGATTATCACAAAAAAACAAATAGATTCCATTCTGCCATGCGCCTGTCCTCTAATGGTGCACAGATGACGTCACAACGTGAAGAGAACATCGGCTATGCTACTCGACTGTGTCTCGTGGCGCACTTTTGTTATCTTCACGTTGTGACGTCATCTGTTCATCTATAAGAGGACAGATGCACGGCAGAATGAAATTTCTGATTTGTTAAAAAATAAATAACAAATAACTACTTTATATTGCAAAACATGTTTTATTACGTTTTGTCTGGCACTTCAGTTCTCAAATGCAATGCAATGTTTAGTCTATCTAGCTATACAACGTTGTTACTAATCATATTTTCATTTTAATAATAATCAATATTCTAATAACAGTCATTCTATCGCTTGTCTATAAAATATGCCACAGTTCTGTAACAATGTACCGGGCACACCATCTATATAGCTTGAATTTACAAAACATAGAAATGAGTACATTGACGAAACCATCTAATTGCGACGAGTGCGTCGATTCCTCTTCCACCGCCCAAACACAAAACAAAGAACAAGAGAAAACAAACTGTTATTGCATACAGAGCATGCGCTCTGGTTTCCATGGCATACTGACATCACACTATAGACTAGCGATGCTACAACAAATCAACGGCCATACAGCCAAACATATGTACTTTCTTAAGTACGTGAAGGTTATACTAGGTTTAAAAACCGGTTGCATTTGCTCAGAGTGAGAGGCCTACAGTACTGAATGGCTCTGATTCAATCCTCCCATGCAGGAACAGCAAATTTTTTGAATTGTTTGTCGAAGTGATTCAACTAGAAAATCGGACATTTGCTTGCTCGCCTCTTTACTCTAATCACCTACTTTTACGTCATCATTCACGGTAAATTAGTAAAGTTTAAACATTTCTCCAAAATATGAACATTATTCTTCAATCATTAGACTTCTATTATATAGAGTTTGTCCGGTCTCGTGGGGTATAACTGCTTAGACATGTAATTTCTAGAGTATTTAGGCCAGGCGGTAGAGGGGGAGGGGGGGGGGGGGGTTCTTCAAGGTAAAAAGGGTAGGGGTGACAGTCGGAAAACCTCGAAAAATCCCACCCTAAAAAATACCTCTTCGTCTAAAAATCACTATTTTAACCATTTATTGTCAAGCATCAAATACATCTCCTTGTTCCGAGTTTTATACCCTAAAAAGTAGCAGCTCTTTAAAAAAGATGGATTTCGCTTGACCAGCCCCTAAAAAATACCAGATCGCCGATTTCAAACCCTAAAAAATAAGACGATCACCACTACCAGCCGAATATAGGAAGAACACTCCCCACAGGGAAGAGGCACTCGTGTGTTTGACGTATTAGGGAACTGAAAGCAATGTATTTCTGGTATTTGATCAGTACCAGGCGATGGCAGCTTTAGCTGCTGTTCCTGCCACTGCCATTATTATGTTCCAAACGGAAGTGCATTCGTGCATTCGCAAGTGACATTGTTCTGGCTGTTGAGCGAGAACATGAACTCCCAGTCTGAAAGGACAAAGTGAGTCAAGAAGGAAAAAAGGGAAATCTAACAAAAATAATTATATCTGGAGTATGGGGATAAAGAGGCCGAACGGGACTGGAACAATTAGCTACAAATGTACTTTTTTATACCTCTTAATCACCCGGCCTGTTCTTAATCAATCCAAGGCCTGATTTTATACCTAACTGAGCATTTGCCCATATAAAGGTAATTCATATTTAAATATTACAAAATACGTAGTATAACTGTGAGTTGGCGTCTTACACCTTGGACTATTTTGTTGATGTTTTTTCACGAATAAATGTGCCTCCTAACCGTTTTTCCCACGAATATATGTTTTTATTTGTTCGAAAGAAACATAATAACGGCGAAGATAATTACAGGTTATTTCATGGTTTTCTATGGAATACGGGCAAATATTTCACGAGAAATTTGTATTATTTAGTATACAACGAGCCTTTAGGCGAGTTGTATACCAAAATAATATGAATTTCGAGTTAAATTTTCGCCAGTATTCCATAGAAAACCATGAAATAACCATATTATCCTATAAATAACAAATTTACAAAAAGTTTATCACGAAAACAAAGTATATTACCGGAAGGTAGTCTGCAAGTTTTCTTGGCGGAAAACACAAATTTCGAGTGGCGGCCGCGCACACGTCTGCAGACTAATTATGTATTCAAAATGGTGAATTCTTATTGGCTGATAAAGAAATGGCGCGAAATTTCCTGCATTTTGATTGGCCTTGACCTAGCCATGAAATACCGCTCTGTATTTCATAGAAAAACCATGAAATACCGCCCTGTATTACATAGTAAAGCTGAGCTCTGATTGGCTGAAATATAATATTTATAGGATAATAGTCTGTATCGTTCATTCATGCGTTCAGTGTTCGCAAGAAGGTACATTCAGTGTCTGACAATTAAACTTGGTCCTATAAATAGCGGGGCAATTGGCTCCTGCTCCGTATCACGTCAGTGAGACAAATGAAACCTTGTTGCAAGTATCTTTAAAACAACTGAGCCATTTGTTTAGTATTGCAGCTTAAACAAGGCAGAGAAATTGCGTTTTCTTATAGTTTCAATTGAGAATTTGGCTTGGAAAAACGGGGAAATAGTTTGGAAGAGGTTATTGTTTAAATTACAAAAAATATATTCGTTCTTTTTGTATCGATGTGTTTGACTCAGTTTTAAAATATTCCTTACAAGGAAACTAATAGGCCTTTTGCATCAATTGATCACGTGACGATTTTCCCATAGCAACGCCTTGTGTGGAGGGCAAGCCATTCTAACTTTCCTTGACAACAGAGAGAGCGTGGGAGACGCGAACGTGAAACCTCAATACTAAAAGTTCTGCCGGTTCCTTTGTTATTCGTTTTCAGCTCAAATTTATCATAACTATTTAGCTTTAAATCCTAAAGTTCAGTGTTAGAGGATTTTAAGAGCCGTAAGACGATCAGAAATAGCTTTCTGAAGCCAAAACCGAACCGGACTCTGCGAATACTCGCAACATGATGGCGGCCTCAACAGACGGTAAGAACTGAGCTGACTTCGGGAATGCACTTTTCTTCCACGCTTTAAATCGTTTTTATGTTCTAGAAAAATTATCTGATGACAGGAGATGTATCTATTTAATACTCTACCATAGCCGAGGAGATGCTAGGAGACGCTGGTGTTGTATAAACTGGAACGCGATACCACTGTTGCATGTGTGCCACAAATATGCAGTGGTGATTCACGCTATAACGATGGACTTTCCTTTCATCGCAAAAATTCCCCGGTAAAGACATGGGATTAAGGTCTCAGTGGATCACCAAAATACGAAGTAACGAGGGGCTTTATTTCAAGATTACAGACTCTAGTGTTGCTGGTGATTTGAAAAAAAAAGAGAACCTGTCACATAGGAAAACCAGCTACTCAACAACCTATAATATCAGGTTGTTATTCGTACATCAGTTTATAATATCTCTGTAGCCTGTAACGCGTTCAGATACATCATTCTCCTGTCATCACATATTTTTTCTAGAACATAAAGACGATTTAAAGCGTGGAAGAAAAGTACATTCCCGAAGTCAGCTTCTTACCGGCGCCAGCTGTTGTCTCATGTTGCGAGTAACTCGCAGAGTCCGGTTCGGTTTTGGTTTCAGAAAGCTATTTCTGATCGTCTTACGGCTCTTAAAATCATCTAACACTGAACTTTAAGATTTAAAGCTAAATAGTTATGATAAATTTGAGCTGAAAACGAATAACAAAGGAACCGGCAGAACTTTTAGTATTGCGGTTTCACGTTCGGGTCTCCCACGCTCTCTCTGTTGTCAAGGAATGTTAGAATGGCTTGCCCTCCACACAAGGCGTTGCTATGGGAAAATCGTCCCGTGATCAATTGATGCAAAAGGCCTATTGTTAACATTTACCTGTGCCTGATTTTATGATAAACTCTCTCCCAGGTACGGACATGATAACGGTCGAACTCTTAAGATCTGCCCAAGATCTCTGTGCCTCAGGAATGAAGCCGATGGCAGCTTGTAACAGTCGTCGAGTTACAGCCTGGGTGTAACTTTCGTTAGACCAGTTGCCTTCGTTGCCACAGTGCTGAAGCAGTATTAAACCAAGCTGTCGTGGAGTAATCTTGTCCACGCAGGTGACGTCATAGATACCCTAAGAAGTGCAAGATCACGGGCAATTGAAATCATACTTCTAGCTAGAACTATGATTTCAATAGCCCGGTGAGTATTCGAAACTTACCGCTGCAAGCGATAAATTCAAACACATTTACTCAGCTTTATCTGTCTCGTGGCGCACTTCTTTGTTCAAGAACTTCGGAGATGTAGCGCGGAACTCGCATGTACATGGTGTGAAATTTAAGTAATATTTTGATCTCAAACCCCTACTATACTGTTACAATCCACGTCTGGTTCTTTTACTTAATCTTTACAGCACGAGGTCCGCTACATCTCTCCTTATTTCTTAATCTTTTGAGGCCGCGATTGCTAAATCGAGCCCCTATTTTATACTCTATACTTGATCAATGTTACGTAATGTAATTGTTATGTAATTGTCATTTCTTGCTCAGCAAACATTTGAGTTATGTGCATTCTTAAACTAAACTAAACAATCGCTATTCAGCCGTAACATTACCCCCTTCCACTTAGACTGTCCGTCCCGGACAGAAAACTTGTGCACATAGCTTAGTATTTTTTTTTACTTTGACTTTTCTCCTGAATGCATCTTATCTGCTTCATAATCTAATCTTCGTCCATTTGGTGACGCCCTAAAATTAGGATTCCGAATTAATGCATCCGCCCTAAAAATAGGGTGTACGCCCTAAAAATAATTCCTTAATTAATTCAATGGACAATAGGATTGTGACGTCATGTGAATTAATGCATACGCCGCAGGTACGCCGCAATTCTGGCGGCGTACGCCCCAAAAAGGAGGCTAATTCGCCTCTCTTCCCACTACTGACATATCAGAAGACAGTAATAAATTATTCATAAATGCAAATAGTTCAACAAACTAGGTTTCAGTTTTGAAAAAAAATGTCAAAGTTGTATTTAAAGAAACGATTGTTGATTGAAGCAGTATTAAGCCAAGCTGCCGTGGAGTAATCTGGTCCACGTAGATGACGTCATATACATCCTGTGGTCAAGAGGGGCCGGTAAGGTTTTAGTTTAATCAAACTCTGACACCATAAGTGATCCTCAGGAAGGTACAGCAAAGCCGCAACGGGCAAATTTCACAATGATGGAAACTAATTTAAGTCGTTCATCATAAATATTTTAATACATAGTTTAGCCCCAGTCTTCCTGGATAGGATACTTAGAACTATACTTACACGTTTTTGCAATTCTAAAATGTAATTCTAAGTCTTTTCTTTGTAATTCTAAGTCTTCTATCTAACATTATAGTTAATTAAAATATTAAATTTTGTCGGATTCTCAGTGGATAACATTGATAAAGTGAAGATATTTCAACGCCACAAGCAAGGATTTTGACGCACTTATTTCGTGTGGTAACACTGAGACTGTGGTAACACTTGAAATATGTAATGCTATTTCGAGCATTCTCCGTGATATCTTTCAAAACAATAAAATAAATAGTAAAATGCCATGTATTTTAATCGTTAAGACAATTTTGTGTTTTGGGAAGATACTGAAGAGGCAGTTATTTTCAGTATGGTATATGATATCATGTTGGAACGCAGGACTAAAATACTGATGAGACAATCCATGATGCAGTGGCACCTCTACAAATATAATGTGGCCATGGTGTCTAGACATAACATAGCTGATTTAAACAACTGGCACTATCACTTGTGAAAGACCGAAGAGGTATGGGAGCCGCTCCCACACAGAAAATAATAGGCGCCAAGGTTTGGCTCGGTAAAATTGAGCAGCAATGGAGTCAGGTGACTGGCACCATATAAGCTTTAGCACTGCTAGGGATTAGCTAGTGTTGTATCCAGCATTTGACTCCTCAAACTTGTTTTAATTAATTTAACGCACTGTTAGCCCATTCCTTTTCAGAAGGAAAGGAAAGTTCTATATTTAACCAGCCCGTTCAGTCTAACCAACTGCTCTTCCAGGAGACCGACGTTGCACAACTTTACCCCTTCTCTGACAGAGCTTCCAGTTAAGGGAATTCAAAGCAATACAAGCTACTCGGATTAGAGAAGAGTCGGTACAGATGTGTCGGTCCGCGGCAAGAATCGAACTCCCGACCGCCTGCTCAATATGCCGTGCACTATCCGGCATTTCGCCACACACACTAACCCATTGCGCCACACACACTAACCCATTGCGCCACACACACTAACCATTGCACCACACACACTAACCCATTGCGCCACACACACTAACCCATTGCACCACACACACTAACCCATTGCGCCACACACACTAACCCATTGCACCACACACACTAACCCATTGCACCACACACACTAACCCATTGCGCCACACACACTAACCCATTGCGCCACACACACTAACCCATTGCACCACACACACTAACCATTGCACCACACACACTAACCCATTGCGCCACACACACTAACCCATTGCGCCACACGCACTAACCCATTGCGCCCACCCACTAACCCATTGCACCACACCCACTAACCCATTGCGCCACACACACTAACCCATTGCGCCACACGCACTAACCCATTGCGCCCACCCACTAACCCATTGCACCACACCCACTAACCCATTGCGCCCACCCACTAACCCATTGCGCCACACACACTAACCCATTGCGCCACACCCACTAACCCATTGCGCCCACCCACTAACCCATTGCACCACACCCACTAACCCATTGCGCCCACCCACTAACCCATTGCGCCCACCCACTAACCCATTGCGCCCACCCACTAACCCATTACACCACACACACTAACCCATTGCGCCACACACACTTCTTAGTGGTTGTGAATGGGCGTTTCTACTGATATAGGAAAACAAATTTCTAACATCATTTTATTTCAAGCATGGGTATAACAATGATAATTTGAAAACATTGTTTAATTGCAACAACAAAAATTGTATAATAATTGTGCCTCCCCTGATGTCATGTAATTAGCATTTTGGATATAAAAACCTCATTAACTCAGCGGCACAGCATTCAAAGCAACATATATTGTACCATTCTACTATTCACTTGAAGAACTGATATCTAAAATAAAAAAATGAGGTTCATAGGCACTTTAAACTAAGATTGTTTTTGTATTTGATTGTTACTGAGTAAATGCAGTTTTATATTTATTAACAACTGTTCAAAGTTCTCTTGAAATTTGTTTTATATCATCACTGAATGCAGTTCTCAATTCGTAGTGTCGTGATTTACATACATTAGGGTATTCCCCTAGTCTATTGGGGAAATTTCCCTTTGAATATTTAAAAAAATGGCTGTAGTCGTTCTGAGTAAGCAGAGCTGTACCGGCAACTGTAGCACACTACTCAGTAGCCACACTTTTATTGTTATTTTGATACATGTTTTAGACCCGGTCTTCCTGGAGAGGAGACATAGAACTGTACTTAGACTTCTTTTGCAATTCTAAGTCTCCTATTCAGCATTATAGTTACTTAAAATATTAAATTTTATCCAATTCTCAGTGGATATCATTGATATCATGGACGACTTAATCAATGATATCTCTGATGATAGCGAATACGCTTTTTCTCTGTCCAGAGCTCTTCCGTTTGGAACGGTATAATACGTTTTTCGTTTCGCCGGAATTGATCATTTTGCGGTCATGAATAGTCATGTGATGTTCGAAAGAAGCAAAACATATTAGCTGGCTGTACCTCTGTAGTCCCTCGACAGAAACACTCTTATACTAATGTTTTCAAAAACATCTTGACTCGATAACTGTTCATACAGATACAGAAAACGAACCAATTGTAGCCGGGCAAATTGAATTTTGATAGCAAATATTTTAAGATGTTCATAATAAGAAACTATTTCATTTGTGTGGTTTCCTTTCAAGCACATTCGCACTCGCCCATTGCACCACGCATCAACCCATTGCACCAGACACACCAACCCATGGCACCACCCACACCAACCCATGGCGCCACACACACACACCAATCCATGGCGCCACGCCCACCAACCCATGGTGCCACGCCCACCAACCCATCGCGCCACGCCCACCAACCCATGGCGCCACGCTCACCAACCCATGGCGACACGCCCACCAACCCATGGCGCCACGCCCACCAATCCATGGCGCCACGCCCACCAACTCCTGGCGCCACGCCCACCAACCCCTGGCGCCACGCCCACCAACCCATGGCACCACGCACACCAACCCATGGCGCCACACACACCAACCCATGGTTTGAACTAACTTGGAATTAATCTTATTTTGGTAAACTTGCCTGAGACGCTAGAAAAAAATGAGTTCTATATCCCTCAAGCGGTCAGGCAGACTAAGCTGCCAGGACTTCCCGCTGGATGAACCAACTGGGGATATAGAACTAACTTGAAATCAATCTTTTTTTGGTAATTTAAAACTTGCCAGAGTCGCTAGAAATAAATGATTTCTATATCCCTGAAGCGCTCAGCCAGACTAAGCTGCCAGGAATTCCCGTTGGATGAACCAACTGGGGATATAGAACTAACTTGAAATCAATCTTATTTTAGTAAACTTGCCGGAGACGCTAGAAACAAAATGAGTTCTATATATATCCCTGTAGCGCTCAGGCAGACTAAGCTGCCAGGACTTCCCGCTGGATGAACCAACTGGGGATATAGAACAAACTTGAAATCAATCTTATTTTAGTAAACTTGCCAGAGACGCTAGATAGAAATGACTGAGTTCTATATCCCTGAAGCGCTCAGGCAGATTAAGCTTCCAGGACTTCCCGCTGGATGAACCAACTGCGGATATAGAACTAACTTGGAATCTATCTTATTTTGGTAAACTTGCCTGAGACGCTAGAAAAAAATGAGTAATATATCCCTCAAGCGGTCAGGCAGACTAAGCTGCCGGGATTTCCCGCTGGATGAACCAACTGGGGATATAGAACTAATTTGGAATCAATCTTATTTTGGTAAACTAGCCTGAGACGCTAGATAGAAATGACTGCATATATATGAGTTCTATATCACTCAAGCGCTCAGGCAGACTAAGCTGCCAGGAGTTCCCGCTGGATGAACCAACTGGGGATATTGAACTAACTTGGAATCAATCTTATTTTGTTGAACTTGCCGGAGACGCTAGAAAAAAATGAGTTCTACATCCCAGAAGCGCTCAGGCAGACTAAGCTGCCAGGACCTCCCGCTGGATGAACCAACTGGGGATATAGAACAAACTTGAAATAAATATTATTTTGGTAATTTAAAACTTGCCAGAATGAGTTCTATATCGCTGAAGTGCTCAGGCAGACTAAGCTGCCAGGACTGGGGATATAGAACAAACTTGAAATAAATATTATTTTGGTAATTTAAAACTTGCCAGAATGAGTTCTATATCGCTGAAGTGCTCAGGCAGACTAAGCTGCCAGGACTTCCCGCTGGATGAACCAGCTGGGGATATAGAACTATAAACTTGAAATCAATCTTATTTTAGTAAACTTGCCGGAGACGCTAGAAAAAAATGAGCTCTATATCCCTGAAGCGCTCAGGCAGACTAAGCTGCCAGGGCTTCCCGCTGGATGAACCAACTGGGGATATAGAACGAACTTGAAATAAGTCTTATTTTGGTAATTTAAAACTTGCCAGAGTCGCTAGAAAAAAATGAGTTCCAGATCCCTGAAGCGCTCAGGCAGACAAAGCTGCCAGGACTTCCCGCTGGATGAACCAACTGGGGATATAGGACTAACTTGAAATCAATCTTATTTTGCTAATTTAAAACTTGCCAGAGTCGCTAGAAATAAATGATTTCTATATTATCCCTGAAGCGCTCAGCCAGACTAAGCTGCCAGGAATTCCCGTTGGATGAACCAACTGGGGATATAGAGCTAACTTGGAATCAATCTTATTTTGGTAAACTAGCCTGAGACGCTAGATAGAAATGACTGCATATATATGAGTTCTATATCACTCAAGCGCTCAGGCAGACTAAGCTGCCAGGAGTTCCCGCTGGATGAACCAACTGGGGATATAGAGCTAACTTGGAATCAATCTTATTTTGGTAAACTTGCCTTCGACGCTAGAAAAAAAATTAGTTCTATATCCCTGAAGCGCTCAGGCAGATTAAGCTGCCAGGAATTCCCGCTGGATGAACCAACTGG
Organism: Actinernus sp. WN-2022; assembly: GCA_030867875.1. Taxonomy (NCBI): domain Eukaryota; kingdom Metazoa; phylum Cnidaria; class Anthozoa; order Actiniaria; family Actinernidae; genus Actinernus; species Actinernus sp. WN-2022. The sequence continues at coordinate 5,558,733 of JAOWCC010001589.1, read as the reverse complement.
GGATATAGAAAGAACTAACTTGAAATCAATCTTATTTTAGTAAACTTGCCGGAGACGCTAGAAACAAAATGAGTTATATATATATCCCTGCAGCGCTCAGGCAGACTAAGCTGCCAGGACTTCCCGCTGGATGAACCAACTGGGAATATAGAACAAACTTGAAATCAATCTTATTTTAGTAAACTTGCCGGAGACGCTAGATAGAAATGACTGAGTTCTATATCCCTGAAGCGCTCAGGCAGATTAAGCTTCCAGGACTTCCCGCTGGATGAACCATCTGCGGATATAGAACTAACTTGGAATCTATCTTATTTTGGTAAACTTGCCTGAGACGCTAGAAAAAAATGAGTAATATATCCCTCAAGCGGTCAGGCAGACTAAGCTGCCGGGATTTCCCGCTGGATGAACCAACTGGTGATATATAGAACTAATTTGGAATCAATCTTATTTTGGTAAACTAGCCTGACACGCTAGATAGAAATGACTGCATATATATGAGTTCTATATCACTCAAGCGCTCAGGCAGACTAAGCTGCCAGGAGTTCCCGCTGGATGAACCAACTGGGGATATAGAGCTAACTTGGAATCAATCTTAATTTCGTAAACTTGCCTTCGACGCTAGAAAAAAAATGAGTTCTATATCCCTGAAGCGCTCAGGCAGATTAAGCTGCCAGGACTTCCCGCTGGATGAACCAACTGGGGATATAGAACTAATTTGGAATCAATCTTATTTTGGTAAACTTGCCTGAGACGCTAGATAGAAATGACTGAGTTTTATATCACTCAAGCGCTCAGGCAGACTAAGCTGCCAGGAGTTCCCGCTGGATGAACCAACTGGGGATATTGAACTAACTTGGAATCAATCTTATTTTGGTAAACTTGCCGGAGACGCTAGAAAAAAATGAGTTCTACATCCCAGAAGCGCTCACGCAGACTAAGCTGCCAGGATCTCCCGCTGGATGAACCAACTGGGGATATAGAACAAACTTGAAATAAATATTATTTTGGTAATTTAAAACTTGCCAGAATGAGTTCTATATCGCTGAAGTGCTCAGGCAGACTAAGCTGCCAGGACTGGGGATATAGAACAAACTTGAAATAAATATTATTTTGGTAATTTAAAACTTGCCAGAATGAGTTCTATATCGCTGAAGTGCTCAGGCAGACTAAGCTGCCAGGACTTCCCGCTGGATGAACCAGCTGGGGATATAGAACTATAAACTTGAAATCAATCTTATTTTAGTAAACTTGCCGGAGACGCTAGAAAAAAATGAGCTCTATATCCTGAAGCGCTCAGGCAGACTAAGCTGCCAGGGCTTCCCGCTGGATGAACCAACTGGGGATATAGAACGAACTTGAAATAAATCTTATTTTGGTAATTTAAAACTAGCCAGAGTCGCTAGAAAAAAATGTGTTCCAGATCCCTGAATCGCTCAGGCAGACAAAGCTGCCAGGACTTCCCGCTGGATGAACCAACTGGGGATACAGAACTATAAACTTGAAATCAATCTTATTTTAGTAAACTTGCCGGAGACGCTAGAAAAAAATGAGCTCTATATCCCTGAAGCGCTCAGGCAGACTAAGCTGCCAGGACTTCCCGCTGGATGAACCAACTGGGGATATAGAACGAACTTGAAATAAATCTTATTTTGGTAATTTAAAACTTGCCAGAGTCGCTAGAAAGGACTTCCCGCTGGATGAACCAACTGGGAATATAGAACTAACTTGGAATCAATCTTATTTTGGTAAACTTGCCGGAGACGCTAGATAGAAATGACTGAGTTCTATATACCTCAAGCGCTCAGGCAGACTAAGCTGCCAGGACTTCACGCTGGATGAATCAACTGGGGATATAGAACATAGTCCAGCTGTTATCGATCAAAAAAATTATGAATTGTTCAATTTGATGATAAAAGCACTAAACTTTGCCAGATTACTAACATCCCTAAGAACAATATTTTTTGATATGGAGCCACCCCACATTCACTACTGGAGTCTAGTACTGCGCATGTCATAAAATACCCAACATGGAAACGAGGCTGAAAATATAAACCTGCTTAAACTCCTTTTTTGAGGAAAGTTTGTCTAGAAAACAAACTAATATCTAATATTGACAAACGAGGCATTCGCTTTGCTCTGAAACTTTAAATGTTGTCACGTGACCTTCTTCCTGGAAACTGACAGGGTGATGCGTGGGATACCTGTGGCTAGAGCTTTCAGATACAACTTTCCAGTGTTTTTGAGTCAAAATTGTTACCTCTTTGATTTTTTTTTTTTAACAAATAAAACTTCATCACAGCTACAATTTACTAATGACCGGAATACTGCGCATTCCCTGACATAGCGCTGCATGAAAACGAGGCCGAACCAAATATTTAACTCCTGTAGAGCATCATAAATGTTTTTCGTTTCATTTAGTTACTTCTTGTTTCTAATTATCAAATAGTCCTTGTCAGTCTCGTGACTTCCAACTGATTCCAATTGCTGGCTTTCACGTGACGTCATGGCCGCCATGTTGGTGTACCTTTAACAATAGATTCCTCGTTAGCTTCTTTTGTTAGGTACACCAACATGGCCGCCATGCCCTTTGTCATTGGAATCTCTGGGGATTGAGTGAAAGCCAGCAATTGCTGGTTTTCACTCAATCCCCAGAGATTCAAATGACAAAGGGCATGGCGGCCATGTTGGTGCCCCAACAAAAGAAGCTAACGAGGAATCTATTGTTTAAGGGCACCAACATGGCGGCTATGACGTCAAGTGAAAACCAGCAATAAGGTAACTTGAAAATGACAAATGAGAATTTAATGTCTTAATTTAAAAAAAAACAATATTAAGACTTAACGTTTGCTCTAAGAGCATAGAAGCTCCTCTAGAGAGCTTATGTTAAAGAAATTACAATGATATAACCGCTTCTTGGTGATTATTAGATCTGAACTAAAGAATTTATCACAAGTAAAAATATTTATGTATACCGTGTAGCATAAAAATTTTGCGGGAGTTTTTTGCAGATTGGCGGTTTTTCGTGTTTTGCAGGAACATTTTTCTTGCGATTCGAGATGACTGCTAGCTCATGCTGTGGTTTAAACCTTCGAAGTACATGCAGGCACACTTTTTAATAGATAAGTGTGCTATCATATGGTTAAATCGTGATGGCTGTAAGAATAAATTTACGTGGTCTTCTAAGCCGGGTTCTTCCAATACAATGGCACCTCGATATAACGAAGTGCCAAGGGACTGGAGAACTATAATACTGGCCAGGGTTTCGTTATATCGGGGTCAAAATCCATACATTTACTATTACTGGGTGCAAAAAAATAACTTCGTTATATCGGGGTCTTCGTTAAATCGGGGTACGTTATATCGGGGTTCCACTGTATAGCGGTTGATTAAGGTTGATTACTGGGTGCAAAAAATTAAGTTCGTTATATCGGGGTCTTCGTTAAATCGGGGTACGTTATATCGGGGTTCCACTGTATAGCGGTTGATTAAGGTTGATTACTGGGTGCAAAAAAATAAGTTCGTTATATCGGGGTCTTCGTTAAATCGGGGTACGTTATATCGGGGTTCCACTGTATAGCGGTTGATTAATGTTGATTACTGGGTGCAAAAAATTAAGTTCGTTATATCGGGGTACGTTATATCGGGGTTCCACTGTATAGCGGTTGATTAAGGTTGAGATATCTAATGACTGAAATACAGTCAACCTGCTCAATAAGAACATCGAAGCCTGGACATTAGACGTCACTATCATTCAAGTTCACAGTAAGAAACACTGAAGAAACATTCTTGTTACATTATTGATAACTGAGCCTAAATAAAATTGAATTCGTTTAGCCATAATTTTTCATCGGTTTGGATGTCTAAGAGATTTCTATGAAGTAACGAGCACGCATGCTTTTGATAATAGTCATAATGAAAATAGGGCAATTTATTAGGACGGCACTCGGGTTCTGCATGACGAAGCTGAAAAGGTCGTGTTAAAAGTTACTAGTTTAAATGCTCCATGCCAAGCAAGCAGAAAACTGGATATGAACGTTTAATTATAGATTCAGTTTCTTCGGATAAACCATGCATATATACCCATATATGCGCTATACGGGTATGTGCCGCCAAACAGGGTATGGTTTTCAGCTACTTCAGTCTGGAACAATCTGAAACATGGTCTTAATCTCGCTCTCCGGTCAGTTTTATCATCGGCAAGTGGACCTTATAAAATGTTTCTTATTCGAATCGGCGCCAAGTCATCGCTTAACGTCTAACACACGGTACAGTTTTCACATGTTTTTGTCTGGAACAGGTCTCAAATGAAAGCTTGAAATCTCCGCTTCGATCGTAGCACTGGTGACAATAATTACTGTCTGAGGGAGGGTGAAGGAGGTTCTTTCGTTTGCGAAATATTAGGCACGAGTCTCCCGAAAAAGAACGCCCGTCCAAGTTGGCGCATGGTCACGAAAACTGATGCCGATCTGTCGACCTTTTGTGCCCGGCGTTACCCTGGATCAGAGGTTGGAAACCGCCTCTCCTAGATCACATTAGCTTCTCCTTTCTCACATCAACGATGCGGCTGCAACCTCTGGCCGCCCGTTGTAGGCGATTGTTTTTCTAATCCCATTAAGTGTTTGAATAAGCCAATTAGAGAACGCGTTATATCATCAGAGTCAGATCGAGACCCTGGCACGCTGATTGGCTGAACTTCTAAAACGTCTTGTGATTAGTTGACCCTCTCACACATGATCATGTGACTTGAAAACCGGTTTGTAAAGCCGTCACGACCCTTTTTGTTTAGGGTCGTGACGGGTGATGAGCCATGCAGCTTCGAGCTCGTCATGTTATTTAAGTTTTAAAGCTTTTTGTGAGGTCTTTATTGACTTAGAACTAGTTTGAATGGAAGAATTACGAGATAAGTATAAAATTAAGTCATTTCAGGAGAAATCTGGTAAGCAGAGGAAGCTTAAATTCGAAGAGATCGATATCGAAATTTACAAGCCGTCAGCTCGCTGTGCCGCCTTCATCACCTCGGAAGCTAATATTCTTCATTGGGTGAAATCATTACACGACCAGTATTACGAACCTTTGAAAGAAAGCGATGTCTACGATATTTCGTGGATCGACCATCTTAACAAAGCCGCAACATAATAATAATAATAATAATAATCAACTTTATTTATAGAGGGTAGACACATAACAGTATTACAACTGAAAAACCAGTGGCCCTCCTACAATTAATATCACAAAATATAAAAACTCTGAAAAACAATTACAAAATATATTATAATTAATTTATGAGCAAGCTAAAAGACAATCGTATCAATATTGGAACTATATGTACAGTGTATCTATATTAAAATGGTAAAAATGTGACGCCAAAGGCAGAGCTAATATTTAAATAGTAAAATGTTCTATATCCTTATAAGTAGCAATAAAATATTCGAACATAGCTTTCTTGAAACTACCTAGACTCGGTTTTCTTTTTATTTCATTTGGGATCGTATTCCAGAAACGTGTAGTCGACACTACAAACGACCTCCCTCCCTCTGTCTCCCGTTTGAATCGGGGACAGACTAGGTTTAATTTTCCGTGTCTGCTGGTTCTCTCATTAATATCAGCATTCCGCATCAGCATCTGGGACATATACGATGGACAGTCCCCGTACAGCCGTTTATATACTAATAAGGATTTATTTATTTTTGCTTCATGGTAATATGGGATCCATCCTAGTTGTTTAAAAAGTTGGACACTATTCGCTCGTGCATCAGCACCAAGTATTACACGTGCTGCACGCTTCTGGAGTCTGAAGACATTCTGGATATTCTCTACAGAGCAGGAGCTCCACACGGTTGAAGCATACATCATTATCTGTTTGATCATTGCATTATAGTACAGTTTCCGTTGATCAAAGGGTAAAAAACGTCTAATTTTCCGCAGTACAGCAATTCGCAACTGACTTCGAAAGTATCGAACTGAAAATATTTCGCTCCAATGATACATCTGACTGGTTAGATGACAATGCCGCAACTAAACGGGAAGATGACAACAAGCCTGACAGTATGACTGGATGTTTGATGATTACGATCCATGTATACATTACTACTGGCGTTATTATGTTCCAGGGTACATGTTACGATACTTGGGTAACAAATGAATTTCCAAGACTCAAGGAAAAGGTAGAACATTCCTTACTCAATACAAGCGACAGTACTAGTGACACTTCTCTCGACCAAGAGATAGAAACCACCTACAACATGCTTAATGCTATATACGATCAAGCACACGTATCGAAGAAAACGAAAATAAACTACAAGAAACATCCTGCATCTTCTACTAATTCTACTGAAAATCAAAATCAAAATCAAGAATGTAATGAGAATATAACATGGGAAACACCAAAATCCACAAATGACACGCACAGGTTCTTTACGGGGCCTCTCAAGCCGAAGCCTAAATTCTGTTAATGAATTAAAGGCAATAGTATGTGGTCTGGAAGCAGAAATAACAGAGAGAAATAACGTATTATTGAACCTATCTAAACGTGAAGAACAATATAATGCAAGATTTAGTCACTTAGAAGATAAGCTCGTACAACAGGAAAACACGTATAAAACTGAACTCAAACTGCTAGCAGCACGTGTCATCGACCTAGAGGTGGAAAATGATCGGTTGACGACTGATGTCCTGAAGATGAAATCCGACTTCCAGTCTTTCAAAAAACAAACGAAACATGTCGAAAAGATGAAAGACAAGATTACGACTGCAAATACAACGCAAACAGACCCAGAAACCGAATCCGCAGCTACTGACACAAACGACGATGAAAATGCAACACAGAATCAACGATCCAGAACGGATGTTAGAGAAAGTACATCGGAACTTTCAATATATTCTCATGTTAATAGATTCTCCCTACTAAATGAAGAAGTGATTGACATTCCCAACAATACAACGACTCAGAAGCAAGCAACGTCCTCGCAACGTTCGAACGTAATCAGCACTGACGATAACATACCAGAAGACATCTTACGCAATCAACGGAAACAAATTACCATAGAAGTGATAACAAAGCTGATGTTATTCTTTTAATGGACTCAAATGGAAAATTCATTAACCCAAAGAGGCTTTGCCCAAACAAATCTGTTAATCGTCACTTTTGTCCTACGATTTCAACTGCGATAGAAGTACTAAATTCAACTGATCTTGGACAACCCTCCCATATAATTATACATACTGGGACAAATGATATCGAACACACGTCTATTGACAATTGTATTGAACACTTTCAAACTCTAATTGACATTGCTGCTCAAAAATACCCAACTTCAAAAATACTAGTATCCACTCTACTCAAACGCCAAGACAACGAAGATCTACCCCGTTCTCAATTCAACACGAAACTTCGCGCGCTTCATCTCTGTACACCCTAATATCCACTTCATAAATAATGATAATATCACAGAAGACATGCTTCACGACAATAAACATCTCAAGCGAATGAAAGTAGGAGTTCTGGTAGCAAACTTCAAAGACGCTATTTATAATAGGATTAGCAACAGAAGGTCACCAGTAAAACCACTAAGACCAGAAATCCGACGACCGGAACCCCAACAAATCTACCATCTACCAATGCACTGACCTACACCCATCTATTCCTTCTCATCATACTGTAGTGAGACCAACACAACCCTCTTCTCCATCTGTATTCCACCGAGATTCGCGTTCGTATGCTGACGCTGTGGTTAAGGGAAAGGAACAAGACCAAGTGCTTCCTAATATGGATAACGGTATCATAATGAAATTATTTCAAATATATGAAATGATTCGTCAGGCATAACTACCAAATCAACTATATTATTTCTTAATTCTTCCTTTCATTTCTTTTGTTCTAGTCTATTTAATCTTATACATTTAATATGTGTTTTCACGGGTCTAAAACACCTGTACCACATCTTTTAAAGCTGAGTTGTTGGAACATAAACGGACTCGGAAAAAGGTCTAGTTCTGAAACTAAATTGAGTAATAATGATTTTTTAAATAACATTAAAAACTGTGATTTTATAATCCTTTCAGAAATTTGGGGGCACGAAATTATAGACCTCCCAGGTTTTGATATCATTGCCATTAACCCTCCTAAAAAAATGAATGCTAGAAAATCTGGTAGATTCTCAGGAGGTGTATTGATTGCTATTGCATCCTATCTTAAAAAAGGTGTAACTTTGATTAAGAACTCTTCCGATTATATTTGGTGTAAACTTGATAAGACATTCTTTCACTTAACTGATGATATTTTCTTATGTGCTTGTTATATACCCCCGTATGATTCTCCATACCATAACCCCGACGTTTTTTCAAATTTAGAAAACGACATAAACCAATTTCAGAGAGAGGGATCTGTTATAATAGCCGGGGACTTTAATGCTCGTACTGGCAATGCTGATGATTTTATAAATGCAGACAATTCACAATATATTCCAGGGGACTGTCTTCCCATACAGAAACACATATGTCCTAGAAAAAATTTAGACAGTCACATCAACAACCTTGGGAAATCATTATTAGAAATATGCAAATCCTTAGACTTACGGATTCTAAATGGAAGAATAAGAGGCGATTCCCTTGGGAGATTAACTTTTAACAGCCAAAAAGGATTTAGCACAGTGGATTACTTTATAGTAAGTCATGACTTACTTAATGCATTTGACAGTTTTACTGTGAAACAACCCACATTCTTATCAGACCATTCTCAACTCATTAGTTGGCTGAAAACGTCATTACCGCCTCCGGTTATCGAAAATAATAAAGTAGTCTTATTCGATCTTCAATTTATATGGAACTCTGACTCTAAAGATAAGTTCATTGAATCTTTGCAATCTCCTGACATACAGCAAAAGATTCGTGATTTCGAGAACACAAATTTTAGTTACACTTCTAATGTTGTGAATAATGCAGTCTCCCAATTTAATAACATCATTGAGTCTGCCGCTAAAACATCTTTACAACTAGTACGTGTTAAATATAATAGTAAACACGATCGTCCCAAGCATGGTTTGACAAAGACTGTAAAGACCTGCGCCTAATATATAAAAGGACTGCAAATAAGCTACATAAATCTCCTTTAGATAATCATATAAGGAAAGAATACCATGATATTAATAAACAGTACAAAAACTTATTACGACATAAAAAGATGAAATTTTCTGATGATAATATTCATTCATTAATTAGAGAGAAAGACCCCAAACAATTTTGGTCCAAACTTAAGTCATTAAACAACGTAAACAATAATCCTCCTAATCAACCTATCCCTCTAAATGACCTACATTGTATATAACCATTTTAGTGTTTTGCACTCAAGCGTAGACGAAAAACACTATTCACAAACCCATCAGAACATAGGCGATACTGTTAAAAAAACTGACCCACTTGACCATATCAGTACCGATTTAGATAAGTTAATATCGAACTCCGAAATTAGAAAAGCTGTTAAAAAACTCAAAAATAAAAAATCACCTGGTACAGACAGGATTCGTAGCGAGATGTTGAAGTGCGGAATAAATATATTAATACAGGTATTATCTAAATTATTTAATCTTATCATTAAAACTGCACACTATCCAGATGTGTGGACCAAAGGATTAATTAGTACCATTTATAAATCAGGTGATAAATGGGACCCCTCCAATTACAGAGGCATTTGTGTTACTAGCTGCCTAGGAAAGTTATTCTGCTTCATCCTCAATAATAGACTATATGTACTTATGAAAAAACAGAACATTCTACATCCTTCTCAAATTGGATTCCTCCCGTGTAATCGAACTTCGGATCATATATTCTCCTTACGAACCCTAATTGATAAATATGTTATTAATGCGAACAAAGGTAAATTATTTTGTTGTTTCGTTGATTTCCGGAAAGCTTTTGATTCGGTATGGCATCCAGGTTTATTTACGAAACTATTGAATTATAATATGGGAGGGAAATTCTTCAATATCATCTCAGACATGTATGCAAAAACTGAATGTAGTATCAAATTAAGAAATAAGAGAACTAATTATTTCAAATTCAATAGAGGTGTTCGACAAGGGTGTGTTTTATCCCCACTCTTATTTAATTTATATTTGAATGAAATACCTTTTATCTTACAAAATACTCCTGAGCTTGACCCAGTTTCTCTACCAAATGGATCATCTCTAAATAGTTTAATCTACGCGGACGACCTTGTCTTAATATCTACTAGTGCTGCAGGTTTACAAAATACCATTAACACGTTACAATATTATTGTCAACAATGGATGTTAACCATAAATAAAAAGAAAACGAATACTGTAATTTTTCAAAAACAATGTCGCAAATCTAGTTTAGAGAAATACAATTTCTTCCTAAACGGTTCACATATTACGAATTCTCTCGACTACACTTACTTGGGGTCCACAATCTCCAGTAATGGTAGCTTCACAAAATCAAAAATAACCTCAACTGAGAAAACTAGACGTTCTATTTTTGGTACAAAGAGATATCTTGATTTTACAAAAATACCTATAAATATATGCAATAAGCTTTTTGATAGCTTATTTGCACCTATCTTATTATATAACTCTGAAATTTGGGGTGCTTATGATAGTATGAATTTTCATAAATGGGAATCAGACCCAATCGAACGACTCCACACTCAATTCTTTAAATATTATCTAGGATTAAATAAAAGAGCGCCCAACGTAGCATCTCGTAATGAGGTAGGTAGACTGTCTTTGAAATCTACAATTTATCGCAATATGTTACATTTTTGGTTACATCTCAAACAACTTCCTGATAATAGCATCGCTAAACAGTGTCTTCTTATCTCAAATGATTTAGCATCCTCCAATAAAACAAGTTTTATGTTATCAATAAATAAAATTTTAAACTTATTCGACGCACTTGATAATGGACAAGAACATAACATCGAACAATATACAACAAAATGTATACCTAAAGTAACGCAAAACATTGTTCATGAATCAAAATTACATCAATTAAAACTCATCGAAATAAACAGAAAACTCGAATTTTACTCGCTATTCAAGCATGATACCAGCAGCTCTATATATTTTAACCACATTAAGAATACGGAGCATAGAAGAATGCTTACGAAATTAAGATGTGGTAATCACAACCTCAGAATAGAAACCGGTAGACACTCCAACCCTAGAATCCCCCTCGAGCTAAGAACATGCCAACAATGTCAATCAAACTATATTGAGAATGAAATGCACTTCATATTTCACTGTGACCTATATAATAGAATTAGAAACCAATTCTTTGAAGACATGCGACTTGGGAGTGATTGGAGACGAATATCATTACCTTATGATTTGTTCGAATCCCAGTTTTATTAAAGTTAGAAACGAATTTATGACTGAGTTATTAAGTATTAATTCCTCTTTCTCGCGTTTTAATAAGAGAGAATTATGTTTATATATAATGTCTATGAAGGATGATACAATTGTAAAAGTTGTTGGTAAATATTGTTACAGTTTGCTTACAGTATTTAATAATAGTAATTTGAGATAGTTATGAATGTTATTTCATTGTACTTCGATTTATATTTAGTTTTATAAGAATTCCTATGTACCATTTCTGGTGTTTATATGGAATAAAGTTTACCTTATGTCAGAAATATAAACACTTTAGAAACTTAGATATCAAAGAAAAGACCCTATTTTTATTCAACAATATTGACCCTCTTATTTGCAAAAAAACTGGACATTTCATTTTTGAAGCCTTTCAGTTACGGAATCGGTTAATTACACCAAAAACAGTTTAATAATAAACTGAAACAATTACTCTTGTTCAATCATTTATTATATTATTATTGTAATTAGTTTATGAATAAATTTATTATATATATATAATTACATGTGTAATGTAGTGGCAATACCATTTATGTACATGGGAATGCTAATAAAAGTTGTTGTTGTTGTTGCATTAACGTGAGACGGTGTTGTTTATTTTGGTCAAAAGTATGTTTTAATAGAAATGGCTTCCGATGCGTTGCTTCTTGAAATCAGCTTAATTAAAGAGGTCTCGCTTCGCTACGCGCCTCTGGCACCAGGGTAGCCCGGCGTGTGCAAGGTCTTCCAGGAGAATATAAATACATACAGGATACACCGAGAGTAGAGCTAAATAACAACGAGGAAGAAAAGCCAAATCAAAGCTAAGAAAATGGGGAACGATACAAGCTTGGCGATTGTAAGTTGGTTTACTTGAATCACATGTCCATGATTTCAATTGCTAGATGCAATAAAACAAGTTCTCGAACGTCCTGCGTCTACAGTCGAGGTAAAGGTAAAGAAACTTCATCAAACGCAGTTTCAGTATCAGTTACTGTAGTTTAACTTCCATAGACTTATGGCTTTTGAAAATGTCCTTGCGATCGGAGAACACGTGAAGATCGTACCAAATGCAGCTTGAGGTCGAGACCGCTGTTGCGAAATGTTATGTAAACGGTAAAGGATTCTATATATTTCTGGACGATATCACACAGTTCGAATTCTCCAGGGCACCCAGCTTACAGATCAGTTCATATATTATATGCCACAAATTAAACTGAATAGAAGAGACTAGGAAGAGAGGAGAAGAGAGTAATTCTCACGAAGGATTCCTCACGAATAGTTGTTATAATTTGTTGGCGAGTCGATTCGCCGACGTCCCGAAAACGTACGTTTCTTTCGCAGTTTATCTGGGTTCAAAACGCACAAACGCCATCAAAACTATACCATTTGAAAGCTTAAAAGGTATACTTTAACAATATAAATGAATCTGTGATGCGCTGGAAAGATACGAAGAGAAATACAAGGAGAAATATATTTCGACTTGGCGGTTTGTTGTGAGCTGTAATCGTTGTTAAGGCACCGAAGCCGCCGAGTGAATCCCGCCGAGTCAGTTGAGAAAGCGTTTCTTTCGGACATAACCCCCATCAAAACTTGTACCATTTGAAAGCTATACTTTAATTGTAGCATTTGTAGAATCTGTGATGCGCTGGAAAGATATGAAGAGAAATATATTTCAACTTGGTTTGTTGTGAGCTGTTGTTGACGCTGGTTTCTATGGTATCTTGGCATTCTACAAATATCAGAAATTAATTACCAACATAATTGCTCTATTTATGCATGATTATATTAATAAACAGTTACCTCAAGCCTTTCAAAATTATGCAAAACCAGCCTCCAACATACATAACTATAATACTAGACATGCTTCAAAGAACTTCTTTGTCTTACCAGCCTCAACAAATTATGGAAAATTTTCTATTAAATCAACTGGTATTAAACTCTGGAATAATTTACCAACTAGCTCACGAGATCTCAAACGCTCAAAATTTAAAAGTCGCATAAAAAATAACTGTTTAATGGCCTACGTGTAAATTTTCATCTCCTTCACTTCACTTTACTTATGATGAAATTATGATTAATCAGATGATACAGCTTAATGGGGTGTTACTAAAACGAGTAACGCAGTAACGAGTAATGAGTAACGGAGTAACGGGAAAACGAGTAACGACCAAAAATTGCAAGAGGTAAAAAAATTTGAAAACGAGTAACGACCAAAAATTGCAAGGGGTAAAAAATAATAAGAATTCTTTACAGAAAATATTTACAGAAAATTTACGGATACCAAGATATGGTGATACGGTGATACAGTGATACGAAGGTCTCACATTTCCTTTAAAATTTTTAAAATGGGAAAAAATATTTTCCCACAGAAATATAGTTTTGACTAGCCTGAATTTCAGCCGTCTCCTGCGGTTCGTTCCTCCGAACCGGAGGAGACGGCTGATTTTGGTAGCAATTTTTCACATACCAAAAACTGTTAAAAAAGGAAGTTTTTAACCGGAAGTAAAAGGTTCTGTTTGATTGACAGCAGGTCAATAGCGCTGCGCGTGAGGTCTAAAAATAGATTGTCTGAAACGAGACCCCCCGCAAAACTCAGACAAACACACGCGGCTGTTTACAGTATTTCAGTGACTTTGAGAGTCGTGTTAGAACATGATTCATAGGTTTTTCGATCCAAAAAAGAAGAAATACCTGAAATAAGATTCCCAGTCATATCAGTAATGGTAACTACCAAGCACTGTTGCTGGGGAAGTGTAAGAGTGACTCTAGATGTATAAAAACCATAATAAATCGCTCAAAGAGATATACTCTCGGAGATGGAAGCATCGATTGGTACACCGCTAGCAGAGTTTCTCATCTTTTCTTAGTGCTTTTCCGTCCCAAAACTCAGTGAGAAATGTCAGCGTTGGATAAATGTTTTTACAGGAGACTTTAAAAGCACAGAATAATCACGTCGGGCATAAAGTACGTCAAAATCGGCATCAGTGAGCGTGGACAAATAATTAAAATTAACACCATTTCTTTACTTATAGTCTCAATTTGAAGAAATGTTGGTGACTTGTTAACAAAATGAAACTACATATTTTAGGTGTTTTATGTTAGTATGATGACGTTGTTGTGACGTCATAAGTGATGCCTCCTTTTTTGGTAAAATTCTCCCTTTAATAGATGTTACATACAGACTACACCATCAAAGGGCCTTCATGACACACATTCCTTTGGCGCAAATTTGAACGTTCTACGACTATTATAGCAAAAGTTATAGAGGAATGACTGTTGCTATGACGTCATATTTAGTGACGTCAGGTGTCATACCTAAATAAGGCTGCCTATTGTTAAAAAATCAAGAAAAGAAAATAATGTGGCTTTTGAGTGCCAGACTAGCGCATTTCATCACTAAAACTCGAAAATCACTCAAAGGATTTTTTTCTAAGGGCATGTATAAAAAAGTATGACGTCATAATGACGTTGCCGAAAATATGACTTCAATTTTAAGCCGGTTATGGACAAAAAATCAAAATTCAAAAAACATACGATTTTAGCCACCAACGTGTTTTATGATTGGACAAAATGTCATGCAACAATATTTACAACTCTAAAAATTGAATGAAGCGATGTTTTCATAAATGCTTTTGTGGTGTTTATTTCCCGTAACGACGAAGAAAGGCTGATTATACGGTAATGGGTAATTTATATAACCAATATTTCGGCTGGCACGGCCAACCTTCTTCAGGGTTTACAAGTGAACTGGCAAGAAAACGTTAAAAATTCACCCTCCAAGGTGATCCGGTATTATACTTCGTCCGTTGGTCCCTGCAGTTTTACAGTTTTGTTTATTTCCCGCCAAATTTTGGCGGGAAAATGGACAAAATTCAAACTTTCATAACTTTTGATTTCCTTAACCAATCGACATCGGATTTTCGATTCCTTCATTCTCATCACGAGTAGATTTTAACAATATACGACATTTCGTTTTTAGAGATAATGAACAGTTGCAAGAAACGTATTACAAATGGATAAATGACGTCATTGTGACGTCACGATGGTAGTAACATAGCTTAAAAAATCAGGTTATATTCCTTTTGCGATTCTACATCCTTCTACCAAAAGTCAATCGTCTGCATTGAAAACTTTTTAAAATATAGAACTGATGCCGTTTTTATGGTCGTTTGTGCCCACCGTGAATAACGAGACAAGTGCATTGAAATGCAAGGGGGAGTTTGTCTGAACTATACACTACCCGCCAGTAAACATAGCGAGAAGGAATTACAGTTCAACCATAGTTTACTTGAATTTATGGATTTGAAATAAAGTTTTGAAGCGAACTGACTCATGTACATCTACAATGCTTTGATTTATTTTACGAACACAAATGAAGTTTTAAAATCTCTTTCCGAAATGTCGCACGGAATGGGGAGTCTTGGTAACTGAGTGCGAGTCAGCGAGTCAGCGAGTCAGGGTGCGAGTCAGCGAGTCAGGGTGCGAGTCAGCGAGCCAGGGTGCGAGTCAGCGAGTCAGGGTGCGAGTCAGCGAGTCAGGGTGCGAGTCAGCGTTTTTTTATTATTTAAATGAAATCACCGAACACAACTAAATAAACTATTTATAGTGCGTGATGTGCATCATGAAACGCATGACCCCGGTTTTGACTCTATGAACGAGTGATATAGTACATCACTAATGGTTTTGTTTTGTTTGGCTATGGTTTCTAGGTTCGACTCTGTTTGTTTTTCTCCATTCTTTCGGAATCAGTATTCTCCAAATACAGAACAGAACCGAGAGTCTGAACTGAACCCGACAACAATAAGTCTTTTTTTTTCATACTCTGTCTTGTATTTACATGGAGTCTAGTAAATGTAATTGCCATAGTTAGAGTCAGTTGGGATACCAGAAGTAGCTTAGGAGAAAAAAAACTAATCGAGTCTGGTATCCTGGTATCCCGTCCTGCTTGTGACGTATTATCTATGTGCCGCGGGGGTGGAGGGTGTGTGTCGCAGATCGTGTTATTATCAAAATAGATTTGTACTCTAGTCGAGAGAGAGAGTTTTGTAATCGCGAGCGAGAGAAGCACAACATTTCAGTAAATTACAAATAAACGTGAATCAACCAGGAAACGTCTAAGCGTTTTCGACACGTGGCATTGGGTAAACAAATCAGCACTGATGAAGTACATAGATAAGTACTGAAGTACGAATTATTGGCGTCACGATGTATGGAACCTCAGTGCTTGGATGTGGGCAGGCGATCAAAATGCGGCAACAGAATGTCTTTTTTGACATAGTAGCTAAACAAACTGAACCCTAACTGCCTAAAAAATACTGAACCACGACCCTGACTGCACCCAAATTATACTCAAATCCTGACCCTGATCTGCCCAAATCAGGTCAAAACCTAGGCTCGGTTTCAGCCGTTGGGGTGTCATTTCTCCAAAGCCTCCCCCCACTAAGTGGGGAGAGGATCGCGGGCTCACCGAAACCCCCACGGCTGGAAACCGAGCCTAGTCAAAACCCTGACCCTATTAGACGTCAATCATTGTAATCTATGATTGAAATACATACGCGTTTCCTGTTAGTATAAGTAAATGGATTAATCTAATCAAATGATCAATTGTTCGAAAAGCGTCGTCCATCGCTTGTTTCCGTCACACGTCCCGACTTGAAATGTTCCGTATTTTGCATGCAATCTATCGGCCGGGGTATATATCCTACTGTGTTTTGAAAACAATTTAAAGAAGGGGCAATCAGGGTTTTTTTTTCCTCAAAAAAGGGGGCAATCAGGGATTGGATTGGGTCAAACAGGGTCAGGGTTTTATATACATACCCATTTTTCATGTAAGTTTCCCCCCAGGGTCGAGCTGCAATGTTCTACAAATATTCGTTTAGTACCAGGCTTCGGCCAGTTGTATGGTCGAATTGGGAAACATTAAGTAAGTGTGACATATAGTACATCAAAATATGGACGTATCCTTACCGTGATGATGATCGAAATAATCTGTGAAGAATCGGGACATCTAGCACGAGGCAAAGTCTATCCAGAAAGAGGCAGGTCCAATGACAATTTGCTGCTAAATCAGTACCAAGCTGATACGCAACTGCTCCACTACGAAAGGGACGGAGTGCAAGAATGACGTATATTCGGCGTTTGTTCAATGCACAGGGTAGTGAAGAGCCGTTGGCGATCACAAGTCACGGACAATTTGTCCGTAAATTCACGAATCACGGGTTTCTTTACCCATATTAGGTATCAGGAGCCCTTCAAGAGCGCTTCCCGAAAACTTTTAATTGCGCGCGTTAAATTCAAGAAAACTCCTACAAAGTATATATTTTCTGAAAGCTTAATAAACATAGATTGTAGAAAACAGCTTGACTTTCATTATTATTAAAGTACTCTTTTATTTATTGTGATTTTAATCCAATTTCACCATACCTTATACCTGGAGCTCCTATCCCTTGGGAATTGGACGGAAATCCGCGCTGAAACGACCTTCATAAAGTGGAGAAATTGATCTAAAAAGGGTGTCTCAGTTTTCCGATATCTTATTCCGTCGCGAAAATAATCACTGACTGCAAAGATCTGGAACACCTTTTTTTAGGGGTTGAAGAAAGAAACATGAATGTATCTCAAGGTACAGGAGCTTCGAATACATGCTACAAAACGTGCATTTATAACGCCGTGAAAAATGGTTTCAAAGTTTCTTGGCATCCCACTGAACTTTGTTGACACAATTAACTTATCTGTCATTAAGAATGTCATTTTTCCAGTATTTGATGTTGAGCAGTAGGTATGGTGAAACACGATGCCATGTTGTTCATGGATTTTGCGCGCTTCAGTGAAGGACCAAGGAAGGACTATGAGTATATCGCAGTAGACAAGTTCAATTTTAGCGTTACCATTGTCATGGTATTTCACAGAAATCATGAGTGCACAGAGAAGGCAAAGACGAAGAAAGCGTAAAGAAACAGACCAAAACAGTACAATAACTGTTACGGAAGATCGTGTTCGGTTTAAGTCGCCGGGAAAGAGAAAAAATACACCTCGTTACGACCATGAATAAGAAGAGGAAAGACATTTTTCAGATTTAAATAACCGATCACGCTTGTATGGAGCCTGTATTTTATAACTGTCACAACAATTGTTTATTTTGCAATCAATTTAATTACGAAAACATTGCTAAAGTGTATATAATATTCTATCAAAACTGTAAATTTGATTAATTTGACCCTGACTCGCTGACTCGCTGACTCGCACCCTGACTCGCTGACTCGCTGACTCGCTGACTCGCTGACTCGCACTTTGTCATGACCCCGGAATGGGTATCTTGCAGGTAATTTGAAAACTCGACAAATGCAAAACATAATATAATAGCTTGAAAGAGCACACCAAAATATAAAGCAAGACTGCTTAATTTTCAGGTAATATTTTTTTTACAAAGCTATAAATTTGCAAACAAAAATATCATTTGTACAGAGAAATATTACAGAGAAAATTCCGGGCATATTTGTCTGTGAAGATTTGTCTAACCATAAATGATTAGCTCGTACCTTTGTTAGTCTTAGTATCTGTTCAAAATCTTGCACAGTTGGTATCTATTTTCCAGCCATTACATTAGTTTTGGTCTCCGATGAATTTAATTTTAAAGAATTTCAAATATTAAGTTACCTGCTGGCTACAATATACAGTCAATATTCCCATTCGCCGATGAATCTCTTACGGAAAACCGCTGACTTTTCAAAGTTTAGTGAAGTCTTACAACGATATTCAATGGGAAAAGATAGGTTTGGGATTCAGCTAGAGATTGACTATATTAAACGTGGTTTGCGGCAACGAATAGGCCAATCCAAGATAATTTCCACCACTTTTTGTAGGAGCCGGGGAAACATGGCGCGAAATACAGTGTTTGTATGGGAATCAGATGCCAAATAATTTCCGTAAAATCGAGTTTCTGAAATATTCACTGTCAGCAAACTTAAGATACCAGGTAAAAGATTAACTGATCAAAATTTGAGGGATGTAGCTGTGCTGGGAAGCGTGCAATCGTGTTTTCAGTTTTCTATACCTTTGTCTGTAAATTTTCCTGCGGACTTTGACTCGTTGTTTTAAACAGCCGAAATGTATGGGAAACTGAAAACACGATTGCACGCTTCCCAGTACAACTACATCCCTCAAATTTTGATGAGTTAATCTCTTACCTGTTATCTAAAGTTTGCAGGCAGTGAATATTTCAGAAATTCGATTTTACGGAAATTATTTGGCATCGGATTCCCATACAAACACTGTATTTCGCGCCATCTTTGCACCCCCAGACGCGAAACTCGCTTGATAAGATCGCTGTTTGTCGCTTTGTTTCAACCCTCTGTATTTTAGCCAACGTTTAAGCTGTTCGACAGTACAATCATCAGGTTCTCTTTCGAAGTATAATGCAGGAAAGCCATCATTTCTGGTAGAATAGTCAGACGACTAACTGAAGTGCTAGTCAATTCTTGTAAGTTCTAATGCGAAAAGTGGTAAATTTGTCTGAGTCATGCGGGGGGTCTTAATTTTCGTGACGTCACTCACGCGCAGCGCTATTAACACACGACATGTGCTCACTCGCCCGTAACGACTAGCATAAATTCATTTCATGTTTATTGAGAAACGTTTTTCCACCCTCGACCATGGGTTGTTGGTCTCATGTCTTCCAAAAGCAAGCAGTGCTAAATGCTCCAGCAGGGCTAAGCTCCAGTAGGATGCCCTTAGCTTGGAAAGAAGCAAAACAAGCTAGGCCAAACAATGCATACGACTACGAGCCTCGCAAAACCTACCCTGGATACCAGAGGCTCGAAATCGTCGGTTGAGCGAAGCGCGACCAGCTGAAATCGAGCCTCGCAAAACAAAACTCCTTTGTGAATCATAACTCCTTCGATAGCGGCTCATTACAGTTTATCCGTACCTGAGCACCTCTGGAAACCCGACAAGTTCAGACAGAGTGTCGAGTGGTCCACATCTGAACATAAAGAAGAATAGATAGGAACCAGCCGAGATAAGATTTGTTTCCAAGCATTTAAGGCCTTTGATTTTTGTGCCCTTCCTTTGTCATTTATAGGTGTTCACTTTGGCTTTGTCCCTCAAGGACTTTTCATCTTTTCCATTTTCCAAGTCATAAGAAAACTAGAACCGGCTATAACATTGTTCTCCATGCGGCGCGTAGCTTTGATTGGAAATCAACATTGCATTGTCGGGAAATCTTGCGCTATTTTCTACGCTTTCGATTTTCAACCAAAATAGAGTTTTTAAAAAGCTTTAACTCAAGAAGAATTTATTCGATTTGTCTGAATTGTTTACAAAATGTCTATTGATATCTCTGCTGCAAAAATTGTTGGGGAATTGGGAAATTCTAAAAAGAGAGCTCTTGACGGTGTTTCCCGCATATCTACTCGGATTATGTTTTCGCCTTTTCACCAAAAGCATAACTTTTGAACTAAATCGAATTTTGATATTCCCCTACACGTTTTGTAATACGATTCCTCCGAAATGCTAAAAAGCAACCATAAAATATTTTTGGAGTTGGAGCTACTGAAAACCATCTTACTAGATCGGAGAAACGGGATCGCGGAAAATTTTCTAAATCCCCCCTTCCCCACCCCCCACCCCCCAAAAACCCCCCCAAAAAACCCGAGTAAGCCAATATCACCCAGAAAAGAAATCAAGCAAGGGTGAAACTTTAAAAAAATCGTGCAAGGTTCTGATGCCAGAAAATGTTTTTTGCAGCAACTGAGAAGTCGTAAAAAAAAATCGAACAAAAAAAACCGGGCCCCGTCCGTCCCTAAATCTAGTTGCCAATGACAATAAAGCTTTTAGCGTTAATTTCGTATGTGTTGCAAAAACGTTTCTTCAACAAGGGCAATAAAGTGGTTCAATGTTAAATGCGTAACGTTCAAAAGTTAAAATTAAATAACAAAATAATCAGACAAAGCAGTCTTGCTGAAATATAATACCGTTAAATTAGCGTCGCGCCACGGCTGCAAGAGCTCATGTGACCCATACAACAGTCCGTTTCATACTGAAACCTGTATTTAGCGGGGCCATTTCGCGTCCGCTTAAAACTAGGAAATTTGAGATGTTCGTATCACTGTATCACCGTACGACAAGCCCTAAAGGACGCCATGACTAAAGTTCAGTCTGCATCTTTGTCACGTGACATTTATGGCGCGAAAATGGAAGGCCGGTGACTTTTTCGTAAATTTTCTGTAAATATTTTCTGAAAAGAATTCTTCTTATTTTTTACCCCTTGCAATTTTTGGTCGTTACTCGTTTTCTATTTTTTTTACCTCTTGCAATTTTTGGTCGTTACTCGTTTTCCCGTTACTCCGTTACTCATTACTCGTTTTAGTAACACCCCAGCTTAATGTACATTTCTTAATTGTACTTTTTTTATTATTATTGTAATTACACCACCAACTGGGTTTAGCTATAAGTCAAGGTCTTCCTGGAGAATATAAATATACAGGATACACCGAGAGTAGAGCTAAATAACAACGAGGGAGAAAAGCCAAATAAAAGCTAAGAAAATGGGGAACGATACAAGCTTGGCGATTGTAAGTTGGTTTACTTGAATTCATGTCCAGAAAAGCCTTTTCTGTGTGTTGGGTTTACTTTCTTTTTAAAGACGGTGATTTCAATTGCTAGATGCTATACAATAAAACAAGTACTCGAACGTCCTTCGTGTGCAGTGGAGGTAAAGGTAAAGAAACTTCATCAAACGCAGTTTCAGTATCAGTTACTGTAGTTTAACTTCCATAGAAAACTCTGAAAACTCTGAAAATGTCCTTGCGATCGGAGAACACGTGAAGATCTTACCAAATGCAGCTTGAGGTTGAGACCGCTGTTGCGAAATGTTATGTAAACGATAAAGGATTCTATATATTTCTGGACGATATCTACACAGTTCTCCGGGGCACCCAGCTTACAGATCAGTTCATATATTATATGCCACAAATTAAACTGAATAGAAGAGACTAGGAAGAGAGGAGAAGAGAATAATTCTCACGAAGGATTCCTCGATTCGCCGACGTCCCGAAAGCGTACGTTTCTTTCGCAGTTTATCTGGGTTCAAAACGCACGAACGCCATCAAAACTTATCCGAAATTAATTACCTACATATTGCTCTATTTATGCATGATTATATTAATAATCAGTTACCTCAAGCCTTTCAAAATTATATTAATGTACATTTCTTAGTTGTTGTTGTATTTTTTTTACCAACATTAACAGTCCTTAACTTCTTTTCAATTTTTTAAAATTATTATCACTCGGGCTGCCTGTGGCAGCACCGAGTCTTAAAATGGAAGTTTTTTTTTTTTTTTTTTTTTTTTTGTTGGGTGTCGCAAAATGTCTGCGCATGCGTTAAAGGTCAAATTCACACCAATCAGATTGCACTGTGCTGGTCACGCAACAATCGCCAGGTTAATTTATTTACATAATTGAATACAGTAAATCAAAATAGTCGACCCGCGAGGGCGAAAGCCTTCCAACAGGCTCAGGATATTTCAACTGGCGCTCTTGTTGACCATAAAAATACATGAACAACGTAATACATTCGATCAGCGCTGTCTGGACAGATCCAATGTACATTTAGAAACGTAAGCGAAATACAATATCCAAACACGTTTGGATATCAACGGGTATCGAATTATAATCAAAGGTTAGATTTCGTCAGGCGCGCTCAGATAAGCAAGTTCAAAGCTCTCAGACTAGGCGAGACAAGGAGATATCAATTTCAATGAGTCATTGTCAGAATGGGCAATTTTGCAATACAACCTAAATTTGGGTCACGACAGAATAACCGGAGTCTTTCTACTGGATTGAGAGCTCGAGACATTATACATGTCTGCTAATATGGGGAAAACTGAAACAAAAAATTAACTTTGACGGCAGAAACCCTCATTGAGCCAAGCGGAATATTTACATGATCCGCTAAGATTTTTTACAAAATCTTAATTAGTTAAGCAGATGTTTTCAGTGTATGCCAACTGAAATGCTGTGCTCATTTTCTGATTACGGCTCAGTGGGGCAACTACACGAACAAGAAGCATGAACTGCCAGCAAAGAGAGAGGAAAAAGTACTTGAAATGCACAGCGCTAGCTGAAGTAGTGAATATATATAATATCTGAGACGTTAAATTACGTTACTGTGAAGAGGATCAAAATTCAAGTTTTGTAGCTTGAGACTGTCTTCTGCCGTGACCGTGAGAGAAATTGGAAAAGATCTAGCTGTTTCATTCAGACACTGGCAAATTTATTGAAAGCTACGGGCTTACTTTATGAGATTATTATTCATTGTGGAATGAAAGGAAACAGGTTAGCTGAAAGTTAAGTTCGAGGTAGGCTTCGACTTTCATTCCGATTCAGTGCATATGTGCACGAAGGTGGGATGCTGTCAACAACACTACCAAAAGATCCAAAACGAAAGATTCATTTACGTAAGTACTGTAAGTAAACTCTTTTTGATTTGAATAAATTCCCTCTCAGTTTGTCTGTTAATGTACTTTTTCTTCTAATTATCGCTTTATTTAACATCTCTGTGATTTAGAGTATGCGTACCTCAGAATAAATTATTTGAAAGGTCAACTGAACTCTTGTGTCGATACACGATAGGCGCAAATGTTTTTGTAAAACAGTCTGTGAATTTGAGAAGCGGACTTAGAAGAGCTTTCTCATTAGGAATTACAATTTTTTTCTTGCTATGAAATTTATGTTTCATTTCACATTTATTCATACAGTTTTAGCCGGACATTCCCCCGAGTTTTTGATCTATTTTCAATCAAATTCAAAGGCTGAATATGTCATATTTGTATTGCATTTATACACTTGAATATTTGCCAGTATTCTGTTGTTCAAATCCTGCGTTATCATAGTCATGTCATAAAAGCAATTAATAGACCAGACGTTTTTATGACGTTCTCACTGGCGAATTAAAGCACGACTTGTTACTAAGAGGATTTCAAATGAAAGTGTATTTCATCTCAATCTCATGTGGCCCGAGTGAAAGCCCAGAGTCTTAAAATGCAAGTCGTTATTTTTTTTTTTTTATTATTCCGTGTAGCAAGCGTTCAGCGCATGCGTTAAAGGTCAAATTCACACCAATCAGATCGCACTGTGCTGGTCACGCAACAATCGCCAGGTTAATTTATTTACATAATTTAATACAGTAAAGCAAGATGGCGGAATCCGCGAGCAACTTTCTCTGTAACTTGGAGTCTCATCTCTCAAATGTAAGCCAGTTTAATGTTTTATTTAACTTCACTCATGCGAAAGCCTTCCAACAGGCTCAGGATATTGCAACTGGCGCTATTGTCGGAGCCGAAGGACCGCGTTTTTTACCCAGATGGCCAGTGCTTTTATATACGACACGTACGACGACCTGAAGCAAAGGGGCCAGGATCCGGAAAGCTAAAATTCGAAGAAATAGATATTGGAATCTATAAGCCATCGGCTCGCTGTGCTGCATTTAAAACATCCGAGAAGAACATCTTATTTTGGGTGAAGGCACTTCAAGACCAATATTATGAGTCTCTTAAAAACTGTCAGAGATTTAAATTTACCGTAAGTTGGATCAGAGAGTATTGAGATCAAGTTATTTCGTTCCAGCGAGGATATTGACCTAGCGGAAACGGTACAAGCTGTCGAAGGATTTTACTTATAATCATCCACAACAGGAATAGTTATGTGCCAAGGCATGGGAAAAGATCGAGTTTCCCAGATTACAGATGAAAGTAGAGAACTTAACGAATGAAGAAACAGAGGTCACGCGCGACATGCTTGAGAAAATGAACATGTTCAACACTTTATGTTATACTAAGAAAACAAAACAAATTACAGAGCCTGCAAGTTCACAAGTCAATGAAAAACCCCAAGAGCCTGTAGTTTTGGATCAACATATCCTTGAAACTCCAAAAGCAACATACACATGAGTCAAATTCAAACCGAAAGAGACGGAATTCTTTAGATTCTTCACGACAACCCGATCCCTATTCATCAGAATACATTTTCTGTGCTAAATGACGAGAGTTTATAATTACCTGACCGACAACCCACTACTAAAGAAAGGGACCATGAAGTACGGTAGTACGGTTAATTCTCGGGTTCAAAACAATGAATATATGCCTGCTCAAATGCAGTGTGTTAAACTGTTTAAATTAAAAGGTCAACATACGAGAAAAACAAAAATATTAAATTACATATTTACTAGGGGAGCAGAGAAATTTTATGAAAGTCACCGCGCTACCGGCCACTCCAAAAGACTGCTAAATTCAGCTAATAATTCTTCCCTTTGGTTATTACTAAGAGATTTCAAATGAAAGTGTATTTCATCTTCAATCTCACGTGGCCCGAGTGAAAGCCCAGATGGGCTCTTGTTTATTATATGACTATGATTACTTGGATTTATAGGCCAAGGCAGATCACATTACACGTATTTATTACTCGGGCTGCCTGTGGCAGCACCGAGTCTAAAAATGCAAGTCGTTTTTTTATTTTTTATTCCGTGTAGCAAGCGTTCTACGCATGCGTTAAAGGTCAAATTCATTACAATCAGATTGCACTGTGCTGGTCACACAACAAGCCAGGTTAATTTATTTACATAATTGAATACAGTAAATCGAGATGGCGGCGGACCCGCGAGGAACTTTCTCTCTAATTTGGAGTCCCATCTCTCAAATGTAAGCACTTTAATGTTTTATTTAACTTCACTCGTGCGAAAGCCTTCCAACAGGCTCAGGATACTTGTTATTTATTTATGCTGAATCCGAGTGAATGTGCGATCGTAAAATATGCTTGGCTTGCTCGCTGCATAATTTTGAATTGTGCTGTTCGGTTTGCCGATACCAAAACTGCAAATAGTCAAGATGCTATAAATCATACCTGAAGGCTGAAGAGAAATACATGGATATGAATATTTCAGTGTGAGTTGTGAAGAAGCTTTAATTTTAAATACTACACGTGTGCATCGTGGTGGTTTAAGTCAAACATGGTCTGTTTTGTTGGCGCGGTGACGACACCAGCGAAGTTGAACAGTCAAATCAACTCACCATAATTTGTAAACAACCGAGTGAATTCTGTTGGCTTGCTCGCTGTACTGGATTCTGCTTTTCGCTGTACATACAGATACCGAAACTACAAACAGTAAGATGACCTGGCTGAAGAGAAACAAGGTCTGAGTTTTCTAGATACCCGTAATCGGCGTATCTTGTGTGTCGAGTTGCGACACTGTGCACATCTTGGTTATACCAATTAACGGATTCAAATTAACACTACAATCAGACAGAGAGTTAATCTATACCGACACTTTGATATGCCACGGACCTGAAACAAGGCTGATCAAAGCGACCATAAATTATTCTGGAACAACAATGGCGCTCAATATTCTGCAACCAACCTTGTTCTCACTTGAAAAATACCCGGGAAACGTAATGTGAACGATCTGTTCAAATCGAAGGAACTGCATGGGCTGTACTTTATACACATCCATATATAGTTTATGTTCTAGGAACTGGAATTCAGTTTATACACATCTGAATAGTAATATTTATTTATACGTACTTTATATTAATCCCTTTATATATCCTGTAATATAGTGTCCCCAATTAGCTTTACAGCTAAATACTATTGACACTCAAAAATAAAGTTCATGTATGTATGTAAAGCCTGAGTTGATTTGTGTTCTA
This sequence comes from Actinernus sp. WN-2022, assembly GCA_030867875.1. NCBI lineage: Eukaryota > Metazoa > Cnidaria > Anthozoa > Actiniaria > Actinernidae > Actinernus > Actinernus sp. WN-2022. Next base: position 5,531,672 of record JAOWCC010001589.1, on the reverse strand, counting down.
CACTAACTTCAATTATTGCTTTACACTGTATACCACACAGCAAAATGTGCTACTAATTCTCAAATCAATGCCATAACCATATAAAACACACATGCATCGCATCGCATCCAATGATTTAATGTTACACAAAGATAATTACAGTTTTATACCCAGATGCATCCCCTTGTATATTAACATATAAGTCAAGACATCAAAATTTTCACATTAGTTAAAAAACAAGCACTTTTGATCAGGATTAAATACGTACACCGTCCACTTCATTGCAGCAATTTTCAGCTTTTCAGACTGTTACCACAGTCCTTTCTCTTTCAAAAATATGTTGAATGCACTTTGATAATCTATGATTACTTCTAGTAAATAAATAAATATGAAGAGAAAGGGTACAAACTCAGTCTTATTTTCTCTAGCATAATAGATTTATACTTTTACAAAATGCATAAAAGCTACTTGCTGAGAAATACGTCCTATCTCATCCAGAATGAAAATAATACTGATCAGTCCTGGTTACAATAACACCCCTCCCCCCGGGCAAATGTGCAGCATTTGGCAGTTGTAGTTCATTATATATCCATTATCACTTATCGCAAGAGCATGAGTAGTGAACCAGTATTATTCTCTGGCTATAATAATAACATTTATTTATGACAAAAACTATGCTAAAACTCCATGGACTACATTTATTCAATGTCTCAGATGTATTTTTAATAGAATTCGATTAATTTTATCAGAACAAAATTTGGCCCATCACAGAACCAGTAAGCTCAGTGGTTAAGTGTCAGTCTGTTGTGCAGGAGGTAGTCAGAGTTCAAATCCAGGTATAATATAAAGGACCTTAAAATAACTGGGAGAACTGGTACTGCATGCCTTAATGCTCTGACATCTGCAAATGGTTCTAAAAGCTTTGTCTCTTCTTGGATCACAATGTTAAATTGTAGGCCAACACTGAGAATGCAACCAAATCTCTGGTAGTGACCACCCTCAAGTGTAGTGGAATTATATATAGGTGTATAGATAATTATCGAGAGTAAATATATTTGTCCCCAATTATAGCAATACCATGCTAAATACATTGACTTTCTCTTCTGTTAGTAGTAGTAGTACTAGTTCCCTTGGTGCCACTATATACATTTTATATATTATAAATATACAGGCTAAATCCAGTAGTCACGATTATGTTTTATGTAGTAATAATGTTCACTGATACATGCATAACACTGCTGTGGTAGCTGCCAGTAAATATGCAAAGCTACTGATACAGTTCAAAACTGAATGCTAAATCACTGGGAGGAAATTAGAATCAACATTGCATGTGTTATTTTAAAGACTTGTTGTTGAGGTTGTGCTTGGCCTCTTGTTGTCATTACGAGACAAGGAGATATAGATCAATGAGTCATTGTCAGAAATCTATTCTCTGGCATAACATTAGGCAATCTGTCAATGGTAAAACTGTTGACAGTTTGGGTCAGGTCAACTACACAGCTAAGGCATGTTTTACGACAGAATAACCTAGCTAGAGAGAGTCTACTGGATTAAGATACTGTTACATGTCTGTTAATATGGGGACAACGGAAGAATCATTCATATAGCTTGATAACCATGTTTGGACTGAGACTTTAGATGTATTTTGTGAGTCCCAAATCGCTAGTTCCCATACAGTCCATACAAGTCATACAAACACGCGTTTTTTTTGCCAAACCACATTATATATGCAAATATATAAATGACGTGTTTACAAACAGTAGTATCGCTATAGCAAGAACAGCAGATAAAGTTACATAGAGGCACACAAATTGACATAGCTAGCTCCATCACAGGATGGACAGGATACAACTTATAATATGGTACAAATATAAACATACATTTGAGACAATGGGAACCTGCAGTATAACAGAACAGAAGACTAATGTGTGTTACTTGAATAAGTAGTGTTTAAATTAAAATGTCAACTTCTTTAATTTACATACGAGAAAAACAAAAATATTAAATTACATATATACTTGGGGAGCAGAGAATGAAAGTCACCGCGCTACCGGCCACTCCTAAAAACTTCTAAATTCAGTTAATAATTCCTCCCTTTGGTTATTACTAAGAGGATTTCAAATGAAAGTGTATTTCATTTGAAGGTGAAGGGGAGGGGATAGTAGTGCCGGACAAAGTGCGACCCGTGTAAAAACCCACTGGTAAAATGTGTTATCTACCATACTGGATTAAAATCCATATACTAGCTATATGGTGGTTAGGGGCTTTGCGAATAGGCCTGAGCGGATTGTGCTAGCATACTTTTTGGCATAATTGGAGCAAACGAGCATAATTTTTCAAAGAAGCACTGCTCGAGCATAATTACCAGATTGTAGCATAATTTGAAGCATTAAAGCCAAAAGCAATGCTATTATTGCTTTTATAGTGCCTTTCCTAATTATTAGCTGGTATATTTTGCTTAGATTCTAAATTTTTCCAAAGCAAATACCTGAATTTCACTTAACGAGTGTGCGTTAAACGTGAAAAAAGCCAAAAAGCCGTCTTTTGTTCAGAGCGTGGGAACAGTCACGCCTGATTGGTTTCTGTGTCCGTTGGTACTAAAAAGTCTATAAAATGTTGTGTGAACAACTAAAAATGCCGCGCATCAACTAATGCCGGCCGTTTTTTGTGAGCATAATTGTGTAATCTACGAGCATAATTTTTGAACTTTGGCATAATTTGGGCATAATTCGACAAAATTTGGAGCAGTGCTAGCGGCATAATATGCCACTTTTAGGAGAACAATCCGCTCAGGCCTATTTGCGAAGGCGGTATATGTGCTGGTTCACGCTCTGTCGAGTATTTAGCTCGTAGAAGGGCCTTACACTTTATACCATTTAACACATTGTGTCACTCTAAACTCAGTCCTTGTTCTGTGAGTTTTCCATTGTCAATACTACATATATGAATCTCAAACTAAAACATAAAGTACTACATAGACATTACGTTTCTTTTTAAAACCTAAACAAAACAATATCATTTTCTCATTTAAACTGAACCCAAGAAATGGCTAAGTACAACTAAACTTGTCGGTAATAGTGCTTTGGATATAAAGTTTAATACACGTAAATTACATACCATGCCTATCACGCTTATCTTGATACGGTTTAGTCGTTAATATTATTAATCATGACTTTGATTCTTTATTTGTTAAACTGAATACTGCTCTAAACGCTTATTAATCGAGCCTCTCAGCTACGGTTTTCATACCTTTCTAGCATCTATCGTCGCCTGTCCCCTCATCCGCACTAATGTATCGTGTTACGATCGATCGATTGGCAGCCACTATCTCAACTCACTGGCTATTTCATGTTCAGCCGCATCATTTTTGGGAAACCTCATCACAATCTGTTCGTGCAGCGCCCCCCACTTTCCACAGAGTAATGAGCTAAGATAATTCAGTATTTAGCTCGCCATAACCTTTAAACTTATCCGTGCCAACTCAATTCTATGATTTATGCGCGCCAACATGGCTGCCACATTTCGCAAAGCTAAGAATTATTTCAGTTTTTTATCAATATTTCTTGTCATATTAAGTTCATCTACTGTTCAATTGACTGCTAAGGACCTTGGGCAAGTTACTAAAGATTATGGTGGCTGTTTTCTACCAGTACGCCGTGTTTATAGCACTACTACTTTGATCATGGCAAACGCTCCTCGCAGACCTATAACAAGTTGGAACAAACACGGGATTGTCTGTATATTCCTTCCACTGAGAGACCTTACAATATATATGGACATTGAATCTAACCCCGGACCAGCTCTATCATCTGATGTTATGCCGAAGAGAACATCTCTGTTCAAGGAAAATACTTCCCAGGCTTATGACTCCTTGCCGCTCTCAACTACTCAAGAACGCATGTCTTATAGGCGGAATGAACTTCTTGCTCTACGCTTTAAGAAAACTCATCGGCTGGACAATATGACCCTACATAAGCTAAAGACTAATGGCATTCTGAGGTATCGGGGTGTACGAGCAGGTAGGGATACCAAAGAGAAAGCAAGGAACGAAGGAATAACAATTCCGACCATCATAACATTTGACCGACAAGAACGTGTTAATTTGTCAAGATTAGTTAATCCGCTGAATTTGTCGCATGACAAAAACAGTCGACATCCAAGCTCTAGCTTTCCTAAAGTACGGTTCGCCATATGGAACGCTCAATCTATTAATAAGAAATCTGCAGTAATATGTGATATCATTCAATCAAATCGACTGGATATTTTTGCCATTACAGAAACCTGGCTTGTTTGTAATACGAATAACTGCTCGCTAGCGGAAATTCTACATATGCTAAATGACTTTACTGTTATCCACGTCCCAAGGGCAAACGTGAAAGGTGGCGGAGTGGCCGTGTTCTTCCGCAAAATGTTTAACATAACAATGAACTCCGATAATGTTTTCAAATCCTTTGAACATATGGACTTATCGATTGCATACCAGAAATTTAATGCTCGCATGTTGATAGTATATAGGCCTCCACCCTCAACTAAAAACAAGCTAACGATAACAATGTTCTACAATGATTTCTCCCAACTCATCGAAACACTGACTGATTGCAACCAGCCTCTGATTATTACTGGGGATTTCAATCTGCATCTGGACAATAATACTAACGCTGAGGCAATTAAATTTATGGACCTTTTGGACTCTGCCAATTTAATCCAGCATGTGTCGGGCCCTACCCATCGACGGGGTCACACTCTAGATTTGATTATATCAAGAGAGGAGGAAACTTTGATCCACGATGTTAAAGTACTACCAGACATTTACTCTGATCATCGAGTAATCACCTGCAAACTTAACTGCCCGAAGCCGCCTCTCTCTGATGTTTTCGTGACATATAGATCCACCAAGAATTTGGATCCTGCTAAGCTTCATAATGATTTAACTGAATCATTCTTTCAGTCTGACTATTCTGGTATGGATAAGATAAACGATCTGGTTACTAAATATAATGAAACACTTAAAAAAATCTACGATACTTATGCGCCTGTACAAACAAGATGGGTAAAACACCGCCCACACGCTATCTGGTATAACGATGAACTCCGTGAAGCTAAACGTGATAAACGTCGCATGGAACGCAAATACAGGAAATCAGGCCTTACTGTAGATAAGCAACTGTTTCATGAAAAATGTAGGAATTATAACAAATTGATAGAAACTCGTAAGAACAACTACTACAAATCAAAGATTGAACAAGCAGACCGTAACCAACTATTTAGACTCATTGATGGAATGTTTTGGACGAAGAACACGGCTTTACCTACCCACAGTTCACTAGAGCAGCTTGTTGAAGATTTTAGTGATTTCTTCATTAAAAAGATCCAGGATATAAGAACTGAACTTAACGGAACTACATCACACTCGTCAGGCTCCGCTGAACCCTCTTATGAACGGCAAAGATCCCTCTCCTGTGAATTTAGAGACTTTAACCTACCCTCTAACTGCTACATACAGGACTCTATCATTACATCCTTATCAAGGAAAACGTGTGCCCTTGATCCAATGCCTACACATGTAGTTAAGGATCATGCTGACTTCCTGGCTCCTGTTATAACAGACATAGTGAGAAAATCGCTGTCCACCGGTGAATTTCCAACTTCACTGAAGAAATCTCAAGTTCGCCCACGGCTGAAGAAAACTAACCTCGACAGCGAGCTGTTCAAGAGTTTTAGACCGGTGGCCAACATTCCTTTCCTGAGTAAAGTAATTGAAAAGACAGCTGCCGTACAGACATACGCTTATTTGAATGCCAATGGGTTGTTTCCTTCTCTTCAATCTGCTTATCGGAAAAACCACTCCACGGAAACAGCGTTGCTACGCGTAACAAATGACATTTTAAGAACTCTTGATAGTCACCAGGACGTCGTCGTAGTTCTCCTAGATCTCTCGGCTGCCTTTGACACACTTGACCATGACGTGTTGTTAAGGAGACTCAGGACATACTTTGGATTTACTGGAACAGTACTGGAGTGGTTTACATCTTATCTTCGGGGCCGCTCTCAGACAGTTATTATCGGTGATTCTATATCTTCACCACGTGACCTCGAGTATGGCGTTCCACAAGGTTCCATACTCGGTCCTCTACTGTTCACTCTCTATATAGCACCACTTCAAGATGTGATAAACTCCCACAATTTACGCTGTATGTTCTATGCCGACGATACACAGTTGTACATTACTGTAAATCCTGAAACTCCATCTACTGCGCTAAACACTCTCCGTGAATGTGCAGAAGCTGTAATCCAATGGAACACTGAAAATATGCTTCTATGTAATCCTGGAAAAACGGAAGTAATCCACTTTACATCCCGCTTTAAGAATCACCAGACTTCATTCAACAGTTTTACATTTGCTAACACTATTGTTACAGTCACAGATAAAGTTCGTAATTTGGGAGTAATATTGGACAAAAATCTAACTTTTAGTAAACAAATCAATGAAACATGTAAAAAGGCCACTCTTGCTATTAGGTCGATTGGACGCATTCGCAAATATCTTCCATATGATGGTCTCAAGCGATTGGTGAATGCTTTTGTTATATCGCGCTTGGACTACTGTAACAGCCTCTTATATGGGTTGCCAAAATACGAGAAAGACAAACTACAACGAGTTCAAAATACTGCCGCACGTTTGATTACTGGAACAAAACGGTCTGAGCATATTACACCTGCACTTATGGATCTTCATTGGTTACCAGTTGAAGCACGCATAGAGTTCAAGATTCTACTTTTAACATATAAAACACTACACGGTCTGTCTCCAAGTTATCTATCTACTCTGGTTGAAGAAAATCGTCCTTCCCGCTCTCTTCGTTCTTCAAGTCGTTCACTCCTTCGTCCTCCATTTCCACCTGTCAGAACTGTAACTTATGGCGAACGTGCCTTCTCCTACTCTGCACCGAAACTATGGAACTCACTACCAGATTACATTAAGTCCTCCACTACTATATCAGCCTTTAAATCTGCTCTGAAAACCTTTCTTTTCAAAAGAGTCTATATGACGCAGTGACAGTAGAGAAGTATTTATATTATGTTATACGTTTATATTTTCTGTTGTATATCAGTCTGTGTTTATGTATATATATTTTACATTACTTCTTATATTAATATATCTTTTTAAATTTTTACAACATAGGTATAGTTATTCTTTACTATAGTTAGTTATTTTTACTATTTTCTATTTTTTAATATAGTCTTCTCATACTCCATGTAAGCGCATTGAGATTTTTAAATGCGCCATAAAAACCTATAATTATTATTATTATTAATAACGAATGGATACACAACATAGACCGGGTATGCCTTTGAGTTTGAAACATATGGTTGTTCAGTACCTAAATTCAACTTCTGCTTAATTTCGGCCTTCATTTCATTTTCTTTTCATTCTTTCGGCCACTAAACAACCCTGTTTAACTTTTGACTCCTGATGAGAAGAGTTAAACAGCCAGTCTTACTTTACGTATTCTCCAATCGTTATTACAATTCCAAATGAGCTCATTTGATTACGCCACTTTATAGTCATACTACACCTTTATGCTTTTATGGAGTCTAAAATAAAGCGCTTGCCTGGGCCATCGTTTCGATAATTATCGAATAGATAATTATCATACGCAAGCATGGCTTACATTTCATTTGTATGCGGATGATATACAGGTGTATACCACCTTCACCTCCACAAATGATCACAAACTGGCCACCGACTGCCAAACACCACATTGAGGATTGCCTGGCTGATATCGATAAGTGGATGACTATTAATAAACTTGAATAAAGATAAAACTGAGCTTCTTTTGCTGTATTCTAAATTCCGCTCATACACTCCACTACGTTCCCTTACCTTAGGAGAAGACACTGTATATCAGTCAGACCATGCCAGGAACATCGGAGTTATATTTGACAGTGTATACTATATATGATTATGTCTAAACAAGTAAATGCTATAGTAAAATCAGCATTTTACCACATCGCAAAAATCAGGAGATATTTATCATACGATACTAGTAAGGTAACCTTATTCATGCTTTGGTAGCTCGAAACTTGATCATTGTAATTCGCTCTTATATGGTCTTCCGCAGCATATGAGTTCAAAGCTTCAATACGTACAAAATGCTGCTACACGGGTTATTGTATGTTTAGGCAAACATGACCATATTAGTCTTTCACTCAGAAGACTCCATTGGTTACCAATTCAATATAGGATAATTTTTAAGGTTAATTTACTTACTTTCAAGACCCTACATAATTTGGCTCCGTTCTACCTACAAGAGTTGTTGGAATTGCACAAACCAAGAAGACTACTGCGTTCATCTAAGTCTGTTTTGCGCCTAAATTGAATATCTTATAAATTAAAGAACTATGGACATCGAGCTTTTTCTGTGCACGCTCCCAAGTTATGGAACGATCTTCCACTAAACATCAGATCTTCTGAGAATGTTAATACTTTCAAATCCAGGCTTTCACAATAGTTAGTTAGGTCAGTTAGGTAGTTAGTTATGTGTTAAGTCATATCAAAAGCAAAAAATAATTTTATTTTTAGTCTCGTTTTCATGATGTTGAAAAGTGTACACATATATATTTAGTGTTGATTTTAAGCACTTTGCCTTCATTGGATTTCTGTAGACTTTTTATATGTTATAGAGGGTATGATTAAAGGGGCCGTCTCACCCACAGTGCTTAGCGCGCTCACATAGCATAGCGGCCATTTTCGATGCCATCGAAATCCAGAGTTTTATGGTAGTGGTTTTAATCTTTTCTACATCTCTGCCATCCTTCCAGCTATCGTCAAAACAATCATACTAGGTTGAACCTTTTTTATTGCTCTTCCTATTGAGCCTCTTATTTAAGTCTTTAAAATTATTTGGTCATGCAATTTTAGTTTTATTTCAGGTGGCCGGTAGTTCTCTGATGGATGCCAGTCTCGTTCGTCCTCGGCGAAAGGAAACAATTGGCCGTTTGTGTCCACGATTCCCACCTACAACATGGAGAAGCTATTCTGACCATTAATCTTTAGATGTAAAGATATATTAGTGCTTAGTTCGAGTATCTACTATCTTTGAGCCGATTTGGGTTTTTGAACACCGTGGCTGGCTTTATACGTGACCACAATTTGCAACAAAACTCCACTTGAAGAACAGTTTCCTAAAATCATTTTCAGGGCTTTGGCGTTTAACTGTGGAAACGGGTCTCTCTGGTTTCGAAGGGCGGAATTCGGGCTTTTAGACAGTGATTTTGCCGAGATTTTCGGATTCACTGGCATGGGTTGATCATTTGAAGTTTATACTCGCACGAAATTTGACAAACAAAGCCGCCGAGACTGCATGATAATAACTGATTTCCTATTCAAGTGAGCTGTTATTCGTTCACTGTTCTGTCTTTAACTGGTTCTCTGGCACCAGCAACGAGATTGCCTGCTAGCAGATGCATGATCTCTCTCTCTCTGCAGGGAAAAATAAAACCGAGGGGAGAAACCTCTCTTTTCATAATTATGAAAGCGAAAGGTTTCTCTGGGGATTCTCTCCTCGGTTTTATTTTTACTTGCAGACAGAGAGAGAGATATCTGCTAGCAGGGAATCTCGTTGGTGGCAGTAGCAGAGAACCAGTTCAAGAGAGAACAGTGAACGAATTACAGCTCGTTTCAATGGGAAATTATTATCACGGCGGCTCTGCCTCTGTTGTCAAATATTTTCGTGAGTATAATAATAATACTTTATTATTTGCTATAGCGCACTCTCCAGAAATGCCCAAATGCGCTTTACATATATATACAATTCGAATCTAAAAACCTAAGTTAAAATATAAATAACAATAATAAATGCTAACTATATATAATAGAAATATCGGAACTTATATAAACAGTAAAAAGTTAATAATATACTAATTTAAAAAGATGTGTCTTGAGTTTCTGCTTAAAAATTACAACACTAGGACTACACTTAATGTCCATAGGTAATTTGTTCCACATATAAGGAGCGCAAACTGAGAACGCTCTGGACCCATACGATTTGGCATGATATGATGGCTGGCAAAAAAGCAACTTGTCAGCAGATCTAAGAGCTCTCTTTGGAACATAAGGTACAAGCAGTTCACTTAGGTACATTGGTGCTAGACCGTTAACTATCTTGTAGGTAAACAACAAAATCTTAAAATTTATGCGCTGTTCCACTGGAAGCCAGTGCAATTCTATGAGCAAAGGCGTGATATGATCAGCCTTGCGCGACAAGGATATGAGCCTCGCAGCCGAGTTAAGAGCATACTGTAAACGCTGGGTTAAGTAGCTAGGCAGGCCATACAATAAAGAAATACAACTATCAATTCGAGACGTAACAAATGCGTTAACGAGGGTCTTTGTAGATTCAATACTAAGATATCTGCGAACTTGGGAAATGTTCCTAATGTGGAAGAAGGCAGACTTGCAGATTTCACTGATATGCTTCTCAAAGTTCATTGTGCTATCGAACACAACCCCGATGTTCCGCGCAGATGGAGTTGGAGAAACTGGCGAGTGTCCGACAGTCACAGATTCCAACGATGGCTGTGGGCGAGTATAAACAATGGGCGAGTATAAACAATGTATAAAGTTTGACCGATACCGGTGAATCCGAAAATCTCGGCGAAATCACTGTGTGAAAGCCCTTCGAAACCAGAGAGAGACCTGTTTCCACAAGTTAAATGCCGAGGCCCTCAAAATGATTTTAGGATTTCGGGTCGACCAAGCGGAGTTTCGTTGCCTATAATATTTTGTTGACTATATATTTATCGCTCACCCGTCGCTTCCGAACCCTGTCATCAGTACTATAAACAGAGAATACTAATAATTATTAGTATTACCCGGAGTGTGTGTTCTCTGTTTATAGCAGCGACGACGGGTGAGCGGTAAATGTTATAGTACAGCCAAATACTGCTGTATAACACTTTGTTGACTTCACATTCAACTTGTAAGGTACAATTAGTTTCATCAAGGTCATCCATGTTCAAATCAAAATTATCAGTTCGTGAAGTTTCCGCCGTGAACAAGGGGTCAAAGTCCCGGATATAAACAATAACAAAAGCACGCTAAGCACTGTGGGTGAGACGGCCCCTTTAAGGTTATAAAATCATGCAATTGAAATCAGAAAATATAGATAACAAATCTTAACAGTGGGTTTATAAACGGGTCGCACTTGTCCGGCACTACCATCCCCTCCCCTTCGCCTCTTTTAATGTCATGTTTCTAGATCGTTATACTCTCTCGTTACCACAATTCTAGAAGATTTCAGGCAATTACAAGGCATTCAAAGGCATAATAATACAACTTCCGGTTGAGAGCCTCGTTTTCATGCCAATCCAACACTGGACTTCAAATAAAGTCGATTTTGAGGATGTTCCCCTAAATAGATTCATGTAGACTTTTAGTATGTTGTTCTAGACGGTATTCCACATTATATTATGCAGAAAAACCTTATGTTGCAATTAGTGGTAGGTTGACCTACTTTTTTTTCGTAAAATGACTGGACTAATATGCGATGAATGGGTTGAGCTTTATTTGTTTATTTTTCTCATTTCTGAGCCGTTCAGATTTACAGTGGGCCTACCCTGTAGCCTTAGATACAGATTTAGAAGTTAGTTGGAGTTTTGGGCTTCGTCCATTTTCATGGAAACCTCGAGTTTTACAGTTGTTGTTGGACTTGGAACCGAAACTCAGCCTTCCAATTTTTCGACTTTCACCAACTGCAAACTACTTGTTTCTGTGAGTTGCAGCTTTTGTCATGCTTTGTAAACCCGATACATCCCAAGGATAGTTTGTTCAGCGTGTCAAAGTTTGAAAGTTGTAAGCATTTTAGATACATGAACGAGTTTGTTGGATTTGACCTTTCAAATCTGTTGTCAGTGTTTCCATCATTCGCTACATAACAACATCAAGTGCAAGACAAAAGGAAACGAGACGAAATATATGTAATAATTACTATGATATTGATCTCGTTGAGTTTACAGCTCTTTATGGAGGCATGAATTTGTTTTGTTCAGCTATGGAATCTCTGTTTCAGTTAAAGTTCCGCCCTGTTTTTTTACCATGGATTAATCTCAACACTCTCTTTTCTGTCAGCAGCTTTAACTGAACTTTGGCTTGACATGCAAAGTATGTTTAATTGGCTGTGTATGCAAGAGTTATGCCAAAAGGTTCATTTGTTATGGGGAGCCGGGGTGGCGCAGTGGTTAAGCGCTTCGCCTCTCACCTCTGTGGCCCAGGTTCGATTCCCAGACGCGGCGCTATATATGTGAGTTGAGTTTGTTGGTATCTCGCCCTTGCTCCGAGGGTTTTTCTCCGGGTTCTCCGGTTTTCCTCCCTCCGCAAAAACCAACACGCTAAATTCCAATTCGATCTGTGGATTAGCCGGGACCTGGCTTTGATCAGCCCCTATGGTTGTTTCAGGTCTCGTTAGAAATTCAGAGTTCAGAGTGTTACAGGAATTTATTGAGAAAAAACTGCTGAATATGAAAGTTTCCTGGAGAGAAATATGACTGAGGATAACCTGTTAACTTTGTTAATATAATTACCTGGGTTCTTTGTGTACATCTATGAATGTTATCATCTGCTTAACGAGTCAACTACGATGTCTGAGAGTCTTTGTTCCTTTCTTTTCCGTGTTGAAAACAGATTACACAAAATCAAGAAAGCTCTTGTATATCATGCATGACATGTTGAATGAGCTCAAGGAAGGGAGGCAGCAAGCTAATGACTTAATGCCAGATGTAGACCTGATACATGCAGCTACAAAACTGTTAAAGCCAATCTTAAAAAGTTAACTTGCTCTTGTATTGAAAAATGTGTTGCCAAAGAAGAAATGGAAAGGCTTGTAAAGCTGTCCATGCAAATAGAAGATCTGGAATTTGACTTACTAGATTTGGTCAGCTCTTTTGATTCTTTGAAGTCCCAAGTAGAGAAAAAAGTGAGAGAGTTGATCCACCTTTGTTAAAACTTAGAGGATAACTTGTGTTCTGTTACAGGTTATGTACCTGTACCCAACAGCTTCGGTCGTTTAGGAGATTTCTACAGAGTCGCATAGAAGCAATACTCTTAAAGGTTTCTTTGTTTAGCAAGGAGTTTTCAAAAACATCAAGAAAACATTGATAAGAGCAAATTCAGTGTAAATGACTTGGAAGATAAAATCCACATTGACATTTACACTTCAAATTGTGCAGAGCCCCTACCACTTGTACTTTCTTTCAAATGACTCTGTCAATAAACTATACGGCTTCTTCACACTCTGGGGACCAGTTCCACTTGTGGTTTCCCTCAAGTAGCCCATTTAGCGGTTTGATAACTGTAGCCAACTGGGGCAGAAATGGTAATAGTTCATCAACCCAAGGAAAGAACGGATTTGGTGAACATTCTCTGGGCATGGTGCATTCAGGATGGCATCAATCTTGTCTTGAGTTGTATGTAGACCACTGGCATCAATATCGTGGCCACAAATTTTGATCTTATCCTTAAAGAATTTACACTTCTTTGGGTGTGCACGTAGTCCGCAGGCCTTCAGTCGGCTGAGGACCTTCTCTAAGTTACTTAGGTGTTCCTCTTCTGTTTTCCCAGGGGTGATCATATCGTCTAGTAAGCAGCTTGTACCTGAGATACTCTCTAGCACTTGAGCCATAGTACGCTGTCAAATACTAGCTGGGGCTGATGTTATACCAAATACTAAACGGTTATATTGGGACAGTCCCATGTGGGTGATAATGGTTAGGAACTTCCGTGACTCTTCCTAAACCTCCACTTGGTGATATCCTTGTTTAAAGTCAAGTTTGCTAAACTTCTGGCCCCCTGCCAAGTTTGCAAAAATGTCCTCGATTCTTGGGAGGGGGTACTGTTCTGCCTGTAGTTGTGGATTTATGGTTGTCTTGAAGTCTCCACAAATCCTCACTGGACCATCCTGTTGAATCACAGGAACAATGGGAATTGCCCACTCACTCCACTCTGTTTTTGTGAGTACATCTTTATTCACTAGGTCCGGCTTTGACCGCTACCTCTACCTTGGGTTTGATTGCATATGGCACTTGTCTGGCTTTGCAAAACTTAGGCTTAGCATTCTTCTTCAATACTACTTTAGCTTTAGTTGTGTTGAGTAGGCCTAGGTTATCTTCAAAGATCGCTGCATATTCATTCAGGAGGTTTTTAAGCTTCTCCGGTGCAGTTGGTTTAGGTGTACCATCTACTCTCGAGTGCCTTTACGTTATCCCAATCCAACTGAATTATGTTAACCCAACTTCTCCCAAACAGGGATGGACCACTTAGCTTGACTACATATAAAGGCAGGGTGTTTGTGTGCCCCATTATATGCCACGTTTACCTGGACTAGCTCCCACTGGAGAGATTCTTTCCCCACTATATATGTCTTCAGCTCGATGTTTGTGTCTTTTAATTTCCTTGAGAAGCGTTTTTGATACATTTCCAAGGGTGTTACTAAAACTGCAGAACAAGTGTCCAACTCTATTTTAAGGGGTTTACCTTCAACATGTGGTGTTACCCAGATGACTGATATCACTCTCAGTCTTACCTGGGCTGTTTATCTCGAGGCTTCCCAGGAGGTTATCTTCACTACCACCGTTCTCCTGGACTATATGTACCCCTGCACTCCTCCTCTTCTTTTGATCAGATTTCTGTTGTTCCCAGTTTACTCTGTTAGATAGTCTCGAACGGCAGACTTTCTCTATATGGCCCTTCTTATTGCACCACAGGCATAGCACATCTTTAAATCTACAATCTTGGGGGTCATGTCCATAAGATCCACACCGGTAGCACTCATTGCGCCATTTCTTTGAACCTCTCCTGACCTTGTGGAATTGATTTTCCTTTTTTTTTTGTAGTTTCAAAGTATCATGTGCTGCTGTTTCTATTGCTATGGAAATCTTCGTGGCTTTTGCGAAACTCTAGGTCTCCTGTTGTAAGTAGCCGCATTTGTGTCTGCTCGTTTCTTATTCCATACACCAATCTATCTCTAAGCATCTCCGTTAATTAAAGTTAGCCCCAAAGTGGCAGTGAATGAATAACTTCTTCATTTCAGCCACAAAACAGCGGATGTTTCTCTTTCGATTATATGTGGTTTCTTTTGTAGAATCGAAATCGTTCCGCGATTTCGAGTGGTTTTGGGTTCAGGTGATTTTCCAGGGTTTCCACCATCACCTCGTACGATTTTGATGCAGGTTTTTCCGTTGCCAGCAGATTACTTAGTAGAGAAATGGTCTTACTACCCATTAGGCTTAGTAGTGCCGGTACTTCAGTTCTTGTCATTACCAATGCTGTTTACAGAATTGCTACAGTCGCTCGGCATTCGTGTCCCAGTCTTCGGTAGTTCCGTCGAAATTCTCTATTTTCCGATGTTCGTCATTCTCAAGCTGATTGTGCAACTAACCACTTTTGCAATTTTTATACATATGAATCTTTGAAAGGTTTTGAGTACTTCTGCGAAGAAATTTTTGGCTTACAGAGAATACTCTATGTTCTATGCTTGTTTAAGGGCCCATTGACATATTTAAATCGGCCGTTGCTAGGGAAAGTTTGAAGCCTCGTAAAACCCGGACAATTAAAGAGTGGGCAATGATTATTGTCAAGGTGACTCCTAGGGTAAAGTCTTGTAGTCTGATGACGTCATTAAGTGACGTCATGATGACATCATCAAAATCAGAAAATTTCTAAACTCTCCAAGGATTTTTAATCTACTACTAATTTATGAATATTTTCCGAACCTACGAATTAAGGCGCATAAAACCGAGCATGCGTTTGCCATTACGACAAAAAATAAAGATTTTACAACACTTTTCAGTCCAATTTTTAGCTTTTTTGGCGAGTGAAAAGCCATAACTTTGGCATTTATTGTCGGTTTCCAAAATCCATGCTCGATTTTGTGGAGAACGTGGTCAACAACATTTTAACGGGGAAAAGTTTGGTGTTTAGTGAAAGCGCGCTAAATGCTTAGGATTTTTAGCAACCGGAAGTGAAGAAATTAACGCATGCGCAAAAGTGCCTGTTTTGTGGTCGTGAAATAGTCGCAGAACTGTTGTTGTAGTAAAGTCTACAATAATTGGTCGAAGAGGATGTGCATATTCTCCTATTTCCTCCGACAATGGCCAGTTTTGGGACTTGGCTGAATACTCCAGTCGACAATGAGCTATCTTGATTGTCTGCAATGAGCCGGCTTCGGACTGTGAGAAGCACATGCCAGGAACCCATTTCGCGGCAAACCCAAGAGCCAATAGAAATCAAACTAAAATTAGACCGAGATTCGACAACTTTCACTTGAAGTAAGTTAATCTCGTGGCGTTCACAACAGTTTGTTTTCCGACATCAAAAATACTTTTTTCAAGGATGAAAACTCACCTGTATTTTAATTAGTTGCACTGAGGTTCAATCACAACTTTACCAGGAACCCGAAAGCATTATCTGGAGACAAAAGTGTTCATGTTTGTGGAAGATTTGAGTTGAAAACCTGCCGGTCGAAAATCACTTCACTTTGCAGTGTTGTTGAGTGGCCGTACTTTTCTTTGTGTTTTTAGAAGCCATTTTCTCGCTGGAAGCAGCCATTTCATCTTTGACATATTTAGATACTATTTACTAGATGTTCTTTCAATCTATTAACAGTAGAAAGAGCTCGGCTATAGAAAGAGCTCGGCTACATCGGAGAGTCTAATGGTAGTCTAGAAACCTAAGACCTAAGACCTAAGACCTAAGACCTAAGACCTAGAAACCTAAGACCTAAGACCTAGAAACCTAAGACCTAGAAACCTAAGACCTAGAAACCTAGCTAAGACCTAGAAACCTAAGACCTAGAAACCTAAGACCTAGAAACCTAAGACCTAGAAACCTAAGACCTAGAAACCTAAGACCTAGAAACCTAAGACCTAGAAACCTAAGACTTAGAAACCTAAGACCTAGAAACCTAAGACCTAGAAACCTAAGACCTAGAAACTTTATTTTTAGTTTTGGTATTCGAGTGTTTGGCAAGCGAAATTCGTGAATCGCCGATTTCCATTTAATAGCGCATTAACTAGTCTGTTCGTGTTTACATTTTTGAAATTACAAACTCATCTCTTGAAAGCCTTGCGGTTTGTCACTGAAATATCCATCTTTGCATAAATGAAAGAATGATCACAATTTAATGGTGGGCTGTGCATACCAGAGTAAACAAAATAACCAGGAGCATTGGTAATAATAAGGAAAGACTTATTTGTATGGCGAAATATTGTACTAGACTTAGAAAATACTTCCCTAAGATGCCGTCGCTAGCTTTTATTCCAGTGACTCAGTTCGGTGGAGAAATGAGCTTACGGTAAAAGACCTAGAAACCATCTAATAAGGGATATCATTTTATACAACTGCCTTTTTGTTTTGGTAGTTTTTTCTTGTTTTTGTGCAAAAAATTACGTTGTCTACAATCTCTCGGGCGGGTCAGTGAACCGGCAGAAAAGAGGCGGATGATATTAGTGTTGCATCAGAACAATCTCCTTCAGACAGTACATTTGCCACTGGCCAATCAAAAGAGACTGTTCCCACGCTTGAGCCAAGACTAAGTTGTATATTTCATATTATTTCTGATAAAAAAACTGTTTCTGGACGAGAATCGCCAAGTCACTCTTTGTTGATGTTTCCACAGGGGGCCGGTCAATTTTATAATTTCCTCTCAGAGTTCAGTTTCGTTCGATTTTCTTGTTCTGTCATTCTTTTTCCGGTTCAATATAATTCTTCTTTGTCCTCCTAGTTTGTTCATGTCATTTCCTGTTCGATAAATTGTTTCGACAAATGTATGGAAAACTGAAAGCACGATTGCACGCTTCCAGCATGGATCGTAAAAAGATGACCCATGCTTTCAGTCAGAAATTCGATTATACGGAAATTATTTGGCATCGAATTCCTGTGAACTGGTCTTAGATATACAAAATACAGTTTGCAAAGTACAGTAAGCCCTAACAGTTAAGGTCTTAGGTTTCTAGGTCTTTATAGGTTTCTAGATCTTAGGTTTCTAGGTGCTCAATTTACAGCCAACCGGAAACGCAAACTAATTTACATAAATTACATAAACTTTCTCGTTTTAATTTGTAAAAGAATTATTCACTTAATAAAACAGACGAGACGTAAAAGCTCGTTAGATTTTTTATGGGCTTTTGAACAGCTTTTAAAATCATTTTCTCAACTATAAATACTGTTACATGTATCCAAGTCAGACTTCAATTTCATCCAATCATACTGAAGCATTGTTTTGGCTTCCCGCGCGTTGATCTGCTACCTGAGTATTTTCATCTTTTGTGGGAGCTCGCTCGAAAACGTATATCATGCTAGCAGAGCCTTATTTTCTTTGGTTTTCTAATCTCTCTCCAATGAGAGCGAAGAAAATAAGATATTCGTGTTACCGTCGTCCAGAAACAGTTTTTTTAAATCAGAAATACTATGAAATATACAACTTAGTCTTGGCTCAAGCGTGGGAACAGTCTCTTTTGATTGGCCAGTGGCAAATGTACTGTCTGAAGGAGATTGTTCATTTCTCCACCGAACTGAGTCACTGGAATAAAAGCTAGCGACGGCATCTTAGGGAAGTATTTTCTAAGTCTAGTACAATATTTCGCCATACAAATAAGTCTTTCCTTATTATTACCAATGCTCCTGGTTATTTTGTTTACTCTGGTATGCACAGCCTACCATTAAATTGTGATCATTCTTTCATTTATGCAAAAATGGATATTTCAGTGACAAAACGCAAGGCTTTCAAGAGATGAGTTTGTAATTTCAAAAATGTAAACACGAACAGACTAGTTAATGCGCTATTAAATGGAAATCGGCGATTCACGAATTTCGCTTGCCAAACACTCGAATACCAAAACTAAAAATAAAGTTTCTAGGTCTTAGGTTTCTAGGTCTTAGGTTCCTAGGTCTTAGGTTTCTAGGTCTTAGGTTTCTAGGTCTTAGGTTTCTAGGTCTTAGGTTTCTAGGTCTTCGGTCTTAGGTCTTAGGTCTTAGGTCTTAGGTCTTAGGTCTTAGGTTTCTAGACTACCAGAGTCTAATACAAGTTTGTTTTCCCATACATCTGCGATTTCCTGACTGACTTCATCGTTACTTTTTTACTCGGTACAAATTATTAATTATTTCCCTTTCGCTAGGTCCAAGTACAGTTAGGCGCCTTTCGAGTCCTGAACGATTCCTTCAAATTTATCGGATTGAGATTCTTATCAGTATTATTTTATTTCACACGATAAACCAAGCTTTTCATTTTCCCCGCTACAACTTGTTCCGACTTTTGAACACTTTACTTCATTCATTCATGAAAACATTTCAGGTAAACCACGAATAACACTTACAAACATATGTAAGTGTTAAAACTAACGGGTGGCCGGTGAACACGCATAAAACTAGCCTGAGAAAACAGCCGACTCATATAGCCGAGTCGGCTGTTTTCTCAGGCTAGCAAAAACCGGAAGTCAAAATCGCATCTGCTGCTACGAGCATAGCAACGGTGTTGCATAGCAACGAAATATGTCAATGGGCCCTTAAAATGGTGAAATTTTGACCTTTCCTGACCCATGACCGCGTAAGAAAAAGCCTGGGTCGATTCTTGATCTTACGTCATCCAACTCATTCGACTTTGCAATAATTTGAATAAATATTTAGCATTTACTCTAAAATAACTGTTTTCTTTACTAACAACTCACAGACTGTGTATATTCTCTATTTATCGATGTTGTTGTGATGGAAAGGCGCCATGGAGAATAATGCATTAATGAGGTGACGTAAGATCAAGAATCGACCCAGGCTTTTTCTTGCGCGGTCATGGGTCAGGAAAGGTCAAATTTTCACCATTTCAAACAAGCCTAGAACATAGAGTATTCTCTGTAAGCCAAAAATTTCTTCGCAGAAGTACTCAAAACCTTTCAAAGATTCATATGTATAAAAATTGCAAAAGGGGTTAGTTGCACTTTAACTCTTATGCCTTAAGGGGTTTTCCGAATCCCACCCTTCGTCGCCAATGTTTTTAATCATAGCAGAGCTAGCACCATACACATAGCGATCGATCGAAAACATTGCTATTTATAATAGACCACCTCGAAGTTTTCGCCGCCATTTTGAAAGGTATGCAAGATTTCCTGGCGCGGTTACTCAGATAAGATAAGAACAAAGATCATTTGTGAATTTAAAGCCAGACTCGCCAAAGAACCGGGAAAGAAGAGAAATTACGGATCGCAAATGTATTCATATCAAACAATTTATCGAGAAAAGTGTCGTTCCTGAGAGCTCCCTGTGATATTCCATATATGGTCAATATATTCCATATTTGGAAAGCAGGACGGATCGTCGAATACTAAAACACGTTCAGGAAGTGTAGCGAGCCGGCAGAAGAGAGGCGGATACAACGTAGGCTACAGGAAGTGCGATAAAAAAAATCGAATCGTTTTTTGAAGATTTGAAAAGGATGAGCGTATGCCTCACTAGCATCTAGTCAGTCCCAAATATTACTCTGAACGACAACAATTGTTTGATATGGAAATAGCGAACTGAATATTAAAATAGGGTTAAAGTAAACATTATATTTATTTATGAATAAAACTTTATGTGGTTTAAATTAATTTCGAGAAAAATAAAAATAAATATTTTGCTCTCACACCACGTGCTTATGACGACGACGCCATGTTTTTGGACAGTTTACACCGTATTCGGAGTACCGAACAGAAGTCCGATCAAAAATCATCCGACAAAGGTGATCCTACTGGGTTCAATTCACAAATGATATTTGTTCTTAAATTACCTTTGATTCTGTTGTCGGTTCTTGTAGAATCATTAGGTCAGCTTGCCGTAATAGAGGTTATCGGCTAACGCTGTTGCCACCCAATTCAGATCATGTGATGTACACACACTTTATTCTGGAGAATAGGCCTTTTGCAGCTAATATAACAGTCACGTGCTGATATAATACTTCGTTAACGAATGAATTGAGCTCGTGATCCCCATGGGAAAGACGTTGCCATGGATACTGGACAGCAATCCATTTTTTAGAAAGATCGACAATCGATTGGAGGTGAAAAATAGCATT
The DNA here is from genome assembly GCA_030867875.1 of Actinernus sp. WN-2022. Classification (NCBI taxonomy): domain Eukaryota; kingdom Metazoa; phylum Cnidaria; class Anthozoa; order Actiniaria; family Actinernidae; genus Actinernus; species Actinernus sp. WN-2022. The sequence goes on along the minus strand of JAOWCC010001589.1, from coordinate 5,510,598 downwards.
TACAAACAGGTTTTGCTAATAACAATACCGATCTCGTACAAGGCTTCTAAATAAATGAATTTAAATATTTTTTGCCATCCAGTACATTCCTGTACAATCACGTGAATACCTAGCTGCAAAAGGCCCGTTGACTCTTTGAAAATTAATTTTATTCACGGATAGGCATGACTGCATTATGATTAGAATGAACAAGGAATAATTCCCCAGAGTAGCATCTGTTTACATCGCATGATCTGAATTGGGTAGCAACAGCGTTAGCCGATCACCTCTATTACAATTTTCTTCATAGCGCTTTCACGAAGCGTATCCGAATTATCATTCCTCGTTCTGGTTTTTGTTCTTACCAAATTATCATTTAAAAAAAAGCAAAAACAATCAGTCTTTCAAAACGAACGAGCGAAAATCTTGCTTTAAACCCTCTGCCGGAAATGATCTCTCAGCTAGTCAATAAACTACAATTCCTAGAAATCAGCCACTCTACTTTACGGCCGACAGAAAGCTTGTACAGCCTAGCCGTGATCTGAAATGATTGGAGCTCCACCTATAGGCTTGTCTATATATATGTATTACATTTTAATCTTGCTTCAACCCCTCTCTCAGCTAGTCAATAAACCACAATTACTAGACATCAGCCACTCTACTGTGATCACAAATAATTGGAGCTCCACCTATAGGCTTGTCTATATATATGTATTACATTTTAATCTTGCTTCAACCCCTCTCTCAGCTAGTCAATAAACCACAATTACTAGACATCAGCCACTCTACTGTGATCACAAATAATTGGAGCTCCACCTATAGGCTTGTCTATATATATGTATTACATTTTAATCTTGCTTCAACCCCTCTCTCAGCTAGTCAATAAACCACAATTACTAGACATCAGCCACTCTACTGTGATCACAAATAATTGGAGCTCCACCTATAGGCTTGTCTATATATATGTATTACATTTTAATCTTGCTTCAACCCCTCTCTCAGCTAGTCAATAAACCACAATTACTAGACATCAGCCACTCTACTGTGATCTGAAATGATTGGAGCTCTGCCTATAGGCTTGCCTATATATATATATATATATATTAGAACACTCGCACAAATTCAAAAAAACGTTAATGGCATTCGCCAAAACCCATCTGACATTAATGGAGGGTTCCACTTTCCCGAGAAAAGTGGAACTCTTCCCATTAATGTCAGATGGGTTTTGGCGAATTCTCATTAACGTTTTTTTTCCTGTGACTGGAAACACAAAGGGCGGCCATATTGATATTCCAACACACGCGCCACGAGGCGTTGCACAATACATGTGCATCTAGAAATACCGCTGACCACTAGCTGTACATATTACAGTCACTTCGTTAATATTGATCCAAACGCCCCAAAACTCAGTCAACACACAAAATTTGATGTGATCATTCTTGTGGTACTCGGTCCCAGTCCTTTATCAGTTTACGAAATGTCTACGAAATACATTATTATGATGAACTAGCAGCAGGCCCTCAGCCGTTTAACTTTTCAAATAGCTTATGTACTATTACTGATGGATTTTTTAAAGATTTTCAAAGTGATTCAAAAGTCCAACAACTTTATACGAGAGAAAGTTAGCCACAGCCACAAACGATTAGAGACGCATAATGCGTATAGACGTATGTGGGTAAAGAAGTTTAGTTCGTCTAGTAGAACGTAGTGCGTCTTCTTAGTTCATCTAGTATAAAAACGGGCACAAGACGAATTATGCGACTGCATGGACGGTCTAAGTTCGATAGTACGTCGTTTTGGACGGATTGGCCGTTTTTAACAACAACAACAACTTTTATTTGTACCAGAGTTAAGACAGATTTACATGAATGAGATAAAATTAGCTAATTAGGGTATAGGTTACCTCAGTGGAATAACCATAAGAGCTAACCAAGCCAGGAAACCCGTTTATAGAGTAGTCAAAAATTGTAGATCGGTACAACAACACATATAGGGAATAAATAAAATACAAACATGTAACAAGAAAGAATACAATAATTAACACTATAGTTTATAACATTAAAGTAGAGAACAATATGTGGAACATTAGTGGGGAACAGTAGGGAACAATAGAGTTAGTACCATAATTACAGGGTGTAGAAATATTTGCGTCAAATTAGGTACAAGTGAATACGAATTATCTATGGTGAAATTAATACTTTTCGATGAAACTATGCTTAAACTTTAGTTTGAAGGCTGTGATTGAGAGAGTTTTAGTGTGGACATCTATAGAATTTGAATCTAATGTTAAAGAGACCGTAACTCGTAGATACACGCATGTGCACGAACGAGTTATTGTGGTTAGGTGAATTTCATTTTCGAGCGTGGAGTCAACGCGTGGATCGAGCATTTTCCGAATGACGTATAATTTTCCGAAGATGTATTGACGGGCGTTTGTGATAGACGCGTCGAAGGTTTCGAAAGGATTTGGTCATGCTGTAGAAGTTGTATTGACGGCCGTTTGTGGTCGGTTTGACTGTAAAGAACAAACTGTTATCGGAGACGACGTATCGATGCTTTCGAAAGGATTTGGTAATGTTGTAGATATGCCGCTTTCTAAGGTAAATATTCCGATAGACTTATAATTAACTGCTATCTTGTCGCGATGGGAATCCGGGACCGAGCGGAAATTGTGGCTGTCTTCTCAGACTATATATTCGGAATTTTCGAATGAGAAAATGAACTGAAATAACGTAATATATTCACATAGGTTCCTTTTTACGTTTAAAACATAAGCGTTTTCTTCCAGCCAGTTGACCTCCGGTTCACACACTGTATATATTTGATAAAACGTTTGATTTACATTTGGCTAGCGTTAGCCTCCAAAAAAACTCAATTCTGCGCCGATTTGGACCGGATAAAAACTCGTTTTAACCTCTTCGATGTGTGATTTCAAAGTTCAGCGGGGCATTTTGATATAAAGATAGTTTTTTCACGATCAATTTGATTTAGCTACACTAAATAATATACTGCAACTGACACTTTGTCACACAATGCTTGTTAGTTGCTAGAAGACCATTCCAGAACTACTTAGACTGTATGCACTATCATAGCGAGTCAACACAATTAGGCGAAGCTACGTAATCAAGCTATGAATACGTTTATTCCACACACAATAGTAAAGTACAATAGTACATACATGAAATAAAAATAAAGTGGAGGATGCAAGAGATAGCTCTTGCACCCTATGTACTATTTACAAAATTCGCGGCCGTGTTGTACAGTAGATACAGATCCGTTCACAGCCGTGTTGTGCAGTAGATGCAGATCCGAGCCGGATATCTCCGATACAACACGGCCGCGAATTTTGTAAATTACTTCTAAGCTCAAACATAACTATTGAAACGCAATATAACCAAACTAAGTCAATTTATTTTAAAAGAGCAACATTACTATAAATTTATCGAGGCTTCTTGTATTCCAGATGAGTGCAGTACTTATTTCACTGAATAATAATCCGGAACAATTATTTCTTTGTACTTTAAAAATAAAAAATAAAAATTATCTATGATTCAGCTCTAGCTCAAAGCAGATTTGCCTTTCAAAGCTCACTAATTCAGTCACTGGTGAGGTAAATAAATGAGTGAGTAAATAAATGAGTAAATAAACAAATAAATGAGTGAGTAAATAAATGAGTAAATAAACAAATAAATGAGTAAACAAATAAATAAACAAACAAACAAACAAACAAACAAACAAACAAACAAACAAACAAACAAACAAACAAACAAACAAACAAACAAACAAACAAACAAACAAATAAACAAACAAACAAACAAACAAACAAACAAACAAACAAACAAACAAATAAATAAATGATCGGTCACGTGATTTTTAGTATATGCCAAAATAGCTCACTGACCATCCGCGAGTTGCCATAAGGGGTCCTATGTTTTTACTACAGAACATAATGCATCCACCATACATGCATCAGGAGTTCTGGACTTCCGGTTGGATCACACTGCATTCTGGGTAGGTGGGCTCAGAAAAGTGGGCATCAACTTCTAGATCGGCCATATTGGATTTGAGTGCAGTCAATTTTTGCTCCTTTGCAAGTTCAAAAACTTACTACCTAATACACGGAATATCTTACCTTTACAGATTCTTCAGTTGGGAGTTCTAAGTTGATGTTTAAGCTTTAGAACGGGATTAATGAAGTTTCCAACTTGACTGCGCTCAAATCCAATATGGCCGCTCTGGAAGTTGATGCCCACTTTTCTGAGCCCACCTACCCAGAATGCAGTGTGATCCAACCGGAAGTCCGGAACTCCTGATGCATGTATAGATCAGTTCGCGATAAATTCCGACATTTTGAAAGGGGTGCAAACATTGCGCGAAATACAGTATTTGTATGGGAATCCGATGCCAAATAATTTTCATAAAATCGAATTTCTGAAATATTCACTGTCTTCAAACTGAAGATACCAGGTAAAAGATTAACGTATCAAAATTTGAGGGATGTAGCTGTGCGTGCAATCGTGTTTTCAGTTTTCCATACCTTTGTCTGTAATTTTCTCGCTGACTTTGACTCCGGTTACAGACAGATTCCCATACAAACACTGACTGTATTACACGCCATGTTTATATCCCTTTCAAAATGTCGGAATTAACCGCAAACTGGTCTATTGTTGGTGCCTTTATACTACAAACGCATAATGTTCTAGACGTATTTGGGCAAAGAAAACTTAGTGCGTCTTCGTAGTCCGTATCAAAGTCATTGCTACAAAAGCCTACATATCGAAATCCGGTGACTCACTTCCGGTATTGGCCCAGTCATCTCAATCAAAAATACATGGTTTTGGGAGCTATTTTGCCTTCAAATCAAAGTTAAGTAACATCTAATCTGCAACTGATAGCTGTTTTGAGTGATTATGTTAAAATTTCGACTGAACAAATTTGAATTTGCTTTCGCAAGTGAAGTGAAATTTTACAAGGCGTTACTCGTTTATGGACGACCAAGCAGAGGAAAACTGAGTTTAACTTGAATACGCTTGTCTCAACTGACTTTCTACCGCTGAATTCAGATTGGAGAATACATTTCCAGTGTTTTGATGTATAAATCATCGAGGTTTCTCGAGTTTAGAATGCTACAAATCGCTGTTAAAGTTCCATTTCGTGTTATTTTTTGTGTGACCTTTGTTATAGCGGGAGCTGCAGTAGGAGAGATTTTGGAGCGGTCAAAACGAAAGCAGATAATTCTCCTTTGTATAGTTCCGGTATCAACAGGTAAGCCACATTATAAACTTGTACTGCGACTGAAGTTGTTATCTCTCTCAAATAAATTCGCATTTACTTCAAAGCGATGACCAATACCAAATTAAATGTCCTCTTCTGTGTGCAATGATTTTGATATGGTCTAGTATAAAAACGGGCACAAGATGCATTATGCGACTGGACGAACTAAGTTTGGTAATCCGTCCACAACGTCGCATAATGCGTCTTGTGCCAGTTTTTATACTAGACGAACTAAGAACACGCACTGCGTTTTCTTGGCCATAATACGACTAGACGCATTATGCGTCTCTAGTATAAAGGCACCAACAATAGTGGACGAATTATGCGTCTGTGGTATAAAAGCGGCCAATGGGTCAAAAACTGCTTAATTACGCCCTCGTATATTTTTGTGAACTTCGCGGCTTTGGTAAGCCACACAGCATACTTGATGGAACGGTGAATGTCATCCTCGCTGTAACTTTTGATGATAAAGTAACGTGCATTACTCTTACTCAACAATGGACATTCCTTGGGATTGTAATTCATTTTGGATCTCAGTTTATCAAGAACTGGGACTGATTCTCCAGATGCAGAAATTGAGGTTAGGCCAGCATTTCCTGCCACACCAACATTACCAGTACGGGGACGCTGCCCACGTCCAGCAGCTGGTTTATTGGCTCCAGACTTAGCAACATTTCCCCACGAAGCAGTGTCCTTAACCAGCCCACCACTTGAAGACTGTACTTGTGTAAGAAGTTTAGGTTTTGGTGGTGGTGGTTTAGGTTTGGGTTTAGCCGGCTGGCTGGCAATAGCAGCCCATGACTTTGGTTTAGAATCACCTGATGGTTGTCCCTTATTTGAGCTTTGAGACAGAGCTCCCTGTGGTCTAACCTTATCAGAGGAACCATTCTCATGATCAACAGTCAAACTCAGATTTGACAAAGCTTTCTCCATACTGCTGTCATTAGCATAATCTTTACTGTTGTAGCTGTCATTAGCATAATCTTTACTGTTGTAGCCGGGATAACTTGCTCTCGTATAAATCACCCGATTATGACAACTGTCTGACATAAGTATAGCTAGACGTTTATGGACCCAGTATTGACTGATTTTCTGTAAGCGAACCGTGTTGTAAACGTGGTTAGGACTGCACGCTCCAACATATATTTCCGATTTGAGCCAAATCTAAAATAGAGGTTGATTTTGTTTACTTTTCTAGTTATTGAGTTAGAATTTGATTATAAGAGGGTCTGAAAGAGGTTAACTGACAACTAACGAACGGCCTTAAAAATAACTGTTAACTAACAAATGACGATTTATTTTGTGTTTACTGATTCTATGAAGCCAGTATAGACACTATGCTGTCGTGCTGTGTTAGTTAACACTATCCCATCGTGCTTCGCTACAACCTCGTTTCCAAGCAGTCCTGGAGGTCGTTCCAACTTTCCTGCATGGTCTTCGCCATCGGCCATCTTTGTGCCCCACACGTTAAGATTATTTATAATAATAATAAACAACTTTATTTACCCAAGGTAACACATAACAGTTTTCACTGACAAATTAGTGGCCCTCAAAACAGATAGAGAAAACTAAAACCCAAAATCTTAAAACTAGAAATATCAAAAATCTGTATTTTTTTATTTAAAAAAATTGATAAAAAGCTAATATATCTAAATACAATTAAAATATTATATAATATATACATTACATACTTTCAAATACAGCTTTCAAAATGTGTGTCAAACCGCTGGAATGAAAGGTTATGAAAGATGCTTTCAAGTTTTAGGTCCTTTAGGTCGATATTCTCGGCGCCAACAGAATGGGCGGCTTCAAAGTCTCGTCACAGGTTAGAATTTCACTTGCTCAATCTTCTGGCCCTGCATGATCTTTCTAATTAGGGAGCGGTCATTAATTACTGGGGGGGAGGGCCGGTAAATTTAGGGGGAAGGCTAAGATTTTTTGGGCTTCGATTTGGGGAGGGTCACAATTTTTTGGGCGCCTGTTTTAACAATGAAACTTTTACAATATTTTTAGCCTACTTCAATCGACCATTCAGCTCCACCTTGGAAATGTCCCTTAACCAACAATCAGCGCGTGCTGCATGGATGCTGCTAATGGGCAACGTTCGAGACCTCAAATATTCTGCTTGATAACTAGGTTTTCAGGAGTAAAACAAAAGAAATGCTTTCCTCTTTTGTTAAAAAAAAAAGACGTCATATTTTGATGTTTTGGGGAGGAGCAATATTTTTTGGGCTGATGTTTTGGGGAGGGCCAACATTTTTGGGTCCTTGTTATAGATATTTTACCGGCCCTCCCCCCACCTCCCCCCCCCCCCCCCCCCCCCCCCCCAGTAATTAATGACCGCACCCTTAGAAGATACCATGACCTTACACAACATTTTTTTCTGGACTTATCCAAAATCTTAAAACAAAATCGTTTTACTCATGATCAGTACCAATAATTAAGCTTAAATCCTTTTTCTTATAATTTTAATATGCTTTCAAAATTATAATAGACCCATTCACCTTTTGTTTTCCCTTGAGTAATTTGTTTTTGTTTTTTATGTATCCCAAAACGAAATGTATCAATTTCTATAATTGAAAAAAAAGCACAATTCTCTAGAGAACTGGACATCACGTCGTCTCAAATGGGCATCAAACAGCCGACAAGCTGAAATATTATTCTGCCGCTGAAATGATATTCTATACCGTTCTTAGGCTGCAAGCTCTGTCAACTGAGAAGCAGTGGATAACAGTGTACATACTGAGGCAAAAACATCCATGTTCTAGGGGTGTGCTCAATATTTTATGGGAGAATTTGCGTAATCCCAGTCAATATAGGTCCAACCTTCATGACATAACAATTTTTGTACATTATTTCATCTATCTTCTCATTCTCAGCATCACATTTCTAATAAAAGCATGCAGTAGACACATGCAGCAATTGCGTGCCTATTTGTTTAAACTGTTTACTGACAAATAAACTTAACTGTTAACTGCCAAATTTGGCTTTTGTGGGCCAAACATTGTAAATTTTCTCTATAGTAATGATTAACTTAGGGCTAATTGACAAATGACCAAAATTTTAACTGACATGTAGACCCTCTTATAAGTCCTTGTCATTCCCAGGACATCGATGACGTCGTTACTGTACGCCAGATTAATCAACGACAGCTTGGGAAAATACTGGTTCAGCGCTGTGGCAACGAAGGCAGCTGGTCTAGGGAAAGTTACACCCAGAACCTTACTCGAAGAATGTTACAAGCTGCCATCAGCTTCATTCCTGAGGCACAGGAAACTGGAGCGAATATCAACAGTATAACATTTATCATTGCCGTGCCCGGGAGAGAGTTTGTCGTAAAATCAGGAAATGGTAAGTGAATCTTTTAGCATGGCTTTCACTAGCGAATTAGCATAAACGCAAGCAACATATGCAGACGCAGTGCCGTATTTTTCGTTAGCAGTCAGTTGTTCTACTCATAGATGTGAGATAAGAACAAGTACCGCTAATGATTAATGCATTACTGCGTCTACGTATGTTGATAAGAACAAGTACCGCTAATGATTAATGCATTACTACGTCTGCGTATGTTACTTGTGCTTATGCTTTTGTCGCTATTGTGATATAAGAACAAGCAGCATTAATGATTATTGCATTACTGCGTCTGCGTATGCTGCTTGTGCTAATGCTTGTGTCGCTATTGTGATATAAGAACAAGCAGCATTAATGATTATTGCATTACTGCGTCTGCGTATGCTGCTTGTGCTAATGCTTGTGTCGCTATTGTGATATAAGAACAAGCAGCATTAATGATTATTGCATTACTGCGTCTGCGTATGCTGCTTGTGCTAATGCTTTTGTCGCTATTGTGATATAAGAACAAGCAGCATTAATGATTATTGCATTACTGCGTCTGCGTATGCTGCTTGTGCTAATGCTTGTGTCGCTAGTGTGAGATAACAACAAGCACCGCTAATGATCAATACATTAGTGTCTGCGTATGCTGCTTCTCCGGGGCTAGTGAGAAACAGGCTTTATATTAGGGTAAAAATAATTTGCTTCTGACAATTATTTTAAAACTGAGTTTAACATATATAATATACAAAGAAAATGAAAGAATAAAACAAAACTTTATTTTAATTTTAGTAATGAAATATGCATTGTTTCCAGTCTTTGTTGATTGCTTTTCTTTCTTACAAACTTTACAAAGTGTCGACAGTATGCCCGTTTTGCGTCGTCGTATGACCAATTCTTTTTCTGGCTTCACGAGGAGCTACAATCTTGGACAATAGTTGACGCATTTTGGAAAATCAATTACGTCTACTTTTACCTCCCTCCCGCAAAACAATGTTGATAGGGCCGTGTAATCTGCAGTAGCCGATGCTGCCACTCACTATCAACTTTGATCGGGGGGGAGGGGCGTTAAATTGCTATGTCTGTAAAGAAAATAAATATTAATTGCTTATCGATGGAAACGGGTATCACTGATTTAGAAATGCGTCAACAGATCTAAAGTCCAAGATTGTAGTCGAGTGATTCAACAAATATTTTGACCATGAGATGACGAAAAAAGGCGTGGTAAATAAGAGGACATACTACGTAAATCAATAAGCTAATGATTACCACAAGTTAAACAAAGCAGGCCACGAATGTCTTGTTAACCCCGATGGCCAACCGAAATATTGGTAAATTATAATCATTCCCAAACCGTACAAAGCAGCCTTGCATCATTCTATTATTACTTTTACAATTTTGCTCATTAGATCCCTCCCAGGAGATGAGGTCCTTCTACTTCGTCTGTTTGGTCCTTGCAAATTTTTACTTATATATTTCACGAATTTATGATTGAGAAAAAAAAACGTACACCCATATTAGCCGCCTGGTGAGTGAAAACTGCGGTTTCTTTCGTAAACCAAGCACTGAAAATGAGGCGGAACATATTCTACTCCACTGCAAGCTATATGAAGAGAAAACATTATCTCTCCAAAACTTTATGTGTGTCTCATATGACGGTAAAGAAGTTGCTGAATCCATGCAAACAATTAGCCTGCTTTGGTGCACTTATATGATAAATATATACCTACGTACCATGGGGTCCAAAACCGCGGAACCGGTTTTACGAGAAAAAAATGCTCCAAAATCTGGATTTCCAAGTTATTATGAAAATTTAACCGGAATTTCTCCCTGTTTCATTATTCTGAATCATCTACAACCCGGAATTCGATGACATATTCTTAAGAAAAATCAGGACCCGGAAATCGAAATTAGATTCAAAACCAGACCGGTACCACCGTACACATATATTGAATCATAAACAAGAGTGCCCCCCGGAAATTTGTCAACAAAATAAGCAATTACATTTATTTAAAGTGCCACTAACCCCTTTTACAAGTTTTATACATATATATCTTTGAAAGGTTTTGAGTACTTCTGCAAAGAAATGTTTGGCTTACAGAGAATATTCCATGTTCTATGCGTGTTTAAAATGGTGAAAAGTTGACCTTTCTTGACCCATAACCGCGTAAGAAAAAGACTGGATCGATTCTTGATTTTAAGTCATATAATTCATTGTATTGTCACATTTAATAGAAAGTATACTCAAGTTCAATTTTTTTTTTGCAAAATAACACTTAAATCTTGTTGGAGCTTCACCGAAATACTTGTAAAAGCACAAGGTCTATCTTGCTATTTTTATGCTTGTTTCTCTGTCCTTCTATGTTTGATTTCATTTGTCTTTTTCAGACTGGGAGTTCATGTTCTCGTATAATGGCGAGGATGATATCAGCTGCGCTTGCACCAACAGACCATTCTTTTCCTGGATGTGGAATAAGTTCACTTCCTTTTGGACCAAATTTGCGACTACCGCCCTGGCACTGATAGGAATAAGAACTCAAGGTGTTATCAACTCATGATAAATTATATTGATTCAGTTCTCTGGGATATTTCAAGCTGCTAGTCCTGATACTAGTGAGTTGCTGTTTAGATAGGACTTTAGTCCATTCATGCATTGCTTTCACTGAATAGACCTGCTACCAGTGTGTGAAGTGCTATTTAGATAACTCTTTAGACTGTTTGATGTAGTCCATTCATGCATTGCGAGTAGGAAGTCAAATCAGGAATACATATAGGCAGGGATACATTCTGCCGTTATTTGAGCATTTGCGCGCGGTAGCGGGCATTATGCGGCATAACGTACACCTACTGGATTCATCGGAATCCAATATTAAAGTCGAGACTTCAATTCTGGGTAAGACCGAAGGTAGAGTCTAATATTAAAAGTCGAGACTTAAATATTTTCTATATTGGGCGAGGATGAATCCTATAAGTGTGTTATTGTATCGAACAAATAATCCTGCAATCAATAACTGAAAGAGATTAGCGTGAACAGCTCGTACATCACGACTACTATTAATCGTTAATTGAACGTTGCACACAAAATGATTACCGATTAATAACATAGATGCAAAATTGAAACTGAATTAACCAGTTTTTGTATCGAATTAACTGTGTTTGCACTGCTGTTAATGAATAACATGTCTATGCCCAGCCAATCAGAATTGAGTATTTTTGTATCCATATTATTAACAATTTCATAGTAGCAATACCCGAGAAGAACTACGAGCATAATACGCCAATTTATGAGCGGAATATACTCAAGCCTATCAAGTCATGTACTGATGTACCGTGGGGGGAGGGGGTGGGTGCACATGTATAATAATGGCAAGGTATTAGCGGCCTCAGCTCACGAATCGGACCAGGTTAGCGAAAAAGTAGCATTGCTGTAATGCTTACTACTTCAAACATTTTCCGGATTGCCACATATTTTCCTTCAAAACTGGACCCAGTTTGCGAAATTTGGCTCAATTCCGGACTCCACACCGCATGGCAAAACGTTACGCTCCGCTGGCCGATAAGAACGGAGGCTCTGGAAAGGAGATTGTTTCGATACAGATTTGGTAACTTTTCGGAGGGCTTAAACATTTTTGTAAATAATGTTCTAACTTAGTAAACTCACAGTGAATTACAAATTAAGAAAACTAAAACCTGTTAAAGTTTTAGGCTTAGCTTTAAAGTAGTTTTGTTGGTTTTGACGCAACATTTCACGGAACTAAAACAGGAGAGATTGCATTTGTTTTCTTTCAGTTTGCGCGGAAAACTGGCATGGCGCTCTCGCTGGCCTCACCAAAAACGCATGCGCCTAACGTTTTTCCACGGTAATACGTTATAAGACGACCTTTCGCAATCAACTTTTTAGTTTCTAAGCAGTTATACATCCCACATACATTGACAGGGGAAAGCTTAAAGCGATCAGAACAAACTCCGAAACTTTTATAGAGTGTTACATGCTCCTGAGTGTACCTAATGTTCACATTTTGGAGAGATTTTAAAATACTATTACCGTGAATTCTAACTTGAAAGTAGGTGATTAGATTAAAGAGGCGATCACGCAAATATGGGATTTTGTAGTTGATAGAGTGCGAAGGAACAGAACAGGGAGGAGGGAGAATTGGCAAAAAAAATCATGAAGGAGGGTGAAATGTCCAGAAAAAGTAGGGAGGAGGAAGAATTTAGCATACAGGGAGGATCTACATACATGCTCTAGAGAGAAATTTTAAAACTCACTAGGGAGGAGGGAGAAATGTCAGGAAAAATAGGGAGGAGTGAGATTTCACTACCCGTTCCTCTCCACTCTTGATACCTTCGACTAAAATTGTAAATCAGGCTTCAGTTGTTCCAAAAATGAATAAGTACTTGAATAGTTTATCCAGTCTGTGATACGTGTTAACCTAACTAGGTTATTTAATAACTCGAAAGCTTATGCTACTTTGGCTGCCGTAAGGCACTTTTTAACCTCTGTATATTATTTTATTTTATTTTATTTACTTTGCTGTATGTTTACCGTATGTCTATGTAACTAGTGCTTATAAATAGTGTAAATAAAAATGGAATTGAATTGGATAGGGATTCATCTGGATTCGGTTGTTCTAAAAGAGGATAAACCTATCTACTGGATAAAATAAGCTAGTTCGGCCGATACCTATCCACTGGAGAGGGATTTATTCATTGGATATAGCTGCGTTATCTACCTTTTGATGAACCGGGGTCAGATCTAGGGCACATGCATTACAACTGGTTTTCAAATTGTATATATAATCTCTACATAGGAGTAAACAGATATCGTTTGATCAGTTAGCAGTATGGCCGCTGAATTCACTTGTCCATAGGGTGACGTCATTCCTACCATGGAAACTGGTACGCATGCTCAGTAGGCAATAACAGTTATCTTTGTCTTGTTCTCTGTTTTGTGTTTGGGAGGTGGAAGAGAGAATCGATGCACTCGTCGCAATGAGCCTTTTGCAGGAATGCAACACGTGGTTGTGCCTGATTGATTTAGAACTGGTTTCAAGATCCAAGTGCTGCATGCCATGAACAATGTCGAGGGCGTTTATGGCACGAAGATCTAGAAACCACGTCTAAAACAATCACGCGGCTTTGAAATATTACTTTACAAACAGGTTTTGCTAATAACACTACCGATCTCGTGCACGTACATTTAAATATATGACTTAATAATATTTTTGCCATCTAGTAGCTTTGAAATGGTTTCTCACACATCATTATATATTCATGACACAGAGGCCAATGACATAAATATGACACAACAATATAAACAGATAAAGCGAGAATTCCACTGGATTTGTATATTCATATTCAAATTTGAGCTCGCTGACGCTGACGAATACTTAAATGACAGTTCAGTGAGATTGGGAATGCTTCGAAACGGCTGGATGAAGAGAAGTGAAAGCGCAAACGATTTAGAGAGCTCTAAACGGATTAAGACTGAACCCGTTTGACTGTCAAATGAACTGTGCCAAGGATTAAAGAGTATTAGAATCGCTTGGGCGTGTGTAAATTGGAAGAATGGACTTTTTGGACAGTAATTGGACGAGAAACGTTTGGAGATTCGTATAATGATATGACGCCGCCAGAAATCTTATCATTTCTGGCTTATAAAATTTTATACAAGCATTTTTAGACAGCTTTTTTAGACAGCTTTATTCGTGTAGTTATCGACTAATTTGAATATTTCTTGTATTTGGAAACGTTTTCAAAGTACAGCAAATATGCACAAATTCGCTATTGTTTTAACTGATTTGCATATTTGCTGTATTTGGAAACGTTTTCAAAATTACATAATTTATGTAAATTAGTTATTGTTATACCCGTCGATTTCCCTAAGCTTCAAAGCCCTGCCCACTTCAATAATGCTATGAAATGCTATGAATTTCTAACGAAGTATTATATCAGCAAAACGCCTGTTAGATGGTTTTGTCAATATTTATTTTATATTTTTGTAAATTGAAGCTAGATGTTAATAATCGTATTCGTGCGCACTCGTTTCATCATTAATCCTGTTATTATCTCATATTAAAAGCATACTATTCTATTTTTCCGCTATTGCAACTTACATATTTTTCATATTTTAAAACATGTAACTTTCGATATGTATTTTATCAATTGTAAAAGAGACATTTCTAGTTATTTCTAGTTATTAAGTAATGATTCAGTTAAGAACTGTAGCAAAAGACTATAGGCTGCGGCAATGAGCATATCCACACATACGATTTTGCTCAGTTGAATGTGCGTGAAGTGGTGTCTATAATCCAAACTATACCCAGGAAATAAAGTATTTGTCTATGCTATGGGTTCATTTTACTGTGAAAACTCAAAGAAGCCACCATCCAGCCAATCAGAAAGGGAGAAAACAAAATATCTTTCAATCTATAATTTGATAACTTTCCCGATGTCAGTCTTCGAAATTAAACCATAGTTTGATCAAAAATAAGTTCAAACTTCAAAAATTATCGAATGAAAATGCGTTATTTCGATGGGATTCTATTGAATTTATGTATCAACCAATGAAATTACGAGAAAGAAGAATAGAAAATTAGCACCTTTGACATTACTTTGCTGTTCATGCTATCGTTCTTAGCCGGAGTATTATATACTTAATATTGTTATAGCACTGTGACATATTTTGTAGACATGCGATAGAAATAACTGTTATTAGAATACGTGATGATTATTACCATAAAGTAAAGTAAAGTAAAGTAAAGTAAAGTCACCTTTATTTATCGATGGTTTGCACTCAATCCCCAGAGATTCAAATGACAAAGGGCATGGCGGCCATGTTGGTGTATAGAGCAAAAGAAGCTAACGAAGAATCTATTGTTAACTGTACACCAACATGGCGGCTATGACGTCACGTGCAAAGGGTCTATAGATGGTTTAGGGTTAACCTGCTAACAGTTATCTAACACGTGGCCCTCTCTTTACGGTACGGTTTTACGTCTTTATCCGAGAAGACGTGAAGGTCTGACCGTTTACTGTTCGATTATGTAAAGGCAGCACCTTCTACTCAGTTATTTTAAGACCCTGAGTGCTGGTCCGGCCGGGGTTTGAACCCACGACCACCCGCACAACAGACCGGACTACACCATGCCGGATGATGATTTGTAACAACATTGTATGTACTAGTGCTGTTTCAATAACTCGCAGCAGTGTTTCATCGTATTTACAAACACGAGGACGTAGCCCGAGTGTTTTTAGATCTGATAAACACGTGCTGCAAGTTTATGGAACGGCTCCAAAAACGTTGATGTATAGAGTGATACAATTCAATTATTTTGGCGATACGACCTATTTCGGCCGAGAAAATCGAAGCAAAAGTTTATCGGTATATGAGGACCGTATCTATATCATCTTTAAAACGTGTACTCATTAATCATTCATTTCTTTTCCTTGTGAATTGTGTTTCTTCGTCTATATATAAATCGCGGGGATTCGATAAGATTTCTTAAATCTCGCTTTCTCTAAGAAACGCGTGAAACCAGTGTTGTTTATCCCGACTCGCGCATGCCCAGTGCATGTTACCGCTGAACTGTCTCCGAACTAGTTTATTCTCCCCTGTTGGTGTTGAAAGGAGTCGGGACAAACATTCAGAAAATGTTAATTTCTGACATCAGATTTAGTTATCAGTATGATTCTTACGAAGTATCTTGTGAGTACAGTTAGAATCTAACCTTTGCCAATTGCCGATCTCTCATCCTTGTGTTTCTTCATCTATATATAAAAATCGCGGGGTTTCCATAAGATTTTAAAGACCTCCCTTTCTCTAAGAAACGCGTGAAACAAACGTCGTTTATCCCGACTCGCGCATGCCCAGTGCATGTTACCGCTGAACAAGGACAAATATCAGTTCATATTTCAATGCTATCGTACAACATATGTTATTGTCTATGTAATCCTTCAAATATTAAGCCATTATTCGATGAGGTTGAGCATGATAGCAAAAATTATCAAGACCTCTGATAACACAGACCATGCTAAAATCGAATTCAATAATTGTTTTATTATATATTTTAAGCTCAAGTTTTAGCAAAACAAAAAGCTATCGAAAACGAAGCTAAATGAAATGCCGTTTAGTGTGTGTGGTTCAATGCGTCAGTGTGTGTGGTGCAATGGGTTAGTGTGTGTGGTGCAATGGGTTAGTGTGTGTGGTGCAATGGGTAAGTGTGTGTGGTGCAATGGGTTGGTGTGTGTGGTGCAATGGGTTAGTGTGTGGTGCAATGGGTTAGTGTGTGTGGCGCAATGGGTTAGTGTGTGTGGTGCAATGGGTTAGTGTGTGTGGTGCAATGGGTAAGTGTGTGTGGTGCAATGGGTTAGTGAACGGCACATTGGGCATGATCGGTAACACCAAACTCCCCTCCCTCACCCCCACCCCAAGAAAAAGAGTTATAATGGGGCAGAAGTGTGGAATAATCTTCCTCTTGATACATGTACGCAGCACATCAATCCAATGATCTCATCCAAACATGGACCCATTGAACCATCGCTTATGCCATTTGTACCACCGCATAGGCTAATTGTACCATCGCATAGGCCAACTGGAACATCGCATAGCGAACCAATTGAACCATTGCATAGACCAACTGAACCAGCGCATAGTCCAATTGAACTATCGCATAGGCCAATTGAACCATTGTATAGGCCAATTGAACCATCGCATAGGCCAACTGAACCAACGCATAGCGAACCAATTGAACTATCGCATAGGCCAATTGAACCATTGTATAGGCCAATTGAACCATCGCATAGGCCAACTGAACCAACGCATAGCGAACCAATTGAACCATATTGCATAGACCAACTGAACCAGCGCATAGTCCAATTGAACTATCGAATAGGCCAATTGAACCATTGCATAGGCCAATTGAACCATCGCATAGGCCAATTGAACCATTGCATAGACCAACTGAACCAACGCATAGTCCAATTGAACTATCGCATAGGCCAATTGAACCATCGCATTGGCCAACTGGACCATCGCATAGCGAACCAATTGGACCATTGCATAGGCCAATTGAACCATCGCATAGGCCAATTGAACCATTGCATAGACCAACTGAACCAGCGCATAGTCCAATTGAACCATCTCTAGGCCAACTGAACCATCGCATTGGCCAACTGCCCACTATCTAACTCCAGCTCCTTTTGTTATATTTTGTTTTCAGTTAGTTTGCTTTTTGTATTTTTTTTGCGTGCGTTGTTCGCGTGTGCGTGTATAAAATAAAATAATAAAATGTATATTGTTGTAATCCCCCTTGATAAGCCTAGTGCTTTTGGGGAAAACAATATTGTAAATATGTTTAAATACAAAAAAAAATGAACCAGCGCATAGGCCAATTGAATCATCGCATAGGCCAATTATTGAACAATCGCATAGACCATTAAATCATCGCATAGGCCAATTGAACCATCGCATAGGCCAACTCAAGTTTGGCACGAATACCGCACCATACTATTCGGCTTTGCTCCATTGACCTTGCATGATTACCAAACACATTATCCGATTCTTGCACATGGTAGCGTAATCCTACTACTATACTACATCGATCATTCTCCACAAATGGCGCCGCGTCCTGGAATCGAACCTGTGTCACAGAGGTGAGAGCCGGGCGAAGCGCTTAACCACTGCGCCACCCCGGCTCCCCATCATGATCGACTGTTGTCCCATTTCTGTATTTTTTTATTACTGTTTGAAATTTTCAAATGAGTTACAAAAGTTACTGCGTAGTTGGTTATGCAAACTCTCCACACATACACATCTCCCACATGCGTTAGTCGACGGATGTGGGTGGGTGGGTGAGCGGGCGAGTGAGTGGGTGAGTGGGTGGGTGGGTGAGCGAGTGACATGATTTCCCTCGTGGGTTGCTACGCAACATCCAAGACTTAAAAACGCCAATTAACTGAAGGGATTGCTGCAGGTGTTCTGGATAAAGCTTTCCCCAGTCTTCAGTCATTCTTAATCAAGTGCTTTGTGCAGAGTGAATGCCTCTTGAAGAACTCCGAGACTGTCTGAGAGTACGTTCCTTTTAAAACATGAGTCCAGATGGCTAACGAGAGCCAAACCATGTGGAAACATGTGGGTCGTGTCTAGCCATCGTTAGCCATCGTCAGCCATCTTGAACAATTTTTATCCATTCTAAAAAATGAAGAATAGAAGGGACGTGCATGCTAGCAGTTTAACCGCAGGCCGTTATTATTTTCGAATCATTTGGATTACAAATCCAAAGACTCCGGATTTGGATTGAAACCTTTGAATCATTACTCAGGTTGGAAATCCATTTTCCAATTTGCCCAAAGGAACGGTAAATCTGTTTTAGGATTCGAAATCCGAATTTGGATTCGAACAAAGGAACGCATCCTGAGAGAAGACGTTTGACTCAGTATTACCCAGAACTTTTAAAGAATTTAGACGTATCCCATTCAAAAATTAGACATTTCCGGGAAATTGAAAGCATATTTTGACCATTTCCACAAAGAAATTTAGACAAATTCCGGGAAATATTGGAACAAGCCTGATCGTCGAATCGAATTAGTTGACATTGAGCCTACCTGGCTGACATGTATTTACAACTGACATATCATCCATTTTCACATGAATATGTGTTATAGAATGAAATGCCAAATAAATTTCCGAGTTTAAACCGGTCAAAAGGCACTTCCGTTATAAGAGTTATATAGACGGTAATTTGAAACCACTGGGAAATACCCCTTTTAATGTTTCCTAGAAATGTTGCTGTATTTGGAATTATACAACCGATTGGGTTAGCTGGAAGTCAATGTTAGTTCCCGGAACGGAATACACCGAGAGTAGAGCTAAACTGACAACGAGCGAGAAAAGCCAAATTAAAGCTTAGAAAATGGGGAACGATACAAGCTTGGCGAAGGTAAGTTTATTGTTTACTCAATTCATGTCCAGTATAGCCATTCTGTGTGTTACGTTTCCTTTCTTTTAAGACTGATTTGCTAGACGCGCCGGATACAATAAAACAAGTGGCGAACGTCCTGGCTGAGGTAAAGATAAAGCAACTTTATCAGCGTCAGTATCAAACGCCGACTGTTTTAACTTGGACTACCAAAGACGTACGGCTTTTAAAAATGTCCCTCAGTGTGATCAGAGAACACTTGAATGTCTTACCAAATGCAATGAGTTTGAGGTCGAGATTGTTTCAATTTTCTCGGTATAAGTGCACTTATTGTAAATAATAAGCTATACCTACCTAAACCTAAAACTAATGCCGGAAAGCGTGAGATAAACTAAGTCTCGAGTCAGGATTTCGAGTCAGGATCCGAGTCAGGATTCCGAGTCAGGATTCGAGTCAGGATTTCGAGTCAGGATTATGAGTCAGGATTTCGAGTCAGGATTCCGAGTCAGGATTCCGAGTCAGGAATTCCAAGAAATTTATAATTACCTCTAAATCGAGTGTGGCAACATGCGAGCCAGTGAGCCATGCGAGCCATGCAAATAGAACATGCGAGCCATGAAAAAAAAAACTCACATACAAAAAAATAATAAAATACTCACATACAATTGCTGCGAATTCCAGTTATGAAATTATTCTTGAATTTTGTTTATCAAAGTTGATGAAGATCTGGTGGATTCCCATACTGACTGCTGTTCTTTCTGTATACTGACTGCTGTTCTTTCTGTAGATAGTCAATGATAGATTCATATAATTAATGGTATTTTTATTATAGCATTCGATACAAATTGTAAATTATTTTACTCTATTCTATTTTATACATATTTATTATTGTTATTATTTTCTCTCTCGAAGATATTAGCACCCTGTGCTACCTTAAATTCGAGTCGAAATAAAGGTTATTGTATTGTATTGTATTGTATTGTTGTCTGGACACAAATAGCGACAGGTTTGAATTAACATATTGCCGCGCCGCTGTAGTGATGAAAGATGTTTGATTTATCTCATTTTAAATGAACACTGTTCACTTTTGAAAACTCTTTTTGCTTAGGCTTTCCTCTTGTTAGATACAACGATACTATCGATCGTTTTGAAAATCCCAAGCGTAGTTTCTTGTATTCAGTAAAAGTACTGGAGAAGCCATTTGAGTGTTTCACGCGCGCTGTACATGTAGCAATGCAAATTTAAAACAAATTCCCTGCCTTTACCTTTTATTTTAGATTTCAAAATAGCCATATAATAAAACTCTTATTAACCGATATACCTTTGTTATGCTTGAAAAGATTTATTCAACTGTTGCAAAAAGCTTTGCTAGCGCTATTGATATTTATAGCTGTTGGCTGGTGGCTCGAGTTACCATGTGTTTTCAGGGCTAGGGTTTTGGTTGCAAATGAATGCGAGAAGGTATAAAGTAATTCAGCTTCCGCCAGTGTGTGCTTTGCTTACCGGTTGTCGGTCAACTGGAGAATGGGAGTGATGCGAGTTGAAAAATGCGAGTTGCAAGAAAAAGTAAGAAAACTGAGATTAGAGTTCCTGCAATGGTAAATGCTTTTTGAGATGGAAAAAAACAAATTTTCCGTATACAGAAACTCCAAGTCAGTCTGGGTCCGCGGACCCATAAATCTCAGTGCGCCTGGATCCCTAGAAAAATGAACCAGCGTATACATGTACCTCGCTGGACGTTTATTTTGTTCTCTTTACCCTCACAGTTATTCAGAGGTAAGTCCTTTCTAATTCTAATTTACAATATTTCGATTGCAATCACAATTCAGTTCAATTTATTACTTAGTTTAACTATTCCCTTTCTTCTATCATTCTTCCAGCGACGAAAAAAATGTGCATCTTGAGGAAGTCCTACCTCCCCCCTTCACATTTCTAATGGTGCCTCCCTTGGACACTGAAAACAATTCCTTTATGGGAGTACCCCTTCCTCCATAAAGGTGAGACATACACTAGGGAACATGCAAAATGGCTCCTGGTGTGTGCTCACCTT
Organism: Actinernus sp. WN-2022; assembly: GCA_030867875.1. Classification (NCBI taxonomy): domain Eukaryota; kingdom Metazoa; phylum Cnidaria; class Anthozoa; order Actiniaria; family Actinernidae; genus Actinernus; species Actinernus sp. WN-2022. The sequence continues at coordinate 5,489,043 of JAOWCC010001589.1, read as the reverse complement.
AAAGAGTGTCTGGCTGCATTAATATAGTGGCCCGAGTGAAAGCCCAGTGGGCGGCTTGTTCCAATATACAATATACCTCAGCGGTAAGCATGCACTCGACACTATAAACCATTTCCCCACCCACAATTCCCTCTTTTGCTCTGACGAAGGGCTAGCGCTCGAAACGTCAGCTGCTACTCGCTTTCCACGGCGGTTAGCATACCACAATCGACTTTAGTTGATTACATACCATTGTTTATCTTCCCCGCCGACGCAGACCAAAACTAGTTTTTACAGGAACTAGTTGCCTATCATACATTCGATATAGCCGCTCTACGTAGCTGTATCGTAGCCGTATTTCAGTGCGTTCCCGAATCCATAGCGCTAAACCCATGAAACATCAACAGTTCTGTAACAGACATGCGACTTCTAAATAAACTAAAACCTATAACAATCATCATTTCCGTGACAACCGTTGTTTCCATCGATTTTCCAGTGAGAATCGAAAAAAGTCACCCTTTGTTGATGTTTCCACAAGGGTCCGGCCAATTTTATAATTAATTTCCTCTCAGAATTCAGTTTCGCTCGTTTTTCTTGTTCTGTCATTTTTTTTCGGTTTAATACTTTTCTTCTTTACCCTACTAGTTCGTTCATGTCATTTGCAGTTCGATAAATCGTTTTTGCAATCCGAAAAGTAGTTTATTCAGTTCTGTATATTCGATTCATATCCGGTAAGCCAATATATGTTCTGTTCGGTTTCGGTCAGTTCAATTTTCTCAATTTCTTTGTGTATGGGCGTCAAACAGTTTCAACATTGGGTTCGGTTTCCAGTTCTATTTATTCTATTCATGCACTCAGCTCAGTTTTCTTGGTTCATATCTAATCATGTCCATACTCTACAATTGACTCTAGTCCGGGTTCAGTTCAGTCTCTGTTCTCCAGTTCGCTCATGCAGTTCTGAACTTCTCGGCTCTTTAAATCTCTGTTCTGTTTATTTCGGTCTGTTCATCTCGTTTCTGTAACTGGAGAATAATGATTCCGAAAGGTCGTCAAAAAAAACGTTTGCTTTTTATCGTTCATCGGAAAGAAAGTCAAATTCTCTTGGACTTGGCTCAGCCGATCTTCGAAATTTCCACTCTGCACGCCGACAGATCATGTCTTTTCCCCACCATTTTTGCCTGTAATGCGGGTCTCAGCGGCCATCCCGAGGGGGCGGCCCCCGGGCACCCAGGGGCATTTGTCACAGCAGCCATGACAAATACATGCTAAAACCCCTCGGGTGGGGCAGAAAATTGTGACAAAAACCCCCACCCCTGGGGCAACCTGGGTAACATATAAGTATTAGAAGCTAAACGTTTTAGAAGTGTCAAAAATCTTAATAGTTTTATACAAATATTATCCTTTATTTCTTTGTTCTGTCTTCCGACAGTGGATGGCTTAATTTAATCTCTTAATTTGAATGATAATGATATGACTTACCTCAAGGACAAAGAAATCGAAGAACGATCGATCGAGCGAGTCCTGTGGCGAAAACCGCTGAACGTTGAGACAGCAGATTACGTGCAAACCCCGTGGGTATGTCTCCGGGGTATTTTGACGAAAACGCAAAAGCGCTCTAATGCCTAGCCTGCGAATACAGCCGCCTCACATCGGGTGGAAATAAGACCCCCGAGAGAGACGTCTGCGAGTTGTGTGTAAAAATTCCATACTGATGACGTAAGTTCGTCAAGAATCCGGACGAACGCGTTGATTGGTTGCTGATTTCATATATCGCGGCTGTGAATTTCAAGATGGCGGATGTTGTTGTATCGCGGACACGTCGTCGTGATTGTGTCGATTCATTAGTTTCCCTCTTTAAAATATCGTCTGTCACTGATAACCAGTTTGAGGCTTTGTACTGGTTTATATCTGGAAAGGAATTTTATGTTAGTTTACCCACAGGTAGTGGAAAATCTTTAATTTTTCACCTCTCAAAACCTTGCATTTTATTGGACCCCATTGGGCTGCACTGACAAAGAATGCCATTGTTTTAGGGTTAGGGTTTGTATTGTTTCAGGGTTAGGCATCGTTTGGATAGCCAGTACTATTCCAGGTTCCGAGGAGGTGAAGGCCGCCCCAATTTTTCATGTGGTTCCTAGTCTTGTTCACATGTGGATGTATGACAACGAAGACAGCAATCAAAACAGTCTCCTGGAAAAAGGTATAAGCATTCAGTGTGCTTTTAAGGTTCATTCCATGTAATTAATTAGCACGTACACATTTAAACGAGCTTAGTGCTCACTCTGTGAAACGTGATTAAATAAACTAGTACTACTAGGATCCAATGGGCCATTCCATTTAAAATCCGCTCCCCCCTATTGAGGGGTTCACTTATTATTAAACCCTTATTATTATTATTATTATTCACTTTGGCCCTTCAAAGTCAATTCAAGCTTATATACAAGAGAGTGGTCGCTGTGGCAGAGTATTGCTCTGTTGTTCAATGGCTTAAATTTGAAAGATGCCGATACTGACATGAAGGAATATGTGAAAACAGATAGTTGTTGAAGAAAATTGCTAATGAGGCACTTTGACTGCCCAATTTACCCAGTGGACACAACTGATGTGATGTATGCAGTGAAAAGTGTAAATGCCAAGGTGAATACTGCAATCAAGACATGCACCTACCTACTGATGCAGAATTGTTGTCACCAAATCAGCACCATGCATATAGACAGGTTTCACAAGAACAGAAAAGTACACTTCTCTATAAGCTAAGACAGTTACAGAAAAGACTTGTGATGAAAGCAGTGATTGTCAATGAGGACTACACTCCTACTGTTATGTCTTACCCAACTGTACTTTTAGAACTTGGTAAAGAACAAATTAACTAAGTTGTGGAACACTCTGACATAATATTTACTCTAGAGGATATCTTGAAACATGTTGACATATGGCAAAAAAAAGCATGGCATTGCTGTTGCAGTCAATTGCCCTTAACCAAAACGAGTAGGAGACTAGGTACTAGATTGTCGTGTGGTGCCTGAGCAACGCATTTGGGTAGACAGGACTTGTCTGTCTGTCTGTTGTCATTGCATCGAAACAACATGTACATGACGAGTGTTTGAATGTGTTCCAAGAGTTTACAGAGATATGCCAAAGCCACTAAATTGCCGAGTTCCTCTGGAGTGTTCCGAGGCAAACTTGCACCAGGAATGTCCTCTTCAGCTAAAGAAACATGAAAACATTGAGAAGATTGCTCACTCACCACCTTGTTGTTTCAATGCGAAGAAAGGTTATGTCTAGATCTATCCAAACGTGTTGTCCAGGCCCTGCGCGACAAACTAGTACCAAGTCTCCTACTCATTTTGGTTAAAGGCAATAGCCCACTTTTGATACAATGCTTCATTGTCACACAAAAGTTTTGAAATGAGGCTCCGGGAATAATACTCAGTGATTTGTGAAAGCACAATATAATAAATATAATTTACCCCCCCCCCCCCCCCCCCCTGGGTAGGGGTGTGCCACTGGGGCTCTGAAACCCTTACCCTGTTTAAGACAAAAAAACTAAAATTTCCATACTCTGTTCAAGACAAAGTGTTAACATTTTATATCCCTGAAAAAGACAAATAACATATTATCTATACTTGGATGTCAGTGTTTGTGATCTTGTACGATGAGTGTCATAACTAAAAAGTGTCTATCAAGCGTTAGACTAAATAAAGCACTACAAAAGTAGATAAATAGCATACCCTGTTCAAGATCTGTCGATGTAAAAATGGATACCCTGTCTAAGACCAAAAACTCGAAATACCATACCTGTCCAGCAGATAATCCCCATATAGTCCATATATGGGAATAACCCCCCACCAGGAATTTACCCCAGAGCCTCATACTGTATTGAAACTTTGTGCATGACATTAAGTAAAACATATCGAAAGTGGGCTATTGGGTCATCCTATTTTGGTCAGGTTCATGTACCTTGATACCCGGGGAAACATGGGATTTGTCATGTGCATGAATCTTGATGTCCAATCAAATGACAGATCAAGATCTTAAGGGTTTTGATCTCAGCTGAAACAGGATCAAACACTTGCATTTTAACTAAGTTACAAGGATTACATCATATGTATGAATTTATATGAAAGAAACGATGGAAAAGATATAAATCGAACCACTGACCTCATGAATGCCCCTGACTCCTACTGTCTTGCCCACTAACCGTATTGGGATGCTTGTTGAAATGAACCATACAAATTAACAATGACAAGGTTTTTGATCAAAAATTCTGTTCGGGAAAACACCAGGAAAACAATACATCTAAGAATGCATAATTATTGTTTAGAGAAGTCGTATCAAAAACTACTTCTGCATATTTGTCCATGGTCTCAAAACACATCAAAAGCATAATCAAGATTCATTGCTTCTAGACGGTTGATACCATGGTCAAACAGTTGAACACATTTTTGATATATAACTTAAATGTATCATTGCCATATTTAAAGAGTATGTACACATTAAATCATGTTTTACATTGTCGAGCCTTTTTTGGCTCAGGGACCATCATTACATTTGGAGGAGGGGAAGGAAAAGTTAAGTTTCAAGGTATATAGTTTTTTCCTAAAACCTTGAAGGTCTCCTACTCTGAGATAGCTGTCTATGACTTCTTCCAAGTGGATATGTTGTAGTTCAAATATATACATTGGTTTAAATATATTTAAACCAGTTCAAAAATAATTAAACTGGTTTAAATATCAAAGTTCCCTTTTTAGAATCTTGAAAAAAATTACCTTGCTGAAATTCTTAAACAGTTTCAAAATGTTAGAAAAAAATAAACCAGTTCAATTAAATGTTAAAAAAAAATGTTACCTTACTTTTATTTTGTTGTCAGATTCATCAGATTCATTTTAATTTTGCACATATTTATATTATATAATATATGGGGGGGGGGGGGGGGGGGAGAGAAAGAGAAGAAATAGATATTTACAGCTTTGAGGAAAAGTGCGTAGTGATCAAAGTATACGTAGCCAGTGGCTTTCGAGTTGACCACTACCACAGAGAAGATAGTCGAGGAAAAAAAGTACAATAAATAAGACAATTTATGAGTAAGTATTGTCATTGATTTACATATGTATGCAGTATGGTACTAAGTCTAATATAAGGTAGGTATCGGATTCATATATACCGGTGTGTTGTTTCATGTTCATTATTACCAACACTTGAATAAAGTTTAATATAAATCAAATCATACAATAATAATTATTGAACCACAACAGAACCTATGCCCCAGTGCATTCTGCTGCTCAACGGCCTGCATTATGTTGTATATGTTCCTCTTTGTAGACTGTAAAATGCTTCCTGGCATACAGCTGTATTCATTACATGATATTCTTTAGTCGCCTTATCAACTATCTCGCTTTGACATACATTTTCATGTTTAAATGTGTACGTGCTAATTAATTACATAGAATAAACCTTAAAAGCACACTGAATGCTTATACCTTTTTCCAGGAGACTGTGTTTTGATTGCTGTCTTCGTTGTCATACATCCACATGTCCCGGCGTAGCCAATCGATGAAATCGATGATCGGAAATCCAATCGATAAATCGATATCAATCGATAAAATTAGTTAATTGATATCGATTGGTATCGGTCAATCGATGACCAATCGATAGTCACAGAAATATCGATTGAGCCTGACACGTTAATTTCGCGATTTTGGGGTGTGATTAATTTTCGCGAATCTTCTAAAAGGAAACGCAATGGAATATCATGTTACTAGCGGCAAACTTCACCGGTAAACGTACATACACTGGTAAAATTGCACGAGCATCAGAAGGTAGTACAGATACGCTTTCCATTTACTGTATAGTGAAAGGATACCATAATTGTTTATTTGATGTGGCCGTTGGAGATACGTTTACGATACGTTACTTTACCTACCTGCCTTGTTTATATTAATCCTTTCAAAAATCGATGTCAATCGATTGCAATTAAGGGCAATCGATATCAATCGATAAGGTCACAAAGATTTGGTCCATCGATTGTTCATCGATTTCCAATATCAATCGATTGATTGGTATCGATTGGCATCGATTAATATCGATTTTAATCGATCATCGATTTCATCGATTGGCTACGCCGGGACATGTGAACAAGACTAGGAACCACATGAAAAATTAAAGATTTTCCACTACCTGTGGGTAAACTAACATAAAATTCCTTTCCAGATATAAACCAGTACAAAGCCTCAAACTGGTTATCAGTGACAGACGATATTTTAAAGAGGGAAACTAATGAATCGACACAATCACGAAGACGTGTCCGCGAAACAACAACATCCGCCATCTTGAAATTCACAGCCGCGATATATGAAATCAGCAACCAATCAACGCGTTCGTCCGGATTCTTGACGAACTTACGTCATCAGTATGGAATTTTTACACACAACTCGCAGACGTCTCTCTCGGGGGGCTTATTTCCACCCGATGTGAGGCGGCTGTATTCGCAGGCTATCTAATGCCCCGCGTGTGATCGCGAGGCATGTTTTTGCTACAAATCCCCTGCTTAGCCCCTGGGTTGCCCGTGGGTTGCCCGGGGTCCGCCCCCTCGGGATGGCCGCTGATACCCGCATAACACTTCAACTCGCAACACGCACTTTTCAACTCGAACTTTCCCTATCCCCGGTCAACTGAATAAGGATTTGTATGAGTGTTTCATCATCAGTACTGGAAAGAATCGATTGAACTTTAATTTGTCAGGCTAAATTTTGTTTTTGATTAATTATATTTTTACCCTAAAATCCTGACTCGGATCCTGACTCGAAATCCTGACTCGAATCCTGACTCGGATCCTGACTCGAAATCCTGACTCGGATCCTGACTCGGATACTGACTCGGATCCTGACTCGGAATCCTGACTCGGATCCTGACTCGAAGGATAGGTACCCTCGGAAAGCGTTGTTTTTCATTTCTAGCACCGTCGCTATGGAATAGTTTTCCTGTCACTGCTACTAAATCTGATACATTACCAAAATTTAATAGATTTTGTAGGAAATATTTTAAAACTAGACTCACTAATGCTAATGAGTTGAAGAGCAATAGGTTTTACTGACTGTGATGTCTAACGATGTTTCTAGATCCATCCCTTAATACATGTAACCACCTTTCGTTTACATATGTTTTTAATTGTATAATTCTAAGACCTTCTAAAGCTATAGTGTTTATATTTTATTCAATGTTTTTCATATCTTCCCAATAATGTATATTCCTTTTTGAGTAGTTAAATAATTATCTATTATGTCTTATAATGTAATTATATCATATTTCTATCTTGGCATATAATAGTTAGGAGGACCAGATTGGAAACAAGTGTAAACTTTATCTGCATATCCTCATTAAATAAAGTGTTATTATTATTATTATTATTATTAGTCAATTCCAGCGGTGCCCATAAGGCATGGATTGAACATGAAATCGAGGCTAAAGCTGTTTTATTGAATAGAGTGGCTTATATTTGCCCGAATTCTACAAAAATAGTGGATATTACTAATCTCAGCGCATATCAAAATCATTGCACACAGAAGAGGACATTTGGTATTGGTCATCGCTTTGAAGTAAATGCGATTATATTTGAGAGAGATAACAACTTCAGTCGTATTACAAGTTTATAATATGGCTTACCTGTTGATACCAGAACTATACGAAGAAGAATTCTCTGCTTTCGTTTGAACGTAGCCTGCTTACAGGCTCTCGGTTTTTTTCGGAAATGTTAGTTTTCGGGTCGGGTTTGGGTTACCTGTGGGCCGAACGAGGCCCGGAGCCGAGCGAGGCGGAGGCGAGTGCTCTTTCTGACACACTCGCCTCCGTCTCGCTCGGCCCACAGGTAACCCAACATTTCCACCCGACTAAAACTAACATTTCCGAAAAAACCGGAGAGCCTGTAAGCAGGCTAGTTTGAACGCTCCACATTCTCTCCTACTGGAGCTCCCGCCATACCAAAGGTGGGTGGGTGTTTGGGTGGGTGGGTGAGTGATTGAGTGAGTGAATGATCGGTCACGTGATTTTTAGTATATGCCAAAATAGCTCGCTGACCATCCGCGAGTTGCCCTTAGGGGCCCTATGTTTATACTACAGAACATAATACATCCACCATAGATCAGTTCGCGGTAAATTCCGACATTTTGAAAGGGGTGCCAATAGTCGTTTAGGTTGAATACGCATGTCTGAACTGACTTTCTACCGCTGAATTCAGATAGGAGAATACATTTCCAGTGTTTTGGTGTATAGAACATCGAGGTTTCTCGAGTTTAGAGTGCTATAAATCGCTGTTAAAGTTCCATGTCGTGCTATTTTGTGTGACCTTTGTAATGGCGGGAGCTGCAGAAGGAGAAATTTTGGAGCGGTCAAAACGAAAGCAGATAATTCTCCTTCGTATAGTTTCCAGAATCAACAGGTACGCCACATTATACACTTGTAATGCGACTGAAGTTGTTATCTCTCTCAAATAAAATCGCATTTACTTCAAAGCGATGACCAGTACCAAATGTCCTCTTCTGTGTGAAATGATGTTGATATGGTCTAGTATAAAAACGGGCACAAGCCGCATTATGCGACTGGACGAACTAGGTTTGGTAATCCGTCCAAAACGACGCACTATCGGACTTAGTTTGTCCTGTCACACAATGCGTCTTGTACCAGTTTTTATACTAGACGAACTAAGAACACGCACTGCGTTTTCTTCGCCATAATACGACTAGACGCATTATGCGTCTCTAGTATAAAGATCTATAAAGGCACCAACAATGGTGAACGAATTATGCGTCTAGTATAAAAGCGGCCAATGGGTCAAAAACTGTTTAATTGCGCCCTCGTATATTTTTGTGAACTTCGCGGCTTTGGTAAGCCGGGATAACTTGCTCTCGTATAAATGACCCGATTATGACAACTGTCTGACATAAGTATAGCTAGACGTTTATGGACTCAGCATTGACTGATTTTCTGTGAGCGAACCGTGTTGTGAACGTGGTTAGGACTGAACGCTCCAACATATATTTTCGATTTGAGCCAAATCTAGTGTTATTTTCTTAAAATAGAGGTTGATTTTGTTTACTTTTCTGATAGTTATTGAGTTAGAGTTTGATTATAAGAGGGTCTGAAAGGGGTCAACTAACAACTAACAAACGGCCTTAAAAATAACTGTTAACTGACAAATGACGATTCTATGAAGCCAGTAGACACTATGCTATCGTGTCGTGTTAGTTAACACTATCCCATTGTGCTTTGCGACAACCTCGTTTCCAAGCAGTCCTGGAAACGAGGTCGTTCCAACTTGCCTGGTCTTCGCCATACATTAGCCATCTTTGTGTCCCACGTTAAGATTATTTATAATAATAATAATAAAGAACTTTATTTACCGAAGGTAACACATAACAGTTTTCACTGACAAATTAGTGGCCCTCAAAACAGATAGAGAAAACTAACCCAAAAATCTTAAAACTAGAAATCTTAAAAATCTGTAAACATGTTATTAAAAAACATTAATCAATCGAATAAAAGATAATATATCTAAATACAATTAAAATATTATATAATATATAACATATATACATTACATACTTTCAAATACAGCTTTCAAAATGTGTGTCAAACCGCTGGAATGAAAGGTTATGAAAGATGCTTTCAAGTTTTAGGTCCTTTAGGTCGATATTCTCGGCGCCAACAGAAGGGCCGGCTTCAAAGACGCATCACAGGTTAGAAGTTCACTTGCTCAATCTTCTGGCCCCGCCTGATCTTTCTTATTAAAAGATACCATGACCTTACACAACATTTTTTTCTGGACTTATCCAAAATTTTAAAACAAAATCGTTTTACTCATGATCAATACCAATAATTAAGCTTCATACTTTTTTAACTCGTGGCCTTGAAAGCCATTTTAAGTTTTTCTTATAATTTTAATATGCTTACAAAATTATAATAGACCCATTCAGCTTTACTTTTCCCCTGAGTAAAATATTTTTGTTTTTTATGTATCCCAAAACGAAATGTATCAATTTCTATAATTGAAAAAAAGCACAATTCTGTAGAGAACTGGACATCACGTCGTCTGAAATGGGCATCAAACAGCCGACAAGCTGAAATATTATTCTGCCGCTAAAATAATATTCTATACCGCTCTTAGGCTTCAAGCTCTCTCAACTGAGAAGTAGTGGATAACAGTGTACATACTGAGGCAAAAACATCTATGTTCTAGGGGTTAGGTTATTTGCTCTATTTATTTGTGTTCTCAATATTTTATGGGAGAATTTGCGTAATCCCAGTCAATAAAGGTCCAACCTTCATGACATAACAATTTTTGTACATGTAAATTTTTTTTGCATTATTCCATCTATCTTCTCATACGCAGCATCATATTTCTAATAAAAGCATGCAGTAGGCATGCATCCATTGGGTGCCTATTTGTTTAAACTGTTTACTGACAAATAAACTTAACTGTTAACTGCCAAATTTGGCTTTTGTGGGTCAAACATTGTAAATTTTCTTTAGTAATGATTAACTTAGGGCTAATTGACAAATGACCAAAATTTTAACTGACATTCAGACCCTCTTCAGTAAGTCCTTGTCATTCTCAGGACATCGATGACGTCGTTACTGTAGGCCAGATTACTCCACGACAGCTTGGGAAAATACTGATTCAGCGCTGTGGCAATGAAGGCAGCTGGTCTAGCGAAAGTTACACCCAGAACCTTACTCGAAGAATGTTACAAGCTGCCATTACATTCATTCCCAAGGCACAGGAAGCTGGAGCGAATCTCAACAGTACAACCTTTATCATTGCCGTGCCAGGACATGAACTTACTGTACAATCAGGCACAGGTAATTATACTCTGAAGACATTTGAAGTTCATCAGTCAGCAACTGCATGTATTTGTCAATAAAACACAAACATAAAGTCTCTAACTTTTAGTATTCCAACTGAGCGAACAGCGTGTTATGGTAACCAATAAAGCACTGTCATTATCCAATCACCTGCTTGGATTTAATACTGTGTACGAAGTCGGAATATTAACACTTGATATGGTTAAGGAAACGTTGAAGCTCTAAAAGTAAATGTTCTACCGCCAGCGATTGAAAGGGATATTTTAGTAATTTGGAAGAACGCGTGTTCTTAGAGTGTATGTCTTTAGGGATGGACCACTATATTTTTGAGGGGGGTTGGGCAATTACCAAAAAAAGGTTTGTGCAGAGCATAGGAAGGAAAAAATATATCCTGCACACTTTGACACTTTGACAGATTTGATAAAGTCACAACCTTAACACATTTTTGTGACAGTTTCCATGGAAATGTAATGTGACCTTTGAACTTTAATTTTACGAAAAATTGGGAAAAGCCTCCTGGAGGTCGGTAAAAGTTGTTGATATAGTAGATATTTTCATGCAAATGAATCAAGGTTAGTGCACACCAAATTTGAAAAGTTGGTTATTATTGGAATGTTTGTTAATTCGGTGGGATCACGTATTTCAATTTGCACGTTCTTCTCTTCATTTCTCAAACCCGCTTCTTCCATGTGGGATGCTTAAAACCATATACGCATGACTTTTAAATATTTAGTCAAGCACATAATTACATTGTGTTTTACTGCTATTCTTCTAAAAAACAACACACTTGTTCCCAGGGGAAGCCAAGGGTCATTCAATCAAGCATTAAAACGTTTTCGAAAGCAACTCAACTGCGACGTATTTAGTTTAGGCAGAGAAAAATAAAATTCTCAGAGATTTGTTCCGTTCCTCGGCGATCAGAGTATTACAAAGTTATACCATGACAATTCGGGAAATTAGTGATTAAATTTCCCCTCAAGCTAGCGTCGGGCTTGGCCGAAGGTCGAAGCGGCCTCGGGACTTCCACAAACTCTCCCTCGGCTTGCGGGGAAATTTAATCACTAATTTCCCTCTTGTCATGGTATTGCTTATAATTAGAGTTGTTCTGTGTTTCAGATTTTTAACTTCTGTGAGGTAATTCTCATATGTATATGTTGTTTTAAATAAGCGATATCACAGTCGGTTCATAATTTATTTCGCTGTTGGGGTCTTTTTCTATCATCATTATACACTTCGCTTAGCCAGTGTTGAAATTCGTTATCTCTTAGTCCCTGTTTGATGTGCTTAAGCCATACTTTGTGTTGAGTAATAGTGTCTTGATCATACCAAAGATTTCCAAAGCCGTAATGAAATAATATTTATTTGACTTTCTTACTCCAGTTGCTTAAAGTTTGTTAATTTCGTTTTTTTATTTCATGATAGATACAGTAAGATAATTTTTGAACGTTATCTGAATCAACAAGTTTTATCCATAATTTTATGCATCTATGTTTTGCATCTACCTTTAGGGGAAATCGACCTAGCTCTGCACGACACGCGTTATTGCTTGCGTATTTTCCGGCTCCAAGTACAAAATTTGATGTGAACGACCTCCAAGTTGTCTCTGTTTGATATTTCTGATTGGTCTGCACCCCATATTTCACTTCCATAGAGGATTATAGGTTTCACTAATGTATCAAAAGGTGACATTGTAAGTTTGAGATTTGTTCTAAAAAACGTCTCATTTCTTTTCTGAGTTTATAAAGTGCTTTCAAAGCAGTCTTTTCTAACTCTTCTCTGGCTAAGTTGAAGTTACCGTAGGTACTAAAATGGAGGCCAAGATATTTATAAGTTCTTGAATTTTTTTATTCCTCACCTTTATAGTAAAAGCAGTAATTGTTCATTCTTTTGCCATTATTGTTAAAAATAAGCACTTTGGTTTTCTCGAGGTTCAAATCTATTTGAAATTCATTACAAAAGCTCTCTAGCTTGTAATTTTGTAAACCAGTAGCACTTTTTGACATAATAACTACTTCGTCTGCATATAAAAGGCAAGTGGAACTTAGTGGTGCGCCACCGGCTGTGATATCATTATTATTTGCGTCGTTTAACGTATCAGGGAGGTCGTGTAAATAGAGGTTGAACATGCAGGGTGGGAGATAACATGCACCCTTGCTCGACGCCCGTATAACATCTAAAGGCGGGTGTTACCTTATTGTCTAGTTTAACTACCGAAGAGTCATGGGAGTACATCTAATTAATAATGGAATAGAAGCACCGTTCACTCCGGTTTTCTTTAATTTGTCAAGAAATTTGTCTCTTGGAATGCTATCGAACGCTTTTTGAAATCAACAAAACACGTAAAGAGGAGATTACTTTTCTTTTTAGGTTTACTTTTTACATATTTGTCGATCATTGTTTTCAGGATAAATATATTATCGGTCGTACTAAAATGTTTCCGAAACCACCTTGTTCGCGTTTCTGAATTCATTTCTCGTTAAGGTAGTTGTATAATCTTCCGTTTAAAATTGATGTAAACAATTTACCGAGAGAAGACAGGAGCGTGATTCCTCTATAGTTATCCCAGCTTTTCGGATATTTACCTGAGTTAAGTATCGCATTGAATAACTTTTTCAGCGGTACTTTTAATTGTTCTCTTCCATATTTTAGTATCTCATTTAGTATATTGTTTTTTCCCGGAGCTTTTTTATATTTTAGCCCGTTGATTGCATTGATGATCTCTTCCTCACTTATTTCGTCGTCTAATGGGCCGGTAACATTTTCATCTTCCTCTGTATTCTCCATTGTACCTGTTGGCTCATTCGTATCTCTGTTCTCGTTTTGCTTTTTAAAGTAATCAAAACATCAAAACAAATATAATTGTCCACCCTTTGTTAACGCGTTTAATATTGTCGCTTAGGTAAGCAGGAGCTAAGTTGTTAATGATGTTTAATATATATAAAGACGCAAGAACGTAAACGACTGTATCATCTTTTCTTCCTATCATTTTATTTTATTTTGTCTTTCTCAGGCTGGGAGTTCATGTTTTCGTGTGACGGCGAGGATAATATCACTTCCAGCTGCACTAATAAGCCATTGATCTACTGGTTATGGGACAACATCAATAGCATCTGGACCGAGATCGTGAAACCCGCACTGTTGTCATATCAGAGTAAACAACTCGCGATCAAGGGATCTAAATCTAATAATTGAGTGTTTTCCGTTTCGGGGAAACCCAATACGTTATACTAATGCAAACTTTCAGTTTTAGCGCTGCTTCTCTATGGAACAAACTACCAACTGAACTAAAACAAGCAGCCTCAAGAGATTAATTCTCATTCAAGTTAAACTCATACTATGCAGGTTAACCTCACTACATCCAATGATTATTGTAATTTGAAACTGTCTTTATTAGTGCTTTAGTTGTTACTGTTATTAATTATCGAAATTCACTTAGTTAACAAAAAGAATATTATATGTGGAGTCATGTACAGACAACATAATTCACCTGATTCATTCCTGGATTATTTTGACGAAACCCTGGAAAAACTCAATTCAAATGATAAGTCAGATTTTAATATTTTAATATTGATCTCCTGAAATGTGAACCTGTAATTTTTCCCATGACTTTATAATCTCACTACCGAGTTGTTATTTCATTCCAACAATCGATAAACCTACAAGAGTGTATCAAAATTCTGCCACACTTATACAACTTCTTCAGCGAAGGAAATGGTTAAGGTAAAGAAAAAGAAAATAAGAGATTACTCAAATTTTAGCGCTGATAAATTCAATGAAGCTGTTTTGAACATAGATTTCAATTTAGATAATTCCAGTGATATAAATCAGATATTCTCGTCCTTTTATAGGAAACTAAACACAGTTGTTAATAAATTTGCACCTTTTAAACCACTTTCTCGTCGTAAATGTAAACAATTCAATAAACCCTGGATAACATATGGTATAAGAAAATATATCAAAATAAAAAGTAAACTATTTTTACACGGGGATAGAGAACTATATAAGTAATCGAAACAAGCTATCTGAACTCACGCGTATTAGTAAAAATATTTATGTTAATTCTTATTTTGAAAATAATATGAATAATACAAAGCAAACATGGAAAGGAATAAACAGTCTCATTAATAATGCCAAGAAAAATTCGAGGCCTATTTCTGCCCTTAAAGATCACCAAAATAATTCATCCATTATAAACGATCCTTCTAAATTACCAAACATAATGAACAAATATTGTTCAACTATTGGAAAGAAGTTAGCAAGTCAGGTTCCTAATTCACAGAAACATCCATTATACTATTTAAGTAATATTAGACAAAATGAATCATTCCTCTATAATCCTGTAACAGAAGACGAAATTGAAAACGAAATTATTTCAACACCAAATAACAAATCATATGGTTTATACTCTTGCCCTATTGACATGCTAAAGTGCTCGAGACACTCACTTAGCAACCATTGGTATATTTAATAAATACCTCTGTCCAACTTGGTCAATACTCATCTAAATTAAAGACATCAAAAATTTCACCTATATTTAAACCTGAAGATGATACGGATCCTAATAATTATAGACTAATCTCTTTACTGTCGTATTTCATGACATATTGAACACTACACAAACAAACATGGACAACAAATTGTTCACATGTGCTGTTTTTATTTTAAAATGCAAGTCGTTATTATTATTTTTTTTAATCCATGTCAGACGGCTTCTGCGCATGCGTTAAAGGTCAAATTCAAACCAATCAGATTGCACTGTGCTGGTCACGCAACAATCGCCAGGTTAATGTATTTACATAAGTGAATACAGTAAATCAAAATGGTCGACCCGCGAGGGCGAAAGCCTTCCAACAGGCTCAGGATATTTCAACTGGCGCTCTTGTTGACCATAAAAATACATGAACAACCAGGAGCCGTAATGCATGAGTCAACTTAAACCCCCACCCCCCCCCCCCCCCAACCCGGGACAAGGTGGGAGAAACGTGGGGATTAGTAGGGGATTGGATGAAAATACCTGCCCCACACCCTGGGGCATTGGGGAGGTTTTGTTCATATGCTTGCCCCAGAGGGTTGCACAAGTCATGGAGGTGAACAGAATGTCTAGGAGTCTCTTATACTCATCCAACAAAGTGTTATCAGGGGTGGGGGTATTTTGTTAACTTTGTAGTGAAAATGTTGCCCCAGGGGGTGGGGTATTTGTCCTTTTTTGTGAAGGGGAGAAAACAAATCCCCACCTTGTCCCGGGTTGGGGGGGGGGGGGGGGGGGTGGGGGTTTAAGTTGACTCATGCATAATACATTCGATCAGCGCTGTTTGGACAGATCCAATGTACATTTAGAAACGTAAGCGAAATACAATATCCAAACACGTTTGGATATCAACGGGTATCGAATTATAATCAAAGGTTAGATCTCGTCAGGCGCGCTCAGATAAGAAAGTTCAAAGCTCTCAGACAAGGCGAGACAAGGAGATATCACTTTCAATGAGTCATTGTCAGAAATCTATTCCATCGTGGGCGGTCTTGTACAGCTAAGGCATGTTTTACGACAGAATAAGAGTCTTTCTACTGGATTGAGAGCTCGAGACATTATACATGTCGGCTAATATGGGGAAAACTGAAACAAAAAATGAACTTTGACGGCAGAAACCCTCAATTGAGCCAAGCGGAATATTTACATGATCCGCTAAGATTGCTACAACTCTTAGTTAAGCAGATGTTTTCAGTGTATGCCAACTGAAATGTACCCTGGTTACCAGAGGCTCGAAGAAGTTGCATCGACCCCAGGTCCACTCGGCCACTCGGTCACTGTGGCCTCTGGAACCAGGGTAACTGAAATGCGGCAACTACACGAACAAGAAGCATGAACTGCCAGCAACGAGAGAGGAAAAAGTATTTGAAATGCACAGCGCTAGCTGAAATAGGGCATATATATAATATCTGAGACGTTAAATTACGTTACTGTGAAGAGGATCAAAATTCAAGTTTTGTAGCTTGAGACTGTCTTCTGCCGTGACTCGTGAGAGAAATTGGAAAAGATCTAGCTGTTTCATTCAGACACTGGCAAATTTATTGAAAGCTACGGGCTTACTTTATGAGATTATTATTCATTGTGGAATGAAAGGAAACAGGTTAGCTGAAAGTTAAGTTCGAGGTAGGCTTCGACTTTCATTCCGATTCAGTGCATATGTGCACGAAGGTGGCAAAAGATCCAAAACGAAAGTTCAGTTACGTAAGTACTGTAAGTAAACTCTTTTTGATTTGAATAAATTTCCTCTCAGTTTGTCTGTTAATGTACTTTTCCTTCTAATTATCGCTTTATTTAACATCTGTGATTTAGAGTATGCGTACCTCAGAATAAATTATTTGAAAGGTCAACTGAATTCTTGTGTCGATAAGCGCAAATGTTTTTTGTGAAACAGTCTGTGTATATGAGAAGCAGCTTAATAGAAGAGCTTTCTCATTTATAGGAATTACAATTGTTTTTCTTGCTATGAAATTTATGTTTCATTTCACATTTATTCATACAGTTTTAGCCGGACATTTCCCCGAGTTTTTGATCTATTTTCAATCAAATTCAAAGTCTGAATATGTCATTGTATTGCATTTATACACTTGAATTGCCAGTATTCTGTTGTTCGAATCCTGCGTTATCATAGTCATGCCATAAAAGCGATTAATAGACCAGTCTGTTTTTTTGACGTTCTCACTGGCGAATTAAAGCACGACTTGATACTAAGAGGATTTCAAATGAAAGTGTATTTCATCTTCAATCTCATGTGGCCCGAGTGAAAGCCCAGATGGGCTCTTGTTGATCTTAAAAAGGCCTTTGATACTGTATACCACAGTATCCTATTACAGAAATTATACCATTATGGAATCCGCGGAATCTTGTATGAGTGGTTTGAGTCATACCTATTTGGGAGGACTCAAACAACTCAGATTGGTTCATATGTATCTGACAAAAAAGAAAATCCTTTTGGAGTCCCAGTGCTCTGTCCTTGGTCCTTTGTTATTCTTACTGTATATCAATGATTTTTATAAAGCCTCAGATAAACTTAGTTTGTTTCTCTTTGCAGATGATACAAACTTATTATATGCAGATAAAAACCTAAAATCTCTTGAACTTATAGTAAATTTATTAAGTTATGTGACTGGCTAACAGCAAATAAATTAACATTAAATATAAAGAAGTCAAATGTTGTAATTTTTCGTCCTCATCAAAAGAAACTAATTTCTGAGGTGACCATCAAGGTCTTTGATAATTCATCTGACAAGCTTGTTCCCCTTGATTGTAAAGAATATGTTAAATGTCTTGCATGGTCTTTTAATTGATAGCAGCCTTTCATGGAAGTTCCATATTAGACTGATCAGCACAAAAATAAGCAAAACAGTTGGAATTATCGCTAAGTTAAGATATTATGTTCTTCAACACACCCTGCTAACTTTATACCGATCTCTTGTACAACCATACCTTACCTATGGTATAAGTGCATGGGGGCAAGCTGCCAAAATATATTTAACTAAAATACTCATTTTACAAAAGCGTGCCCTTAGACATATATTTCAGTGACAGGAGAGAAAGTGCTATTCCTCTTTTTATTGATGCCAATGTATCACATATTAATGTTCTATACCTTGAATCAATTGCAAACTTAATGCATGATGTTGTCAACAAGAAGGCTCCTACCAACTTATGCAATTTCTTTTCATTCATAAGTGATATACACTCATACAATACAAGATCATCTACATCTCATAATTTATATACACGGCACTCAAGGCTAAACATCCAATACAAATCATTTTCTAGGACTGGTGTAAGATTGTGGAATGAAATACCAAATGAAGTGAGAAATCTATCCAAGAAAGCTTTTAAGAAAACCATAAAAAAATACTTTTTACATTACAAAACAAAGGCTCATACCTTGAAACCCAAATATTAGTCAAAGAAGTCTCGGAAATCCCATGGCCTAAAATATAGAATTATATGCATGCTCAAATTAACTATTATCATAGTAAATTAGCACTATACCACCAAACTTTATTCCTGTATATCAGTGTAGTTTAATTTTTTTTTATCATCCATTACCTACCTATACACCTTAAATTTATAGTAACAATACTTGTACATTTTTCTGTTATAAAATTATTCATACTTTCTTCCTTCCTTTATTCAGTTAGCTTTTAATTTATGTATGTTACACCCAACCCGCCTCGATTAGCTTTGCTATTTGCGGGTTAGTGTATTGTTGTAAAACGTATGATTTTGTCGTGAAATAAATTGTGGTTGTTGTTGTAAAATTGTTGTTGTATTATCTATGTATTTCTTTTCTTTATGTTGAGGGCCACGTGTATATTATCTGTATGATATGTACTAATTAAAAAACGGGCAGGAGTGTTTTATCATGTGATATAAACTCGAGGGCACAGCCCGGCGTGAGTTTATATCACATGATAAAACACAATATGCGACTTTTTTAACTGACTTCTAAAAATGACAATGTTCTGAAATACTGTTATAAGACGGTACAAAAATACCGCTTTAGATTTTAAAAGAACATTTCAGGTCTCGTAATTGCATGCCCGACAAGCTTGGAAGATCTGTGTGTTTACAGGCACTGATACAGCACTGATAAAACATCAGTGTCTGTCTGCCACATTGGACAGATCAAAATCAAGTTTACCATATCCAAACATAGGAGTTTTATATTAGTTCACATTGCTTATAGACTAGGGGAATACCCTTATGTATTTAAATCCCGACACAAGGAATTAAGAACTGCATGGATGATAATGAACCAAATTTCAAGAGGACTTTGAACAGTTGTTAACAAATATAAAACTGCATTTATTCAGTAACAATCAAATACAAAAACAATCTTATTTTAAACCGGTTCTAAGATAGAGAAATTGTTTAAAAAAATGGCCACCGCTAATTTGAATGCGCACTGCTGTCGTCCGCCGAGCTTGCGTCAGAAGCCGAACAAACGTAACCTTCTATGGGGAATTTCACTTTCATTAAAACCTTAACCTTTAATTACGACCAGCTGATGGCCGATATATCGGCCAATATGAAGCATGTAACTGGAAAAAATTATCGCATCAAATCTGGACATGCTAGAAATACGATGTTGTGATTTTACTTCAGGAGATGAATTACTTTAAAGCCAGAGCTATAAACAGCACTCAGTTGACTCCCCACTTTGGAGGAAAAGTCATTTGTTTTGAGATCTTGTCTTGTTTCTTCGATTTTCACGAATTTCGAGGAGCTGAAAATCGACTCAAAAAACCTCTTGAAATCAAAAGCAAACACAAAGTCAGCACTCAGTTGTTACAGTACCTTCTTTAATCTCTCCAACCACCAGGTTTTTTTCTTCCACAAAACACACCAAGCGACTGTGAAGCACGCTGTTCTTAACGCTGCATTTCTCTCCACCATGTTTTCCTGCACCCACCTCCAATTGCATGCAGGGTAATGGACAAAAATCGACAAGGGGTCCCCCCCTCTGGTCTTTTACCCCTACAACCAAAAGCGGTGATTTGGACTCAAGCCGTTGCTTTAAAGTGACAAAAACACATCCTAATAGGTTGAGCAGGGATAAAAGACTGTCAACTGCAGGATTTCAAGGATTTCATTGAAGAATTTTTTCCTGTGAAATCCCCCCACGTCACAAAGCCTACTAGAAGCAAACCAAGTACTTTTCAGCCGTTCTCAGACTTAATGATGTCCTCAACCTGTCTGACAGTGGCATTTTTCTCCAAAATTAGAGCACATTTCATTGGAAACCCTACAGAAGTTGCAATACCTACCGTCGACGAGTACGTAGAATTCTCCCGAATGGCATTGTGGAGAAAGATTGAGCCCTCGGCTTAATTTAACTATCCCGGCTTAATTTAACTATCCCGGGCTAGCCAAACTGGAACTGAGGGGGGAGGGTTGAGTTAGCACTCTGGATTTCACCAATTGAGTCAAATGCGTCTAGGTTCCAAAGAGTTAAAAGGTATATATTTGGAAACTATGCGACCGATTAGGTTCAGCTGTGATCAAGCTCTTGCTGGAGCAGGCACAGGAAAATGGGAAACAGTTCAAGCTTGGCAGAAGTAAGTTCACAGTTTGAACAAACCTCGTGGTGACTAAAAAACAAAACAATTGGACGCGTTTTTTCAGTCATGTTGTTTTTTTACTTTCATCCGAAGGTTGATTCGCACACTTTGCTTAGTATGAACAAACGCAAAACAAACTATTTAACGCTGGGTGAGGGAATTGGTGATCGTCGGTAATTTATGTAACTCGTAAACTTGTCTTGTAAAACAGCAACACGTAAACTTGACGCCCAAAGTCTTATACATTGTATGACGTTCTTATTCGAGGAGACGCCGAAGGTTTTACCATACATAGTTGGAAATTCTTTTGCACAGCCAGCAACATCTCTATTATTTTGAACGCTGGAACTATAAACAGGAGCTTTCAATCCCCTAGGAAGATTACATGGTTAAGAATCAGTAAAATTAGCTAGTGCGAATGCCGGATGTTATGCAGATGACAATGCGCTGCAAGATATATTTTGGATTTTAGCCTTTGGTAGTATGTTTTATGTTTTATGTTTTATTGCCACCATATATAATTTGCTAAAAGTTTACATCTTTGATAAAATCAAAATAAAATAAGAGTACATTCTTACAGTGTTCGATTACAGTATAGATGATCGAAAAAAGTACAGGTAAATCAAATTTTTTTATTCAAATACAGTAGTGGCGAGGAAGCCTAATAGAAACTAGGAAGGCTTATGATAATTAGACTTCCTCCTAAAAGATAACTGAACGGATTTGATTGGAAAAGACGAAGCGACTATATAGTGGGCTAATTATTTTTTCAGTTTTCAATAAAGTATTTTTTCTCAGATTTCTTGAAAATTGAAATACTGGGCAAAGTCGTTAATTCACAGGGCTCAGGATCGTCGGCTTTAAAAAGTGGAATAACCTTGGCTACTTTAAGCGCATCAGGGAACGTTCCGGTATTTAAAGACAAATTTATTAGTCCTGTAAGAGGTTCAATAACATGATCAAATGTGAGACTAATAACTTTCATGGATATATTATCATAACCAGGAGCTTTACCGAGACTGAATGTTGAAATAATATCTCTTAGTTCATTAGTAGATACTTCTCTGAACACCAGAGATTCCGAATGGGATTCAGATAAAAAATATTGGTGAAGTGACACAGTAGGAACAATTTTAGCGGCAAGATTGGGGCTAATGTTAGTAAAATACTCGCAAAAACGGTTTGCGATTGTGGCCGGGTCGGATATGTTAATACCATTACATTTGAAAGAAGATGGGTATGTAGATCTAGCTTTGCGCTTATTTATTACCTCATAAGGGTTTTCCATGTAGCTTTAAGAGCATTCTTCGAACTTTCAAATTTCTTATCATGATTTTTTTTTTTGCAATTCTAATTAAATGGTTCAACTTGTTTTTATAGGACTTATACTTGACTTCATGCTCCGGAGAGGGTTTGTTTAAGAATTGTTTATATAATCTTCCTTTTTTTCTGATCGATTTTCTAAGACCTTTAGTAAGCCAAGGATTGCAAAACGTTTTTAACTTCTTTCCTTTTAAGATCTTGATCGGAAAACTAAGATTATAAAACTCGGTGTACTTCGCAATAAAGGAACTATAGGCAGAGTTTACATTGTTTCTGTCGAGGGGCTATCAAAGTGTAGCCAGCTAATATGTTTGCTTCTTTCGGACATCACTACTCGTGACGGCAAAATGATTAATTCTGGCGAAAAAAAAAACGTATTTCACCGTTCCAAAGAAGAGCTATGGACAGAGAAAAAGTGTATTCGCTATCATCAGAGATATCATTGATCCAGTCGTCTCAGCTACGGAAAGATCCTACTGTGACTTGTGACTAGTTTAATGAAAATTCAATCATTCGCTAAATGGTTTCAGCCGACCATCACTGTGCCAAGGATTGCAGGAAGGTAGCAACATAGAGCCAAATAAATACGTCTCATCATCAGGATCCAAACGAGTACTAGGAGGTGGTAGTGTACAATGCATTCCAGTGGATCATGTCATTGTACAAATGCAGGCTCAACTTGAATGTGCCATGTCAGCGGCAACAGACTTTAAACTTACTGCAGCTTCTCCCAAGTATTGATAATACTGCTGAAGATGAAAATAAACTACTGCCAGATTTGTTAGACCTTGCACAATTCTACAGCTCAGACCTGGATACCGATAATGAAACCCTACTCCGGAATTAATTTCAAAGGTGGACCAGAAAGTGGAGTGCCTGGAATACTGAAAGCATGCATCTGAGGGCTGACTTTTTTCAAATATTCCCATCTTACTAAAAATCCGTCTTCACCCTTCCAGTTACTAGGTGTGTGTGTTGCGAAATGCCGGATAGTGCACGGCATATTGAGCAAGCGGTCCCGAGTTCGATTCCTGCATGATGCCGCGGACCGACACATGCATCGTATACCA
Organism: Actinernus sp. WN-2022; assembly: GCA_030867875.1. Classification (NCBI taxonomy): domain Eukaryota; kingdom Metazoa; phylum Cnidaria; class Anthozoa; order Actiniaria; family Actinernidae; genus Actinernus; species Actinernus sp. WN-2022. The sequence goes on along the minus strand of JAOWCC010001589.1, from coordinate 5,465,710 downwards.
ACTCTTCTCTAGCTCTATTCCGAGTAGCTTGTATAGCTTTGAATTCACTTAATTGTGAGCTCTGTCAGAGAGGCAGGTAAAGTTCTGCAATGTCGGCCTCCTGGAAGAGCAGTCCCGGTTAGACTGAAGGGGCTGGTTTAATATCGAAATTTACTTTCCCTCTGCAAAGGAATGGGCTAACAGTGCGTTTAAGTTAATTAAAATAAGTTCGAGGAGTCAAATGCTGGATACAACACTAGCTAATCCCTAGCAGTGCTAAAGGTATATGGTGCCAGTCACCTGACTCCATTGCTGCTCAATTTTACCGAGCAAAACCTTGGCGACTGTTATTTTCTGTGTGAGAGCGACTCCCATACCTCTTCGGTTCGGTCTTGCACAAGTGATATTGTTAGTTGTTCGAACCAGCTATGTTATGTCCAGACACCACGTTATATTTGTAGAGGTGCTACCCCATCATGGATTGTCCTATCAGTATTGTAGTCCTGCGTTCCACCATGATATCATATACCATACTGAAAATAACTGCCTCCTCAGTATCTTCCCAAAACACAAAATTGTCTTAACGATTAAAATACATGGCATTTTACTATTTATTTTATTGTTATGAAAGATCTCACGGAGAATGCTGGAAATAGCATTACAGATTTCAATACTTTCTGAAGGGGGTGACATGTCTCCAATACCTCCTATGAGCTCGTGCCTTCCGGTACTCGGTTAAGGGCTTCGGCCTGAAGTCTCAGTGTTAACACAAGAAAAAGTGTGCAAAATCCTTACTTGTGGCGTTCAAATATCGTCACTTGATCAATGATATCCACTGAGAATTGGATAAAATTAAATATTTTAAGTAACTATAATGCTGAAGTAGGAGACTTAGAATTGCAAAAAAAGTATAAGTACAGTTCTATGTCTCCTCTCCAGGAAGACTGGATCTAAAACATGTATCAAAATAACACTAAAAGTGCGGCTACTGAGTAGTGTGCTACAGTTGCCGGTACAGCTCTGCTTACTAAGAATGACTACAGCATGTGGCTGTCTGACATTCTTAAAATATTCAAAGGGACATTTCCCCAATGTCAGAAACTGCCTCCACATTAGACAGATCAAAATCAAGTTTACCATATCCAAACATAGGGGTGTTATATTAGTTGACATTGCTTTTAGACTAGGGGAATACCCTTATAGTTTAAATCCCGACACAAGGAATTGAGAACTGCATGGATGATATAAACCAAACTTCAAGAGAACTTTTAACAGTTGTTAATAAATATAAAACTGCATTTACTCAGTAACAATCAAATACAAAAACAATATTAGCTTAAACGGGTTCTATTAAAGAGAGAGAGATAGAGATTGTTTTAATAATATAGCCGCCGGTAATTTGAATACGCACTGCTGTCATCTGCCGAGCCTGCGTCAGAAGCCGAGCAAACATAGGCTTTTCGGGGAAATTTCCCTTTTCGTTAAAACCTTAAAACTAAGGTATATTTGGAAACTGTGCGACCGATTAGGCTCAGATGTGATGAAGCTCTTGCTGGAGGAAGGTACAGGAAAATGGGAAACAGTTCAAGTTTGGAAGAAGTAAGTTCAGTTTAAACAAACCTCGTAGTGACTAAAAAAAAAACATTGGACACATTTGTTCAGTCATGTTGTATTTTTACTTTCATCCGAAGGTTAATTCGCACAATTTGCTTAGTATGAACAAAGGCAAAACAAACTATTTAACGCTGGGTGAGGGAAGGTGGGTGATCGTCGGTAATTTATGTAACTCGTAAACTTGTCTTGTAAAGCAGCAACACGTAAACGTGACGCCAAAGTCTTATACATTGTATGACGTTCTTATTCGAGTAGATGCCGAAGGTTTTAGCATACATAGTTGAAGATTCTTTTGCACAGCCAGCAACATCTCTATTATTTTGAACGCTGGAACTATAAACAGGAGCTTTCAATCCCTTGGGAATGTTACATGGTTAAGAATCAGTACAATTAGCTTGTGCGAATGTGATGTTATGCAGACGACAATGCGCTGCAAGATTTATTTTGGATTTTAGCCTTTGTTAGTGTCATACATAACTGAAGTTTTCCAAAAAGGAATGAAGCCACCCAAATGAAATAGTTTCTCGTCATGAACAACTTAAAATATTTGCCATCAAAATTTAATTTTCCCGGCTACAATTGGTTGCTTTTCTGTATCTGTCTGAACAGTTATTGAGTCAAGATCTTTTTCAAATACTGAATAGTATAAGAGTGGCTACAAAGGCGTAGCCAGCTAATATGTTTTGCTTCTATTCCCGACCGTTAAATGAACAATTCCGGCTAAAAATAAACGTATTTCACCGTTCCAAAGAAGAGATTTGGACAGAGAAAAAGCGTATTCGCTATCATTAGAAATATCATTGATCCAGTCGTCTCAGCTACGGGAAGATCCTGCTGTAACTTATGACTAGTTTAATGAAAATTCAATCATTCGCTGAATGGTTTCAGCCGACCATGACTGTGCCAAGGATTGCAGGAAGGTAGCAACATAGCGCCACATAAATACGCATCATCATCAGGATACAAATGAGTACTAGGAGGTGGTAGCGTACAATACATTCCAATGGATAATGTCATTGTACAAATGCAGGATCGACTTGTGCCATGTCAGCAACAGACTTTAAAATTACTGCAGCTTCTCCCAAGTATTGATAATACTGCTGAAGATAAAAATAAACTACTGCCAGATTTGTTTTACCTTGCATAATTCTACAGCTCAGACCTGGATACCGATAATGAAACCCTACTCCGGAATTAATTTGAAAGGTGGACCAGAAATTGGAGCGCCTGAAACACTGAAAGTATGCAGCTGATGCTGACTTTTTCCAATATTCCCATCTTACAAAACTCTTCCGTCTTCACCCTTCCAGTTACTAGGTGTGTGTGTATGGCGCAATGGGTTAGTATGTGTGGTGCAATGGGTTAGTATGTGTGGTGCAGTGGGTTAGTGTGTGTGGTACAATGGGTTAGTGGGTATGGTGCAACGGGTTAGTGTGTGTGGTGCAATGGGTTAGTATGTGTGGTGCAATGGGTCAGTGTGTGTGGTACAATGGGTTAGTGGGTATGGTGCAATGGGTTAGTGTGTGTGGCCAATGGGTTGGTATGTGTGGTGCAATAGGTTAGTGTGTGGTGCAATGGGTTGGTGTGTGTGGCGCAATGGGTTGGTGTGTCTGGTACAATGGGTTGGTGTGTGTGTGGTGCAATGGGTTAGTGTGTGTGGTGCAATGAGGTTGGTGTGTCTGGTGCAATGGGTTAGGATATGTGGCGCAATGGGTTAGTGTGAGTGGTGCAATGGGTTAGTATGTGTGGTGCAATGGGTCAGTGTGTGTGGTACAATGGGTTAGTGGGTATGGTGCAATGAGTTAGTGTGTGTGGCGCAATGGGTTGGTATGTGTGGCGCAATGGGTTAGTGTGAGTGGTGCAATGGGTTAGTATGTGTGGTGCAATGGGTTAGTATGTGTGATGCAATGCTTTAGTGGGTGTGGCGCAATGGGTTAGTGTGTCTGGTGCAATGGGTTTGTGTGTGTGGGTTAGGCCTGGGCCCGAGGCAGAAACACGCGACCGTCTCAGAGCATCTCTTGGATTTAGGTCCTAACAGACTTCCTAATCCCTGAAGAAGGGGTCTGTTAATCAGAAATACATCCTTGGCAATTCGATTCTAGTGCAGCCCTAATGTAAAAGTATTTTACACATATTTTTACTCTAAATATTTTCGATAATTAAATTAGGAATATTTTAGGTGAAATAAATTGTTGTAAATAAAATGATGAAGGGGGTAAGGGGAACATCATTTAACCAATAATGAGTATAGTTATATACTAGCTTAAGATATCTATTTTTTATACTCAATATTCAAAGGAATCATTTCCATAATATATTGTTCCATACATAATTTATTCACATATAATATTTTATCAAATCATATCCATGACGTAATCACATTAATCAATTTCATACCACTATTTACATATTTCATAATAACTCACTCTTCAAATTATCACTCAACATCTTCTTAATAACCCACTCTTCAAATTATCACTCAACATTTTCAAAATAAGTATGAATTTGATGGTGCTTGCTTGCACAAGCACACTAACATGGTTGCTTAAAGTACCTATACCTAGTGTGTGTGGCGAAATGCCGGTTTGTACACAGCACATTGAGCAGGCGGTCCCGAGTTCGATTCCTGCCGCGGAAAGTCACATCTGAACCGAGTCTTCTCTGATCTGAATAGCTTGTATAGCTTTGCATTCTCTTAGTTGGGCCGGAGCTCTATCGGAGAAGGAGGTAAAGTTCTGCAACGTCGGCCTCCTGGAAGAGAAGTCGGTTAGACTGAAGCTAAGCGGCTGGGTAAATGTAGAACTTTACTTTCCTTCTGCAAAGGAATGGGCTAACAGTGCGTTTAAGTTAAATTAAACAAGTTCGAGGAGTCAAATGCTGGATACAACACTCGCTAATCCCTAGCAGTGCTAAAGGTACATTGTATATGGTACCAGTCACCTGAATGTTGACTCCAGTGCTGCTCAATTTACATAACAAAACCTTGGCGCTGTTGTTTTCTGTGAGGTAGTGGCTCCCACACCTCTTCGGTCTTTCACAAGTAATATTGCCAGTTGTTTGAACCAGCTATGTTATGTCTAGACACCATATTATATTTGTAGAGGTGCTACCCCATCATGGATTGTCCTATCAGTATTGTAGTCCTGCGTTCCACCATGATATCATATACCATACTGAAAATAACTGCCTCCTCAGTATCTCCCAAACACAAATACATGACAAATAGAATGCAAGCAACCGTGGACGACGATCCTGCTGGTGTACGTTGGATCAGTGATTGATCTAATCGGCTGAACACATAAAACTAAAAATAGCAAAGCCGACACGACGTAAATTTTTGAGGTTTATAGAACGATATTTCGGCTGGCCAAACCAGCCTTCTTCAGGTAATATGAAGAAATGTTATTACATTGGCGAACGTGACTAACTAGAATGCATTTTACTATTTATTTTATTATTTTGAAATACCTCATGGAGAATGCTCGAAATATCATTACAGATTTCAATATTTTCTGAAGGGGGTGACATGTCTCCAATACCTCCAATGAGCTCGTGCCTTCCGGTACTCGGTTAACGGCTTCGGCCTGAAATCTCAGTGTTAACACACGAAACAAGTGCGTCAAAATCCTTGCTAGTGGCGTTGAAATATCTTCACTTTATCGATGTTATCCACTGCGAATCCGACAAAATTAAATATTTTAAGTAACTATAATGTTATGAACGACGTAATGAGTTTCCATCAATGTGAAATTTGGTCGTTGCGGCTTTCCTGTACCTTCCTGAGGATCACTTATGGTGTCAGAGTTTGATTAAACTAAAACCTTACCCCTCTTGACCACAGGATGTATATGACGTCATCTACGTGGACCAAATTATTCCACGGCAGCTTGGCTTAATACTGCTTCAATCAACAATCGGGTTTTCGTAAACAACTTTGACATTTTTTTTCAAAACTGAAACCTTGTTTGTTGAATCTATTTGCATTAATGAATAATTTATTACTGTCTTCTGATATGTCAGACTGACAGATTGACTGACTGACTATGTATAGTATAGTAGGGGTTTGAGATCAAAATATTACTTACTGGGGTAGAGTAGAGAGTAGACGAGTTTATCTGCTGAAATTTGACACCATGTACATGCGAGTTCCGCGCTACATCTCCGAAGTTCTTGAACTGACAAAGAAGTGCGCCACGAGACAAATAAAGCTGAGTAAATGTGTTTGAATTTATCGCTTGCAGCGGTAAGTTTCGAATACTCACCGGGCTATTGAAATCATACTTCTAGCTTGAAATCATACTTCTAGCTAGAAGTATGATTTCAATAGCCCGTGATCTTGCACTTCTTAGGGTATCTATGACGTCATCTGCGTGGACAAGATTACTCCACGACAGCTTGGTTTAATACTGCTTATGCGCTGTGGCAACGAAGGCAACTGGTCTAACGAAAGTTACACCCAGGCTGTAACTCGACTACTGTTACAAGCTGCCATCAGCTTCATTCCTGAGGCAGAGAGTTCTTGGACAAATCTAAAGAGTTCGACCTTTATCATGTCCGTACCTGGGAGAGAGTTTATCATAAAATCAGGCACAGGTAAATGTTAACAATTAGAGTCAAACACATCGATACAAAAAGAACGAATATTGTTTTTGTAATGAAAACAATATCCTCTTCCAAACTATTTCCCGTTTTTCCAAGCCAAATTCTCAATTGAAACTGTAAGAAAACGCTATTTAATTGCCTTGTTTAAGCTGCAATACGAAACAAATGGCTCAGTTGTTTTAAAGATATTTGCAACATTAGGTTTCATTTGCCGGTCTCACTGACGTGATACGGAGCAGGAGCCAATTGCCCCTCTATTTATAGAACTAAGTTTAATTGTTTTACAGACACTGAATGTACCTTCTTGCGAACACTGAACGCATGAATGAACGATACAGGCTATTATCTTCGCCGTTATTATGTTTCTTTCGAACAAACAAAAAGATTTATTCGTGGAAAAAACGTTTAGGAGGCACATTTATTCGTGAAAAATCATCAAATAAATTGTCCAAGGTGTAAGACGCCAACTCACAGAAATACTACGGAAAATAGTTTGGAAGAGGTTCAATGCAGAGTTCCAGTCTTTTTATCTACGTATTTTGTAATATTTAAATATGAATTATCTTTATATGGGCAAATGATCAGTTAGGTATAAAATCAGGCCATGGTTTATGATTAAGAACAGACCGGGTGATTAAGAGGTATAAAGAAGTACATTTGTAGTTAATTGTTCCAGTCCGGTTCGGCCTCTTTACCCCCATACTCCAGATATAATTATTTTTTTTAGATTTCTCTTTTTTCCTTCTTGACTCACTTTGTCCTTTTCAGACTGGGTGTTCATGTTCTCGCTCAACGGCCAGGGCAATGTCACTTGCAAATGCACTGACCGACCATGGTACAACTGGCTGTGGGACAAGATCACTTCCGTTTGGAACATAATCATGGCAGTGGCAGGAACGGCAGCTAAAGCTGCCATCGCCTGGTACTGATCAAATACCAGAAATACATTGCTTTCAGTTCCTAATACGTCAAAAACACGAGTGTCTCTTCCCTGGGCTAAACGCCCCCCGCCCCGGGGTGTTCTTCCTATATTCGGCCGGTAGCGGTGATCGTCGTATTTTTTAGGGTTTGAAATCGGTGATCTGGTATTTTTTAGGGGTTGGTCAAGCGAAATCCATTTTTTTAAAGATCTGGTATTTTTTTAGGGTATAAAAAGGAGATGTATTTGATGCTTGACAATAAATGGTTAAAATAGTCAATTATTATTTGGTATTTTTAGGGTGATTTTTACACCATGAGATATATTTTATTAGGGTATTTTTCGAGGTTTTCCGACGGTCACCCCCCCCCCCCCCCCCCCCGGCCTAAATACTCTCGCAATTAAATGTCTAAGCAGTTATACTCAACTTACATTGACAGAGGAAAATTTAACGAGACCGGAACAAACTCTATATAATAGAAGTCTGATGATTGAAGAATAATGTTCATATTTTGGAGAAATGTTTAATCATTACTAATTTACCGTGAATGATGACGTAAAAGTAGGTGATTAGATTAAAGAGGCGAGCAAGCAAATGTGCGATTTTCTAGTTGAATCACTTCGACAAAAAATTGCTGATCCTGCATGGGGGGATTGAATCAGAGCCGTTCAGCACTGTAGGCCTCTCACTCTGAGCAATTACAACTGGTTTTTAAACCTAGTATAACCTTCACGTACCGACAAAGTACATATCTTTGGCTGTATGGCCGTTGATTTGTCGTAGCATCGCTAGTCTATAGAGTGATGTCAGTGTGTCATGGAAACCAGAGCGCATGCTCAATGTGCAATAACAGTTTGTTTTCTCTTGTTTTTTGTTTTGTGTTTGGGCGGTGGAAGAGGAATCGACGCACTCGTCGCAATTAGTTGGTTTCGTCAATATACTCATTTCTTTTTTTTGTAAATTCAAGCTATATGGATGTTGTACCCGGTACATTGTTACAGCACTGTGGCATATTTTATAGACAAGCGATAGAATGACTGTTATTAGAATATTGATTATTATTAAAATGAAAATATGATTAGTAACAACGTTGTATAGATAGACTAAACATTGCATTGCATTTGAGAACTGAAGACAGGAGCCAAGTGCCAGATAAAATGTGGGCCGCGTCAGGCAAAAAGGGCCCGGACGACATAATATGTAAATGTTTTTGAAATGGTACCATGGTTTTTATACTTGTGGTGCGATTACAATATGCATCGCGAGCGCCACATTGTGCTACTAACAAGTAGTGTTGATTTCATGAAATTGATCAGTGAAATCGAAGACGAAATTTACGATATTTTTACACGATGGTGTGATTACAATTTTAGCAGGCGCAAATGATTCCTTATCATCAGACGGTTGTTTCAAGGTGTAACTTGTACTATTGCTAAAATCATATTATGAGCTACGGGGAGTAGAATGACTGCAGAAAAGATATTGTCCAAAAAGTGATAATCTTGTTCATCTTATTTATTGTTTACTCTTTAATGCCAGCACGTATAAATGAATGTCATACATCAAAATCATCCCATCTGACAGGATTTCTAATTTTTGTGGTCATATTTGTAATTGGGCCCTTGCATCAAAATCACGTAAATTTCACGCCTGATTTTTGTTGTCAATTTCTTGAAACTGACATTTATTGTTATTAGGAATGAAATGTAGCGCTTCTCGTCAAGAATACTATACAATCTTCAACCTGTTATTAGGAACACCGTTGTAGGAATTGTTAAACTTGAATGTCGTCCGGGCCCTTTTTGCCTGACGCGGCCCACGTAATAAAACATGTTTTGCAATATAAAGTGGTTATTTGTTATTATCTATTTTTTAACAAATCAGAAATTTCATTCTGCTGTGCGTCTGTCCTCTTATAGATGAACAGATGACGTCACAACGTGAAGAGTACAAAGTGTGCCACAAGATGCAGGCGAGTGGCGTAACTGATGTTCACTTCACGTTGTGACGTCATCTGTGTATCTATAAGAGGACAGACGCGCAGCAGAATGGAATCTATTTGTTTTATATAATAATCTCAAAATTAAAAACTATGAAAACATCCAATCAAAACGAGTTGAGAGATTGGTTGAGCGCGATCATGACGTCATCCATGTGTGTCCTCCAATAACACATGGCTCTTGACCAATCAGAGCGTACGTTTCGGACTGATTATTATATAAATATTTATAGAGCCCTTATGATTTAGCATACCCACAATGCGCTTGGATTTCCATTTTTGCATATTTTCATTGGTCACATGATATTTATTCATCAAGAAAATCTATGTAAAACAGCAGCAACATTTTAATTGGTTTTCTTATTTTTGCTGCAGAATACCCTTTTGCAATCATGAGGTACAGAATACCTGCAGACATTTATTTGCTCTTTAGTTGGAAGAAAGTACTATTTACCCTAATAGGCTTAATCAAAAAATAGAAAGTTTATTTATTATTTTATTATCCAAGTTCAAGTGCATCTTTTAATTAACAGAACCTTCTAGCTATTTCAGCAACAAAGCTATAGTGATTGTAAGACCAACATTTATTCTAAGTAAATCTAAACAACGGCACAACAAACATGCACGTATCAATGATTTAGTTTGTAACTCCCGACAAAGATCAATTGGGATTTTTAACAAGTGTCTTTTATTATATGGACGATTGTGTTTTAACAGGAACTAAACTATTCGTAGAATCCATATTAAGCTAGATCTAGATATGAAAAATATGACATTCATCTCCCGGATGTATGACGTCACGCTTGCCGCGGCTTTTGAACCTTGTGAAAATTACAGCTTAAATGCGCGACAAGAAAATCAAGATTCCTGTTAGAAAAAGCAACATAAGACTTAATTAAAACTCTCTAAGGATTTTCTGAACTGCAATGAAGAGATAAGAGAATCCGAAGAATTTCTCCAGAAGAGCTTTGAAAGATCACGAAGGAGTTTGTAGTGACAGTGAATAAAATGAATAGATAAGAGTTCTTAGAGGAAATTACATGGTTGGTTTGAAGAAACTTCATATCTTCGCAAAACCGTGTAATATCCTCTGTATATCTCATTATCCTATAAATATTATATTTCAGTCAATCAGAGCTCAGCTTTACTATGAAATACAGGGCGGTATTTCATGTTTTTTCTATGAAATACAGAGCGGTATTTCATGGCTAGGTCAAGGCCAATCAAAATGCAGGAAATTTCGCACCATTTCTTTATCAGCCATTAAGAATTCACCATTTTGAATACATAATTAGTCTGCAGACGTGCGCGGTCGCCACTCGAAATTTGTGTTTTCCGGCAAGAAAATTTGCAGTCTATCGTCCGGTAAGTTACTTTGTTTTCGTGATAAATCTTTTTGTAAATTTGTTATTTATAGGATAATATGGTTACTTCATGGTTTTCTATGGAATACTGGCGAAAATTTAACTCGAAATTCATATTATTTTGGTATTCAACTCGCCTAAAGGCTCGTTGTATACTAAATAATACAAATTTCTCGTGAAATATTCGCCCGTATTTCATAGAAAACCATGAAACAACCAGTAATTACCCTATAAATAATATATTTTAGCCAATTAGAGCTCAGCTTTACTGTGAAATACAGGGCGGTATTTCATGGTTTCTCTATGACAAACAGGTATTTCATGGCTAAATCAGGTTAATTGAAATGCAGGAAATTTCGGGTAAATTCTTTATCAGCTAATAAGAATTCAATAATTTTGAATACATAATTAGTCTTTAGACGCGTCTGATCCGCCACTCGAAACTTTTGTTTCCCGAGTCTACCGTCCCGTATGTTACAGTGTTGTTTTTGTGATAATAAAATCTTCCCGTTAGCTTATTTATAGGTTAATATAGTTATTTTATGGTTTTCTAATGAAACATGTTCCATTTGTATTATATATTTTCGAATACAACTCGCCTAAAGGCTCGCTGTATACCAAAATAAATGTTTTTTTCCTTCGGTGTGAATAATTACATTTTAACATCTTTCAAAATTATTTTTTTACTTATTCATTTTCTTAGCTATATATTTATTCGTTCATTTCATTCACTTATTTTCTTAATTTCACTTAATTTTATTTTTCCATACACTCCTTACCTACCCACAAGTGCAGGCTACATAAACTACCATTAACTACCACAATTAACCACCACCAGTTCATTTGTATTCCCTCTTCCTCCCTCCCCTCCCTCTCCAAACAACTGAGTCCGAATACCCGAACAACATATAAAAACTATAATAAGTCTTCGGGACATCAATGTTTTTCATTCAGGTGTTTGTTCGGCTAGATACAGCATAAATACTCGAAACGGTAAACGGAAGAAGCGGATACTACGTTCAAATACCAAGAAAAATAATACTCAAACGATACAGTTCAAGCCATTTTTAGGCAATTCAAAGGCTACCTAGCCAAAAGATTGGAAGAGTTTTCTCCTCTCGTGAACAAGGCTAAGGCAACTTCGTAAAACAAAGATGCAGAAACAAATACCAGCAAGTTACTAAGGGAAACCGACAAGCAGTTCTTTTTCAATTCAAAAATTATAGATCAAATCAAATTGACTTTACTCGCGGAGGACCTCGAATATGAGCCGTTTTACTTCAACCTCCAAACAACTTAAAAGGCTAAGAAACTCTTACAGAAGCGCCAGAAGTTAATAAAATTAACAGATAAAAGCGAAGTGGCAGATTGATCAGTTAGCAGACGAAGCCGAACTTAAGTATTGCTCCGGATAGAGCAGTTTTCACAAGACAGTCGGAAGAGTTTTGGTTTTGCGTTTACTAAGTTCTCGTATTGGCTGAGAAAAAGAATAAACCAATCAGATTTCAAAGTAAAACTAAACGCAAATAGGTTTTGGATTTGCTTTGGTTTCAGCTGGCTCACAGGGAAGCCATTTATGAGTTACTTGTGATTACTCGCTCCTATGATTGGCTGGCTGTGGGTAATTTGAGTTTGGTCTTTCGATTCGCTCTAAGAAGGAAACAACTGAACGGCAAGGAATATAAAAAGGTGTTAATTTTCTATTCTTGTTTCTCCTAATTTCATTGGTTGATGCTCGTAAATTCAATAAAAACCATTGCAATAATGCATTTTTGGAAGTTTAAATTTATTTTTGATCAAACTGACTATGGTTTGATTTTGGAGAAATTTGTATGCGGGGAAATTTATCAAATTTGCGATTGAAATATCTTTTGTTTTCTGGCCTTTCCGATAGGCTAGATGGTGTTTTCTTTACGTTTTTACGTGGTCAGTAGTATACAGTTTCCTACAATTTTCGCTTGTAACTTGACAGATCACCTGACGTTTTCCTTGAGTAATGTGTTTCTTTGTTTTTATGTATCCCAAGAGGAAATATACAAATTTCTAGAAACCGAAAACAAAATACTGAATACCTTTGCAGAACTGTAACGTGGTCTGGGAGTTAAGGCATATTCTAGCAAAATCGTATGTGCGCAGTATGCTGATACCGCCACCAGGTCTATTGTTATAGGGGTATTCTCGCGCGAGCAAATAAGTCACGAAATGAATTATTGATCATCAACAACACAACGGGGGAGGTTGAATCACTGATCTGTGAAGTTTAATGCTGGTCTGCAGTTTAAAGGTAAAGATAAATGCTAAACTTCTTGACGAATAAAGTACGTTTTTTGAGAACGTTGACACTGAAATCGAAGCTAAGGCTAAGCTGCAAAACGAGCGACCACAGACATAACTGCAGACAAATGGGAATAGCAAATTCCAGTGAGGCACATGTAAGTTTCAGTTTGTATCAATCTTTTGATGGAAAAAGTTATATTCACTAGTTTTGATGAGCTTTGTGTTTTATTTTGTTTGCATTTTATTTCAAATATTTCAAATTCTTCCATAAAAATAAAAGTGTGGAAGAAACATAAGCGGCTAAGTAGAGATGATGTGGTGCATGATACGGTGCATATATAAATTATTCACAATGAGAGTGTTAGGTTGGGGGATTAGCGAACAGAGCCAGGCACTAAGAGTCGAGAATGTTTACTGAACCTTTGAGCCTTATTCTTCTCCTGCTCGTATTTTCTATACTCTGATCTCTGTTTTACAGCAATGAGCTAGCTTATTTGTATACTCGTGAGGAAATACCATACATTTGTGCTAAGATAAATCATAGCGATTAAGGCAGGTCCTTCTAACAATTTTGAACTTAAGTATAAAAGAAATGCTGAAGAGACATTAGGATAATATTTTTAGTACACGTTTATAGCTTTAAGACCATATCGTTTTAGTCTGTACTTCCAAAAAGACTAGAACCTAATTATAATATAGAAAATGATTTCTATATTTCAAAGACCCTATTAAAAGAAATCGCTCTTCGTAAAAGTACGATTTGATCCTAACTCGGAATAAAAAATTGGTGTGCAAATTTAATATTCAAACAAGAGTAGAAATGACTAAGTTTCTATTATTGGCTTAGTTTAACTATAAACAAACTTGAAATGACATGTTTTGGTTATAACTTTCTCTGCTTTAAAATTAACCCTTTGACTACTAAACTGGCCAAAACCGACCAATATGAAGCTTGTAACTGGAAATAAATTATTGCATCAAATGTAGACATGCTAGAAATATGATGTTGCGATGTTATTTCAAGGGATGAATTTCTTAAAAGCCAGAGCTATAAACAGCGATCGGTTGGCTCCCCACTTTGGAGAAAACTCATTTGTTTTTGATATCTTTTTTTTCGTTTCTTCAATTTTCACGAATTTTGAGGAGCTGAAAATCGGATCAAAAAACCCTTCCCGTTCACACTTGAAATCAAAAGCAAACACAAAATCAGCACTCCATAGTTACAGCCCCATCTATCCAACCACCAGGTTTGTTTGCACAAAAATACACCAAGCGACTGTGAACCACATTTTCCTGCTCCCACCTCCAATTGCATGCTGGGTAATGGACAACGAATACACAGGGGTCCCCCTTCTGGGACTCTTGTAGGTTTTTTTTTATCTTTTGCCCCTACAACCAAGAGAGACGATTTTGACACAAGCCGAGGCCTTATATTTACATAAACACATTCTAATAGGTTTAGCCAGGAGTCCATTACCCGAAGCGTCCATCTGTCATCTATTCGTGATGCAGCGTTTTTACAGACCGGGTTATTTTTAGATTTTACATCTCGTTGTTTGTTTTCATCACGGATTGTTGTCAACAAAAGATGCCTCGTTAGATTCTCTTGTTTGGTCAACCAACATGGCTGTAACATCGTTAATTATTTGAATTACAATTACACAAACGCTTGTGATTGGCTAGCGGAACCAAACTCACGGGAAACACATTCCGGATTAATGGCTCCTGGTTTAGTAGGGGAAAAAGAACACCAACTGCACAATTTCAAGGATTGCATTGAATATTTTTTTGATGAACACAACAGAAAAACCAAGTGAAATCCCCTCACATAGCCTACTAAAAGCAAACCAAGTACTTTTCAGCCGTCCTCAGACTTTATGATGTCCTCTGGCTCTATTAAAGTGGCTTAGTTGTCCAAAATTAGAGCAGATTTCATTAGAAACCCAGTTAGCACTCAGGATTTCACCAATTCAGCCCAAACACGTCCAGTAGTCAAAGGGTTAAGCAAGAGCAAGAACAACCGGCTCTTTATTCAACAACCTCTGTGTTGCAAACAGAGCCAATTCAAAATGTCCAATTCTATCTTAATCCTTTTTTACTCATAGCATAACTTAATTTAAATTCAAAATTATTTGTTGCAACATTGTTATGTTGTACAAGGTCAACTGCATTTCAAGAAAGTCAAACACATATTGGCCGCGTCAGGCAAAAAGGGCCCGGACGACATTCAAGTTAAATAATTCCTACATATAGGTGTTCCTAATAACAGGTTGAAGATTGTATTGTATTCTTGACGAGAAGCGCTACATTTCATCCTAACAATAAATGTTAGTTTCAAGAAATTGACAACAAAAATCAGGGGTGAAATTGACGTGATTTTGATGCAAGGGCCCGATTTCAAATATGACCACGAAAATTAGGAATCCTGTCAGAGGGGATGATTTTGATGTATGACATTCATTTATACCTGCTGGCATTAAAGTAAATAAATAAGATGAACAAGATGATCAGATGATTTTAGCAATAGTACAAGTTACACCTTAAAACAATCGTCTGATGATAAGGAATCATTTGCGCCTGCTAAAATTGTGATCACACCCTCTTGTAAAAATATCGTAAATTTCGTCTTCGATTTCACTGATCAATTTCATGAAATCAACACTACTTGATAGTAGCACAATGTGGCGCTCGCGATGCATATTGTGATCGCACCACAGGTATAAAAAACATGGTACAATTTCAAAATACATTTACGTATTATGTCGTCCGGGCCCTTTTTGCCTGACGCGGCCCATATAGCAATTAAAGCTCATGTCATACTAACTGACATTTAGATCAGTATAATATCCGATAATCACAAAACTAAGGCATTGATTATGGATTTGACTCAGCCTAGTCCCAAGGCGTTCTGGTACGGTTGATATATTTTCTGATTGGGTTAATGCTTAATGGGATCCCTGTGGTTTGTACTGGTTTGTGACGTCACGGCTCATCAAGTCCAGAACGCCTAGCATAATTCGCCAAGCTGGGCCCAAAAATCGCAAAAATGGGCCCAAGATGGCAGCGTCTCTTGATCAACCTCGTGACCAGGGTCTTCTCGGTCAGATCCAAGATGGCGGCTACTCCGAGAGAAGACCCTGATAAAGGCCGAACTATGACGTATTCTGATTGGCTCTTCGGTTATGACGCAAAGGTTGTTCTAACAATGCTTTTTATTGGCCAAACGGGCTGAGACGGGAGTGAGACCACGGAGATGATTTGTATATAGTTTAATTTTCTCAAATTTGATCAAAAAACTATTTTAAATAACCTTAAAACACATTGTGTAGGTAGAGCAATAGATGAAGTGCATTACTGGGTAGTTTTCTGGTAAGTTTCATCAGTGTGAAAGCCAGGAGAAGCCGTTTAACGGCTTTTTAGGATTCTCTTCTAGCTTAGATACATCCTGGCAGCATTGTGATACCCTTCCACTGTTTCTTTATCCAAATAAACTTCATTTCGAGCCGTTTAGTAGACCTGTTTTCACTACATCGTACGCCGTGTGGAAATACCGTTAATCGCATCTCGCTCACTCCGGATTGGGATACCTATGGTTTGTAGGCACGTGTTAAACATTTCCATATTTAGCTTGGCCGCCATATTGGATGCCCACATCACGTGATTAAAATCTCCAGGGTTTCTGGAGATTTTTGGTCACTTGATGACAAGGGGGAAGATAGCTCAAAGCCTTTGAGCATCAGGTGATAGGGAAATCATATTGAGTTTTCGTATTCTGAAATGATTGATGTTTGTGTAATTTCAAATAGTAAAACCTGGCAAAATGGAGTAGTCGGAGTATTATAAACTCACTCGTGAAGTTTTGGGTTAAGTTTACTTTATTCACCAAAATACCTGGCACTTCGCTTCCAAGCCGTTGAACTGTACATCTTACTCAGCTCAACACGTTTGGATTCGCTTCCTGATGTTAGCTGAGAAGAGAGACCGATAGCAGAAAGGGCCATCTTCAGTTTTTACCAGTGGAATGAACTCATTTTTGCTTCGTCAAACGGAAAGCAGTCGTGCAAATCAACACCATATTCATCTAACTGGGCCCCCTCCACGCCAAATCAAGCGAAGTGCTTTTCAAATCCAAGCAAAACTCTCTTAAAGCCTCAAACCCATGCTTTGATACTTGTTCGAGCTCTTTGCAGCAAATGTATACCGAATCCGTGGCTGCCATCTTGGATCGAATTCTGCTAGGCGTTCCGTGACGTCACAGACCAGTACAAACCACAGGGATCCCATTAAACCATCAGAAAAAAATACCAGCCAAAACGCCCTGAGCCTGCTGTGCAGACGTATTTTCACTCTCATAAATTCGGTTAGACTTCACTGTTCTGTAGGTCGTATCCTATTGGACTTCACTGATAAAGAATCCCATTGTTTTAGGGTTAGGGTTTGTATTGTTTTAGGGGTAGGCTATTGTTTGAGTAACCAATAAATTTCAGGTTGCAAGCAGTGAAGTCTGCCCCATAAATTCGAAGAAAAAAGTATCGTCAGCTTACCCGAGCGCTTAATTAGTTTCCAATATGCAAGCCATGACGTCAGTTTTATTTGTCTGCCCAATGGAAGCCATTGTAAGAATTTTAGTGAATTGGCGCGCCAGTGAACACTCTCCTATGATTGGTCAATGGCAAATGTATTGTCTGAATTCCTTTTAAATGTAACATTACGTCACTTTCCAGGAATTCGAAAAGGATTCTGGTAGTTATAGTAAAATAACGCCATAATGAAAATGTCCTATTAAACAGAAACAACATTTGATTTTGCAAGATTACGTTACCCATCAGTCAAGAGTAAATCAAGAAGCTCTAAGCAAATGAAGAAAATAAACATTTCAAAGCTCAGTTATAAGCTTCTTACTTTATTAGACAAACCGTTCGGAAGTAAACATCAATCGACTGTTGACGACGATAGCCGTGAATAACTACAACAAAGGACATAATGGAACCAAACATGTGCGTCAATAACTACATTCTAATAACTGCATTCGAACAGCAGTAGTATACTACTGCTGTTCGAATGCGCTTCGTTGCATATAGTTATTGACGCACATGTTTGGTGCCATTATGTCCTTTGTTGTAGTTATTGACGCACAGGTCACAAAGATCTTAGCATGTGTGAGTGTGTTAGGTGATAGACTGCGAACAGTCCCTCCTTTTCCCTCCGCTCGAACGCCTTCCTTTTCTCTTCGCTTGCAAATTACTATCAATGGAGGGAAAAGGAGGGACTGTTCGCAGTCTAGTTAGGTGATTTTATGGCATTTTTTCTTCAAGGCTTCAAAATTAAGTCGTCGATCGCGTGAGAAAATCCTTTCAAAATAAGGAAGGATGGTATTTTCCGTTTTGCCTTTCAGCTTGAACACAAATTTCTGTCTCTCTTTTAATACACGAAATAATTTTCTTTTATCCACTCGCCACTGACGAGACCAACTGAGATAAAGCTGAGTAAATGTGTCTGAATCAGTAATATTCGAATAAAAAACTGGTCGGGCTATTCAAATCATATACTTCTTGCACTTCTCAGGGTATCTATGACGTCACCCGCGTGGTCCAGATTACTCAGCGACAGCTTGGGAGAATAATGATCCAACGCTGTGGCAACGAAGGCAGCTGGTCTAACGAAAGTTACACCCAGAGACTTACTCGAGAAATGTTACAAGCTGCCATCAGCTTCATTCCTGAGGCACAGAGAGCTGGAGCGAATCTCAACAGTACAACATTTATCATTGCCATTTCAGGGAGAGAGTTTGTCATACAATCAGGCACAGGTGTTTAGAATATCGAAAAAATCCTTATTATGACGTCGACTTTCTTTAACCTGAATATATACTTCATTATCATTATGATTTTACAAAAAAAGACTATGACTATATTATTATTGACACGCTAATTGCAATTCTATCTGTGGATAAGCCGGGTCTTGATCAGCCCCTATGGTTGTTTCAGTTCCCGTTAGAAATTCAAAGTTCCGGCAGAGTGATTCATCTGTGTTTATTATATTGTTATCTTCTTTTTAATTTTTCAGACTGGGAGTTCATGTTCTCTCTTGATGGCCAGGACAACATTTCTTCTCACTGCACTAACAGACCATGGAATCACTGGTTCTGCGACAAAATCAGCAGAATTTGGAGAAGCACCGTTAAAAACATATCTTGGGATGAAAAATTTGAAAGAGATCAACTTCCTCTAGCTTTCACTGGTATACTCGATTACCAGCCTACACCTCCCCTCACACGTTTGTGGGGATCGTAGAGGATCGTGACTGGAGTCGCCCAACGGGTGAAAATAGAGCATGTTGATTACATTCTGATATTATTTTTATTCCTTTGTTTGAGAGCAAAATTAACATGCTTGCCTAAATTCTAAAGTTATTACTGACATCTTAGTTGTTAGTCACAGTTCCGGCAGTTGAATGCATCAACTATCGCTATGTACCGGAACCTGTTGATGCATACCATATCTCAACATCCACTATTACACTGCCAATTTACGATCACAATAATTCAAAGTCACATATACATGTTCACTTTAGCACTTTAACTGGTATTTTGTAGATTTGGTTTCTTACATATAATGTATAATACATGTATATAGATCATTTTATATATAGTATTTAAATTTTGATATATGGTATCTTCAATATTTCGTGTATATTTTTATTTAGATTTTTTTATTTTTCTCTGTTTATAGAAACCAGTCTATGGCTGCATTGGTCCTATCTTCTCTAAATAAAGCTTTAATTATTATTATTATTGTTACATGTGGAAACCGCTAAATATAATTAAACATGAAATTGGTCATAAGTATATCGTCGAAATAAGTTGCTGAAAGTCAGGCCGAAAAAATATCATTATTTTCCGTCAAAGTGCATTGAATTTTATCAGAACCTCGCAAAATGGCAGCCTTTCAAAGTTCATGTTGCATATATTGAGGTTCTTACAATATATTGCATTGGTACAATATGTTGTGTTCATCGTCTTTAGTACCAAAACTTTGAACTTCATTCAAGCCACTTCTGATGGGGGAGGGCACCGTTATTAACAGGAAATACATATGATTTAATAATAATAATAATAATAATAATAATAAGTAATTGAGAACGCATAAAACCGAAGTCTCAATGCTTTTTACAATGATGTTGGCACACTTAAAACCTAGTTAATCTATTCAATCTGATAACCTAATCTAATTAAATCTATCTATTTATCTATTTAAGTAATGCAGATTTTCACGTACACTTCGAATTATATATATTAAATTGCTATCATTAAAAAATGGAAATGGTAAAAATGGTACATCCAATAAAATATAGATTATTGGACAATTAAAATTTCAGTCAGTTAAAAATGCCAGTGCAAAGAATAATAAAATTTAAATAACTTTTCGTATTACTTTAAAACGTTTCAGGAACAGAATTAAGATAGACAATTGAACAAATTAAGATTCCAATCGTTTGAGAATGTATGTGCGATAGAAGATAGAATAACTGATAAAATAACTGACCGGTCCATTTTTATCTTTCTTTAAAATGTCTCTGAAATAAAAATGTCTTAAGTGCTGATTTGAAAGACCCAATACTGTTAGAGTTTTTATTTTTTTCTGGTAGACAGTTCCATAAGTGTTGAGCAGCATACGTAAACGATCTTTATCCATAGGAGCAGGTCTTCACCTTGGCAGGTACTTGTAAGAGTGATTTGTTGGCAGATCTTAGAGATCGTGATTTTCCACCCCTCCCCCCTCATTTTGGCAAGGTTCGCAGATCTCACCCCAAATTTGCAAACGATATGTTGACTGTGTTTGTTGTATTTAGTACGAAAACCATGATTTTAACGCTGCATATTTATTTAACCTAGTTCTGGACTGGGACTGAAATAGAAAATGAAACTGCCCTAGCATTGCGGCCAAAACAAAAAAGGCGATGGATTTTTACGGGTAGAAAGGAACAGGGTTTTCACCAAAGTTTTACTCATAGAAAACTGCAGTGGGTCTTCTTAATCTGGTTGACATTTATAAAGTTCAGCGAGACAAATAACAGCGAAAACAAAATTTCAAAATGGCTTAAACCCCCTTCATGACTAGCATATTTCCCACACTCTTATTATACAATTGTACATGAACAAATTAGTTAGTAGACTTATTATAACACATAATGATTATATTATTTCTATGATTATTGTTAGGAATTATTATTATTGTTGTTGTTATTGTTATTATTATTATTATATTGGCCAGGACTCGTCTTTGTTCGTAGTAGCATGCAGTAGTAGTCACTTTCAATAAACTACTATACAGATTCTATGATTCTTTAATCCTTTTATTTTAGTCTGAAGGCTATTTTAATAACTACTTGACAACCTGTTTTCTAGAAATGACGCACAAACGCAAAGCCAATAGAATCACGAAATGGTTAAACCAGTATTGACCAGGGCATTACGGAAGACCTAGTGGGTGTTACGGCCTCAATCCGCCCGCTTCTGTGACCTTATTTGGTAAATTGACGTCGCATGCAGTCGTATCATAAATCATCTTACATATTTGCGGCCTGTCACTCGTGCAAATTGGCAAATACAACTGGCTTCAAAATGAAATTTTAAAAACTTGACAGCACAATCAATAACTAGTTATTTACACATGTAGGTGTGTGTTTCCGTATGGTCCCAGATGTGCTGAAATCCAACTTTCCGGCTATGCGCCATAATGATCTCAGGAGGAATGTGTGGCTCTGATGACGTGCAAAATGCTCGTAAAATGTAAAAAAAACTGCAGAATAATATCAGTCCTCCAATAATATATATATATATATATATATATGTACCACGAAAGAGAGATACTGAAACTATATACAGTTTAATAAGCTCTCGCCTTGCCGACACCACTCACTAGACCTTTATCATGCACGCTGCAGCCATCCTGAATACAACCATTGTTGATGCCTGACCAGCCTCGTTCTAAAACGTGTTAAACCGAGGCTGTACGGGCATTAACAACGGTTGTATTCCAAGATGGCAGCCACGTGATAAAGATCTATTACAGACAGGAACTGAAGTTCCAACGAGGACAACTCTTGTTATTACGGACCTCCGGACACTTTGCTCGGTCCTAAGATCGGAGAACCACAAAAATGAAGTGAAAACTAGGATAAACGTGTTTTGCGTTTGTTTGTGATTTTGTCATTTTTACCCTCCCTCCCCTGCCCCCCTACTTTTAAGACTACCCACTATACTCATACAAAGTGAAGGGAAGTTTCATTGTACACTTAATGTGTTTTAATACAGGTTATTCATCACTTAACAGATATTTGCTCAAATTATTAGTTTGAATATTTTTGTCTCGCACCCGTTATTAGGAACTCTCGCTCTATCTGACATCGAATCGTGGTGTCCGTTATAATAAAAGTTGACTGTGACTTCAGTACATAAAAACTTTCTCCTCTGGTGAAAAACGCTTTGTATTCCAGTAGGACCTTACTTGTTAAAAATAGCTTGGTCAACTCGGTGCTTTATTCAATTGAAATCTATTGTTTAGTCAGGTTGAGATCGGTCAAGTTAGTAAAACATTCTCAGTTGTTAGAGGAAGCCTGGTTAGATGGCTATATTTACGAACCCAAAAGCAATCAGTGGATTGCTGAGCCTCTGAATTTCTAACGAGACCTGAAACAACATGGGGGCTGATCAAAGCTAGGTGCCGGTTAATCCACATATCGAATTGGATTCTAGCGTGTAAACCTACTCTTACTCGTGTTGTTGATATAAGAGCTTTAGAATGGTAAAGTTTGTGAACTTCCACTTTTATAAGCCCGGGGGGGAGGGGGGCACTTGTATTAAATGGGTGGCTAAGTCAGGCCATGGGGTAAACAACCGGTTTTACGAGAAAAAAAATTGCTTCAAAACCAGTATTTCCAAGTTATTGTGAAAACGAACCCGAATTTTCAAACCCGGATCTGGACACATAAACAAGAGTCCCACCCCCCTGGGCTTAAGCCATGTACCACCCCGAAGTGCATGCTGGAAGGTTCTAAATACTTAACGCCGCCGCAGCCAGAGTAGATTACAAAGCCGTGGGAGTTCTCGTTGCTTTTGTGTGGCGTCAGTTTTGAAGGTTGTTTGTTTACCTCATGTTGAGTCAGTATACCAGTAGGTATAGTCATGGCTAATCACCAATATCAGAGGTGTACAAAAGTTAAGTTTGTAGACTTGGTATGGGCGATAAATATGCTTTGTCACATTCTATTTTTGATTTAGTCTTCCATTTCAGTCGTTGGTCACGCTCGGAATGCGGGGCATGGAAGCAGTGTGGAAGATCGTTTGTAAATATCTTTTACTTAGCACTTCCTTCCAGAGCTGGTTTTTTGTATAAAAAAATAAAACTCTTCCGAAACACAAAGGAACAACTAAATTTATGAGATGCCGACTAGGTTAAATACTTCAACTAGGAGTTTGTGAAAGTCCTGAAATGTTTTACCTCTAGCAGTGATATACGATGATGAAAATAACGGGCTTTATAATAATGGACTATATCGCTGCCATATGATTTTATTTGGAATTAAAGTGATTATCTTACTAATCGAAGCTGGTAAACTATGATCTTAAACCTTTGCGGTAAGTTATTCCAGTCAAACCTGGAAGACGTATGAGAGACCTTCGTGCATGATCATGATATACAAGCTGCTCTTAAAGCTATACGCCAAGAAACCGCTTGTAACTTTCAAGACAAATAAACAAGGTCAGGCCTCTGATTCAAAACTATTTGAAACTTAAAATGTGCTAAAAATAAGCACCTGCCCTTTGCCTCTAATTGCCGGACAAATATCTTAATTGTTTTTCTTACCTTTGCCTGCATGGGATAGGCGTGTGAGGTCCCATGCATGCGCTCAGTAACGACCAAACGATCTCCAGCAGATGGGTGTTATGAGAAGTGATCTGTAGTGGTTCTCCGATCAGCATGTTAAGTTCTGATTACAAAAACAGAGCTGTAAAGCGCAGGTGTTTGTTTTAGATCTTTATGCGTCTAAAAGTAAGTATTGATAAACTCTCTGTGCAGCGCTGAAAACCTTGAAATGCTTTATCCTATTATCAGTGAGCGAGTTAGTAGTTTCTCAGCTTTTCAGTTGATCCAGAAATGGTATATCTATAGTATACTGGAAGATGGCGGACGAGACTTGTCTTTCTAGCTATACTTTCATATATACGGCATTGATATCCCCCCTTGCGTTTTCATCTCGTTCGAAAGAGCTTGTGAGACAATATGCGATCTCGTTCCCAGAATCCGCGCGTTTTTCGGTCAGCGGTGACCGTCTTGGCGCTGACCAAAAGAACGCGGAATCAGGGAACGAGATTGGGAAAATATGGCGTCCGCATTTTCCCGCGAGAAAAGTGCTCCGTTCTGATTGGTCTGAACTGTTCCTTAACTGACGGGTTCGGAACTATGATTTGATAGCTGCTCTTTTCTTGAATAAAATTATGTTTGTACCGTAAATATTCTTACATTTTAAATTCGCAAATACTGTGCCGAGCAGTTGTAAAATACAATACACGAACAAACTAATGAGGCATGCGCACTGGAATCATTTTATTATTTACGATCACGTGTATCATGATCCTAAGGTTAAAAAGCATTCTAAAAAGCGGATACTATATAATAAGTGGACCTAGAAAAAAAAAATATATAATAACAATAACTACTCATAAGCTTTCCTGAATAAAGAGCATGGATTGGTCTTAAAAGGCATAAAATTGTTCTATCCTCTGATTGCGCTTGGTAATTTATTCCAGAGTGCCCGGGCCGCAGTAGCAAACGCTCTGGCTCTCACCAAGTGTATTCTTTGTTTTTATAGTGGTTGGTGGCGCAAACAGCAATTCAGAATTAGAGCGAAGAATCAGCTGAGGATGCTTCGTGGCCAACCCGTTTATTTGATTTCTAAAATCAGGAAACCAAGAATTTGGAAAGATGCATTTCTGATTTCTGAACTCAGGAAATCCAGTTTTCTGATCAATCTTTCATCTTATTTTAGAAATTAGAAATCAGGAATCCGATATCTGAAATGCGATTTCTGAAGTCTCGTTCTTTCAGATCTGGTGATCTGATTTTAGAAATCAAATACATGTAAATGAGTTAAATGGTTGGCCGCGAAGCACCTGATTCGAAGACTATTTATACATAGATTGATTCTTGACATGAATTAAGCAACAGTTATACCATGGTAGCCTCGGATTCTTTTGTTCTCCGAGGCACATTTAAACCACTAATTTTCCCTGATGGCAGGGATATTTAGAAATATGCATTGTTTCGAAATTTCGAGACAATGCATATTTCTAAATTTCCCATGCATGCGTAATGAGGGAAAATTAGAAGAGAATGCAGGCTGGAAGTGAGAAGGTCAAAAGCATCAACTCCTGCTCCCCTCTGGCCCAACTAGCCCTGCGCTCCCGGATGAAAAATACTGAATCCAAACTGACCTGTCTTCATCATAACCTTCAACGTAATCCATGTGGGATCACGTATTTCAATCTGCATATTCTTCTCTTAATTTCTCAAACCCGCTTTTTCCATGTGGGATACTTAAAACCATAAACGTGACGTAATTAAAATCCATTCATGCTCTTTGAATATTTAGTCAACCGCATAATTACATTGTATTTTAGTGTTATTCTTCTCAAAAACAACACGCTTTTCCCCAGGGGAAGCCAGGGTCGTTTAATCAATGGCGCTCAGTCAAGCATTAAACAAAACGTTTTCGAAAGCAACTCGACTGCGACGTCTTTAGTTTCGGCAGAGAAAACTAAACTTCCGTTCCTCGGCGATCATGGTATAACAAACTTATACCATGGCATTTCGGGGTATTAGTGATTTAAATTGCCCCGAGAGCCGCGGGAAGATTTGTAAAAGTCCCCCGGCTCTCGGGGCAATTTAAATCACTAATACCCCTCATGCCATGGTATAACCTATAAATATAGTCAGGAGCTTGACTATATATGGCTAATAACTAAAATCTCAAAAAGTGTAACAATGTAAAGCAGACGAGTGTTGATTGCCCGCCGGGTTGAATGACTTCACATGTTGTTCTATTCTTACCGATAAATCCTACAAAAGAAAGCTGATTCGAACCTTAGAACTTTCCATGGCTGTGTTCGTTTTGTGATTTGTGTCGTGAAACAAAAGCGCGCGAAATCTGCAACCAAGAGGTGTACGCGCGCCAACCGGATGTAAAATATCAACTTCCGGTTAGATATTTTTTCAGTTTTGTTTTCCAATGAAAGAGAAAAAGAAAAAAAGAAAAGTACCAAATAATAAATATCTTATTGCCCTCGTCCGCTCGGTCTTTACGGGAAATATCAAACCTCGGTCTTTATATACGGACCGAGCCAAGACTTCAGTTCATATTTTTCCGTAAAGACCTCGCGCGCTCTCGGTTACTAAGTTAATACCTAACTAAAGGCCCGTACAAACGAACGCAACATATTGCACGATGTTGGACGAATGTTCAACACAAAAGAAAATATCGCCCAACATCATCCAACATGGTGTCTAAACGAGCTAACATGTTGCGTCCAACAATGTTGGATAATGTTGTACCACCATGTTGCGCTCGTCAGGACGGGTCTTAACATGACTACATGAAATATAAAACTGGTAATTATCTAAGTGCTCGAAGTTAGGAAAAACGCAGAAAATTACGAACAGAGAAAATATTTACATGGAATATTAAAACTGGTTAGTGGCAGCATTGCCTGACCTAAGCCAATTGCTAACAGCAGAGCAGTTTGGACCTACTGCCTTCAAATTAAATTCAAAAACTCATGAATAATTAATGAGCATGTTGTCCAATCAGATGAAGCAAATCAGTCACGTGCATGCTTCTTTATACCTGTTAAAATTTCATCATTCTAAAAGGCCTGCGGAGGGATTTGAATTCTGTCCCAGAGGGAACGGGGTTAATGATTGAGACAATGGCATTTCTATTGATGTTGCAGCTTTCTCATTGAATTGCAAATTAGGATGAACCTTTTATATAAAGAATATCAATGAACATGAAATTTTATATAAAGTTTCATCCTAATTAAGAATTCACTGATAAAGACCCAAAGAAAGCAAAAAGTACACGGAACATAAGGTACCTAGATAATAAATTTTGCACTAAATTTACTAATATCAGCAGACTACCGAGATACACAGAAAATATATTTTTAAAATGAAGTTATCCAACTACCATTACTTGTTTACCGAGCCACTGTTTAGTTCCAATTATTAAACCAAACTCAAAGCCGCCAAATAATAAAAACGTGCATTATACTTACATATTTTGTGCCGGAGTCAAAAAATTTAGAGTCTGCCGTCATATCAGTCACATCGCGTTCCAAGTCTTGAAGTTTATCGAGGTAAACCACGACACCAAATCCTTCAAGTGCAGGTTCAGTTCTTGCATTGCGAACATGATGCCGCTTCTCAAACAACATAGTATGGTAATTTCTTCACGTCCTTCCCTTGAGATTTTCGTAATTGCAGGCGGTGATTACCTCGAATATTTTGCATGGCGTTGTGAATATAAAGGTTCAATGGTTCATTAAGTGAACCATTCCCTTGAGATGTGCGTCTTTCTTTCATTGCATTCTTAAAGCGTTTTTGAAGCCGTTTAAAACACTCACAGCACGTGTTTTATCAAGTCTAAAAATTCTCGGGCTTCGCCCTCGAATTTTTAAACTTGATAAAACACTGCTGTTCGTGTTTTAAACAGTACGTAAAAAACATTATCTTGATCAAAAGTCAAAATAGGAGCAAGCTTGTAATTATTAATTAGGACTGATTTAAATGAAATTACAGTAGGCAAGGATCTGATTGATGAGGTAAAGAGTTCCACGGCTTAACAGTTCGATTAAAATGTGTTACTGGAAGAGAGAAGTCCTGCATCTTAAGGCTTGCAATCAAGTGAGCAACTTTGTATGGTACAACTTTAGGAGTAATAAATTGAGATAAATCAACATTGTAATAGCCATTAATAGCTTTAAAGAAAAACACTAGGCCCCTATTTTCTTGCCCGTATACGAAACTAGCAGAAGGTTCAGTCTTCAATAGAAATCTGTCTTTTGTAAGGAAGGGCAACATCCGGGTAACCTAAGATATATTTCGTCGCATGCCTCTGGATCCCTTAATTCCTCAGTATTGTTCTCCAGGCTAGTGTAGTTTTCGTCTGACTGCAAGATCAAAGCGATCATGGTCAGATGATATTTGCAGGATCCCTTCCTCAGTATAGTGATGTCCACACTTCACTAGCCAAGGTAAGATCTTACCAGTCTAGTCGGTAGTGTTCGTCTGACTGCAAGATCAAAGCGATCATGGTCAGATGATATTTGCAGGATCCCTTCCTCAGTATAGTGATGCCCACACTTCACTAGCCAAGGTGAGATCTTACCAGGCTAGTCGGTAGTGTTCGTCTGACTGCAAGATCAAAGCGATCATGGTCAGATGATATTTGCAGGATCCCTTCCTCAGTATAGTGATGCCCACACTTCACTAGCCAAGGTAAGATCTTACCAGGCTAGTCGGTAGTGTTCGTCTGACTGCAAGATCAAAGCGATCATGGTCAGATGATATTTGCAGGATCCCTTCCTCAGTATAGTGATGTACACACTTCACTAGTCAAGGTGAGATATTATAAACAGTATAAACATGTACTTTATTTCTAATTTCGTGCGAAAGTTTGTCAAAAGTTTGATCAAAGCGATCATGGCCAGATGATCTTTGCAGGAATCAGCCCAGTGCTTTTCTGGGAGGAGGGGTGGGGGGGGGGGGGGGGGGGGGACGGGGAGGCTGTTCTATATACTCTCTTAAAAATGGAAATTTAAGAACATTTATGGAACCTTTACTAGGTTATCTCAATGATAAGTCGCATGGCCCGATTTTGAAAGAAGACTTCAGGTGAATATGTGTGGCTCATCTACGAGTGTTTAGCCAGCTGATATTTATATTTGTTTTATCACATATTTTGTATCTTTCATCTTGGTAAAATAAATAATTGCTGTTGCTGTTATTGGTTACAAGGATCATGACACCTGTCAAGTGTTTATCGGGGATGGCGGTGAACAGAACAATGACGGGGCCTCTAGCAGTTCCCATGACCCTTCCAATTCCCAAATGGCAGCATCATCCAATGAGGTAAGTTGATCCATTCCCGACAAATTACTTTGCAACTACCGGTAATGGACCTTTTGCAGGAATGCAATCACGTGGTTCTACTGGGTGGCAAAAAAATAATTTATATATTTAAAGTGCCACTACGATTAAATTTTGAGATAGTGAGATTTTTGCGTATTTGTAAAGTACAGTTGCTATATTTTTTCCTATCCACACCATGTTTTGATAAGACGACTGGAAGTCTTATTTCTGGGGGTCCGAATCTTGCGTTTTTATGTCCGCCATTACTCGAACCCGTTCCTGTGACAGAGCTATGACAGAGCTAATTTCCAGGGACGTGACGTCATTTTTTCAACACAACAACATGCGGGGCTACGTTTCACACAAACTTTCGCACGAAATTAGAAGTAAAGTACATGTTTATACTATTTTTTTCCAAAAAGGAAAGGAAAGAACGACGTTTTGAATGGAAATATGCATTTACAAGAGCGACGCGTTGAGAAAATGACGTCACGACAGCAAACCGCTGGTCAAAAATCTCGAAGTATTTGGAACACACCTTAGTAATGGCGGACGTGATTTCGACGGTAAACTCTCTGCAAAATTCATAGTTTTATTTGGTCCTTTGCTCATATTTTTCACTGATTTGGATGTTTTCGACACTGTGTGTCGTTTTGAAAGACAAAAAGGAGGAAAATAGAATAGTCAATTTTCTACGAGATCGTAGAAACCCCACTCGATTGTCGATCTTTCTAAAACAGCGTTTTCAAAGATAACTTTCCATACAGCATACACGAAAACGCATTTGTCATGGGGGAGCACTCAGGTACATTAAGGCCTGGGTCTCAATCTTTTCCAAAATGGCCGCCACAAATCAAGAGGGGGTGGTCTATCTCTTCGTGCTTGTAAGTTGTTTTCATGGCACTTTGACAGACTCGATACAGGCACGAGGCTAACAATTTCTAGTGACAGTTTCCATGGAAACATGTAATATGACCTTTGAACTTTAATATAAGGAAATTTGAAAAAAGGCTCGGGGAGGAAGGTAGAGAGTTTTAATATGACGGGTATTTTACTGTAATCGAATCAGGGTTAGGGCATACTTTCTTGGTCCAACTAGAACGGTTGGAAATTTTAAGAGGATGGCCAATTAAGGTAAATATGAAATTTGATACCCTCAAGTTTCAACGAATTTAACATACTTTTCCACGATGTCTAGTTGGACTGAACATATCAAACAATTGTTGTCGTTCAGAGTAATATTTGGGCCTGACTAGATGCTAGTGAGGCATACGCTCGTTCTTTTCAAATTTCGCTATCGAATCTTCAAAAATCAATTCGATTTTTTTAAATCGCACTTTTTTTTAATCCGCCTCTCTTCTGCCGGCTCGCTATACTTCCTGAACGTGTTCTAGTATTCGACGATCCGTCCTGCTTTCCAAATATGGAATATATTGACCATATATGGGATATCACAGGGAGTTCTCAGGAACGACACTTTTCTCAATAAAACTACATGGTAAACTGCATTAGTTCCACCCGTTTTAATTCTGACCTTTGTGCGCTCTACTTTCCTCCCGAAGCCTTCTATCATATTTTCTTCAAAATGGGATCAAAGGTAACAGTATCCGTCGCTATGGCAACCATCTTTGCCAGAACGTTAAAATGTGGACTCTACATGAGATATAGTGATTTAAATGTTATCGGGTACAACCAAACGAAAGTAGACCACCCCTTTACTTCTAAGGGGTGTGGTCATTCTTGACCCAGGCCTTAATATATACCCGAGCACGAGCTCAATTCATTCGTAAGCGAAGTATTATATCAGCACGTGACTGTTAGATGCAAAGGCCTAGCTATTGTGATTGTTAAATAGACCGATTATTTAGCTTGTACATTTGTTGTCCCAATTCAGGTCACCTGACTTTTCTCTTGAGTAAATGTTTTCTTGTTTTTCTGTATCCCAAGAGAAAATTTACAAGTCCCTCTAATTGGAAAACAAAGCACTGAATCCTCTGGAGAGCTGTCACATGATCTGAACTGGGCAACAAATGTACAAGCTAACTCTTTCGCAAAATTCAACAAAACAATATATCAAAGTTGTCTAGGAGTGTTTACCATTTTACACCAAAATTGAGGTAGTCTTATCCAAATTTCCCTTCCTGGTCGAACAAGCTTCCAGGTCTTTGTTCTCTTATATATATAAACACGCGGGATATATTGGGAGAAAAAAAATCGTGAAACTTCCGAGCCGCTAGTGTTCTGAGTTCTCCCAACATATCCCGAGTGTTTATATAAGAGAACAAAGACCTGGAAAGCGTGTTATATTGCTTTTATAAAATAACGAACAGGAAAACCACGAGATAAATCTTACGCAATCACGATCAGAAGATCAACTCTCCTAACAGTAACAGTCGTCTATAATCGACCGACGGTGAGTTTACACAGCGCGGGAAATCCCCCCAAGGTGAGTGGCTCTAGCTATTTTGAAGATATATATATATATTCAAGACATTTTTTGCCGGAAATGTATACCATTCGAGGAGTAGAGGACTTGAACTGGGTGTTTTTGTCGCTGAATGATAACAATTAGCCTTATGTAAAGGCTTATTATTTCGTGACTTCGTCGCAGACAAAATGTCGAAATAAAATAAGACGGGGAAAATCGAAAGAATGTTGCTTTTCCCTCTCTTCTACTCTTGTCTCTAGCTCGATTCCTCGCTCTATTCGTCTATCAGGAGGATTGTTTAAAAACTAGACTTAGCCGTTTATGTTTTTTTAGTTTAACCGAGCAAAATAAGTAAAGAGAAGTGGTTTTGACTTTTGTTTTTGAATCCGCGAATAAAAATATATCGGCCGACGTCCCATACGGAGAGAAAGTTTACTTTCAGAATGACAGAAGTAAGAAATTTGGTTTATCATATGGCTTTCGGCTGCTCTAATGACTCGAGATACTCAAAATAATTTTAGTTATCATCGACTTCCAAGTGAGAAGAAGCAGAGAGAAATGTTGCTAGCGAAGATTTCGAGAGAAAATCCAAGGATTTCAAAGAATTCGTTCCCGTGCTCCGAATCCATACCGATTTTGAACCAAACTGCTTCGATTTCGAGCGTGATACTTGTTCAAAACAGAAGGCAAGACTACAAATGTAAACACTGGTATAATCAACTAAAGTCGATTGAGGTATGCTAACCGTCGTGGAAATCGAGTAGCAGCTGACGTTTCGAGCGCAAGCCCTTCGTCAGAGCAAAAGAGGGAATTGTGGGTGGGGAAACGATTTATATAGCGTTGAGTACATGATTACTGCTGAGGAAACATGTGTAATGTTCAGTTCCCCTTTAAAAAAATTACATTGAAACTCAACGTTTGGTGAAGGCATTCTTCCTTGTCATTTGCCACTTTACAATTTGATTTCATTCACAATTAATCGCGTGCCATCACCAGAGCGAAATGCCAGCGAATTTCCATGTCTATAGACTCAAATAAACACGGCTTTCAGCCAATCAGCGCGCGAGTTTCCTCTGGGTTATTTTATAAATTGTTTTAACAACTTGTATGTTACCATACGATTTCTTACTCCTTTGTGCAATTTCGAATATGTTCTTTTCACACAGAATTTATGGATCGTGATGGTGCATTCTCTTTGCAGGAACTCGAAATAAGTTATATTGAGAGGTAGTAAAAATATTCCCTTTTAACAGCCATATTTATGAATTATGTACATTGATAACTAAGTCTCAAATGAATAAAACCGGAACGAACAATAAACTCGAGTGCTATTGGATGGGAGGGAGATGGTTGATTTGATAACAACTGAACGAAACGACAAGGAGGGTATGACCGCAGCCCGAATCACACGTTACATATGAAATACCT
The DNA here is from genome assembly GCA_030867875.1 of Actinernus sp. WN-2022. Lineage (NCBI taxonomy): Eukaryota > Metazoa > Cnidaria > Anthozoa > Actiniaria > Actinernidae > Actinernus > Actinernus sp. WN-2022. Next base: position 5,432,909 of record JAOWCC010001589.1, on the reverse strand, counting down.
AACCGATGACATTATTAACATGATTACAAATCGTCACTAGTAGTGATTATTAACCATTATCGAGTGTGCGGAGATTGAAAACTGTATTGATTTTGTTATGGTGAATGCACTCATACCTTCCATTTTTTTTTTCACGAATATTTTTAAGCATCGTCGTACTGAGCTCTATTGCCTGTTTTTATTTGGAACTCTTGTAACATGCTCTTTTTCTAAGCATTCTTGAGTAAGCAGTTGATCATGATGAATCCCTACGCTCCTCAGGAAGGAAAATAAGTCATTGATGTATAGATGAGATTTCGACAGTAAACATCGGACAAATAGTGGTTGCGTTCTGTGGGGAACCAGAAAAATGGCCTTCTAACGACAATGCCACGAACCTTATTAGAAGAATGTTACAAGCTGCCAATACCTTTATTCCTCAAGCAAATGAAAAAGGAGCAAACCTTAAGAGGACAACCTTTATCTTTAACATCCCAGGGAGAGATAGAATTTAAAGTTAAATCAGGCGAAGGTAATTGTATAGGATATATATAGACAAAACTTACTAGAAATTCACCATTTCCAACCCGAGGACCAGGTTTAATAGCCGGGCTTCATTGTAATTTGATCATCTGTTCACTACATCTTCCACAAAAACATATCTAGTTAAAATAAGACACTAGACAGTCATGAATTTAAAAAAATGTAATAACTGATGGTAAAAAAACATTTTAGATTTTGTCATGAAATCAAAATACATTTTACCTCCCCTCCGATGCAGACCTACAATAGTGTTTACAGAAACGAGTTATCCATTGTTTGTACCCGTTATTATCTCTCAGCAGGAGCGTCCATCTGTCATATATGGACCCTTTGCACTTTACGTCATAGCCGCCATGTTGGTGTACAGTTAACAATACATTCTTCGTTAGCTTCTTTTGTTCTGTACGCCAACATGGCCGCCATGCCCGCCATGCCCTTTGTCATTTGAATCTCTGGGGATTGAGTGTAAACCATCTATTCGTGATGCAGCGTTTTTACAGACCGGGTTATTTTTAGATTTCACATCTCGTTGTTTGCTTCCATCGCGGAATGTTGTTAACAAAAGTCCCTCGTTAGCTTCTCTTGTTTGGTCAACCAACATAGCTGCAACATCATTAATCATTTGAATTAAAATTATGCACACGCTTGTGATTGGCTAGCGAAACCAAACTGGCGGGAAACACTTTCTAAAAATAACCCGGTCTGTAAAAACGCTGCAGACGTAGTGTGGGAGATGGACGCTCCGGATAATGGCCTCCTGCTCTCAGTTAACAAAATCTAGTGCCATTGATAACTATCGTAAATATATGTACCGTAGAATCCCCTGTAGTCCCCAGGGACTATACATCATAAAGGGCCTATAGAGGTGTTATACTGGAGGATATTATGCACAGGGGTATTATACATGGGGGTATTATGGCAGGGGGAAAAAGAGGAGAAACAACATTCACCACTAGCATTCTTTTTGCTATAATACAACATTTTAATAGTGGCAATTAATATTTTAGATTACAATAACAATTATTAAACAAAACTACCATATATCGCCGATATAAATAACAGGGCATACTTCTTACAAGTTACAAATTCTGTTGTTGGAGAGGGGACTATCCTTGGGAAACTATCTATAGGAGAGGGTAATGGGCATGGTATCATGATCAATAGAAAGGGGAATTATACAATTAGTAATTATCTACAGCGGGCCACTATATATACATGGGATTCTACGAGATTTGTTTACAACCGCAAGATCATGACCAGCTAAATGTAATCGAACAAAACCGTTTACTGTTAGACACAATTCCTATTAAAAATGCCATCAAAAAGAGCCCGTGGTCTTAGTTTTCCAGTCACAGGGGAATTACAGGCTAAGATATGAAAACGATTATTTAATTAATTTTACTGAATTTGTCTTATTGTTCTTTTTATAGAGTGGACGTTTGTGTTCTCGCTTGATGGTAATGACGAAATCGCTCAGGCTTACTGCACTAAAATGCCATGGATTTACTGGTTGTGGGATCAATTTAACCATATTTGGACCGAGATCGTGAGACCACTGTTGCCCACCATTGGTGAAATATTGCTCCCGATCACAGGACCCCACTGAAAATCTCGTTTGTGACGTGGGCACCCTGTATAAATGTTATTATTATTATTATTATTATTATCATCATCGGATCCAATAGTTAACAGTATTTTCTGCGAGCTCTTGTTATAAGCGACTAACAAAAAATATAATTATGTTTATCTACACGAAGTTAAGATCCTTAGCCTTAAAAATAATTGACTGTTAGTTGAAAAATAGAAGATCCCAATTAGGACTTACGAAGAAACCTCTTCAGTCAAAAGGTCTCAGAATGCAGGAAATAGCGTGTTCTTAATTATAAACCTAGGAATTTTCTGAACCTGCGTATAAATGTACTGCGGCTTTCGACAGTCACTAGTGCGCATGCTCAGTTTGGCATTTCCAAGATGGCGGACCGCCGAGTATAAAGAAGGGGAGGAAGAGTTGATTACCGTTATTAAATGCTTTGGGCAGTGTGGACTTCAGACATGTGTTGTTTGCTAATATATGATAGGGAAGTTCAGTCAACTTTATCTTCAAATAATTATTTTTATTTCTCGCATCCAAATAAATGGTCAGACATTTTCTCCCTTTGTTTTACTTTTATAATTCTCCTTCTATCCTTTCAGTAGTATTTACATAAGATTTCCAGAGTACTACGCTTTGTAAGATGGCCAATAGATGTACAAAAACATAGAGGTAGAGCCTTGTTTCCAAACCTCAAGCCACCCTTGGTCTGAAAAGTGAAATACACTAAACCAACCATAAAAAATACCCTAACCGGCGGTCAGTAAACATACGTTCCCAGGTAAGCGACGAAGTTTTAGGGCTAATTTGTGGTTAGAGTTCACAGGTAAATAAGAAAAATCGCCTACAATTGCCTTGAAACATTACACTCGTTCTCAATAACACGTGCAGGTTCGAAATTGAATTTCCAACGGAAAACGTCAATTTGGTGGATGTCACTCAACTATATTTCTATGGCAACACTGGTCTGCATGCTAAATAAAACGTCGCCATACTATGAACTCCCAGATGTGGAGGAAACATAAATAGTGTAGGAGGTCAACGAAATCGTAAGTAATTTGAGGCGACATAGGTAGAGATATGGCGGATACTAAGCCGAAAAACGATTGTTATTTGCTTGAATTCCTCACCGAAATGTCAGTCGAGAGTGGAGAGCATTGCCGATAATCCATGTCCTGAGGGTTTTAAAAAAAAAAATTGCCCTGTCGAATGTTGTATCCATGCCTGGAGCTCGTCGAGGTAGAGCTCGAGGGTATTGCTCGATAAAACCTCTCATAAGGAGCATATCTGCAACTGGATGAATAAAAATAACTATAATTATTTTTCCAAGACCTTTGAAGCTATATAAACAATCAGATTTCTTATGCACAAACCGCTCGCTCACACATAAAGTTTATGCGATTTCCCTATTTTGATCTTATACACAAACCGCTCGCTCACACATAAAGTTTATGTGATTTCCCTATTTTGCAAACCCTTGGCTCTAAGCATGATTACTCTCCATCTAAGCGACTTTGGGAAAGACTTTGCCATGTTTATAAAATGCTAGTTTCCCGAATTTACTCACAACGGTTCACTTCAAACTCCATGGAAACCGTTTGATTGACATCCACCAGAAACGACTTCGAAGTCAGGAGTTTCGTTTCGAACCTGCACGTGTTATTGAGAACGAGTGTAAATATTCAGTGATCGCTATCCGTACTCCCTTTCGGTATTGTCGAGCTTATCTGACAACGTGTTTAAAACAACTGTATGAACGTTGGCCTTCCCCAGTTTGTTTTGGCTTTGGACAGGTGCAAATAATTTTTCTCCCGTATTATACTGGTGAAAGTTAGTCTCAATTTTCTTTGAAAAAAACATTAATTCGATAGTCGTACCATTAATATCTAAAACGCAATGAGGGCCCAGTAGTTAGTTGAGTATTTTAAATACGTTTCCGGATTGTGTCCCAAATTGTATACTTGAGGAATTCCATTTTTTATGAACGATGCCTTTTTGTTTGGTAAATTATTAATGTAATTTTGGCTTTTTGTGTTGGATGCTAAACTTTGAATTGCCATTTCTCGCCTTCCTCATAGCCAATTTAAGTATATTATGAATGAGAAAAAATGTTTTGATGACTGATTGTTGTTGATTAATAAAACGACCATCTGTCCTTTCTTAATTTATATTCTAGACACTAATGATTCATTAATATGTAGACCGATAATAAGGTTAAATAACTGACAATATATATATCATACTCTTTACTTTATCGCGAAAAGTTTATATATAAACAGCGAGAAAGACAGCCTAAAATGGAGATGCGAATAGTATAAGCCTGGTTTCCATATGATCGCAACGATCGCAGCAATCGCTGGATTCTTTTGTTCTGCGTATAAATTTACTCTTCGATTCACACCGAACAAAAGAATCCTGCGATCGCTACGATCGCTGCGATAATATGGAAACCAGGCTTTACTATTCACATCTCCATTTTAGGTTGTTATATTTATCCTTGCGAGGTTCGCGCGAAATAGTACGCATAAAAAAGTCAATACTCGGAGTTAAAAACATTTAACTTCCGGCTTTCGTAATAATATATGAATAGGCTTAATTAGTTTCCAATATGCACACCTCATTGTGTTATGGACCAATCAGATGTTACCTTCAAGTTCCATATCCTGGAAAGTGACGTAATGTTACATTTAAAAGGAATTCAGACAATACATTTGCCATTGACCAATCGTAGGAGAGTCTTCAGGCGAACAGATGCTTAACTGTCCGACTAATTATTAAGTTGTTCCTTATAAAAATTATGCCAAGAAACGAAATTTCTTTCCATGGATATAATAACCAAAATCCTTCCATGCTCGCTCGACAAATGGTGATGGCTCCATTTGACAATTATATACTAACGCCATTTACGCTTGGAACTAATGTTCTACATTATTAAGCCATATATAGAGGTTACTGACCAAGCGTGAGGTCAAGATGGGGGAATATTCGCCAAGCTCATTTTTGTGTGTTTATGAACCGAGACGAAGTCGAGGCCAATATTCCCCCATCTTGACTGAACAAGGTTGGTCAATAAGGTTTTTATTATATGGCGAAAATGAATAAAATCCCACTTTGACGCATGCGCCAGGAACTCATTGTGCGGTAAACTGAAGAGCGAATAGAAATCTAGCCTGATTTTCAGACGGTACGAGGTCGTCCGCTCACTTCCTCCCCCTCCCCCTCCCCGTCTGATGGACTTCATAGACTTTCGTGTTCCTGACGTCGTCAACCTTTGTTTTTACAATAAGCCAATACGAACACGCGTAAGAATTGAAGCGTGAAGTGTAGAACAGTCGTGCAGTCGCGGCTTTTACTAGTTGGATCTATCAGCTTTCATGCACTGAAAATAACATTCTACAGCTTCAAACTTCTGTCGATTTCTCAGAATGGTATCCTGTTTGAGCTGCTGTGGTTCTTTGGAGAGCAGGAACTTTTTAAACGGACGTTTGCGTGCAGTATTTGCAGGACAGTATTATGCATACAAGAAATATCTGCCTAGATTCCATTCCGTAAAGTTTGTTACTCATAACTTAGAACTTTTACGCTTTTACTTTTATTTTTAAAACATTTTGAAGCTTGATATGTTGCCGATTAATTACACAAGACCCTAAAGTTGTCTTAGTGTAGGTTTTTTGGTATCAGAGATTGTTTTAACCGGACTTTTTGTGCAAAGTTTAGATGCCATTGCCATACGTGAACTTTCGGAAGTGTTCATAATTCTGAAAACAAAAATATTCACCAAGTGCCATGAAGCTTTTTCCATAACATACTCAGTATGTGTGTTCACTCTTTCAGAAAAATCATAATATTTCATGAAAGATTTGAGATCTATTAAATGCATGACATTTATAAGCGGAAGAAGATTAGTGATTTACCAAAGCCCGTACATAGATTCACAAACACATCGTTCCGATGAATGAACGATTCCAATGCTTTCTTCTGCTCTGGATATAGCTTCGAAAACCTGAAAACTTTTCAATTTCGGTCTACACACTGCTCAAGTTCTTCCCCAACGCCATTCAGAAAAATATGCGAGCACATTCCTTAAATTCCAGACTTTGGCAAAAGTGTAAAGTTCGCTCTGATTGGTTGACATTATGACGTCAGGAACACGAAAGTCTATGAAGTCCATCAGACGGAGAGGGGGAGGAAGTGAGCGGACGACCTCGTATCGTCTGAAAATCAGGCTAATAGAAATCAAGCTAAAATTAGACTGAGACTCGACGACTTTCAATTGAAATTCAACCTCGTGGCATTCAAAACAGTTTGTTTTCCGACATATTTTTTTATGGATGAAACGCTGACCTGTACTTTACTTGAGATGCACTAAGCTTCAATGACAACCGAACGCATTGTCTGGAGACAAAAATGTGCATATTGTGGAAGATTTGAAAGTTAAAAACCGACAAGTTGAAATCACTCGGGTGGCGATAAGTACACTGAAAATTTGACAAAAATAGAAGAGAAATAAAAAATAAAACATTGTTGTGTATTGGCTCTCAACCCAACAATTGGCTCTCAACCCAACACTGTCACGACCTCGATTTTATAGTAGCGTAGAAGGCGCCTCTAATAGCTTAAAATAGAGGAAAAGGATAAAAATAAAACTGAGAAAGGAGAAAAAGAAGTAAAAAAAAATTTTTTTAGTGCCCGGCGTAAACTCGAACTCCGGTCGTTGGATCAAAAGCCCAAAATGTAAACCACTACGCCATAGAACCGTTTGTCGAAACAACACTTTCAAAATAAGGTATATATGTATTAGGTCTGAGCCCGTGAACTTTTGGGTAACAAACCGTTTTTTTACATCGATTCCGATTGGTAGATGAAACAATGGCACAACGGAGTGTCAAATTCACTGGGTAGGGACGGTCTACTTTTTGTCGCCTCGTTGCTAGCAAGATCGAATTGACGTGGTAGGGGACGGTCTACTGTTTGTCGCCTCGTTGCAGGTCAGATGGACAAGAACATCCGCGAAACCCGAAAACTGCAAACTACGTGGCACTTTTCTCCCGTTAAAGTAAACCAGTGAAAGGGAAGCTGAGTGTGGTGAAGGACCTGAGTTTGGGCAACCGTTATTTGAAGGAATTTTGGCGATGTACGGGATTTTTGTGGGAATTCGAGGCGATTTTCTGCAGCTGATCGGCGGCTGATCGGCCTCGAGTTTGCTACCTTCCCAATAATTATACTAAGGGAAGAAAAATTTCTGTAACTCACTCAATATTGAACGGAATGGCTTGAAACTTCACAGAAACTGAAAGGAACACACAAGAGACAGGTAAGACTATTTTGACGATTTACTGAATTTTATTTTAGAGCAAACGGCCATTCGAACTAAAACTCCATACATTTACTGTAATTTCAAATTTCCGGGAAATAACCGTTTTACGCATAATGAGCCTGGGGTACCTGTGGTGTTATAAGAGAGCAGGAAATTTAAAACACCGCCGAAATTTTACACGTCTGCTCTCGTAAAAGGAAAATGCAGTGGCACGAAAACACTTGTGTACGTTGCGAAATAACGGGAATAGCTAAAGTTATACGCAAGAGCGGCAAGGGAACAGGAGAAACAACTGAAAGTCTAAAATAGAGTATAGATACAGAAAACTATCAACGGGAGCGTATGCCAAAGAAAGGGGAGGAGAGCGGCTCTTTCTAGGTGTATCAACGACAATGAACTACAGCAAAACAATACCCTGAAATACAAAGAACCCTAACCCCAGAATACAATGAACTACAGCAAAACAATACCCTGAAATACAAAGTACGAAAGAAAACAATAGAGTTGTTCATTGTCCTGAATTTCAGGACGTTGATACACCTAGAAAGACCCAGGAGAGCCGACTAAACAGCTAAAGCAAAGGGGAACTAACCTCTTGGTCTTGAGCCGGTTCCTGGCCAGGAACAGCGGTAGCAGAGACGGCTTCGAGAACTGAAGCGACAGGAACTGCCGGAGTATGGGGAACGTGAGGCTCAGTTGAAGCTGAAGGAATTGCCGAGGCCACTAGTACACTGGAGCTGCCCTCGCTGAGTTGCTTGGAGCCGACATGATGTGTACACGTCATGTGCTTGACCGAAATTATGTGTTCATTGTTCATTATTCTTTTGTGTCGTAATGGTAAGACCGCTGTAAATAGTACTTTTAAAATGAACGACGACTGGTGCCGAACTATTCTTATTCAAATCCAAACCAATTTAATAAAAGAACGTTTTAATTAAAGTTACTCAAATATGGGCGCGTCAAGCATGGGCTAAACTATAACTGTATAAATTATTATGTTTTTCCTGAAGTACAATTTGTCTAAAATCGTTAAATGTCTTTTCCTAACACCTTTACCTTTATGTGTATTTAAGGTCTACATATTAATGATCTCATTAGTGTCTAGAATATCAATTAAGAAAGGACAGATGGTTGATTTCTTAATCAACATCAAACAGTCATCGAAGTCATTTTTTTCTCATTCATAATATACTTAAATTGGCTATGAGGAAGGCGAGAAATGGCAATTCAAAGTTTAGTTATCCAACTAAAAAGCCAATATTACATTAATAATTTACCAAAGAAATAGGCATCGTTCATAAAAATATGGAATTCCTTAAGTATACAATTTGGGACAGAATCCTGAAACGTATTTAAAATACTCAACTAAACTACTGGGCGTCTGCCTGAAAGAGATCTACAATGAACACCTCGTTGCGTTTTAGATATTAATGGTACGACTATCGAATTAATGTTTTTTTTCAAAGAAAATTGAGACTAACTTTCACCAGTATAATACGGGAGAAAAATTATTTGCACCTGTCCAAAGCCAAAACAAACTGAGGAAGGCCAACGTTCATACAGTTGTTTTAAACACGTTGTCAGATAAGCTCGACAATACCGAAAGGGAGTACGGATAGCGATCACTGAATATTTAAACAGCCACGGCATAACCACACAAACACAAGCCACTTCTTCAGTTGTGATTCTGATGGACTCTACCATTCCTATGGAGGTCCAAACATAACTACTTTAAATATTTAGAGATGCCAATATTCCCTTTCGGTCTTGTTGTGTAGACTTTGCGTAGACTTTTTGAAATCGCTGTATACCACTGATACCGTCAGTGACTTAACTCATTATACGATAGACTAGAAAACACCTCACTTTTGACGTAAATTTTATATATAAACTACTATAATATGGGAAATGTTTAGCTTTTTAGATCGCTGAGAATTTGATCGTTTTTAAAAGTTTTTAAAAGTAATAGCACTATTGTCTAACGATATTAGTATTCTTAGCATTTTAGCTCTAGTTCTTAACCTTTTATAGCCTTTTAGTCTTCATTATTACTTTTAGTTATGCAGGACCTCCCTGAAAATCCAGCAGCCCTTCACCTCTCAAAACCTTGCATTTTATTGGACCCCAGTTGGACTGCACTGACAAAGAATTGCATTGTTTTAGGGTTAGGGTTTGTATTGTTTCAGGGTTAGGCATTGTTTGGATAGCCAGTACTATTCCACGTTCCGAGGAGGTGAAGGCCGCCCCTGAAAATCACAGTACGTGAGGGAGTTTTTCCTGTAGAAATATTGTTATTATTATTATTATTTTTATATTTAGTTTTTCCATGTATTTTTGGTATTTGTATATAGTATTTACGATATTTATATATTTGTTCTAACTGTCCATGGTATAAACGTTTTTTTCCTCCAAGTCATAGTTGATGATGATATTTTCACCAGTTTCTTTATTTTATATCAGTTGTGTATGTTACCCATGATAGAACGCCTCCCTGAAAAACACCGCGGCGATGAAAGCCCCCTGTTATACGTATTATTCTCATTGTAATGCTCTCTTAAATGATCGATTGAATTGAATGTAATCTGAAGGAACCACCGTGTATAAATAAATTTATCTTAGCTTAACTTATCTCCACGCTAACGTGACTCCAATTCTAACAGAACATGGCGCATACTCGGTCCCTAACAATGCACTGACTTAATGTCCAACTAACTGTTTGATCGAGAAAACCGTTCACGGCAAAGGTGACTAAATTTCCAAATAAAATGCGTACTTTTCAGTAAATTTGTGAATAACCTCATTTCAGCTGTAGCCAGTTTGCTGTCAGTGAGTTCAGTGTGTTTTTACTGTATTTCCAATTCCACATCAGCTGTACTCTCTACGCCTGCATTTCAGTGTTATTTTCACGACCTTCTCTGCTACAACTGCACGATTTCATGCATGGTAATAACACAAGAACTCCTTTGAAAAGGTTTTCATTGAACACAAAACAAATGATTGGGTTGATGGCGGCATTTGAGAAGGCCAAAACGTGTGCGAAGAATAAAGCCTCCTGAATTTGTGGTAGCCTTGTCACTTCCCAACTCGCAAAGATCAGTATTGGGATAATCCCAAGAAACATCGGACCAAAGCAAATACAAAACGCGAGAACGATACTGAAGGATAGCCTGGTAATTTTTCTGTTTTTTTGTCGACGACGGATTAGATGTTCTGGTGTCATACTCTCTCGGTGAAGGGCTTCCTGTCTGCGCAGTTTCACGAAGATAATACTGTACAGAGCTGTGAGGAGAACGAACGGAACAACGATAAACATGATGAAATATGAACCGATAAAACCATTGTTGAAAGATACATCGATCGAATGCAGGTCCCCAATGCAAGAGGCAATCTCCGCTCTCGAACAGCTTAAATCCATAGAAATAGAACGACTCAAAGCCCACAGCTATCAGCCATGAAGTGGCGAGCAGATACAGGCGATTCTTCGAAGTCATCAAATACCACGGCAATACCACGGCAAAGAAACGATCGAAGCTCAGAAAAACGAGGCTGAGGACCGACACGATTGGAGAGATGTCTGCCAAGAAGTAGCCAAGCTTGCAGAAAATATCTCCAACAGCTCCGTGCAGTAACCACTTGCCTGACCCGATGACGTGCGTCACTAGATATATGGGTATTGCAACAAGAGGTATCAGTACATCAGAAATGGCCATGTTTAGGATGAAGTAGTTGATGGACGTTCTGAGCGGTTTATTTTTGCTGATGACAACGATGATCAACAAGTTACCGATAAGACTCGTAACGAGGAGGATGGTCAACACAGTGGATTTGCTGATTCTAGCTGCAAACATCGACTGAGGTGCGACCGACGACTCCGTTGCATTTGTTTCAGTTCCGTTCATCATCCTCTTCGCAGTACTAAGTTAATATTTCCGTTTTACAATCTGTATGAATCTAATTCTTTGAGAATGGTCCTTGATCGCTGTGAAATACAAATATCAACTTGGGAGCAATTTGGACCTACCTCTTCTAAATATTAATTGTTATTTGGTCCCCGAGTGATCGTTAGCTCAAATAGCGGAGGTAATATGGCTAGTCCAGCTTTAGAAATTAGCGGAGGTAATATGGCTAGTCCAGCTTTAGAAATTAGCGGAGGTAATATGGCTAGTCCAGCTTTAGAAATTAGCTCCGAACAAATCAACGTGAGGAGAGCCAGACTGCTTGTTACTGCATGCTTCTAATGGCCTCATGTAAATTTGGGGTCCTTCGATTAAAGATTGGAGTTCTGAACTGACATGTATTTATTTACCGTGAATGTATTTAATATGATGGGTTCATGCATCAGTTGAGTATTCATATTGTATGGCAGCTCAGTGAGCGGGCAAGATGACTCTGAATGCTGCAATCTTATTGGTAGCTCAGCGGGCAACACTTTTTCATCTTGCCCACTCAGGTTTTCCAAATTCGCTCACAACTCTTAATAAATGGTTTATTTTTCGTCGAAGATACAGGAAGCCGTTACCGGGTCTCTCAAGCCAGAGGCTTATGTTTAAGTATTCCGACGAACTCCATGGTCGAATTGGAAATTAGGTTGGTTTTTGAAGAGGGAGGAAAGCCGGAGAACCCGGAGAAAAACCCTCGGAGCAAGGGCGAGATACCAACAAACTCAACTCACGTACATATGGCGCCGCGTCCGGGATTCGAACCTGGTTCACAGAGGAGTGAGAGGCGAAGCGCTTAACCACTGCGCCACCCCGGCTCCCCGGCTAACTCTTCGTTAACAAATATCGATAAAACCCCATCATAATTTTTCAAAGAAACTAAACAATTTGTTACATGAAGGCAAAAAATACCGTAATTTCATACTATTTCTGCTTTTTCGTTTTTGAGCTAAAATTTTTTGAGCTAAAGTTTTCAGAGAGCGATTAATGCAGTTTTTCCGGCTCTCGCAAGTTCGATAAAAACAACTGCAACAAAAACGACTGAACTGAATGAAGCTGGATTAGTGGAGATAAATAACTATAGCTGTCACGTTGAGATGCCGGCTGTGACTTAAAAAAAAACACAAAGAAAGGTTTGGCTACCTCACAACGCTACTGCAATCGTGGTACAAAGAAATACATTTATGTGACCTTTAGCTTTAAAAAGCCGATTGAAAATGATTTTTTCTCTCAAAAATGAAGCTGCGAGAGCGCTTCAAACGTAAGCTAGTGGAAGCGTTTTCGTCATTTTCTTTGTATTTGAATCTCCCGCTCCTCATTAACTGGGCAATCGTTCAAGTACTTACGGGGACTTAATTATATTCAGAACTGGATATGTCCATTGATTCTGGGCGATGTATGGAAACGAGTAAAGTTAGCACACAGTTTCATCAAAGAAAGCGGCAGTTTTTATTGTATGGGCTAAGAAATTCAGCATTCACATTTAGTATAAATTGGCTTATAAATTATGAGTATTTACTAATTTTAAATACTTACAAGTTTGTTTCTCTTCTATTTTTGTCAAGTTTTCAGTGTACTTATCGCCACCCGACTTATTTCAACTTGTCGGTTTTTAACTTTCAAATCTTCCACAATATGCACATTTTTGTCTCCAGATAATGCGTTCGGTTGTCATTGAAACTTAGTGCATCTCAAGTAAAGTACAGGTCAGTTTTCATCCATAAAAAAATATGTCGGAAAACAAACTGTTTTGAATGCCACGAGGTTGAATTTCAATTGAAAGTCGTCGAGTCTCAGTCTAATTTTAGCTTGATTTCTATTAGCCTGATTTTCAGACGATACGAGGTCGTCCGCTCACTTCCTCCCCCTCCCCGCCTGATGGACTTCATAGACTTTCGTGTTTATGACGTCATAATGTCAACCAATCAGAGCGAACTTTACACTTTTGCCAAAGTCTGGAATTTAAGGAATGTGCTCGCATATTTTTCTGAATGGCGTTGGGGAAGAACTTGAGCAGTGTGTAGACCGAAATTGAAAAGTTTTCAGGTTTTCGAAGCTATATCCAGAGCAGAAGAAAGCATTGGAATCGTTCATTCATCGGAACGATGTGTTTGTGAATCTATGTACGGGCTTTGGTAAATCACTAATCTTCCTCCGCTTATAAATCTCATGCATTTAATAGATCTCAAACATTCTCCTATGTTTTTGGCTTTTAGAAGACCAAATCTTTCATGAAATATTATGATTTTTCTGAAAGAGTGAACACACATACTGAGTATGTTATGGAAAAAGTTTCATGGCACTTGGGTGAATATTTTTGTTTTCAGAATTATGAACACTTCCGTAAGTTCACGTATGGCAATGCCATCTAAACTTTGCACAAAAAGTCCGGATAAAACAATCTCTGATACCAAAAAACCTACACTAAGACAACTTTAGGGTCTTGTGTAACTAATCGGCATACATATCAAGCTTCAAAACGTTTTTAAAATAAAAATAAAAGCGTAAAAGTTCTAAGTTATGAGTAACAAACTTATCGGAATGGAATCGAGGCAGATATTTCTTGTATGCATTACACTGTCCTGCAAATACTGCACGCAAACGTCCGTTTAAAAAGTTCCTGCTCTCCAAAGAACCACAGCAGCTCAAACAGGATACCATTCTGAGAAATCGACAGAAGTTTGAAGCTGTAGAATGTTATTTTCAGTGCATGAAAGCTGATAGATCCAACTAGTAAAAGCCGCGACTGCACGACTGTTCTACACTTCACGCTTCAATTCTTACGCGTGTTCGTATTGGCTTATTGTAAAAACAAAGGTTGATGACGTCAGGAACACGAAAGTCTATGAAGTCCATCAGACCGGAGGGGGAGGAAGTGAGCGGACGACCTCGTACCGTCTGAAAATCAGGCTAGATTTCTATTCGCTCTTCAGTTTACCGCACAATGAGTTCCTGGCGCATGCGTGAAAGTGGGATTTTATTCATTTTCGCCATATAATAAAAACCTTATTGACCAACCTTGTTCAGTCAAGATGGGGGAATATTGGCCTCGACTTCCTCTCGGTTCATCAGTAAACACACAAAAAATGAGCTTGGCGAATATCCCCCCATCTTGACCTAACGCTTGGTCAGTAACCTCTATATATGGCTTAATAATGTAGAACATTAGTTCCAAGCGTAAATGGCGTTAGTATATAATTGTCAAATGGAGCCATCACCATTTGTCGAGCGAGCATGGAAGGGTTTTGGTTATTATATCCATGGAAAGAAAATTTCGTTTCTTGGCATAATTTTTAAAAGGAACAACTTAATAATTAGTCGGACAGTTAAGCATCTGTTCGCCTGAAGACTCTCCTACGATTAGTCAATGGCAAATGTATTGTCTGAATTTCTTTTAAATGTAACATTACGTCACTTTCCAGGATATGGAAGGTAACATCTGATTGGTCCATAACACAATGAGGTGTGCATATTGGAAACTAATTAAGCCTATTCATATATTATTACGAAAGGAAGTTAAATGTTTTTAACTCCGAGTATTGACTTTTTTATGCGTACTATTTCGCGCGAACCTCGCAAGGATAAATATAACAACCTAAAATGGAGATGTGAATAGTAAAGCCTGGTTTCCATATTATCGCAGCGATCGCAGGATTCTTTTGTTCGGTGTGAATCGAAGAGTAAATTTATACGCAGAACAAAAGAATCCAGCGATTACTGCGATCGTTGCGATCATATGGAAACCACGCTTATACTATTCGCATCTCCATTTTAGGTTGTCTTTCTCGCTGTTTATATTTAAACTTTTCGCGATAAAGTAAAGAGTATGATATATATATTGTCAGTTATTTAACCCCATTATCGGTCTACATATTAATGAATCATTAGTGTCTAGAATATAAATTAAGAAAGGACAGATGGTCGTTTTATTAATCAACAACAATCAGTCAAAGCATTTTTTCTCATTCATAATATACTTAAATTGGCTATGAGGAAGGCGAGAAATGGCAATTCAAAGTTTAGCATCCAACACAAAAAGCCAAAATTACATTAATAATTTACCAAAGAAAAAGGCATCGTTCATAAAAAATGGAATTCCTGATCAAGTATACAATTTGGGACACAATCCGGAAACGTATTTAAAATACTCAACTAACTACTGGGCATCTGCCTGAACGAGAATCTAAAATGAACACCTCATTGCGTTTTAGATTTTAATGGTACGACTATCGAATTAATGTTTTTTCAAAGAAAATTGAGACTAACTTTCACCAGTATAATACGGGAGAAAAATTATTTGCACCTGCCCAAAGCCAAAACAAACTGGGGAAGGCCAACGTTCATACAGTTGTTTTAAACACGTTGTCAGATAAGCTCGACAATACCGAAAGGGAGTACGGATAGCGATCACTGAATATTTAAACAGCCACGGCATAACCACACAAACACAAGCCACTTCTTCAGTTGTGATTCTGATGGACTCTACCATTCCTATGGAGGTCCAAACATAACTACTTTAAATATTTAGAGATGCCAATATTCCCTTTCGGTCTTGTTGTGTAGACTTTGCGTAGACTTTTTGAAATCGCTGTATACCACGCCGTCAGTGACTTAACTCATTATACGATAGTCAGTAGAAAACACCTCACTTTTGACGTAAATATTATATATAAACTACTATAATATGGTAAATGTTTAGCTTTTTAGATCGCTGAGAATTTGATGTTTTTAAAAGTTTTTTTAAAGTAATAGCACTATTGTCTAACATTAGTATTCTTAGCATTTTAGTTCTAGTTCTTAACATTTTATAGCCTTTTTGTCTTCATTATTACTTTTAGTTATGCAGGACTTCCCTGAAAATCACAGTACGTGAGGGAGTTTTTCCTGTAGAAATATTGTTATTATTATTATTATTTTTATATTTAGTTTTTCCATGTATTTTTGGTATTTGTATAGTATTTTACGATATTTATATATTTGTTCTAACAGTCCATGGTATAAACATTTTTTTCCTCCAAGTCATAGTTAACGTTGATGATGATATTTTCACCAGTTTCTTTATTTTATATATTGTGTATGTTACCCATTATAGAAGGCCTCCCTGAAAAACACCGCGGTGATGAAAGCGGTGATGAAAGCACCCTTTCATTGTAATGTTCTCTTAAATGATCGAATGAATTGAATGTAATCTGAAGGAACCACCGTGTATAAATAAATTTATCTTAGCTTAGCTTATCTCCACGCTAACGTGACTCCAATTCCAACAGAACATGGCATACTCGGTCCCTAACAATGCACTGACTTAATGTCCAACTAACTGTTTGATCGAGAAAACCGTTCACGACAAAGGTGACTAAATTTTCAAATAAAATGCGTACTTTTCAGTAAATTTGTGAATAACCTCATTTCCGGCTGTAGCCAGTTTGCTGTCAGTGACTTCAGTGTGTTTTTACAGTATTTCCAATTCCACATCAGCTGTACTCTCTACGCCTGCATTTCAGTGTTATTTTCACGACCTTCTCTGCTACAACTGCACGATTTCATGCATGGTAATAACACAAGAACTCCTTTGAAAAGGTTTTCATTGAACACAAAACAAATGATTGGGTTGATGGCGGCATTTGAGAAGGCCAAAACGCGTGCGAAGAATAAAGCCTCCTGAATTTGTGGTAGCCTTGTCACTTCCCAACTCGCAAAGATCAGTATTGGGATAATCCCAAGAAACATCGGACCATAGCAAATACAAAACGCGAGAACGATACTGAAGGATAGCCTGGTAATTTTTCTGTTTTTTTGTCGACGACGGATTAGATGTTCTGGTGTCATACTCTCTCGGTGAAGGGCTTCCTGTCTGCGCAGTTTCACGAAGATAATACTGTACAGAGCTGTGAGCAGAACGAATGGGACAACGATAAACATGATGAAATATGAACCGGTAAAACCATTGTTGAAAGATACATGATCGAATGCAGGTCCCCAATGCAAGAGGCAATATCCGCTCTCGAACAGCTTAAATCCATAGAAATAGAACGACTCAAAGCCCACAGCTACCAGCCATGAAGTGGCGAGCAGATACAGGCGAGTTTTCGAAGTCATCAAATACCGGCACGGCAATACCACGGCAAAGAAACGATCGAAGCTCAGAAAAACCAGGCTGAGGACCGACACGATTGGAGAGATGTCTGCCAAGAAGTAGCCAAGCTTGCAGAAAATATCTCCAACAGCTCCGTGCAGTAACCACTTGCCTGACCCGATGACGTGCGTCACTAGATATATGGGTATTGCAACAAGAGGTATCAGTACATCAGAAATGGCCATGTTTAGGATGAAGTAGTTGATGGACGTTCTGAGCGGTTTATTTTTGCTGATGACAACGATGATCAACAAGTTACCGATAAGACTCGTAACGAGGAGGATGGTCAACACAGTGGATTTGCTGACTCTAGCTGCCAACATCGACTGAGGTGCGACCGACGACTCCGTTGAATTTGTTTTAGTTCCGTTCATCCTCTTGCCTGAATTTCAGCCGTCTACTCGTGAGAAAGTCTGAATCCAATAGCCGATAATGCCGTCCAGTGACGTCAAAGCGGATTTTAATTTTATTTTATGCAAATAAAGGCTGCCACGGCGGCTGTAAAGAGTTCGTTGGGTCACAAAAACAAAGCTATTCATCCTCCTCTTTGCAGTATAGCCGGAAGTCCCTTAATAAGTTAATATTTCCGTTTTACAATCTGCATGAATCTAATAGAGGTAATCGGCTAACGATGTTGCCACCCAATTCAGATCATGTGATGTAAACACACATTACTCTCTCTTTGAAAAAAAATATTTTCAGATAGGCATGACTGCATTATGATTAGAATGACTGCAAGGAATAATTCCCCAAAGTAGCATCTGTTTACATCACATGATCTGAATTGGGTGGCAACATCGTTAGCCGATTACCTCTATTCTTTGAGAATGGTTCTTGATCGCTGTGAAATACAGATATCAACTTGGGAGCAATTTGAACCTGCCTCTTCTAAATATTAATTCTTATTTGATCCCCGAGTGATCGTTTGCTCAAATAGCTGGAGGTAATATGGCTAGGTTTTAAAGGTCTTTTAGGATAGTCCAGCTTTAGAAATTAGCTCCGAATAAATAAATGTGAGGAGAGCCGGAATGCTTGTTATTGCTTCTAATGGCCTCACGTAAAATTGGTGTCCTTCAGACTGGAGTTCTGAACTGACATGTAGAAAAAATAATTTATTTACCGTGATGTATATAGAGATTATTACATGTTAGAGCTTGATATCGTTTTTATTCACGAGGTTTTCGTATCATATCGCTCGCGGACTCGCTCGTTCGCGATATGATACGAAAACCTCGTGAATAAAAACGATATCAGCTCTAACATGTAATAATCTCTATATATATGATGGATTCATGCATACTGAGTATACAGCTCAGTGAGCGGGCAAGATGACTCTGAATGCTGCAATGTTATTGTTAGCTCAGCGGGCAAGATGTTTTCATCTTGCCCACTCAGGATTTTCCAAATTTGCTGACCGACTCTTCGTAAACAAATAGCGATAAAACCCATACATTTTGAAAGAAACTAAACAATTTGTTACATGAAGGCAACTACTAATTTAAAACTTTTTCTGCTTTTTCGTTTTACAGCTAAAATCCAACTTTTTAGAGCGATTGATGCCGTTTTTCCGGCTCGCGCAAGTATGATGGAAAACAACTGCAGCAAAAACGACTGAATTGAATGAAGCTGGATTCGGTGGAGATAAATAATTATAGCTGTCACGCTGAAATGGCTGTGACTTCAAACAACACAAAGAAAACGTTGGCTACCTCAATCGTGGTACAAAGAAACACTTTTTTTTATCTAAACGAGCACATAAGTTTCATCAAAGAAAGCAGTTTTTTTATTGTATGGGCTAAGAAAGTCAGCATTAACATTTGGTAATTGGCTTATAAATTATGAGTATTTACTAATTAGTGATTTCAACCGTTGCCGGTTTTCAACTTTCATATCTTCCACAAATATGCACATTTTTGTCTCCAGATAATGCGTTCGGTTGTCATTGAAACTTAGTGCATCTCAAGTAAAGTACAGGTTATGCCAGTTTTCATCCATAAACATTTTTTATGTCGGAAAACAAACTGTTTTGAATGAAGTCGTCGAGTCTCTCACAAATTAATTTTAGCTTGATTTCTATTCGCTCTTCAGTTTACCGCACAATGGGTTCCTGGCGCGTGCGTCAAAGTGGGATTTTTATCAGTCACTTTCGCCATATAATAAAAACCTTATTGACCAACCTCGTTCGGTCAAGATGGGGCAATATTGGCCTCGATCATTTTTTGCGTTTTCATGGACCTCGACTTCGTCGCGATCGGCCATAAACACGCAAAAAATGAACTTGGCCAATATCCCCCCATCTTGACCCCACGCTTGGTCAGTATTATTATAAACCTCTATATATGGCTTATTAATGTAGAACGTCAGTTCCAAGCATAAATGGCGTTAGTATATAATTCTGCCAAGAACGCACCAAATCGGGTAGTTACAGTCAAATAATTAATGAGATTTTAGTCAATCATTGAACTGTATTCTGTCACGTGTATGGGCTTTCATACACCGGTGAAACACCAGCTTCAAACTCACTAGTTCCAACACTAGTGATCAATATTTTTTTATGTACATATTCATGACACTAAGTAGCAGGGATTGTAAAGGTCATTAATAATTCATAAGGGCGATGACCAATCCATATGCATCTTCTTCGAACTCGCCCCCACATTTTGTGTTCCGTGACTTACGGATTGTTTATTTTGACCAATGAAATTGCACTGAAAATAAATTGCAGAATTTCATTCCTTTTTTATAGAATTTCATGACCAGAAAACATCATTAACTGGTGATGCAATATACACTCCTAACTGAATACCAAAAATATACAAAATATACAATTGATGTCAACTTGTCATTGAAAGCAAAACAGCTGTTGAGTCTATAATATGAGTCAATTTGGCACGCCATAATTCGTTCTACGTTTGTACAAAATGCACTACTACTTCCTAATCTTGTTAAACTGTTCAAATGTTCAGAATGTTCAGCTTGAAGAAAACCATCGTTACTCATCCAGCTACAATGTAGATGCCTAGAGTTCACCGATGCAAGTCACCGAGTGACAGGTGTTCGTCGATTCGGACAACGGAACTCACACACAAATTCAAAAGCAATTATTTGAGTCCTTTGCCTTCATCAGTCGCTGTGTTAATTGATATTCAATTACCACATGTCCATTCTTTAAGCCCTAAAGGTGTTACACAAAGTGGCAATTCCAAAAACTCTACTTTTCAAGGCCAAAGAAGTAGGATTAAATTCACGGCAATCCCCCGGCTTCGTGTTCCACAAACATAAAACCATGCAGTCATCGGTTTCATGGATGCAAATTGTACTTTAAAAAGCCGAATAACGGCTAAAACCCGATTTCTTTCGTTTATGAATACTTGAAAGTTTCGATTTTGAAAGCATCAAAGTTCATCGATTGATGTATAAATCTGAAAGCTTTTAGGTCAACACGTTTCGCAAAGCTGCATGTTTTCCAGTTCTGTAAATCGCTGAATTATTTTTCGTGCGTTCAACAGCGTCACTTTCTTATCCAATCACGTGTAAATTATGATGTTCGCTTCATATGCACTTTAAGAAGCTATTGGGTTTCCCACGCGCCGCGCTGTTGTTTGATTTTCGGTGTAGAAAATTTATCGGAAAATTATAAAATAAATTAACCCTTTAGCTTTCTGGCTTAATGGTATACAATAGCAGTCCGAAACATTCACTGACGGGATATGTCAGTAATATGTAAAGCGCCATGAGACTGTGGTATATGGCGCTATATAAATATGGCCATTATTAATATTATTATTAAATACAATAACCTATTTGTGGCGTCGAAATATGCCCTGATATTTCGTACGCGGACATTATCTAATCCGAGAAGAGAAGGAAGGGAAACTGTGAGCTTCGAGGATCAGATAATGTCCAAGGACAAATATCAGGGCATATTTCAACGCCGCAATGTAGGTTATTGTTGTTATCATCCTTCAAATATTTTCTTTGACGTGCGCTTATATATATGCTCACAGGGAGTGTATTCGCTGAATATATCGGGTCACGTGACGCATTTAACCAATCACGCGCCAGAGAAAATATTTTATGGGTTATAACGGCTGATAATGTCATTGGCTGAGAGATGATCGTAGCCCTCGAAGCTTCGCTTCTCGGGTAACTCTTCATTTTTCGGACCCTCTCTCAGCCGCGGACATTATCCGCCGATATACCGGCAACCAGAAGGGGTTTATTTAATAATTATCCTATAAGTCAATCAGAGCTCAGCTTTACTATGTTCTAAAACTACGAAATATTTAGAATCAAACTAAATAAAAGATTGTATGAGTTGTAACAACTTACTCGTTGCCTTTGTATGCTTCAGTAGCGGTCGAGATAGTAGCCATGCGCTAAATTACAGCTCTTAGAAAATGCATTAGTACTCAATCCATCGCACCAAAACAGATGGCGGCTTGTACATTTACCCACAATCCTTTGCGCGCGAAAATCTTTAAATCTGTTATAAAATCGCAGTGGATTAGGGAGCCATGCAAGGATGGGCAGAATAGACCCTTTCAGCTTGCCCGTTTGTTGCCCCATTTCAGACTACGTGACTTTTCCCTTGAGCAATGTTTTTTTTTTTGTTTTTCTGTATCCCGAGAGGAAATGTACCAATTTTTATAATTGGGAAACAAAGCACTGAATCCTCTGGAGAACTATCACGTGTGAGACGGTCTGCAGGCATGACGTCACATACTATAACTACCAGTTGCATTGGGAAAACCAAGACGATGGTCTAAATTAGAGGAACAAAAGAAAACGCGCAAAGGATTCTGGTAGTTGTAGTATGTAACGTCATGCCTGCATCGTTCTATTAATGATTAATCATTAAAGGTTAGGGTGAAGTGTGGGGGAGGGGTGGGGGTTAGGTTAGGGTGAAGTGTGGGAGAGGGGTGGGGCTTTCCCAGAAACCGTGATTAATCCCAGTAGGTTTACATTAAAATTTCACCCTTGGGTAGGGAGGTAGGTTTGGGGGGGGGGGGGGGTGTCAGTGATCGGTTGTGAGATCTCTATCATACACTGGCACAGTGTTTTGTTGGATACAGCACTGATTGATAATTTCAGGCCCAAACATCAAAGATGTCCTGTTTTAGCTAGTGGTTACTTGCTTTGAGGGTTTCAGTCTGACTATATTTAAAGAACAAGGCCCTGAGATTATATATAGACAAATTATCCTATTGAACTCAATATTGGGCATATTAAAAATGAATAATTTCATCTAAATCCTCCTTTTTTGCATTAGTTAACTGCAGTTTACATTATTTCATTTCAGAAAAAAGGACTAAAATGACACTTAAGAAAAAAATTAGTTCTCCTCAGATTCTAAATTTTCTTACAAAAATGCATTTTTCACATCAAATATAGGCTTTCAGGTTTCCATTAACCTCACTTTCTGTCCCTGAACACTTAAAATTTCCCAGCACCAAGCCATTCATTCCGTAAGCACTTCAACGCAAGCTAACTTCCACCACGATGACCGCAAAGCATGCCGGGAAACCCAGCCAAACATAGCCCTCCCCTCCCATAGGTGGTTCCAAACATCCATTTATAAAGCCCACGGCAAGATGACTGAAGAACTCATGGCCCATCCTCAGAGGGGCGGCCTTCACCTCCTCGGAACCTGGAATAGTACTGGCAATCCAAACAATGCCTAACCCTGAAACAATACAAACCCTAAAACAATGGCATTCTTTGTCAGTGCAATCCAAATGGGGTCCAATAAAATGCAAGGTTTTGAGAGGTGAAGGCCTCCAGGGCACGGACTCAGTTCTTCGAGAAAGTGCTGATTGAAGCTTTCATCAAACTTGATGTCCTCCTGCTCCCGATAGTGAAAAAGGCTCTAAAAAGACTTAACTTCTCTGTATTCGCCCAAACAAACTTCCCGCCAACTCCGTAGTACTACTTAATCCAACGACAATGCGTTCAACAGCGACTACAGTTTTCTTAGGGGGGAGGGTTCTTTTCAGTCTAAAAATATCTAATAAATAAAACATCACGTTTATATCAGATAGACACCGATGTTTTATTAATCAGGTTTGTACTGGAGAATAAGAGGCCATCACGTGGTGTCATTCAGCACACATGATTGGCTGGTACCCTCATGAATTATTAATGCCCTTAGAATTTCATTCCACAAGCAGTTTCCGGCTCAAGATTATAAATCAGATACAACATTCTCCACTCATATTGTAAACACCACTTACATCAAGGAAAAGATGGAAATAAATAACAGAATAAGGAGTGTCTCCAACTATCGACCTCCCGACTTCTAGTCCCTTGTCCTGTCAACTACACTATCAGACACTTAGGTTGTAATGAGTAAGAGAAAATAACTATATCAAATACTGTATACAACAAAATACCAGGCAAACAATACTTCCTGATGACCCAAGAATACAGGTATTTTCATTCGTACGGGAAGTCATTTCTAACACTCATTTGAGTGTTTCATCAGGCCCTACAGCCCTCGGGATTCATAGTTTTCTAGGTATTTGGAACCACTGATGAAACATTGAGCATTTGAAATATTATATCATCGTTTGCTCAGTTTCCTTTGTTATCTGGCGGTCTTAATATAAGTTTTCTCAAACTCATTAATAATTCATGAGATAGTCATCCAATGGAGGAACTGTATTTGGTCACATGCATGGGTCTTGATACCCGGTGAAACCCTTGTGTTTGATCATGTTTCCAACGCCTCTTGGGTTTCATTTGTTTTCTCAATATTTGGAACCCCTCATGAAAGACTCCAATTCGTGTTTGACATAGTTCATCAACCATGGAATCCCAAGTGCGCTAAAACCGGGAGCGGTTTTGAAATATATAATTCTTAGGGGAGTGCGGGGCTGATTAACAATAGGATTTACCGGTTAATAAGTACTACGTTCTCAACCTCATTAATAAATCCTACTTGTGAACCTGGAAATTTTGAAAACCCCGTCAGTGTTAAATGACAAATTGTAATTCGCATTTGTTGTATTAACTACAACTGATATTTTAATTTGTCAATCACTGTAAATCAGTACGTATTTGAAAACAATAAACGAGTTCAAACAAACTCATTATATTCGTACACTGAAATGTGCTGATCACAAATAAACACTCGTTTTTTTATTACGGAAGGTAGTTACTAGTTTTGAAAACCAACACCTAAATGTTTACTTATTCGAAACAAAATCAACCATTCCTTATTGCAACATTGCAATTGGAAAATAAGCAATTACACTCACGTTCAGTCGTCTTTTCTCTTTTATGGGGCAGTTTCTTCTCTTCAGTCGAAGCCCATTGAACCAGCCTTTCTCTGCAACCCAGAACACTCGCTCTGTTTACTAGTTCTTTATCCGACATGGCTCACTAAAGAGAAATCCTGGGATATTGTGCTGTATAACAGGTTGAAATTCCAAGCAAGCCAAAAATATATATGTCAAACTGCGGTGAGCCAGTAGAATTATGACTACTTTGAGGAGTGATAAACATATATTCGTCAGAGTCCATCTCCGCCATACTTCTCCGTCAAAGGTCTACAACTGAACACACTTGATACCGCTACACGAAAATTTAAAACAACTTTAAAACAACAGCCATACAATACCAAAGACCTCATGGAATGTGAAACCTTCGCATTTTTATTGTCTACAAATTCAGTACTATTGTTACCTACAGCAAGTCTGGTGCCTATTTTATTTTGCATGGTGGTCAAAGCTATTTCATTGGCAACTGAGTACATTCAAAAGTAAACACTTTCCGTGCAGTCTTTCTATTTGTCTATTTAAGGAATGGGCAATGCTTAGCGTGCGTAAATCGAGTTCTGGATGCACGCGGATAGTTGGGAGAGCACGATGGTAGCTAAGTGCTCTCCCAACTATCCAAGTGCATCCATAACTCGATTTGCACACCCTCAGCATTGACCATTACTTTTATAACATAGACAGAGGTTTCACACGTCCTTAAACTGTTGTATTTTTCTGACCACGTTACAGATTCTCCTAACCTTGCGCGCTCAGATTTCAGACAGAAATCTGTAACACCAGTGCAAATTACATTTTCATAAAGTGTCTCAAAATCAATATTTTTTGGGCTGAAATTCTGACGTAAATGTACTCTAGTATTGAATATCCTGTATCTCTGGAACATTTGTTTTAATGAAAGCCTAAGAAAAATGTAAAAAAACTGTAATTTGAGTGAAAAAAAGTTTAGTTAGCGCGCGCTGCTGACGCAACTATCACGCCATTTTCGAAGAAAGAGCGCGCGCTCAAAGCTGCTTTTGTACGATCGCGCGACTGAAAATGAAGGAAAGTAAAGCTTATTTGTTTGTATATTTTTGTCATGAAAGTTATTACAAGGTAATCCTACGGTTTTCTCGTACAATTTAGGATCAATTGACACTCGTGTATTTTTCAAAGAGCCCAAATGTTCACATTTGGGTTTTTGTAAAAATTCCCCGGGTTGTGACGTCAGAGCGTGCACAATCAGCGTGTACAATCCATGTTTTCTTCATGACTAGCCAACCAATCAGAGCACGCGTTATATCGTAGCTATGTTATAATGTTTGATTGGGCACGAAGTTAAAAAATATTGTTAAAGAACAAGATATATTGAAAAATCAGGAACTATTGAACCTTCCATGTTTTTTTTAACTAGTGCACGTTAAAAGTTTGGCAATATAGGAGAGCGCATTGCAATGCAAATATCCAACCAGAATTTCAACAGCCTGCTTGTTTTGTTGGCAGTGTACTCTGGTATGGCATGCTCTGGTACACAATTATTTCTATTCCTAACAATAGACTGAGTTAGATTTTACATTTGTTGTCCCAATTCATGTCACCTGACTTTTCCCTTGAGTAATGTTTTCTTGTTTTTCTGTATCCCAGGAGGAAATGTACAAATTTCTCTAATTGGAAAACAAAGCACTGAATCCTCTGGAGAGCTGTCACATGATCTGAATTGCGCATGGGACAACAAATGTACAAGCTAAATTGGTCTTGATACACGTTTTAATGCACGTCTTTGTTTACCTACCGTTTCTTCTCACTCCGTAAGGAATGAGTGACCTAAAATCATCTTCAGGATTATTGTTTCATTTCTAACAATTTTTTAGGAAACTTCACCACCGATGATATAAGACGATTATATGCATTCTCCCTCGGTCCTTGGTAGCGGTATAACCTTTAGGTACTGACGTAAACAATTTCACAAGCGCGCAAAGGCCTGTGGGTGGTGTCAGAAGCACTGATTCATTTAGAGCGAAAGAGTTTCGAAATCATCGCTTTTCAAGTCCATGAATAAGTACCAATGATATTGTAACCGACATTAAGTAGTTTTTCTCTCTTCCCTTCTTCACCAAGAAACTAGAGAAGATCGGCTTCTGGGAATCGTTTTCTGAAACTAGTTATCACAAAACAGAATGGTTAACTTTATCTCTTGTTTTTAGCCTTGAATTTACGGCACTTTAATCAAAGCCCCACAGTTCGCACTTCCTTTCTTCGTCTTTGTCTTCTTCCTCTACGTTTGAGCTCTCTATGTCGTACACCACTTCTATGTCGGCTTTACTTTTTCTTTGATACCTAATCTGATTCAAGTTTGCGGCGGAGTCGTCCATCAATTTTGGATGAAGGCATCTGTAATACATTATCATCATAAGAAGTCCGAGAACATAACACACAAATGTTCCCGTAAGACCTGCTAATTCGACTTGCCATGGGAGATGTATCGCAGTATTTGTAAACCACAGCAGAGAAAAAAACAAAGCTTGTACAAAAACCAAGGAGTAGTACTTAACAACCCATGGAAGCAGCCTCTCTGCTTCAAGAACGAAAATGCAAAAAATATGAATAAATGAAATAACTATACGTATGAAATTCTGTTTCCATGACTGACCAGGAAAAAAGCCGACTTTCTGGTTCCGAATTAGCACAAGAATTATTACGCAGTGTACAAAAAGAACCAAAAAAAGCCAGAGAGGGAACTTAGTAGCGAAGAATACCAGTACTAGAATGCGGGACGTGAACATTAGTGTGCGCCAAAACCACATCAACACATACATATGCCACTGTAACCGACCTCTGTCCTTCTTGGAATCACGAAGACATTTCACGTAGTCTACTATGATACGGGAGTAGGAAATGAACGATAAAAAAATCGAGGTGATGGTCCAAATGTCCCGTAAACTCATTACGAGCAAAGTCTGTTCGACGTGTCTTGTGAAGAGAATGTAGATCTGAAGAACGAGTTGTGGAGCGTCTTCAGTGAAGGCGAGAATCACATACAGAAAGGCAACGTCCAGGTTCATCGAGATGTGATGCTTATAATGATGTACACCTTTCAGCTTACGACATTTAATGCGATAAGCCTTCACGAGGATCCGCCAATATCTACAAGACAAGCGGGAAAGTGCCTTTGAAATCATCCGCAATTTTTCGATACGTTTTCAAGACATTTAGCATTAGGGCCCGTACGCACTAGGCGAATTTTCAGTATGAACTTTGCAACATTATTGGTCGTAAAATCCATTTTACAAATGCGTATACTGGTTTTGATCCGGACAATATTTTGCGAAACCAAACTTCAATCGCGCCGTTGTCTTGCCTCAGGGCAGGTGATTTTTTGTCAAACGTCAAAACTGACGAAAATACCGATAATTCGGTTCCATTTCACTGCGAATATTCATTGTGATTGACGTTTGTGGTTTTGCTAATATTTTGTTTGTTTTTAGTGCGGACACGTTTTTTTACCAAAATAAGAATTTAGTAGAGACATAGAATTGTCATGGTTTTTGGTAGTGACTAACACACTTCGTCTGCCCTTATGCTGAATACTCTCCATAGACCAATTTTATGGGATGCCCATGGGAGCAAAATAAAATGACAGGTAATGAAGCGATTCATTGTAACACTTCAAAAGACAAACTTTGACAAACTTTGCGTGGATAGTTAATAGTCTGGTGTTAAAGTAATTTTCTGCTAATACATTTGAGAACGTGTTTTTCATCCCGGTTCTTAGAGTGCCTATAACCTTTTTGCAATTTTTATAGCTTATGAACCTCCGAAACGTTTTGAGTACTTCTGTGAAGAACGTTTTGGTTTTGAGTGAATACTTTATGTTCTACGCGTGTTTGAAATCGTGTAAATGTAACCTTTCCTGACCCATGACCGCGTAAATAAAAGCCTGATGGGTCGATACCTGTATATACGTTATCTTGACGTCATATAATTAATTCGGCTTTGCAATCATTTGAAGAAATACTTAACATGTTGACTAAAATGACTTTTTTTCTTTACTAACAACGTACTCACAAACTGTGTATATTTTCTATGCATCGATGTTGTTGTGATAGAAAGGCGCCATGGAGAATAATACATTAATGAGATGACGTCTATACGTCAAGGGTCTAGACGTCATGGGTCAGAAAAGGTCACAAAAGGTCACATTTACACGACTTCAAACAAGCGTAGAACATACAGTATTCACTGTAAACCAAAACTTTCTTCACGGAAGTACTCAAAACGTTTCGGAGGTTCATAAGCTATAAAAATTGCAAAAAAGGTTATAGGCAATTTAAGCCCCTTGGTTTAATATTATCCCTTATAAAACCCGTTTAAGCCGGGGGTTATAGGGCACAACTGGGGACGAATCATGAAAACGAGGTCGGGCAGTCGGGCTCATGACTTTGATCATCCCCTATCGGGTTGTTTCAGATCCCGTTATAAATCCAGGTGTTTTTCAGTTTTATAAATCTATTTATTTTCGTGCTATTTCTGGCATTTTAAATTTATAAACATTTTTTAAGACAACTTATGTTAAAAGCTCCGATGTTTTATATGTTTTATTGCAGTAAGATCTACCATAATAAGGCTGGTTTGGCCAGCCGAAATATCGTAGAATCCTCTATATATACGTTGTTCGATCAGTTTTTCTGTAGTCCTTGGACTTGTTTACTTATTTATATTTTTGGCTGATACAGTAGGTAATTCGCTATATTAAAATGCACCAAAATGAAGTGTCGTTAAATCTAATCGTCGCGAAATTAACGTGCCTCCACATGGGTACTCTATACAATTGAAATACCGCCACTGGTCATTTCGCTCAATCACGCTGTTCGATGGCCGAACCCACACACATCGATTATTACGTGTCCTTGGCAGCAGTATCACACATTTGTGCACAATTCAGCTTGACAACTGAAATTAATTCTTCGCTAGCATTAAATTTTGCATTCCCATCTGGACTCCGCTGATTTTGGCCACGTTTATAAAGAAAGTATGGAATCCAAGACTAAATGAAAAGCTTGATACAATTCGCCAAAGTTTCAGTTCGTGAAATCGCGAAAATTAAGTGACTAAAGTTCCAGAATTTACGCAAAATCGCTAAATTTAAGTGTCGCTAAATATGGATTTTTCTAAATCGCTAAATTAAAGTGTCGCTCAATATGGATTTTTCTAAATCGCTAAATTAAAGTGTCGCTAAATATGGATTTTTCTAAATCGCTAAATTAAAGGGGCATGGTCACCTGGTAGTCATGCGCAGTAGGCGTGCAGAAAGTACTAATTAGCATATCAAAATCTTCCCGGTTGAGCGAGCGTACGTGAAAAGGTCGCAAAGGGGAGGATTTGTAGTAGCATTTTGAAGGCTGGCGACCCTGTATTAGGGAACCATGTTGTAACAATGGCTTCAGAGTCGATGGAGGAAGAAGTTGAGTTGGATATGATAACATTTGGACAAATAGTTATGTTCTTAGAATGTTGAACATGCTTGATTTGGACAATTTTGCATAAAATCTGATATCGGCGAATTATGTCCAAACACTGCACGAAAATAATAATAATAATAAATGAAAATCGAACAAAAAGTACATTAAAAATACTTTCTGATGCCAAACAAACCACAAACACAAAGAGCATAGTCTTCTGATCAACCAACATACATATTCATGAAGCTGTAAAATAAGTTCCAGTCCATAAAAGCCGATAGTTCGAACTAGTACAAACACGCTAGGTAAGCTCAAAGGATTTTCTTCACAAGTAAACATTGTAGTGTCAAGCACTACACAATGGTTCCAAAACTGTAGGAAAACTCCCGTTTAAAAATTCTCTGATGTCCAAATAATCACAGCAGCTCACACAGGATAGTCTTCTGAGCAATCTACATTCATTTGAAGCAATCAAAATTGTTTTGGAGTCCATAAAAACCGATAGATCGAACTAGTGAGGTTATAAACAGACTTCCGTTGCAAATAAACATTCTATGGTCGAGCGCGCTACAGTATGCTTCCAAAACTGTAGGCAAACTCCCGTTTAAAAATTCCCTGATGTCGAAATAATCACAGTGCCTCACACAGGATAGTCTTATGAGTAATCTACATTCATTTGAAGCTATCTAAATTGTTTTGGAGTCCATAAAAACCGATAGATCGAACTAGTTAGGTTATAAACAGACTTCCGTTGCAAATAAACATTCG
This sequence comes from Actinernus sp. WN-2022, assembly GCA_030867875.1. Taxonomy (NCBI): domain Eukaryota; kingdom Metazoa; phylum Cnidaria; class Anthozoa; order Actiniaria; family Actinernidae; genus Actinernus; species Actinernus sp. WN-2022. The sequence continues at coordinate 5,401,925 of JAOWCC010001589.1, read as the reverse complement.
GTCGAGCGCGCTACAGTATGCTTCCAAAACTGTAGGCAAACTCCTGTTTAAAAATTCCCTGATGTCGAAATAATCACAGTAGCTCACACAGGATATTCTTATGAGTAATCGACATTCATTTGAAGCTATCAAAATTGTTTTGGAGTCCATAAAAACCGATAGATCGAACTAGTGAGGTTATAAACAGACTTCCGTTGCAAATAAACATTCTATGGTCGAGCGCGCTACAGTATGCTTCCAAAACTGTAGGCAAACTCCCGTTTAAAAATTCCCTGATGTCGAAATAATCACAGTGCCTCACACAGGATAGTCTTATGAGTAATCTACATTCATTTGAAGCTATCTAAATTGTTTTGGAGTCCATAAAAACCGATAGATCGAACTAGTTAGGTTATAAACAGACTTCCGTTGCAAATAAACATTCGGTCGAGCGCGCTACAGTATGCTTCCAAAACTGTAGGCAAACTCCTGTTTAAAAATTCCCTGATGTCGAAATAATCACAGTAGCTCAGGATAGTCTTATGAGCAATCGAAATTCGTTTGAAGGCATCGAAATTGTTTTGGAGTTGAAAACCAATAGATCGAACTAGTACAAACAAGCTTGTTATTAATTCGCAGACTGCGTTACGAGTAAACAGCGCGCTACACTATGCTTGCAAAAGTGTACGAAATGCACCGTTCAAACATTCCATGATTCCAAATAACTACAGCAGCTCACACAGGATAGCCATGTGAACAATCGACATTCATTTGAAGTGATAAAAATTGTTTTCAAGTGCATGACATCCGATAAATCGAACTAGTACAAACATACCGTTAGTTCACGCCATGATGACTTCCGTTTTTTTCGAAATTTTCTAGCTCATTTTCGCAAATCAAACAAAAAAAGGCTATAGAACTAATAAATATATACATCTAAAATACTGTACGAAGTTTGGAGGACTGATGGCCCACACAAGCTGTTAAATTGGACCAGATTATACCACGCTCGCATTGATGGCGGATAAGTTGAGTTTCCCGTGGCCCACGGAAAACTCAACTATCTCGCCCCTACTGCGCATGCGCTTAACCGATGACCATGCCCCTTTAACGTGTCGCCAATATTTCATGTAATAAGGTAAATATATTCTTTTCTCGGTGATTATTAGCACTACATTTCCAAGTACGATAATAAACTATCACCCCAATTAATTTTCCAACATAAATACAAGCAAAGACACCGTTCAGCAACTTACCGCTCTAATAAACCAAGTAGGAGTACATGTGTCACAATCACCACACCCCACCCACTCTCGGGATCTCTCTTATTATTTTCTTTATCGTCTTTGTAACAAAGGAACGACATGACGTTTACAATTATAGCCGAGAGGAAAAGCAGCATCAACGTCAACGTGCCCCACCAGTAGTCCCCTGCGGCGAAATGGTCTGCAGCTACCTTGAGATCAAAGCCAACGTCGGCAACAAATATTCCAGCGGCGAACACAGTACAAATCAACGCAAGCCAGCCAGCATCGCCACGTTTTTTCCAAAGCTCAGAGTAATATCTCTTCTTGCTAAGATGTCGTCTCTGAGCACGGATCACCTTCATTACCGCATCGCGAAATCTTTCCTTTGCAGGCAGCTTTGTGAACGGAGGGCTTTCTTCGGAAGTGACAAAATTTCCTTTCTCCACCACTAATGAATCTGAATTTTGATCGCATTGGTTGATTGCGTTACAATCACTGATAGGAACGTGACACGTGACGTCATCCGAACGAAAGTGCTCGACCTCATCTGTAATGTTCACATTCGTACTTTGGTGTTTCGAATCAACGTGTGAACAGAATGATAAAGAAATTGTATTCCTGTCACACATCTCAATTGTCTTGAACTCTGCTTTGTCCTTTACATTCGCTCCATTCTTGGATTTCTCGAGTTGAATTTTCTCGTGTACTTCCTTCACGATCATTTTACCTTTTTCTGTCACGCTCACGTTAAATCTTCCGGGGCTAACAGAGTCCGCAGAATAATTCTCCTCGCTTGAATAGGAAAAATCGTAACTATCACTGGAAGTAAATGTTTCACTTTCTCCACTATCTCCTTCTCCAACGTCATGCTTCTGTGAGTGAAAATGGCAAAAGGTTTGAATGACCTTGTAAAGGACTTCCGCTTCTCTAGCGCCGATTATCCCACTGTGGGGATCGCTATCGACTTCGGTTCGTGTGTTTACATTAAAGACCGAATGTAAAGACAGTTTGTGATGGATCCTGTGAACTGCTTCTTTCTGTTCCTCTGTTAACAGTTCAGAGACTTTAAAATCGTTCTCCATTTTAAATTACTTGATTAAACATGTTCAATTACCAGTGTGGCGTTCGATTGCAAAAGTTCACATTTCAGTTGTTGCAGGTCGAAACACGCATGAATTCTTCACCGGGACATTCCACAAGGGTTCTGTTTATGTCACTCCTCAGTCTCGTGATCTCAAACAGGCAAAGTAAGAACATTTTGCCATTAAAACCGAACTTGCCTGGCGTGTTCAATTCGATAACAATCGATACACGAAATAAAAAGATCGATAATTATCGATTACTCACAACTTTTTTCGCTATCGATTGTTATCGATTTCCGATACAATTAGCTAATTTCCATCGATTGTTATCGATTGCTATCGATTATCGGATTTATCGATTGAACACGCCGGGAAGCAGTCCAAGCTCTGGACACATTAGTTTTCTTTGGATGTCACTTAAAAGGAAAACAAAGACAAGGAAGGACATTGTACTGATAAACGTGTTAGCAAATTTAGACTGGTAATTACCTTGTAGAGTAGTGAACTCAAAAGGGTGCTGAAATACAGAGAGCAAAACAACACTCACTTATAGCAGTTTCTAATATCAGGTATAACTAGTCAAGGGCACCCAACGAAGTTCTCGGTTAAAAAGCTTTTCGGGAGAGTAAGTTAGCCTAAAACTTTCGGATTTGAAAAAATTGCGGTCCCTAGAAAAACTTTTTCTGAAATACTGGCTAGAAAATTTGTTTTCAATCCCTAGAAAATTATAGAAGAAAAGGGAGACTAAAATTTTTACCCTAAAATATTCGTACGTCCCAATTCGTCTGATTAATAGAGTCAGAACAACCGACATTTTCATTCCCTAAGAATTGCCTAAAGGAAACAAGAATCCCTAAAAAATTCGTACCTCCACAAAACTTTGCAACATGAAGTTACTTGGGCTAGAAAATTCTTGTTTCTGTTCTAGACTACTTACAAATTCGTAGGCCGGGAATATTTTGCCATAGTATTTTCGGTTGACGCGATTTCCACCTAGAAAATCCGAACAGCTAATAGCTTTCTAGAATACGTCAAAAGACATAGTTGGCGCCTTAAAATGGCTAGATAAGCTGCAGACAACTGGTTTCAAACGAATTTCAAAAAGTACTCGTTGGGTGCCCTTGACTAGTGTCACAACAGCCAGAGGCTTTCAACACAAGAATCAGTTAAGCATTAATGAACTATTACTAAAAGCTCCCACCAGTTTAATATTTTAAAATGGTTGTATACTGTTTCAGAGGCTCTCAATAAACTGAATATTTGTTTATAGCTTTCAGCTGGTACATAATGCAGAGCTCTCGGACCTAAACAATTGACTGTTCTCAAATTTTGTATACATACCATATTTTTAAAATCCCCGATCAAAAACAATAAGACAAAACCGGCCGAGAAGGACGTCACCTCGTGATCATAATTAATGTATTCAGTTGTGCATGTGGTTAGTGTATCTATACCAAATGCAATAAGAAAGACTGCGGAACATTGAAGTTTGTGAACTTATGAGATATACAATGTGCAGCCGTACAATCAAGAAATGTTAAATCGAAAAGGCCTTTGCGGTCTTGGCTTGTTGTTTGATCGGACACCCATTCTCGTTCCCAGTGCCTCCTCAACTAACAGTTAGTTGAGGAGGCACTGGGAACGAGAATGATCGGACACCTATTTTTAACTCATGGATACGCGCATGCGCACGAGGTGACATTAGCAATATATATTCCATATCCGATATTTAGTCGTGTTTAGCAGGGTATTCATAAAATGGTTCAGATATTTATCGTAATCTGTTCGCTTATTGCTGCAGCATCGAACGAGCAACTGTGTTGTGGACTCAGATTTTCTCAATTTCCAGCACATTGCATTGTAAACTGTAAAACTGCAGGGACCAACGGACGAAGTATAATACCGGATCACCTTGGAGGGATCTAATCAGCGAAAATGTGTAAACAGTAACGACGAAGAAAGGCTGATTATACGGTAATGGGTAATTTATATAACCAATATTTCGGCTGGCACGGCCAACCTTGAAATATTGGTTATATAAATTACCCATTACCGTATAATCAGCCTTTCTTCGTCGTTACTTACTACATTGCATTGTGGTCATGCGCAAGGACACAGAAATGTAATACGCGTGGACAATGGTGCAATGTGAGCAACCTTGTTCCCAGGGTCTTCCGCGCATTCAACATGGCGGCTCCACCGGCCGACATCAGTACAAAAACAGCGAGTTTACCCGACAAAATATGTTTTGTAACTCGAGGATCATGTTAAGTTCACCATTCCACGCATCACAAGCACTGGTGCATTTGCTCAACGCTTGCTAAACGTTACAATCTTCAATAAACGTAAAGCATTACATATGAATTAATTAATCATTGAGACACCAAAACAATTTAATTACATTATTTTAAAAATGACGGCGTATTATTAAACTAGGCTGTAGTGTTGTATGCTTGATGATATACAGTACCACAGACTGAGAAAAGTAAAACGTCTGTTCAATAAATTCTGAGTATTCACTTGTCCCTTAAAGTCAATTTTTTAGATAGTGAAATTTTTGCGTATTTCTAAAGTAAAGTTGCTATATTTTTTCCTGCCCAAAGAGCTTTTTAGATATGACGAAGGGAAGTCTTCTTTAATGGGATCCAAATCTTGAGATTTCATGTCCGCTATTACCCGAACCCGTTCCTGTGACAGAGCCAATTTTCCAGCGGACGGGACGTAATTTTCTCAACACAACAACTGCGCTGCTACGTTTCACACAAACTTTCGCACGAAGTACATGTTTATACATTTTTTGTCAAAATGAAAAAGGAAAGAACGAAGTTTTAAATGGAAAAATGCAATTACAAGAGGGGTGCGTTGAGAAAATTACGTCACGACAGCAAACCGCTGGTCGAAGATCACGAAGTATTTGGAACACACTTCAGTAATGGCGGACGTGATTTCGACGGTAAACTCTGCAAAATTCATAGTTTAATTTGGTCCTCTGATAATATTTTTCACTGTTTTAGATATCTTCGACACTGTGTGTCATTTTGGAAGACAGAAAAGTAGAATAGAAAATGGTTGAATTTCATCGTAGTAGCACTTTAAATAGGGTCTCATATTTTAGTTTCAAGCCTTGGGAAAGGGTACCATTATACGATTTCTCATCCTTAAACAGGGTCAAGGTATCGATATCTCCGCGGCACACCACTATCCTAAATTTCTAACTCCTATCCTAAATTTCTAACTCCGTCCCCCCCCCCCCGTAAAGACCTTTATTGCACTTATTTTGAAATGACTGCATGGAGTTTCCTGAAATCTCATTGGTTTAAAATAGTTCGGTTTCATTCAGACCAAATAGGCCTTTTGCAGGACCCAGTCAAGTGCTGATATGTCACTTCAATATCCAATGAATTGTGCTGGTGATCCCATGGGAAAGGCTTTACTAGAAACAGTCACGTGCTGATATGTCACTTCAATAACAATTCAAAACGCTGTTTTAGAGGGAAGACCGGAACTACTAAAACCCTTGCATTTTATTGGACCTCTTTTGGGCCGCAATATAAAGAAATCTTTTGTGTTTGTGTCGTTCTATTGTTGTTTTGTTGGGTTAGCGAGCCAATAACATGGCAGGTTGTTAGTCACTGCGGCCCGACCTGTTTTAGAAAGATCGACAATCGATTGGAGGTGGAAAATAGCTTTTACAAACAGGTTTTGCTAACAGCACTACCGATCTCGTACAAGTGCCTTTAAACAAATGAAGTCAAATATTTTATTGCCATCCAGTACAACCACGTGATCGTATCCTACAAAAGTCCCACTGCATCCTGGGTGTCTCTTTCTGTGTCTATAAATCGCACTTCATGTACTGAACCAATGAAAAACAAAACAGAAACTCACAAACCAGCCAATCAATTTGAAAGCAAATAAAATTATATTTTGCTGTAAACAAACTAGTTGCAATACACATTATTGATTTCTCCGCGCGGTAAGGAGTCTGGTATCAATGGTATCAGAGCGAGGCTAATTGTACCAAAGATCGCAAAATGTGAGCCAATCAGAAATGTCTTAGTTTCTGTCGTGCCGCCGCACTCTTGTATTCTTGTGTGTCATATAGTAATACATGCATCAGGAGTTCCGGACTTCCGGTTGGATCACACTGCATTCTGGGTAGGTGGGCTCAGAAAAGTGGGCATCAACTTCTAGATCGGCCATATTGGATTTGAGTGCAGTCAATTTTTGCTCCTTTGCAAGTTCAAAAACTTACTACCTAATACACGGAATATCTTACCTTTACAGATTCTTCAGTTGGGAGTTCTAAGTCGATGTTTAAGCTTTAGAACGGGATTAATAAAGTTTCCAAGTTGACTGCGCTCAAATCCAATATGGCCGCTCTGGAAGTTGATGCCCACTTTTCTGAGCCCACCTACCCAGAATGCAGTGTGATCCAACCGGAAGTCCGGAACTCCTGATGCATGTTTAGAGGTAATCGACTAACTCTGTTGCCACCCAATTCAGATCATGTGATGTAAACACACATTACTCTGGAGAATAGACTCTGAAAATTAATTTTATTCAGATAAGCATGACTGCATTCTGAATAGAATGAAAAAGGGAATAATTCCCCAGAGTAGCATCTGTTTACATCACATGATTTGAATTGGATGGCAACAGCGTTAGCCGATTACATCTAATAAAAGTTATTTCCGTCGTCGACTGTATATTTTCTCTCACTGTGAACTGGCCCCGCATTGATGCATTTGTGAATAAAATAAGTAGTTTAAATTTCAAATTACCATTATAAACATGTCGCCTGGTGCATCTTACTGCAACGTAAAAGTTATGAAGAAAAGTGATAAAACTTCTATTAATTAGCGGCAATGAGGTGACATTAGAGCTGTGTCTAACTATAAAGCAACGCTGTGTTTTGCTGATTTTTTAATGTTCTAGCATTTCTCTGCGAAAGGTTAGAAAACTGGCATACAATTATACAAAGCAAGGAGAGGATCGATGTTTTTCACGAGCAAAAAGCTATTTAAAATACAGTACTATAATTGATCAGATAAACAGAATATAGAGTATTACCCTTAAAATGGATTGGCTACAAGAAAGAATCAATGAAACCAGTCTAAATGTATGTATCAATATTAATTGTTTGCTGTCACACCCACACTTCAAACTGTTTATAAACAAGTTTCCCGGCCCGTGTCTCTGTTTCTTTGAGTTCTTTGCATATCTTGGCAGCTTTGATTCTCCTGCCTTTCGTCCACCATTTCATCTTCTTCTTCTTCAACTTCTTCCATTTCCTCCTGTGGGGGTGGTATGGTGTACCATTTGTGCTGTGGCCTCTTGAACTTTGCATGGAAGAACTTATAATAGACAACCATCAGCAAAATACCAAGGACATAGTACACAAATATCAACGTGATACCTGCTATTTCTACCTGAAACGAAAGGTATCTTGTATGGTTTGTGTACCAGAGTAAAGAGAAAACCAACGCCTCTACGAAAGTTAGGCTGTAAAAAATGGCGGCCCATTGTATTGTTTTTCCAGCCTCAAGAACAAAGAAACAAAAGGTATGGATGTATGCAATGACGATACGCATGAAATTCTGCTTCCATCGCTCATCAGGGAAAAAGCTAACTTTTTGTCTCCACATCAGCGCCAGGATTATCATGAGATGAAGGAATAGCACCAGGAAGAACCACAGATGGAACTCGGTAGCAAAGAACACCAGTACTAGAATACGAGACGTGAACATGAAAGCGCGCCAAAACCACATAGACACGTATCCATACCACTTGAGTCGGCCTTTATGCTTCTTAGAATTCCTGAGACATTTGATATAGTTGACAACAGCACGCGAGTATGACACAAAGGAGAAGAAAATGGAAGCCATAGTCCAAAGATCTCTCAAACTCGTTGTCTGTAAAGTCTGCAGGAGATGTCTCCTGATGAGGACGTAGAGTTGGAGGACGAGTTGCGGAGCGTCTTCAGTGAAGGCCAGGATTATCTGTAACATAGCGATATCGAGGTTCATAGCGATATACAGCTGGTAATGCCATACGTCAGTCAGCTTCTTACGCTTAATACGGTAACCTTTAACGAGAAGGCGCCAGTACCTAGAATACATGAACATGAATATAATCACTTTCACATAAGTACTTCATGTTCATAGGTGACACTATATGTTCAAAACTTCCTTACAGTCTTTCGTATTGGTAAAAAGACACCTCCCACATCTGAATATATTTATTACGAGCACAATGAAACGCCGGCATCTTTTGCGGTCTTGGCTTATTGTTTGTAGTCTTGATCCAACAACCTTTTACGCATATTTACCAACGGACATGAAATATTTAGTGAGACGGAGAATACAAAGTTCCACAACCTAACTGCTTCTCCCCTCTTAAAGTGCCTATAAGTCCTAACCAGAAATCATTTATTTTGGTGCAGTAAAATGTTTTAAATCTTGTTCAACCATTTTTGGGCGATTTACATGTATAGCCGTAGTTGCTATAAAAAAAAACATTACAACTCCTTGAAATCACGTCATTTAAGGGACGTTATACAATTGATTTTATACTTACAATGTTAGAGAATGATATTGTAATAAGTGGAGCAGACATAAAAACAGAGCAAAGGGAACTACATATATATAGGTTATCCCTTAAAAAAACGTCATTTAAATTTGATTCCTTAACAAACGAAATTGGCAGACTTCAATTATTATTTTTCCTATGTCGATCATTTTGTATTCCAGTTTGACTTTTAAATCAAAGATAACTGGCTAGGGCTTAACTTTAGTTACTGTTAAATGTCTTACCGAAGGTACAATGTCTCACACTTTAGTCATTTCGACTTCCAAATCGTTTTTATCGTCCTCTCAGGACTCTCAGTATTCTAAATCTTTCCTCACAATGTTGTCTTCATCACGGTTCAGTTCTAGTAAAAAGTGACTTTACCATCTCGATGAAAATCGACTTTAATTCCGAGCAATTGAAAAGTCACACCAAAATTTACAAAGACATTAGCTGCGTGGGACCTGTACCGGAAGTAAATGCAAACAAGATGGCGGCGCCCAGGTCTTCGGTGCTCGTCCTCAACACTAAAAAGTTATCTTTTTTTTTTTCAGTAACCCGTTCAATAACATTGAATATATTTTTCAATTGAGTTATAGTCACGATGAAGGAAAACATTTAACTTGCGCTTTAAAAATATATTGAACTGTTTTGTTTTGTTTTGTTTTAAGCTTTTAAATTTTAAACAAAAAGACGAAAAGTGCTAATTTCCTTAATGTAATGACTCTAGTTTTTGTCATGAATGGGTTGAACTGACACGTGAAGAATTTGAAAGCACGCTGGCGGACGAGGTGCCAATCTTTATCAGCGGGCAAAAACGTATTCATGAAACGAAATTGTACAAGGTATCACACAATATGTTATCCTACAACATACTCGCGAATGAGACCAACATTTTCGTTTAGATTTTTTAATAGTCCAGTTTCGTGTTCGAAAATTACCGCTGAATGCAATGACTACAGACGCATGTACGCAGGGTTAGCCTCATTCTGAAGTTAAACATTCATAAATACCAGCGAGAAGGTGCAAAGCGTGAAACTACAACAATACAGAGCGTTGTGAATAGCCCACCTTCTCGATGGTATTTATGAATGTTTAACTTCAGAATGAAGCTAACCCTGCGTACATGCGTCTGTAGTCATTGCATTCAGCGGTAATTTTCGAATACGAAACTGGAGTATTGTTACATCAATTCAAAATTGGCGCTTTTCACCAAATATTCACAATTAACCTTAGTGCCTTCATCTACTGATATACTCCGCGGTCGTGCTTTCTCCATTTTCTTGTCGTTAACACAGTAGTTTCCCATGGTGTTAAAACAGAGATTACCGGGTAGAATGGGCCTTTTGCAGGAATGCAATCACGTGGTTGTACTGGATGGCAAAAAATATGATCGGTAGTGTTATTAGCATAACTATTAGCATAAGATATAGTCTCTTGTATATTTGCTAACCCCCCCACCTCGAATAGCATTTACTAAATGTGGGTGGATTAAATTCTTTGTAACGTAACTTGTAAATTGAAATAAAAGTAAAGTGAAAGTTTATAGGTTAGTTAACCTATAACAGCAATTTTAAAAATATATATACATCGTTTATGTAAGAAACAAGAAGCCGAAAGAAGCACTTATATCTCCGAAAACATTATATACCTTGGAATTCTGTTTTGTGTTTACTATTCTTCAATATCAGAAATAATATGATCCAAAAAATCTCAATGATCGTCCAAAAACTTCCCGCTGGAAAGTGCGAATCTTTATCAATTCAATTTGTTTGTTTATTTGTCATCATCATTAAATTACAATAACAGCCAAAGCCAGAGGCCTATGTAGCTGAGGTAGGTGAACAGCAGTTATTTTGATAACAAAAGTCAATAAGATTACAGGGACGTATAAGTGAAAATATATATATATAAAACAGACAAAAAAACGAATACACTTATATGCACACCTACTACTGAGACAAGTAGTAATCCTTTACAATGCGTTTGTAATTAAAATACGTCAGAGAATTTCGCAGAGAGAAGGGGATAGAGTTCCAGATTTTTGGACCTGGTGACCGAAAAGAAAATGAATATTTGTGCGACCAGATATGTTTTGTTTTTGTCTAGTGTTGTGGTGGTGAGTTTCAGCATTAGACAGTATTAAAAAGAGAAGCAATAGGTTGAGGTAATAGATTATTGAGATGTTGAAAAATAAAACAACCAACTTGATACTTGGAAATGTCAAAAAAATTAAGGATGTTCAGCTGTTTAATCTATACTCAATGCAATTTAGACATGGTTAAATACGCCAGCGCAATCGGTCTACCTGTGGCGCAGTTTGCGGGGCCTGGGACTGTGACTCAGTCTCATACGGGTCTTTTGTTGCTGAATTTGACGAGTTGTTCGCAGTTGCTTTTCGCATCGCTCATCGCATCGCTCTTTGCATCACATCGTTCAACGTTTACTGTTACCGGGATTGATTAGCTTTCCTCTCAGGTAGATTTCCCCTCCCTCCCTCCCCCTTTTCTCTTGTCCACTTACATGTGACCCATTGTACTGGGCTGGTTGGTTGCCTGGTAACAAAGCTCTCGAGCACTGACCCTACTTTATACAGCCTGGGCACTGAACCTCCAATACACTTCAACACATGAAGTTTTCCATTTCCCCTTAGCAGTAAATTGAAACAAAGGTAAAGAGTGCTCGAGACAATGTGAATGAGTTATAACTCGAATGGTGTAATGCAAATAAGTTAACCCTAAAAATGTGGCTTGCTGAACTCTTTCAATACTCTGTCCATCAAATGTAGTAGTATAGCCGGAGTTAAAATGATACCGCCTCATTTTTAATCCACCAGAGAACCGTTTTAAGCCCCCCTCCCCCAACATCTTTTTGGACCCTATCGAATTTAGGCCACACGTAGGTGTTTATGGTACCGCATTGCGACTTATTTGCCTACATAAACTGTTTGGTTGTAGTGGTGTGGTCAAAATTCACTAGATGGCCAAAAAAGATGTTGAGGTCGGGGGACTTAAAACGGTTCTCTGGTGGATTAAAAATGAGGCGGTATCATTTTAACTCCGGCTATACTACTAATGTATTAAATGCCAACTTCATTTTCAAAATTAACCTTTTTCTTGCTAGGATGAATAATAATAATATATTAATAATAATAATAAGCAATTTATATAGCGCCATTTCCACTAAATGACCAATGGCGCTTTAGATCACTAATTCAAAATAACTAAAAATACTTACTCTATCCACGCTGGGCACGAATAACCGTAAAAACGGCGTGGTTGAGTGTAACATAAAACGTAAAAGTAACGCCATTTCCTTACTTCTACTCTAAATTTGACGAAATGTTGGCAGGTTGGTAACAAAGTAAGACTACATTTTTCGAGACAATTGTTTCTGTATTGTAACGTTGTTGTGACGTCATAAGGGATGCCTCCTTTTTTGGTGAAAATTAACCTTTAAAACACGTTTCAAAAATATTACGTCATCAGAAAGCTTTTATGAAATATATTAATTTGCCGAAAATTTGAACTTTCTACGATAAACATATTCAAAGTTATGGACGATTTACTGTTTTTATGACGTCATTATTAGTGACGTCATACTTCAAGCTTAAATCAGATTGCAGACTATAAAAATATTATTAAAGAGAATACTATGACTTGTAAGTGTTAGCCAAATGCATTTCATTGATAAAATTCAAAAAACATTGAACTGGCTATTTTCTGAGGGTACACAAATATATTTATGACGTCATAATGACGTATACAAAAAATGGGGCTTCAATTCTAAGCTGTTATACTCAAAAAAAATCAAAATTCTAAAAAGAACACGTTGTTATTACTAAAGAGCTCTATTATTGTGCAAAATATGATGTACCAGCGACATTTTCATAAATGGTTTTATGCTATTTATTTCCCGCCAAATTGTGGCGGGAAAATTACCAAAATTCAAACTTTAATAACTTTCGTTTACTTCAACCGATCGATAACGGGTTTTCGATTATTTCATTCTCATGAACGAGAGACTTTAAAAAGATATAATAAAACGATTTTAGAGTTAATAAAAATTTATAAGAAACCTATTAGAAAAGGATATATGACGTCATTGTGACGTCATAATGATGGCTATATTAGCTTAACTTATCAGACTATGTTTTGTTTCCACTCCTTTATACACCTACCAAAATTCATTCTTCTATGTCGAAAACTTTTAAATATATATAAAACCCGCCGTTTTTACGATCATTTGTGCCCGGCGTGATCTACGATAATTAATATTCATATATTACTAATATAAAAAACACTTTAGGTAAAAGGTTAAAAGCTTGTTTAAAAAGCCCGGATAAGTTTTAACTAGACTCTTAAAAATGAAACAATATGTATTTAGTTTTATTACGGTGAAGGAACTAAACTTATTTGCATTACACCATTCGAGAACTTTCTTTAACTCTAAATTAACTGTATTAAAGACCGAATACATATCTTTTCCACTAAAAAATATGTTTGTATCATCAGCAAAAAGTATAAAGGCAAAAGGGGTGAAGAATTACAAATATCATTGATGTATAAGAGAAACAGGAGAGGAGAGATATTACCAAACCGGCGGGGCACTTTAAATTTGTTCTTAAGAGCGACTGCCTGTAAATATCGAGAATCGCGGGACAACGGTGAAATTTTGGAATCCTTCATATTTTGCCAGAACATACCTTTGGGTGAACTGTTTTACGAAATCATATCAAAAAGTTCCAGCGCTTTTTTAATTTGGCGATTTTTACAAAAGATTGAAAATACGGCCCCAGAGCGGTTTTCGGCTTGTCGAAACGACCGAATCATCACGCAACAACAAAGAGCTAGGGAAGTCTTACAAAAACTCCAATGGAATCATACTTCACACACGTATTAAAACAACTCTTTGACCTCAACATCCAGCAAGAATATATTCCGATAGTGTAATTTATTCTTTTTTCTCCGCCTTTTTAAACATGCATATTTTGGATGCCAAAACATAAGACAAAATAATGGCCAAGTTTGACAGCCCTGAGCGACACCTGGTATATGATTTTTTTTAATAAAAACTATACGGCATGAAAGCTTGGTTATTCTAGTTTAATCTAGCAAAGTGCCAACTTTGGAATCCAAACGCTTCCCCTCGGCAAAATAAAACGACCATGTACTGTAAGAGAGACGATTTAACCTCTAATTTTACAGTGCTTATCATAAACACCCATTCAAAAAATAAACAAACGTCCAAAATCACTTTTCAACTACTCTTAGCTGGTCTTTTAAAGCTCTGAAAGTGAAATGTTACCTTTTGTACCTTTTTATCAGTCGAGATTTTGAGCCTGAGAGCCGTTAATTGAATGGTAGCTATATATAGATTCCCGTGCGAATCCGATCAAACATTGAAACAAGAACAGCGTTGTTCCAGTCATCAAATTGGCCGAAATTCACCAGGCTGTGCTCATTAAATGCCTACACTTACATCGGAAGTACATTCTAAACGACAAATATATCATATTCTGCAGTTATTTCTGAAGCCAAACGAAGAAATTTTCATTCTCAAAGTTCTGACCTATCAGTAACGCTAGCGAAGCGCCGGCTCAACGAATACAACTCTAGTTTACAAGTCATGTTATGAGAACTAAAATAAATTCCTGCACCTTCTTTATAAGCCAATAGAAAGCTTAATTCAGATACATGGAGATAAACTACTGACTCAACTCTGCATGATAACGATTTCCTCTAAACCTGTCTAAAATAGCCCGGTAAGTATAATCATGATACCAAAGAACTGAGCTGAAAATATGCTACTCACCGACAAGAAGGCCCATTTCCACCACTTTTATTTATCCACCCGGACTATCCAATTTGGTACTCAGTATTTGAAAAGAAGTTAACTGCCCGAGGGTCCTAAACTTGATCGAATTTTTTTCAAAATGGTGAACATAATTAAATGTGATACTACTGGAATGTAACGCAACTCGTGCAGCCTCGTTACCCGCATAAATTAAATACTTTCTGTGTTTCATGTTTCAATTACAGCCGAAGCAAAAAAAATAACAACTACAACAAATATTTCGAATTAGGCCATCCCAATAGAATGTTTCATTTCCCATCGTCCGACCGACCCAATTTTTTTTTGGAAAAGTAAAAAAAAAAAAAAAAAGCTTGACACCGACCCAATTTTTGGATAAGTAAAAAAAAGGATTGAAGCCGGATGTTTTTTTAACTACACCTCTTTTCCGTGCTCGAGATCTCTACGTATTAGTTTCTTGCCTTTCTCATGCAAATAGGCCCTTTGCAGGATCTGGTCACGTGACCTTTTTAGCCTGTCAATAATAAAAATGGCGCAAGAACAACATGAATGCCAGAAATGGAAAGAGCAAGCCAAAATTAGAAAAATTACAAGTTTTAGGTTCATATCTTTAAAACTGATGGAATGGCAATTTTTTGAAAAACTCTCGGTTTGTAAGGATATCTTTGCTGACTGGTAAGCCGTGCCTAAATTAAGCTAAATTATAAAGTTTTCAAAACAATGCCATTCCTTCAGTTTTAAAGATATGAACCTAAAACTTGGGCTTTTGGCTAATTTTGGCTTGCTCTTTTGGCTAATTTTGGCTTGCTCTTTTGGCTAATTTTGGCTTGCTCTTTCCATTTCTGGCATTCATGTTGTTCTAGCGCCAACTTGTTTTTGATTGACAGACTAAGAAGGTCACGTGACCAGGTCCTGCAAAGGGCCTATTGTCAATCCACAACTAGTCCTATCCACTACGCTACAAGCAACGAGAAAAAAGAAACAATGAGAAGATTTATGAACAGTAATTTTAGTTATTTCGTACAACTTATAACGGACAAAACATCGCCAGTGAAAAAAATATGCATTTTATTGGCTTCAGCTCGGGTTATCGGTTTGTAAAAGGAGTATCGGCCTCGATCGAGGGGTATGGCTGATTTATTCACCTAGGGTTCCGCTTGAGGGCAGCACTCGAGGTGAATAATCTCATAACCCCGAGTGAAAGGCAGATAAATGCTAATTCCTCACAATGGCGAGGTTCATTTCGTTGCACGAAATATTTTTGCATAAAATTCCCGTTCATAGAATACGAAGTCCAAGGACTATGGCAAAGCTGACACAATAGAGCTTATCACAATTTTTTTCTCTCGGTTCTTTCAACCAATGAAGCTTATGGTGTAGTGGATGGGATAGCAGGCTAGTATTAAACCAAGAGATCCGCTCAGGACACATGCCGTGTTTTCCATGTTCCATTACATAATTATTTACTTCTCCGTAAGTAAAGAGTAAGTAGAACTTAGTATGAAAGAAAGTGAGGGGAATAAGTTGGGGGGAATATGTCCAGGAGAATATGTCCAGGGGAATATGTTGCGAGATTCCCTCTGCCTTTGGAACTGGGCGGGGGTTTCGCGATATATTCCCCCGAAACTGGTACAAAGAAAAACGAGCCACGTGAAAAATAAGCGGAGCTGATTCACCCCGGGTGTCGCCCTTGCTTGGGCGAAACCCTCGGTAAATAAATCCCATACCTCCTCGCTCCAGATCGATAACCCTTATATAATCCCCTGAACCAAGAGAGGATGAGGTAGCGAATCCCCATGCCTCATGATAACTATTTGAAATCTATTTTTAGTTTCACAACACGTGATTTGAGTTATTTTTATATCGAACTGGAAGGCTACCCTCGTTAGTTGTTACCCATTGTGTGTATCCTCTGGGTCCTCAGATCATCGTTATATAACTAAAACATGCACTCCTTAGCACAAATCGGGTGTATTTCCTAAAATAACCAAGCTGTGTCCTGTTAATGTCAAATATATTTCAACAACTACCATTGGCATGAGACTCATATATAATTACCATTGGCATGAGACCCATGTATGAGAGATTCGTTCCCCCTGGACCTCGACGTATTCCCCTCGCACTTTCCTAGTACTGGGAGTAGCTACATCCGACGCCCAGCTGAGGACCGAGTTTCTAGGCGGGCCGGGGAAAATTTTGAATTTCTGGTTCTCGGATGCGTATTTCCCTGCACTTGCTGGCACAATCGAATGCATAGTAGATGCGATAATATGTGCATACGATTTGAACAGTTGGGGGGTATGGCTGGTAGGGGGAGCTAGTAGGGGGTCGTCGGAGCATTTGGATATGGAACCAAAGTATAATATCTGACCCCCCTCCCTACCAAACATAATACGGCACAGTGGTGAAACCTTGACGTCCATCAGCTATGTCCCGAAAAAATATTTTTTAATGTCTCAGAAATGCTATTTCTTTCATTTTGAGGGCATAACAGAGCCACCATGGGACTTGGGCCTATCTAGCTTCCTCCGCAGGCAACTCCTAATTTAAAAAAAGATGTGAAACCGGCGAGCTTCCTGTTGTATAAGAGAGACGAGCAAGGGTCTGAGGATGAAACAAATGTTCCCTCGCGGCTTCGCCGCTCGGATTGGCTTCTGGCGAAGCCTGAAACATATAGGAGGACCTCTAGGAGTTGCCTGCGGAGGAGGCTAGGGACTATCTGCGTGCATGAATTTTTTTCCAGCAATTCTGCCCGGCGCAAATTTCTTTTCCTAGGCCATGCTTATAATATTAGTAATGGGCTCCTGTTATAATGCATTGTTAGTGGTTTTCAAGGGGGCTTCAATACTTTTTTTTTTACTTATCCAAAAAATTGGGTCGGTGTCGAGCTTTGAATATATTTTTTACTTTTCCAAAAAAACTTGGGTCGGTCGGGCGATGGGAAATGAAACATTCTATTGGGATGGCCTAAACAGAAAACTAATTTGAAATATTTGTTGTGGTTTAAATTTTTTTTGCTTCGGCTAGAATTCATACATGAAAAATTACGATAATAGGATCCGAAGTTCACGTTATTCTCCACACAGAAAGTATTTAATTTATGCGGGTAACGGGGCTGCACGAGTTGCGTTACATTCCAGTAGTGTCACATTTCATCAGTTATGTTCACCTTGATCACTCACTACAAAGTTATTGCATATCGTTTAGCCTGGCGTTTAGGGTGGTGGAAATGGGCCTTCTTGTCGGTGAGTAGTATATTTTCAGCTCAGTTGTTTATCATCATCATTATATTTACCGGGCTATTTTAGACAGGTTTAGGGGAATCGTTATCATGCAGAGTTGAGTCAGTAGTTTATCTCCATGTGTCTGAATTAAGCTTTCTATTGGCTTATAAAGAAGGTGCAGGAATTTATTTTAGTTCTCATAACATGACTTGTAAACTAGAGTTGTATTCGTTGAGCCGGCGCTTCGCTAGCGTTACTGATAGGTGACAGGTCAGATCTTTGAGAATGAAAATGTCTTCGTTTGGCTTCAGAAATAACTGCAGGATCTGATATATTTGTCGTATAGAATGTACTTCCGATGTAAGTGTAGGCATTTAATGAGCACAGCCTGGTGAATTTCGGCCAATTCGATGACTGGAACAACGCTGTTGTTGTTTCAATGTTTGATCGGATTCGCACGGGAATCTATATATAGCTACCATTCAATTAACGGCTCTCAGGCTCAAAATCTCGACTGTTAAAAAGGTACAAAAGGTAACATTTCACTTTCAGAGCTTTAAAAGACCAGCTAAGAGTAGTTGAAAAGTGATTTTGGACGTTTGTTTATTTTTTGAATGGGTGTTTATGATAAGCACTGTAAAATTAGAGGTTAAATCGTCTCTCTTACAGTACATGGTCGTTTTATTTTGCCGAGGGGAAGCGTTTGGATTCCAAAGTTGGCACTTTGCTAGATTAAACTAGAATAACCAAGCTTTCATGCCGTGTAGTTTTTATTTAAAAAAATCATATACCAGGTGTCGCTTAGGGCTGTCAAACTTGGCCATTATTTTGTCTTATGTTTTGGCATCCAAAATATGCATGTTTAAAAAGGCGGAGAAAAAGGAATAAATTACACTATCGGAATATATTCTTGCTGGATGTTGAGGTCAAAGAGTTGTTTTAATACGTGTGTGGAGTATGATTCCATTGGAGTTTTTATAAGACTTCCCTAGCTCTTTGTTGTTGCGTGATGATTCGGTCGTTTCGACAAGCCAAAAACCGCTCTGGGGCCGTATTTTCAATCTTTTGTAAAAATCGCCAAATTAAAAAAGCGCTGGAACTTTTTGATATGATTTCCTAAAACAGTTCACCCAAGGGTATGTTCTGGCAAAATATGAAGGATTCCGAAATTTCACCGTTGTCCCGCGATTCTCGATATTTACAGGCAGTCGCTCTTAAGTAGTGTTTTATGTGTTGTTACAGGTATGATATGTAGAACATTTGTAGCTTACCGTTCAATCAAGCCAAGCTGCAGAAAATGAAACACTCTCACGACTTTCCATCCACTTGCTGGCTTCCTGTCAACTTTTTTCTCATCCTCTTTATACCAAAAGAAAGACACCATGTTAACGAGTAGAGCTGGAAATAGCACCAATAATACAGTGAAAAACCCCCACCAGTAGTCCCCTGCGACAAAATGGTCCACAGCGACCTTGAGGTCGGTGCCACCGTCGGCGAAAAAGGCACCGAAACCGATGATTGTGAATATAAGATTGAACCAGCCAGCATTCCCGCGCTTTTTCCACAATGCCGAATAGGCTTTCTTTTTCTTCGGATTCCTTCTTCGATCTCGTATTACTCTCTTGACCGCCTGCCGAAATCGTTCTCTAGGAGGCAAGCAATAAAATGGGATATCTTGCTGCCGTCCTCCGAATAAAGAATCGTAGCCTATTGTGTTACCTTTGTCGTGCATACCATTTGAATCAGGCAACACTTCTAACTGGTGCAAACCTTGTGAGTTTCCGTCCCTGTATCTTTCCGTAGAACTTTCTCGACTTACTTGAACAGTAATATCGTTTGGTTGAAGGCAATTGGAAGGTCGAGTGCTTTCTCTGTACTGATCATTCGTTCTCGAACTCGTTTCGTCGCTTCGCAGTGAACTACTAAGATTATATACAGTTTTTACAACAACACTATAACGCTGTTCATCACTCCGATACTTGTATTCTGGTTTCTCGCGTTGGATTTTATCGTACACTTCTTGTACGAACTTCTTAGTCTCTTCTGTAACACGAACATAAAATCGTCCTGGGTTTACAAACCACGAGGTCGAGCCTGTATTCGAAAGCTCGTTAATTAAACTTTCTCTCGATGCAAATCTTGTATACTGAGTCTCACCATCAACTTCGTCTAAGGCTAGCTCACTTTTCTCGTCTCGGCGGAATTGGTGAAAGGCCTGAATGACTTGTCGAAGGGTTTCGGCATCTTCTTTACTGATACTTTCGCTGTTTCGATCGTTGTTCGCCTCTATTTCAGTGTCGACACTAAGAACGGAGTCGCGGGATAACTGACGGTGAATCTTCTCAACGGTTTCTTTCTGTTTCTTTGTTAGTTCTGATACTCCAATATCTCCATCACTCGCGTGTTTGTTCTCCATTGCATAGTCAATTTTCTGGGTGCAATTTACAGTTTTCCTGTTTCTCGCATGTGAACTAGTATGAGAGTCACTCCGATCCGCTTGTGGTCTTGTGTGATTTATGCCTGTACGCATCACAGCGTATACGTACAGTGAATTGAAACCAAACCAAATCGTTGATGCATAGCTTGCGTTACAAAACTCCAAACAAACAGAGAAAACGCTATAAACGGGCGTTTCTTTCCGTAAAACAAACATAATTTATGTGTTTTATTGGAGTTGAATCAGGGTGGACCATTATATTTTTGAGGGGGGAGGGGTTGGGCATTTTTTTCTGTATATAATTTATTTTTACGACTGAAAACTCTGTAAAAAAATATCACACAATTAGCTTGCAAAAATTTGTTTTCATGAGTATACGCATTTTTTTTCCTTCGGTTTGTTGTACATTATTTTTTCTTCCAATCGTCTGCATGGGTAGCCTGATATGCAGACGTATTTTTTCACTCTCATAAATTCGAAGAAAAAAGTAAGGTCTGCTTACCCGAGCGCTTAATTAGCTTCCAATATGTACACCTCATTGTGTAAAGGACCAATCAGGTTTTACCTTCCATATCCTGGAAAGTGACGTAATGTTACATTTAAAAGGGTTCAGACAATACATTTGTCATCGACCAATCATAAGAGAGTATTCACAGGCGCACCAATTCACTAAAATTCTAACAATGGCTTTGATTGGGCAGAAAAATAAAACCAACGTGCTGCCGTCATGCTTGCATATTGGAAACTAATTAAGCACTGGGTAAGCAGACTCTAATTTATGAGAGTGAAAAAATACGCCTGCATTACAGGCTATAGCTACTGCATTAACTGCCCAACCCCCGCTCAAAACTATAATGGTCCATTCCTAAGTGTCTACTCGTGTCAGATATGAGATTTATTATCGAGTAATGCTTAACGGCCTCGAGGGCGAAACAAATTTAATTTATGCCGTTACACTAGTAATAGATTTTCATTGATATATGGTGCGCCTCAATGACCTGCACAGTAGGAGATGAGGTATGGGAAGATATATTTTTGTGCAGGGCATAGAGGTGCAGATGCAAGTGGCCAACCGTCGCTGAGGGGAGGTGGGTGGGGAGAAATCACTTAACAGAGATCCGTTGGCACCGCAGCAATACGCGCTAGAGAGAAGGGATGACAGCGAAACCCGGTCTTTTAATATCTAATATTTCCCCCTGGGACCTAATGCTAACATGAGGCAACTGAGCTAAATACCGCATCTGTGCACAGGCCGCCCAAGTTCTGACTGTATAACACCATTGAATGGTCCTCTTTTGACAACGCGTTTTGGTAACCAGGCGTTTGGGTAACCAGGCCGCCAAGTGGTCTCGTTGGGAGGGAGGGAAGGGTTTGAAAGTGTCAAACGAATTTTCCATGTCCCTCCCGGAGAAAGAAGGATTTTGTAACGGCCTGGTTACCCAAACGCCTGGTTACCAAAACGCGTTGTCAAGAGAGGACCATTCAATGGACGTTAGGAACTGTCTGCCGTTGGAAGCTGCACGAATTGCTTCAAAAATCGTTCAAATCTAACGGGTTTGGAAAGGAGTTATCAAGCCTGGGCACTTCTGAGGGATAATTGATGTCCGTGGATTCTACCGCGGCCGAGTAAACGCCGATGGGGTTGATATTTTGTGAATAATTCGTCTTCGAGCGAAGGCCGTCGTTCGATCGAGTGTGCAGCCTTCCCCTCTGGTTAGAGGGGTGAAGCGTATGACCCAAGTATTCCATAAAACACCGTTCTAGCGACCTGAAACACACATAGGACGACCAAACAACTTCAAGTAAGTCTTTTTCCTTTACTCCGATTTACCTTGTATTACAGAAGATCTGTAACTAAACTGATTTATGTTATTATTCTGAGTTATCGGAAGAACTCCCATACAAACCTTGTTATACAGTCAGAACTTGGGCGGCCTGTGATCTGTGAAGTCATTTCGGTGCGCTAATTATGAATGAAAATAGTAATAGATTTTCATTGATATAAGGTGCACCTCTATGACCTGCACAGTAGGAGATGAGGTATGGGAAGATATATTTTTGTGCCTAACATCTGGGTACAGGGTTAAGGCCCGTTCAAACGGATGCAACATGTTGGCACAACATCATGCAACATTGTTGGATGCAACATGTTGGATCCGTTTGAATACCCTGTTGGATGATGTTGGACAATGTTGCATGAAGTTTGAAACTAGTCAAACTTTTCATCCAACATCGTCCAACATTTCTTTTGTTATCGTGATCGATGAAGCATGTCCCAACATGTTGGATCTGTTTGAACGGCTTTCCCAACAATGTTGGACTCGCGCACGCGCACTTCATTCGTCATTCGCGCTGTATCCATGGAGATTTGATTTTGTTTACTAACAGACGATCAGGCGATCATTTCAATTTGCACCATGATGGCGGAGAAGTGAAGTACTTTCAGAAGATTTTGAGCAGGAAAACAGGAGCAAAACTCCTACAGTCAAATGGAAAAAGGAAGACTGTAAAACACAGGGAAAGAAAAGTGCAAGACCAGAAAGTGGTCAGACGCCGAAGTTGACGAACTGCTAGATCTGTTAGAAGAGAGAGTTTGCCTTTGGGACGTTTCAAGCAAAGATTATCACCCCAGGAACAAGAATGAAAGGGCCTACGAGGAGATGGAAGAATTAAGACTAGATATAACTATAACAGACATAAAAGCCAAAGTAACAGGCTTACGAGCTCAACTCTGCCGAGAAATCGCGAAGACGAAGGCGGACGTTAACAGCACCGGAATCCTTTGCGATATCACAGTACTATCCAACAAGTTGGATTGATGTTGGATCCGTTTGAACACCCCCATCCAACATCGCGCAACATCGTGCAACAATGTTGGATCCAACATGTTGGACGATGTTGCATCCGTTTGAACAGGCCTTTAAGGTCTTTCTATAAAAGATAGAAAAGGGGTATACCTATCTCCCATATTCAGAAATTCCTTCCTTCAGAAATTATTTCTTAATCGTAAATCCCTAATGATACGATTTCCAAAGCATAAATGAATGAAAGAGAGAGAATTAATTTCCAAAACAATGAACCGCGAATATCAAAGAAAAGACTAATCGCTTGTAGTCACTAGACAGGACAAGCCGACATACGGCCAATGGAAAACTAAGAAAACCCAAGATTATGAACCGATACACGGTTTTCAAAACGAGCCGACACACGGCCAAATGGAAAACTAAGACAACCCAAGATTATGAACCGACAATGCCAATGGAACACTAAGATAACCTAAACCCTTATTAAACCTAAACACACGGTTCTCAAAACGAGCCGATACACGGCCAATGGAACACCAAGGAAACCTATCAGTATAAGATTATGAACCGACACATGGTTCGCAAAACAAGCTGACATACATCTCGCTTGTCTACAGACCGTAGAGGAATGAAATAACCAAATATATAATTGCTGAAAACCAAACTAACCAAAGAAAGGTAAAGTATACGCAACCTCGGCATCCATAGCTATAGGGCTTGGGTTTTCTGCTACCGCTGCTGGTTCTTCCACTGCAGGTGGCGGTACAGGACGAATCTGAACCTCTAAATTTCTCTACAGGAGCTTCGGCCATGCTCAGCGACGGCGAGGAAGAAATCCACTTAACAGAGATCCGTTAAAGCACCGCAGCAATACGCGCTAGAGAGAAGGGATGACAGCGAAACCCGGTCTTTTAATATCTAATATTATCCCCCTGGGACCTAATGCTAACATGAGGCAACTGAGCTAAATACCGCATCTGTGAAGTCATTTCGGCGCGCTAATTATGAATGCAAATATGCAACAACAACAACAACCGGCAATGTTTATTTGCACCAGCACCAGATAAGATTATTACAATAGGTAAAGAAATATGTAAGAGTTAGAGACTGCTTGTGAGTGCTTTATCGACAAATACAGGCACGCGCTGACTGTACGATGAACGAAAATTAATGTTCAAATTTCGTGCATTGTACAAAATCCAAGCATGTGATTGGCTAATGAGCGTGCATTATTGGTGACCACAGCACTCGACCCAGACCCTCTCTTACCTAGGGAAAGGGAGACCTAGTCCTTCGCTTAGTTACGTGTTTGGACGGCTTGGAAAACCTCATCGCATATTAAACAGTGAAAATGCAGACAATTACTAGAAAGGTAACGGCAGGATTGAACTCTGTTGCCTGTGTGACAGAAGATATATATTTTGAGGCGAACATTTGCATAATCGCTCGTTGGAAATGGCTGATTTGCGAGTGCTGGAAGTACAACTTTACAAGTCAACATGTGTCCGAGTGAACAAAGGTTTCTACAGACTACAACACTCTAGTAGTCTTACTTAGAAATGGATTGTATTTCCGAGACCTTACTCTGTCAATAAGAGGAGAAAATTAAGCGATAATTCAGTGGATGGTTCGAAAACCCAGGATATTTAATTTGGAAAATGTTTGCATCGAAGCCGAGCACATGGCCGGAGGCCGCTTTCGAGTCAAGATTTCAATTCACTGCCCCACTGGAATCTGCAGGTTAGTTATTTTCGAATGAAAGAAACTATTAAAGAAAGCAGACTATGTAGGAGTTAAGCCGGCTAAATAATGGATATTTGAATACATGGCTCCAAGAGAAACGTTTTCGAGTTAAATGTACAATCATACTATTCGCCTCACATTATGTTTTCAGGCAAACATTTGCATAATCGTTCGTTAGAAATGGCTGATTTGCAAGCGCTGGAAGTACAACAACTAACAGGTCAACATGTGTCTGAGTAAACTCAATGAATACCTTGCCATTACTCCGTTGTATCCGTGCTCACTAATTCCGATATTTAGTAGCTTGTAAGTGTTCAAACCGAAATCAACGCAAATACTTTGTAGCGATCGGTCAGACTACGCACTATTATAATATTCTCCTCAGCGAACAAATAAAGTTATTGCTGCTACTGATTTTCTATTGCTGTATGTTGTTGCTTGACTTATTCCTCATCAGTCTAGATTATTAGTTAGATGTGTATTTGATCAATAATCGAACTGTTTGTGCTCTATAATCTGATATGAAATGCATGTAAGTGTTCGTTTTAAAATCCTAGAACGCGCTGAATAATTAAATAACGTCCTGCATCAAGTTCTCTTCCAAGTTCTACCTTTGTGGATGTTTGATTAATGAATAAGTTTCAGCTTTCAACGCTGAATCGATTTTAGGGCTTTCTTAAACTAGGCATTATTTCATAAAGTTTCCTAGAGGTCCATAGAATTTTGACGACGGTTGTTGAGTTACTTGTTGAGTTCAGTAGGCGCTCGTCACAGTCAGTGAACACGAAATCAAAACAAAAAACACGGGTTTCGCGCAAAGTATCACGGGGCGTGCTAAAGGGTATTTAACTCTTATATAGCCAAGCCATGTACCACTGTACGATTTTATCCTCTCGATTATATTTGGTCAATATTTTGTTATCTAAAAATGGATAAAATAAGCAAAATAATAAAAAATCGCTAAAATATTTAATTTGTAATCAAATTAAACAACTAACACACCAAAACATAAAGCATTATTTGTACTTTCTATTGAGCTATTTAGTATTGTACATTCTGATGTTCATGGTTAGCCGAGCTGTGTATAGTGATGTGTGGTGTCGAGCCCGTGAAAACCGGTCCGAGAGGCGTCAAACCGTAATGGTCGCCGTTCGCCTAAAATAATAATCGGATCGAAGTAAAACAATTTTTTATCAATAGTTCCCCTAGACCTATATTCTGACAAAATTTGAGGAATTTGATTGTTTTCATTTTGCACACCTCCGGCGATATTTACAGAATGCCGCTCCGTTAATTATGTCTCTCTTTACATCAGGGGGTCTGCCAGTTACTCTAAGTTTCTTGTTCGGATTGACAGGCTCCAGAAGCAAGCTACACCAGTCGTAGATCTCATTGAAGCTTTCGACTACAAGATATGGTAGTGTCACTAGTTGCTCTTTCACTAGTCCTCTGCCAGACCTCCTCCCACCTAAGAAGAGTAGACAATTAAGAAATAGAGGACATTATTCTGCCGGCTGTGAAGACTGAGCGTTTTATACGCATTTTTATAAATAGATGTCTTTTTAAATATATATAGTTTTCTTCATAGTAGTAACTAATTATGCCATATTAAGGGTCCCTATACACATTCTATATTTTAGCTTTAGCTCTTAGATTTTAGCTTTACGGTATTTTATTACCTTTTTAAACATGTAATCCAGAACGTTTGTTTTTTTAATTAACCCTTTCACTCCCAAGAGTGCCATATGGCACTATTACCGGTTACTTGCTTTGAGGGTTTAAATCTGACTAAGTTCAAAGAGCAATGCCCTGAGATTCCCACACACCTTAATGTATAGACCAATGATCCTATTGAACTGCATTAGGCATGTTAAAAATGAATAATTTCATCTAAATCCTCCTTTCTTTGCATAAGTTAACTATAGTTGACATTATTTCATTTCCGAAAAAAAGACTAAAATAGCACTTTCAAAAATAATTATTTCTCCTCAGATTCTACATTTTCTCTCAAAAATGCATATTTCACATAACATTTAGAGTTTCATGTTTGCACTAACCTCACTTTCTGTCTCCCAACACCTAAACTTGCCCAGAACCAAGCCATTCTGTCCACAAGCACTTCACGGCAAGCTAAATTCATCCATAACGACCGCAAAGCATGCTGGGAAATCCTACCAAACAGCGGCATGGCCCTTTCCCCATCTTCATTCTTCAAAATATATACTAAGTCTAAAGCCATTTCGACCTAATAGCTTCATATTGGAATCAATGGCAAGTAAATGTTGTCCAATATTCCAAAGAAGCTATGATAGGTGGCTCCAGACCTCCATTTATAAAGCTCACGCTAAAGTGACAGAAGACGTCCTGGCCCATTCACGAGTGGAAAATGAGGCTCTTTCTCTATCACAATAGCAGGCACAGACTCAGTTCTTCGAGAAAGTACTGATTCAAGCTCTCATCAGACTTAATGATGTCCTCCAGCACTCTAAAAATGAAAAAAAAATACATTAAAAAGCCTTAAATTCTGTTTTCCCCCAAACAAACTTCCCTCCAGCTCCGTAGCAATGCGACGTCAACGTATCCAAAATGGCCGACAAAAAACTTTGAGCCCCCAGTATTGTTGGTCAGATGAAAATTCCATGGTTCCAAATTCAATGACTACAGTTTACTTAGGGGGAGGGTTCTTTGCAGTCTAGAAAGAGCCAAAAATCAGTCAAAACCCCACGGGAGTGAAAGGGTTAATAAAGAGCCATTATTATTATTATTAATTATACTTATTTTGATTTTGATTTTGTTTTTGAAGATTAATTTGCTCTGATTTTTTAGGTCATCATCAATAGAGTTCCAGGTCTTAGGGCCTTGAAACCGAAGGCCAAATTTACCATAGTTTGTTCTAGCTGAATTAATATAATAGGTATTTCTGGAGGCTAGCCTAGTGTTGTAATTGTGTACGTTTCTTATATCAGATCGGTTTCCGTAAATCTTACAGAACGGCAGACCATATTTTCGTAAGTCAAAACTCTTATGGATTCTTACTTCCGACGGATAATAAGAAATTATATGTTTGTCTTGTTGATTTCCGCAAGGCATATGACTCCATATGGAGAAATGGGTTGTTTTACAAGCTTATTCAGTAATACTGGCATATTAAAGTAGAAAATTTGTAAATATCATTATGAATATGTATCACTCTGTTAGAGTATGTGTAAAGACCAGTGATGGACTGACTGATTCTTTCAAGTCTACAGCAGGAGTGAAACAAGGATGTAACTTAAGCCTTTATTCCCTTTTTAATATTTTCGTAAATGATATTCCAGATATTTTTAAGTCTAACTGTTATCTGTTAAGCTAGGAAATTTCAGTCTAAATTCTCTTTAGTATGCTGATGATTTGTTATTAATATCAGAATCTGAAAGTGGTTTGCAAAATAGCCTAAACTATCTACATATAGTTATACTAAAAAGTGGATATTAAGTGTAAATTTAAACAAAACCAAACTCATGGTGTTTAGCAAATCAGGTCGTAATTGTAGTTTTGGCTGTCAGGTGATAAAATTCCTATGGCAGCTTCGTACACTTATTTAGGTACTGTATTTACTCCGTCTGGATCTTTTAGGCGTAATGAGGAGAATCTTTACAACAAAGGATTAAGAAATCATTATTTAGCATCATGAAAGATTTTCACCCCCAAAATTGTACTCTTATCAAAACTTTGTTAAAACTACTCGATACACTTATTCGACCGATCTTGTTATACAATTGTGAAGTATGGGGAGCTTATTCTAAGAGAAGTTCATCTTTTTCTAACTTCAAGAATAATATATTTCACAACGTTTTAATCTGTGAGAAATTACAGACACAAATGTACAAAATGATTCTTGGTTTTAACTCTAAAACCACAAACCTAGCTGTTAGATCAGAACTAGGTCGTTACCCCTTACATATATCAATCTACGCTTCAATAATAAAAAAATTCTACCACATTCTTCAGCACAATGAAAACCCTTTACTTTCAAACACCATGAAAGTTTCTAATCAACTAAACAAAACAAATGGTGAATATTCTTGGTCACCATTTTATTGTATTTACTAATAAAAATTAGGGAATATAAATGTCATAACTATAATTACCAGAAACACACCCATCAACGTCAAAAGCCTAACTAAATCTCTTTTAAATTCTGCTCTACAAAAACAATATATAAATAAATGGAAAGAGAGAGATGAAATATATAATGAAAACAAGATATCAAAACTAGAGTTATATTCAGTAATTAAACCTACCCATGTTTTGACAAATATTTAGGAATAATCACCGACTTCAAAACTCGGAAAACTGTTACTATATAAACTAAGAATATCGGCGCACTCTTTTCCAATTGAAAGAGGTCGTTATAACAACACCCCACCAGAAAATAGAGTATGCAATGTTTGTAAAGAAAATGTAATTGGCAACGTCAGTTTCATTACTTATTTATTTGTAAGACTGATAGTTTTGATCAAATTAGATCACGTTTTCTAGAAAATTTGAGAACCGTAAATCCATCCTTCTCTTCATTCAACTTTGAAAGTTTATTTAATTACATTTTATCTATGAAAGATATCTCGATTATATAAATTACTAGTCAATTGATTTGAAATATATGTGATTTTATATGACAAATTCACAAAAACCTAAGACATTTTTCTTCTATTTTTTCTTTTATTCTAATTACTATTACAATTATTGTATATACTGATGTGTCTTTTGAGATAAGGTCAATAAAGTAGCTATTGTTATTGTTTATATGTTTGAACAAACTACCAAAAGAAGCAGGATTTTTGTTTTAAATCATGCATGAATAGTGCGAGTTCATTAAGTTTCAAAATATCTAATTGTTTGAATAAAGGTTGGAATGTTCATCATATTTTGAAAAAGTTATAATGCGCACAATTCTTTTCTGTAGGATTGTTAAAGATTCAGGGTAGAAGTATAGGCGTTGACCCACACAGATAATCCATAAGTTAAATGAGGGTATATCAAGGAATAATATCATTGAATGATAACTTGGGGGGTAACATAATGGCGAATTTTACATAGAACACCTATATTCTTTGGGAAACATGTTTAATTTGACTCTTCCAATAGATGGTTTGTACTCAATCCCCAGAGATTCAATGACAAAGGGCATGGCGGCCATGTTGGTGTACAGAACAAAAGAAGCTAACGAAGAATCTATTGTTAACTGTACACCAACATGGCGGCTATGACGTAAAGTGCAGGTTGGAGTCTATGAAAATCCCTAGATATCTAATATTGTTTACTTGTGAGATAGCCTTCTGATTTATAGATAAGATTAACCTTGTGTCTACATCTTTTTGTGGCGGGTGAAAAATGACAAAATTTGTTTTATCAAAATTGAGGGAAAGTTTGTTACACGATAACCAAGTATTATTTTTAGGTAAGTTTATAATAGATTCCAGGTCTAAAAGGCTATTGTTAGTACAAAACAGATTTGAGTCATCGGGAAATAGATGAAAATCAAAGATAGATGTGCTATTATGAAAATCGTTTATGTATAAAAGGATAATAAAGGCCCTAGCACAGAGCTGTGGGACACCACAAGAAACAAGGTGCTCATTTGATTTCAGCACTGCCAATAGACACAAATTGCCTTCTATTGCTTACTGTTGAATAAAAACTATTGCTGGTTTTCACTCAATCCCCAGAGATTCAAATGACAAAGGGCATGGCGGCCATGTTGGTGCCCCAACAAAAGAAGCTAACGAGACATCTATTGTTTAAGGGTACCAACATGGCGGCTATGACGTCAAGTGCAAACCAGCAATTAAAAGTAGTATTGGCCGGGGACATCACAAGAAACAAGGTGCTCATTTGATTTTGCACTGCCAATAGGCACAAATTGCCTTCTATTTCTTACTGTTGAATAAAAACTATTAAAAGTAGTATTGGCAGGGGACACCACAAGAAACAAGGTGCTCATTTGATTTTGCACTGCCAATAGGCACAAATTGCCTTCTATTGCTTACTGTTGAATAAAAACTATTAAAAGTAGTATTGGCTGGGGACACCACAAGAAACAAGGCGCTCATTTGATGTTGCACTGCCAATAGGCACTAATTGCCTTCTATTGCTTACTGTTGAATAAAAACTATTAAAAGTAGTATTGGCATCAGAATTGTTTATAGAAGTTTAAACCAGAAATAAATGAATTTTTTACTTCTTAAAAGTTTTAGTATACGAGTGCCCAAAACTCTAGGGTTCTGAGACCTTCTGAAACGGGTAGTCTCAGTCGGTCTGCCTGTTTGGAGTGCCGTGCCCAAGTTAGGAGTGCCGTGCCCAAGTTAAGAATGATATGCCCAAGTTAAGAGTACCGTGCCCACGGCTAGGAGACAACATTTAATTGGGTCACACCCACACTTCAAACTGTTTATAAACAAGATTCCCTGTGTCTCTGTTTCTTTGAGTTCTTTGCACATCTTCGCATCTTTCATTCTCCTCCCTTTCCTCCACCATTTCATCTTCTTCTTCTTCAACTTCTTCCATTTCCTCCTGTGGTGGTGATGCGGTGTGCCATTTGAGTTGTGGCCTCTTGAATTTTGCATGGAGGAACTTGTAATAGACAACCATCATCAAAATACCAAGGACATAGCACACAAATATCACCGTGATACGTGCTATTTCTACCTGTAACGGAAGGTGTTTTGTATAGTTTGTGTACCAGAGTAATGAGAAAACCAACGCCTCTACAAAGGTTAGGCCGTAAAAAATGACGGCCCATTGTATAGTTTTTCCAGCCTCAAGAACAAAGAAACAAAAGGTATGGATGTATGCAATGACAATACGTATGAAATTCTGCTTCCATCGCTCATCAGGGAAAAAGCTAACTTTCTGTCTCCACATCAGCGCCAGGATTATCAGGAGATGAAGAAATAGGACCAGGAAGAACCACAGATGGAACTCGGTAGCAAAGAACACCAGTACTAGAATACGAGTATTCACTCGGGTTCAGCAAAACAGACCATATTGGACTTTGTCAATCTTCCAGATATACCACACACTTTCCTCAGGCTTTGCTCAATTGTACTGACTTGCGAATCTTTGAAACATCATTGCATTGGATTGTCGGAAAATAAGGCAAGTAACTTACCGATATATCGCGAGCAAAACAGAAACCATACAGCGGCCATTTTGGTAAGTACGTGTGGTTACCAGTTCCCCGGCCGATATAATATATTCTAAAAAGTACAAACTTAAGGACATGAGGAAATGAGGACAAGAATCTCGATTTCGTTCGCCTGGGGAAGCACAGGTAGCCCACACATGACCACAGGGAGTCCACTGCAAGATTAGTAGTATACGTTCTCCTTCGTCGAATGCAATGATTAGTTCTCAAATAAATAATAGACTAACAGATCCCAAATGATGTCTCGTATTTCAGAAATAAACATGCGATTTCCACTCTGTTTTTAGATAATTGACATTGGATTTGGAGTCGTCTGTCTTCACATCAAATTGTGGGAATGTTTAAAACTAAAAGTACTCCTACCCCTGTAAGATCCAAGAACTGAGAAATCGGGCCAGTTTCTACTCTATTTGAAGCCATTAACCTAATAAATGACAACACTGCAAGCTTGTATTAACGTTTGTGTTTATACTTACAATTCGGTTATAGTGTAAATGTTTGACCCGGCCAGACTAGCTAGCTGTGCGTCCTTTCGTAAATGTGAGAAATTTCCATCGAAAGTCCCTAAAAGTCCTGTCAGCCCTAGAATAACTGATCATCTTGTTATTTCAGTCGAAGAAACCTTTGGTTTCGGCAAAATAATGGTCAAGAATGGCTCAAAGGTTACCTCCCGTTCCTGGGAATATCGGATCGATCTTGTCTCTCTCTGAGAACCAAGTTCCTGCGGGTGTCGAATCTAATTGGTTGATCCTGTCACGTGTTGTCCATCGAACAATGGGCTCTTGTGTAATCTGATTGGTTAACGGCGAAAAAGTTCGACGTTGGAAAATAAATGATTTTTTTTAAATACTTGCGATTTAAGACTCGTGCCGGCCAAAGACCTGGCCCGAGTAATAAAATAGCTAAGAACTTAGGTTTCTTTTATAAACTACGTAACCATCTAAATATTCAAATGGTAAAACAACTCTACTATGCTCTTGTCTTTCCCTACTTAAACTATGGATCAATAAGCTGGGGAAATACTTATCCAAGAAACTTAACAAAATTAAACACTAAACAAAACAATTGTATTCGCAGTATCTTCTTTGGCAACAATAGAGAATCTGCCCTTCCCTACTATCAACTTCTCGATATTCTGAAACTTGAGAATATTGTCAAGTTTAAAATTTGCACATTAACATATAAACTGTATAATAACCCAACTAGTGTTATTCTACAATTTTCTATTACCTGTTATTAATGTCCATAGCTATAACACTAGACATGCAGCTAGACACAACTTTTATCGACCAAAAATCAGAACTAATTCCGGTAAATTTATATTTAAGTATTCGGCCTCTGTTCTATGGGAAACCATACCTGGTAGTATGAAAGCATTAGCAACAACAAATAATTTAAAAAAGTATTATAAAGCTAATTTAATGGTGAATCAAATATAGGATTTCTAGAACTCCTATTAAATTATAGAATTAACTTAAACATATTGTTTTTGTCTTTGTTTTGTTGTTTGTTTGTCTTTCCCCCTTTTTCCCTTTCCAAGTTCATTTAATTGACGACGTACGCATTATATATACGATACTAACACAACATGCTCAGTTATTCAATTTATTTATTCAAATGTAAACGGTAGCCAACTCGGAAGCTTAATGCTACTTTGGCAACCGTACACCCTCTACAAGTATCTCTCTATTTATTCTGTATGTACATCATTAATTTGTTTTAAATCTATTCTCTCAAAAATGTAAAACCTATAAATAAGTGTGTAATAAAATTTAACTTGAACTTGAAACAAAATTCAAAACGCTGTTTTAGAGAGAAGACCGGAGCTACTAAAACTATTGCATTTTATTGGACATCTTTTTGGGCCGCACTATAAAGACATCTTTTGTGTTTATATCGTTCTATTGTTGTTTTGTTGGGTTTGCGAGCCAATAGCATGGCAGGTTGTTAGTCATTGCGGCCCGACCCGTGTTAGAAAGATCGACAATCGATTGGAGGTGGAAAATAGCATTTACAAACAGGTTTTTTAATAACACTACCGATCTCGAACAAGTGCCTTTAAATAAATGAAGTCCGATTTTATTGCCATCCAGTACAACCACGTGATCGTATCCTACAAAAGTCCCACTGCATCCTGGGTATCTCTTTCTGTGTCTATAAATCGCACTTTGCTGAACCAATTAAAAACAAAACAGAAAGTCACAAACCAGCCAATCAATTCGAAAGCAAATAAAATAATATTTTGCTGTAAACAAACAAACTAGTTGCAATGGACCTTATTCACACGGCGGCCATGTTTAATCCCAGGAGTATAAAACACTTTTGTTTTGCACGCGTGAACTCGTTCTGGAACTGCGCAGTACGAGGCTACACGTGGGAAATCTTTTGTTTCAAGCCAACATGGCTGCCGTGTGACAAACGCCCATACACATTATTCATATCTCACCTCCGCGCGGTAAGAAGTCTGGTAATAAAGGTATCACAGCCAGGCCAGTTGTCCCAAAGATCACAAAATATGTCTTAGTTTCTGTCGTACCGCACTGTTGTATTCTGTTATGTCATAAAGCAATAGAGGTAATCGTCTAATTCTGTTGCCACCCAATTCAGAGGGTTAGCCTCATTCTGAAGTTAAACATTCGTAAATACCAGCGAGAAGGTGGGTTATTCACATCACTGTGTATTGTTGTGGTTTCACGTTTTGCACCTTCTCGTTGTTATTTAAGAATGTTTAACTTCAGAGTGAGGCTAACCCTGCGTACATGCGTCTGTAGTCATTGCATTCAGCGGTAATTTTCGAATAAGAAACTAGACT
This sequence comes from Actinernus sp. WN-2022, assembly GCA_030867875.1. NCBI lineage: Eukaryota > Metazoa > Cnidaria > Anthozoa > Actiniaria > Actinernidae > Actinernus > Actinernus sp. WN-2022. Next base: position 5,367,027 of record JAOWCC010001589.1, on the reverse strand, counting down.
ATTGGGTGGCAACAGCGTTAGCCGATTACCTCTATTAACGTTATTTCCGTCATCGTTATTTTCTCTCACTGGCCTCGCATTGATGCATTTGTGAATAAGTAGTTTAAATTTCAAATTACCATTATAATCATGTCGCCTGGTGCATAATAATTAATAATTTAATAATTTATTGACTTATATTGCGCAAGTTTCATGTGTATATGATCATTTGCGCATTACATGATATGTAAATAACTTATATATAGCTTAGCCTAAATAATATAATGTTAAAAATCCATACTAATGTTAATACTAATTTTACGGAAGCTAAACCTATACTAATACAATACTAAATGTTTAAGAACTAATAAAATACTAAAAATGAGTAAAAACTATACATTCTAATATTTAAAAAAAATATGTTAAAATAAATTACAGTTAAATGCTTTCCTAAAAAGATAAGTCTTAATTGAACGTTTAAAAGAATCGAGACTGTTCATTTCGTATAGAGTTCGGTAGATCGTTCCACAGTTTAGGAGCAGCTGATACAAAGGCTCTATCGCCAAGTGTAGGCTTAGTTATCACATAAGGTGGTTCTAGTATCAATTCAGTATTAGAACGAAGACAATATCTAGACTTACTCTTAATCTTAATTACCTTATTATCACTTATTTTCGCGAGACTTAATTTTCGCGATTTTCGCGATTTTCGCGATTTAAAAAAATTCGCGAAATTAAAGTCCCGCGAAAAAAAGGTCCCGCGAAAATTAAAGACGCGAAATTTAGTGACCTTTATAAAATCCTTTATTTAAGTTTTCCGTCTGCTAGGAGTTTACATACGAGTAGGAGGGCTCAATTGAAAACATTGAGGCGATCCTTATCTAAAAGCTAATTGGCAGCGCCATGGAGTTAAATAGTGCCTCGGTTGCTTATATCAGTGTACTTTTAAAAGATGTTACTACCTTGTTGCTGACATTGTTGAACATTTCAGCCAGTTGCTTGTTGCGTTTCTATTCCGTTATGGCTAAATAAAATACAGAAATGGAAGTTTAAAAAACGAACACCAGTGTACTTGATTCGCGAAATTTAATTACCTTGAAAAACGGTGATTCGTCAAAATCGCGAAATTTAAGTATCGCGAAATATTTCTATTCCAAATTCGCGAAATTAAAGTCGCGCGAAAATAAGTGATAATAAGGTAGATCATTAATAAGTAATAATTTAAAGATAATTATAATCTTAACTGGAAGCCAATGCATCTTACTGCAACATAAAAGTTATGAAGAAAAGTGATAAAACTTCTATTATAATTAGCGGTAATGAGGTGATGTTAGAGCTGTGTCTAACTATAAAGCAACGTTGCGGTTTCTAACTTTTTAATGTTCTAGCATTTCTCTGCGAAAGGTTAGAAAATTAGCATACAATTACAAAGCAAGGAGAGGATCGATGTTTTTCACAAGCAAAAAGCTATTTAAAAATACAATACTCTAATTGGTCGGATAAATAGAATATAGGATTGCATGGCTATAACAAAGAATCAATGAAACCAGACTAAATGTATGTCACACCCACACTTCAAACTGTTTATAAACAAGATTCCCTGTGTCTCTGTTTCTTTGAGTTCTTTGCACATCTTCGCATCTTTCATTCTCCTGCCTTTCGTCCACCATTTCATCTTCTTCTTCTTCAACTTCTTCCATTTCCTCCTGTGGTGGTGATGCGGTGTGCCATTTGAGTTGTGGCCTCTTGAATTTTGCATGGAGGAACTTGTAATAGACAACCATCATCAAAATACCAAGGACATAGCACACAAATATCACCGAGATACCTGCTATTTCTACCTGTAACGGAAGGTATCTTGTATAGTTTGTGTACCAGAGTAAAGAGAAAACCAACGCCTCTACGAAGGTTAGGCCGTAAAATATGGCGGCCCATTGTATTGTTTTTCCAGCCTCAAGAACAAAGAAACAAAAGGTATGGATGTACGCAATGACGATACGCATGCAATTCTGCATCCATCGCTCATCAGGGAAAAAGCTAACTTTTTGTCTCCACATCAACGCCAGGATTATCAGGAGATGAAGGAATAGGACCAGGAAGAACCACAGATGGAACTCGGTAGCAAAGAACACCAGTACTAGAATACGAGAAGTGAACATGAAAGCGCGCCAAAACCACATTGACACGTATCCATACCACTTGAGTCGGCCTTTGTGTTTCTTAGAATCCCTGAGACATGCGATATAGTTCACAACAGCACGCGAGTATGACACAAAGGAGAAGAAAATGGAAGCCATAGTCCAAAGATCTCTCAAACTTGTTGTCTGTAAAGTCTGCAGGAGATGTCTTCTGATAAGGACGTAGAGTTGGAGGACGAGTTGCGGCGCGTCTTCAGTAAAGGCCAGGATCATCTGTAACATAGCGATATCGAGGTTCATAGCGATATACAGCTGGTAGTGCCATACGTCAGTCAGCTTCTTGCGCTTAATGCGGTAACCTTTAACGAGAAGGCGCCAGTACCTAGAATACGTGAAAATGAATATAATCACTTTCAAATAAGTACTTCATGTTCATGGGTGACAATATTTGAAGTCCAGTGTTGGATTCACATGAAAACGAGGCTCTGAACCGGAAGTTGTATTATTTTGCCTTTGAATGCCTTGTAATTGCCTGAAATCTTCTAGAATTGTGGTAACGAGAGAGTATAACGATCTAGAAACATGAAACAGGGATCCGGGGTGGGGATAGAGTTCCAGATTTTTGGGCCATGTGACCGAAAAGAAAATGAATATTTGTGCGACCAGATATGAAGGTTATGTTTTTGACTAGTGTTGTGGTGGTGAGTTTCAGCATTAATTAGTATTCAAAAAAGAAGCAATAGGTTGAGGTAATAGATCATTGAGATGTTGAAAAATAAAACAACCAACTTGATACTTGAAAATGTCAAAAATGTTTGGCTGTTTAATCTAGACTAAATGCAATTTAGACATGGTTAAATACGCCAGCGCAATCGGTCTACCTGTGGCGCAGTTTGCGGGGCCTGGGACTGTGTCTCAGTCTCATACGGGTCGATTGTTGCCGAATTTGGCGGGTTGTTCGCAGTTACTTATCGCATCACATCGCAACGTTCAACGTTTACTGTTCCCGGGATTGATTAGCTTTCCTCTCAGGTAGATTTCCCCATCTCCCTACCCTTTTTCTCTTGTCCACTTACGTGTGACCTAGTGTACTGGGTTAGTTGGTTGCCTGGCAACCAAGCTCTCGAGCACTGACCCTACTTTATACAGCCTGGGCACTGAACCTCCAATACACTTCAACACATAAAGTTATCCATTCCCCCAATCTCGTACTCAGAGCCCATTTGTTTCTTACTGCGCATGCTCAACGAAAAAATAAGGCTCTGGAAGAATCGATCCGGAAGTCCGCGAATCACGGACTTCCGGCGACTCTGCGCATGCTTATCATTACGTCACCCTGAGAAGTCGTTTCTTCGGGTTCGATTCTCGCTCAGCGCCATGTTTTGGTTTGGATTTGGAAGTTCGCCCGGTATTTTGTTAGTGATCTTTTGCTTACTAGCGTCAGGGCAAGCCTTAGAGTCTCTTTCATCTTCTACCGTTTTTAGTTTGGATTTTAAGGCTTTATTTTCATGCATCAGGCTCGTGTTTCTTTAATATCGTACGGGGATTCATGATCAGACATCACAGATCGAGGATTCATTTGGATCGAAAACTCGCTGAAATCGCCTTACCTGAGCCCGATGACCACCCAAACAGCAACTGAATACACCGTAGAAGCAAGTCAAAGCATTTTTACTTACGAGTCTCGGATTTTAGCTCCTCGAAGGCTGGAGTTCGTTGCATTCCCATACAAACGCTTATATTTAAGCGATCAGCGCCTGTTCACAAGTTTATGAGATCGGAAAATGCCACTTCTGCCTATAGAACACTTACGAACATTGTTGTTAATATGGGAATGTGTAGTATTACCTATCTGTTACGGTAAATCCCTCGGCTATATCCACTGCAGTTGGGTTCGATTTTCGAATTCTGCGAATTCATGTACTGTGTGCGATGTGTGTTGGCCGTGAAGTGATTTGAACTCCCGATAGATGCAAACAAATATCTAAGAATCCTGAAGATTTTTAGCGGCATCCATTTAGGTAAAATCCAACGGTTTTTAGCGTTTAGATTTCCCCCAATTTCCAATGCCTTTGTCCAACCCCCAAAAGGTAATGTTTGACTTCCGGTGAAATTGCATTGTTCAGAACAGCCAATCAGAATACACAAAAATCGGATTCTTCCAGAGCCCTATTTTTTCGTCGAGCATGCGCAGTAAGAAACAAATGGGATCTGGGTACGAGATTGCCATTCCCCCTTAGCAGAAATTTAAACAAAGGTAAAGAGAGCTCAAGACAATCTGAATGAGTTATAGCACGAATTGTGTAATGCAAATAAGTTATCCCTAAAAACTTCGCTTGCTGAACTCTTTCAATACTCTGTCCATCAAATGTAATACCAACCTCATTTTCAAAATTAACCTTTTTTCTTGCTAAGATGAAACAATATGTATTTAGTTTTATTAGGGTGAAGGGTTAACTTATTTGCACCATTCGAGGACTTTCTTTAACTCTAGATTAACTGTATTAAAACCGAATAAAGCCCATGGTGCTTTGCGCCAATGTTATGATTAGTATGTTTATCAACGGCCGCATAAATTAAAGGCTAGATTTTAGTCTAACTAAAATGCTCACGATTGTTTATAAGTTTCATAAAAGAAGTACACATGCACTTTGGATAACGAATTTCATAATTTCTTCCGGATTAAGAACCCAATCGAGCCCACGAATTTTCTCCGGATGCTTCGAATATAATTTGAACAGTACTCAGCAGGAAACCAGTTACAACTGCCTTCAGACCTAATTCGGTTTACGAGTGCGACTTTTCACAACTCTACAAGCAAATACATACTCTTGCTACCTTGTTTTCATGACTCCAGTATTGTTTAGCTGTATTTGAAGATCTCTACTTTCCTTGTGAATGATATATTTTGAGTGCAAAATGAAATGTCGTACTCGCACTCGAGTCAAACTCACAGCGAAGTAACAGCTGAAGTCGGCAGATTGGAGTTTGACCCGCGGTCGTAGTTTTGGCAGCAAGACTTTATGGACGTACTGGACGATGAAAAACAAAGGTTAAGGGCATATTCTTTCTCTGCTAATAAAAATGCAAAACATATACATACACAGATAAGTCCTAACACCTCAATGGAGCTGAGCCGTACGAAATTATAATTACGAATGATCTTGATGCCAGAAGTGGTTGCTTTGTATTTGCAGAAAATCCCAGGGAAACTCACGTATTAGTCCTTCTGAACCACAGGTGTTCTCTTGTAGACCTAGAGAAAGTAAAATTTGGACTGCTGAAGGATTATTTGTCGAGTCGCTTCGCCTCGCTGTCTGTTTTTTCTTCGGCATATTTCCTATACTCGCCACTCTAGACCGGGATTCGAAGACATATTCGACTAAAGTTTCATTTTAAAAGGTATTTGATGGCCCAAACTAGAGATGGATTTCGAAAGATTGGAGAGTCACATAATAACAACAACGATCTTTCTGATTTTCGTAGCCAACGAAAATGATTTGCGTGCGCAAAGCACCATGGGCTCGGACACAGGGTCGTAAGTAGTGTTTTATGTGTTGTTTGCGACATGCCATAACAGGTATGATGTATAACATTTGTAACTTACCGTTCAATCAAGCCAAGCTGCAGCAAATGAAACACACTCACGACTTTCCATCCACTTGCTGGCTTCCTGTCAACTTTTTCCTCATCCTCTTTATACCAAAAGAAAGACACCATGTTAACGAGTAGAGCTGGAAATAGCACCAATAACACCGTGAAAGACCCCCACCAGTAGTCCCCTGCGATAAAATGGTCCACAGCGACCTTGAGGTCGGTGCCACCGTCGGCAAAAAAGGCACCGAAACCGATGATTGTGAATATGAGATTGAACCAGCCAGCATTCCCGCGCTTTTTCCACAACGCCGAATAGTCTTTCTTTTTCTTAGGATTCCTTCTTCGATCTCGTATTACTCTCTTGACCGCCTGCCGAAATCGTTCTCTAGGAGGCAAGCAATAAAATGGGATATCTTGCTGCCGTCCTCCGAATAAACCCGAATCGTAGCCTATTGTGTTACCTTTGTTGTGCATACCATTTGAATCACGCAACACTTCTAACTGGTGCAATCCTTGCGAGTTTCCGTTCTTGTATCTTTCCGTAGTTCTTTCTCGACTTACTTGAACAGTAATATCGTTTGGTTGAAGGCAATTGGAAGGTCGAGTGCTTTGTCTATACTGATCATTCGTTCTCGAACTCGTTTCGTCGCTTCGCAGTGAACTACTAAGATTAGATACAGTTTTTACAACAACCATACGCTGTTCATCACTCCGATACTTGTATTCTGGTTTCTCGCGTTGGATTTCATCGTACACTTCTTGTACGAACTTCTTAGTCTCTTCTGTAACACGAACATAAAATCGTCCTGGGTTCACAAACCCCGAGGTTGAGCCTGTATTCGAAAGCTCGTAACTTTCCCTCGATTCAAATCTTGTATACTGAGTCGTACCATCAACTTCGTCGAAGGCTAGCTCACTTTTCTCGTCTCGGCGGAATTGGTGAAAGGCCTGAATGACTTGTTGAAGGGTTTCGGCATCTTCTTTACAGATACCTTCGCTGTTTCGATCGTTGTTCGCCTCTATTTCAGTGTCGATACTAAGAACGGAGTCGCGGGATAACTGACGGTGAATCTTCTCAACGGTTTCTTTCTGTTTCTTTGTTAGTTCTGATACTCCAATATCTCCATCACTCGCGTGTTTGTTCGCCATTGCATAGTCAATTTTCTGGGTGCAATTTACAGTTTTCCTGTTTCTCGCATGTGAACTACTATGAGAGTCACTCCGATCCGCTTGTGGTCTTGTGTGACAAAACACAACGTGTTTTGATTTATGCATGTACGCATCACAGCGTACGTACAGTGAATTGAAACCAAACAAAATCGTCGATGCATAGCTTGCGTTACAAAACTCCAAACAAACAGGGAAAACGCTATAAACGGGCGTTTCTTTCCGTAAAACAAACAAATTCATGTGTTTTATTGGAGTTGAATCAGGGATGGACCATTATATTTTTGAGGGGGGAGGGGTTGGGCATTTTTTTCTGTATATAATTTATTTTTACGACTGAAAGCTCTGTAAAAAATCTCACACAATTAGCTTGCAAAAAATTGTTTGTTTTCATGAGTATACAATGTAGATTGCTCAAATGGCATTTGCATGATTTTTTTCTTCGGTTTGTTGTACATGATTTTTTTTCTTCTAATCGTCTGCATGGGTAGCCTGCTATGCAGACGTATTTTTTCATCTGCTTACCCGAGCGCTTAATTAGCTTCCAATATGCACACCTCATTGTGTTATGGACCAATCAGATTTTACCTTCCATATCCTGGAAAGTGACGTAATGTTACATTTAAAAGTATTCAGACAATACATTTGTTATCGACCAATCATAGGAGAGTGTTCACTGGCGCGGCAATTCACTAAAATTCTAACAATAGCTTTGATTGGGCACAAAAATAAAACAAATGAGAGCTACGACTGGTGTAGCCTGCTTGAGATAACCAAATTTAATGGCTCTATTCTGGAGCCTGTCAATCCGAACAAGATACTTAGAGTAACTGGCAGAGCCCCACACTGAAATGCCATACTTGTGTAAAGAGAGACATAATTAAATTTTGTCTTTTAGACTTTTAGATTAATGACTTTTAGACTGTTTCTAATGCTTCCCCCTTAATAGTTTTTTTTCAGACAAGCCTTGTGTAAAATTTAATGTAATTGTGTGTATTTCACTAACTAGTACACTTTTTTTGTGTTTCGTTTTTGTATGTGTGTACCAAAAATCTTTTTGACTTATTATTATTATTTATTACATATTTGAATGGTTATCGGACTCGTTTGGCGTAAGCTATTTCCGTTAACCAGTACCATAATTTTAGTATCTTTCTTTACCTATTGTAATAATCTTATCCGTGCTGGTGCAAATAAGCATTGCCGGTTGTTGTTGTTGTTGCATAGTGTAACGGCATAAGATAAATCTGTTTCGCCCTCGAGGCCGTTAAGCATTACTCGATGATAAATCGCATATCTGACACGAGTAGACACTTAGGAATGGACCATTATATTTTTGAGCGGGGGTTGGGGAGTTACCCCCCAAAAAATTCATGCAGAGAGGAGCCCATGCAGTAGCCTGCTATGCACTCTCATAAATTCGAGTCTGCTTACCCGAGCGCTTAATTAGTTTCAAATAAAGTTCCAGGTCTTAGGGCCTTGAAACCGAAGGCAAAATGTACCATAATTTGTTCTAGCTGAATTAATATAATAGGTATTTCTGGAGGCTATCCTAGTGTTGTAATTGTGTACCTTTCTTATATCAGATCGGTTTCCGTAAATTTTACAGAACGGCAGACCCTATATTTTGTAAGTCAAAACTCTTATGGATTCTTACTTCCGAGACAATAAGAAATTATATGTTGATTTTGTTGATTTCCGCAAGGCATATGACTCCATATGGAGAAATGGGTTGTTTTACAAGCTTATTAATACTGGCGTAAGTAGAATTTTTTTACTAAAATATCATTATGAATATGTATCACTCTGTTAGAGTATGTGTAAAGACTAGTGATGGACTGACTGATTTTTCAAGTCTACAGTAGGAGTGAAACAAGGATGCAACTTAAGTCTTTCCCTTTTTAATATTTTCGTAAATGATATTCCAGATATTTTTAAGTCTAACTGTGATCCTGTTAAGCTAGGAAATTTCAGTCTGAATTCTCTTTAGTATGCTGATGATTTGTTATTAATATCAGAATCTGAAAGTGGTTTCAAAATAGCCTAAACTATCTACATATAGTTATACTAAAAAGTGGATATTAAGTGTAAATTTAAACAAAACAAAACTCATGGTGTTTAGCAAATCAGGTCGTAATTGTAGTTTTGGCTGTCAGGTGATAAAATTCCTATGGCAGCTTCGTACACTTATTTAGGTACTGTATTTACTCCGTCTGGATCTTTTAGGCGTAATGAGGAGAATCTTTACAACAAAGGATTAAGAAATCATTATTTAGCATCATGAAAGATTTTCACCCCCAAAATTGTACTCTTATCAAAACTTTGTTAAAACTACTCGATACACTTATTCGACCGATCTTGTTATACAATTGTGAAGTATGGGGAGCTTATTCTAAGAGAAGTTCATCTTTTTCTAACTTCAAGAATAATATATTTCACAACGTTTTAATCTGTGAGAAATTACAGAATGTACAAAATGATTCTTGGTTTTAACTCTAAAACTACAAACCTAGCTGTTAGATCAGAACTAGGTCGTTACCCCTTACATATATCAATCTACGCTTCAATAATAAAAAAATTCTACCACATTCTTTAGCACAATGAAAACCCTTTACTTTCAAACACCATGAAAGTTTCTAATCAACTAAACAAAACAAATGGTGAATATTCTTGGTTCACCATTTTATTGTATTTACTAATAAAAATTAGGGAATATAAATGTCATAACTATAATTACCAGAAACACATCCATCAACGTCAAAAGCCTAACTAAATCTCTTAATTCTGCTCTACAAAAACAATATATAAATAAATGGAAAGAAGAGAGAGATGAAATATATAATGAAAACAAGATATCAAAACTAGAGTTATATTCAGTAATTAAACCTACCCATATTTTGACAAATATTTAGGAATAATCACCGACTTCAAAACTCGGAAAACTGTTACTAAACTAAGAATATCGGCGCACTCTTTTCCAATTGAAAGAGGTCGTTATAACAACACCCCACGAGAAAATAGAGTATGCAATGTTTGTAAAGAAAATGTAATTGGCAACGAGTTTCATTACTTATTTATTTGTAAGACTGATAGTTTTGATCAAATTAGATCACGTTTTCTAGAAAATTTGAGAACCGTAAATCCATCCTTCTCTTCATTCAACTTTGAAAGTTTATTTAATTACATTTTATCTATGAAAGATATCTCGATTATATAAATTACTAGTCAATTGATTTGAAATATATGTGATTTATATGACAAATTCACAAAAACCTAAGACATTTTTCTTCTATTTTTTCTTTTATTCTAATTACTATTACAATTATTGTATATACTGATGTGTCTTTTGAGATAAGGTCAATAAAGTAGCTATTGTTATTGTTTATATGTTTGAACAAACTACCAAAAGAAGAAGAAAGTTTTTTTTTTAAATCATGCATGAATAGTGCGAGTTCATTAAGTTTCAAAATATCTAATTGTTTGAATAAAGGTTGGAATGTTCATCATATTTTGAAAAAGTTATAATGCGCACAATTCTTTTCTGTAGGATTGTTAAAGATTCAGGGAAGAAGTACAGGCGTTGACCCACACAGATAATCCATAAGTTAAATGAGGGTATATCAAGGAATAATATCATTGAATGATAACTTGGGGGGTAACATAATGGCGAATTTTACATAGAACACCTATATTCTTTGGGAAACATGTTTAATTTGACTCTTCCAATAGATGGTTTGTACTCAATCCCCAGAGATTCAAATGACAAAGGGCATGGCGGCCATGTTGGTGTACAGAACAAAAGAAGCTAATGAAGAATCTATTGTTAACTGTACACCAACATGGCGGCTATGACAAAGGGTCCATTGAGGTTGGAGTCTATGAAAATCCCTAGATATCTAATATTGTTTACTTGTGAGATAGCCTTCTGATTTATAGATAAGATTAACCTTGTGTCTACATCTTTTTGTGGCGGGTGAAAAATGACAAAATTTGTTTTATCAATATTGAGGGAAAGTTTGTTACACGATAACCAAGTATTATTTTTAGGTAAGTTTATAATAGATTCCAGGTCTAAAAGGCTATTGTTAGTACAAAACAGATTTGAGTCATCGGGAAATAGATGAAAATCAAAGATAGATGTGCTATTATGAAAATCGTTTATGTATAAAAGGATAATAAAGGCCCTAGCACAGAGCTGTGGGACACCACAAGAAACAAGGTGCTCATTTGATTTCAGCACTGCCAATAGACACAAATTGCCTTCTATTGCTTACTGTTGAATAAAAACTATTAAAAGTAGTATTGGCCGGGGACACCACAAGAAACAAGGTGCTCATTTGATTTTGCACTGCCAATAGGCACAAATTGCCTTCTATTGCTTACTGTTGAATAAAAACTATTAAAAGTAGTATTGGCCGGGGACACCACAAGAAACAAGGTGCTCATTTGATGTTGCACTGCCAATAGGCACTAATTGCCTTCTATTGTTTACTGTTGAATAAAAACTATTAAAAGTAGTATTGGCATCAGAATTGTTTATAGAAGTTTAAACCAGAAATAAATGAATTTTTTACTTCTTAAAAGTTTTAGTACGAGTGCCCAAAACTCTAGGGTTCTGAGACCTTCTGAAAAGGTAGTCTCAGTCGGTCTGCCTGTTTGGAGTGCCGTGCCCAAGTTAGGAGTGCCGTGCCCAAGTTAAGAATGATATGCCCAAGTTAAGAGTACCGTGCCCACGGCTAGGAGACAACATTTAATTGGGTCACACCCACACTTCAAACTGTTTATAAACAAGATTCCCTGTGTCTCTGTTTCTTTGAGTTCTTTGCACATCTTCGCATCTTTCATTCTCCTCCCTTTCCTCCACCATTTCATCTTCTTGTTCTTCAACTTCTTCCATTTCCTCCTGTGGTGGTGATGCGGTATGCCATTTGAGTTGTGGCCTCTTGAATTTTGCATGGAGGAACTTGTAATAGACAACCATCATCAAAATACCAAGGACATAGCACACAAATATCACCGTGATACCTGCTATTTCTACCTGTAACGGAAGGTGTCTTGTATAGTTTGTGTACCAGAGTAATGAGAAAACCAACGCCTCTACAAAGGTTAGGCCGTAAAAAATGACGGCCCATTGTATAGTTTTTCCAGCCTCAAGAACAAAGAAACAAAAGGTATGGATGTATGCAATGACGATACGTATGAAATTCTGCTTCCATCGCTCATCAGGGAAAAAGCTAACTTTCTGTCTCCACATCAGCGCCAGGATTATCAGGAGATGAAGAAATAGGACCAGGAAGAACCACAGATGGAACTCGGTAGCAAAGAACACCAGTACTAGAATACGAGTATTCACTCGGGTTCAGCAAAACAGACCATATTGGACTTTGTCAATCTTCCAGATGTACCACACACTTTCCTCAGGCTTTGCTCAATTGTACTGACTTGCGAACCTTTGAAACATCATTGCATTGGATTGTCGGAAAATAAGGCAAGTAACCTACCGATATATCGCGAGCAAAACAGAAACCATACAGCGGCCATTTTGGTAAGTACGTGTGGTTACCAGTTCCCCGGCCGATATAATATATTCTAAAAAGTACAAACGAAATGAGGACAAGAATCTAGATTTCGTTCGCCTGGGGAAGCACAGGTAGCCCACACATGACCACAGGGAGTCCACTGCAAGATTAGTAGTATACGTTCTCCTTCGTCGAATGCAATGATTAGTTCTCAAATAGATAATAGACTAACAGATCCCAAATGATGTCTCGTATTTCAGAAATAAACATGCGATTTCCACTCGGTTTTTAGATAATTGACATTGGATTTGGAGTCGTCTGTCTTCACACCAAATTGTGGGAATGTTTAAAACTAAAAGTACTCCTACCCCTGTAAGATCCAAGAACTGAGAAATCGGGCCAGTTTCTACTCTATTTGAAGCCATTAACCTAATAAATGACAACACTGCAAGCTTGTATTAACGTTTGTGTTTATACTTACAATTCGGTTATAGTGTAAATGTTTGACCCGGCCAGACTAGCTAGCTGTGCGTCCTTTCGTAAATGTGAGAAATTTCCATCGAAAGTCCCTAAAAGTCCTGCCAGCCCTAGAATAACTGATCATCTTGTTATTTCAGTCGAAGAAACCTTTGGTTTCGGCAAAATAATGGTCAAGAATGGCTCAAAGGTTACCTCCCGTTCCTGGGAATATCGGATCGATCTTGTCTCTCTCTGAGAACCAAGTTCCTGCGGGTGTCGAATCTAATTGGTTGATCCTGTCACGTGTTGTCCATCGAACAATGGGCTCTTGTGTAATCTGATTGGTTAACGGCGAAAAAGTTCGACGTTGGAAAATAAATGATTTTTTTTTAAATACTTGCGATTTAAGACTCGTGCCGGCCAAAGACCTGGCCCGAGTAATAAAATAGCTAAGAACTTAGGTATCTAAATATTCAAATGGTAAAACAACTCTACTATGCTCTTGTCTTTCCCTACTTAAACTATGGATCAATAAGCTGGGGAAATACTTATCCAAGTAACTTAACAAAATTAAACACTAAACAAAACAATTGTATTCGCAGTATCTTCTTTGGCAACAATAGAGAATCTGCCCTTCCCTACTATCAACTTCTCGATATTCTGAAACTTGAGAATATTGTCAAGTTTAAAATTTGCACATTAACATATAAACTGTATAATAACCCAACTAGTGTTATTCTACAATTTTCTATTACCTGTTATTAATGTCCATAGCTATAACACTAGACATGCAGCTAGACACAACTTTTATCGACCAAAAATCAGAACTAATTCCGGTAAATTTACATTTAAGTATTCGGCCTCTGTTCTATGGGAAACCATACCTGGTAGTGTGAAAGCATTAGCAACAACAAATAATTTTAAAAAGTATTATAAAGCTAATTTAATGGTGAATCAAATATAGGATTTCTAGAACTCCTATTAAATTATAGAATTAACTTAAACATATTGTTTTTGTCTTTGTTTTGCTGTTTGTTTGTCTTTCCCCCTTTTTCCCTTTCCAAGTTCATTTAATTGACGACGTACGCATTATATATACGATACTAACACAACATGCTCAGTTATTCAATTTATTTATTCAAATGTAAACGGTAGCCAACTCGGAAGCTTATGCTACTTTGGCAACCGTACACCCTCTACAAGTATCTCTCTATTTATTCTGTATGTATATCATTAATTTGTTTTAAATCTATTCTCTCAAAAATGTAAAACCTATAAATAAGTGTGTAATAAAATTTAACTTGAACTTGAAACAAAATTCAAAACGCTGTTTTAGAGAGAAGACCGGAGCTACTAAAACTATTGCATTTTATTGGACATCTTTTTGGGCCGCACTATAAAGACATCTTTTGTGTTTATATCGTTCTATTGTTGTTTTGTTGGGTTTGCGAGCCAATAGCATGGCAGGTTGTTAGTCATTGCGGCCCGACCCGTGTTAGAAAGATCGACAATCGATTGGAGGTGGAAAATAGCATTTACAAACAGGTTTTTTAATAACACTACCGATCTCGTACAAGTGCCTTTAAATAAATGAAGTCCGATTTTATTGCCATCCAGTACAACCACGTGATCGTATCCTACAAAAGTCCCACTGCATCCTGGGTATCTCTTTCTGTGTCTATAAATCGCACTTTGCTGAACCAATGAAAAACAAAACAGAAAGTCACAAACCAGCCAATCAATTTGAAAGCAAATAAAATAATATTTTGCTGTAAACAAACAAACTAGTTGCAATGGACCTTATTCACACGGCGGCCATGTTTAATCCCAGGAGTATAAAACACCTTTGTTTTGCACGCGTGAACTCGTTCTGGAACTGCGCAGTACGAGGCTACACTTGGGAAATCTATTGTTTCAAGCCAACATGGCCGCCGTGTGACAAACGCCCATACACATTATTCATATCTCACCTCCGCGTGGTAAGAAGTCTGGTAATAAAGGTATCACAGCCAGGCCGGTTGTCCCAAAGATCACAAAATATGTCTTAGTTTCTGTCTTACCGCACTGTTGTATTCTTTTATGTCATAAAGTAATAGAGGTAATCGTCTAATTCTGTTGCCACCCAATTCAGAGGGTTAGCCTCATTCTGAAGTTAAACATTCGTAAATACCAGCGAGAAGGTGGGTTATTCACATCACTGTGTATTGTTGTGGTTTCACGTTTTGCACCTTCTCGTTGTTATTTAAGAATGTTTAACTTCAGAGTGAGGCTAACCCTGCGTACATGCGTCTGTAGTCATTGCATTCAGCGGTAATTTTCGAATAAGAAACTGGACTATTGGGTGGCAACAGCGTTAGCCGATTACCTCTATTAACGTTATTTCCGTCATCGTTATTTTCTCTCACTGGCCTCGCATTGATGCATTTGTGAATAAGTAGTTTAAATTTCAAATTACTATTATAATCATGTCGCCTGGTGCATAATAATTAATAATTTAATAATTTATTGACTTATATTGCGCAAGTTTCATGTGTATATGATCACTTGCGCATTACATGATATATAAATAACTTATATATAGCTTAGCCTAAATAATATAATGTTAAAAATCCATACTAATGTTAATACTAATTTTACGGAAGCTAAACCTATACTAATAGAATACTAAATGTTTAAGAACTAATAAAATACTAAAAATGAGTAAAAACTATACATTCTAATATTTAAAAAAAATATGTTAAAATAAATTACAGTTAAATGCTTTCCTAAAAAGATAAGTCTTAATTGAACGTTTGAAAGAATCGAGACTGTTCATTTCGTATAGAGTTCGGTAGATCGTTCCACAGTTTAGGAGCAGCTGATACAAAGGCTCTATCGCCAAGTGTAGGCTTAGTTATCACATAAGGTGGTTCTAGTATCAATTCAGTATTAGAACGAAGACAATATCTAGACTTACTCTTAATCTTAATTAGATCATTAATAAGTAATAAGTAATAAGTAATAATTTAAAGATAATTATAATCTTAACTGGAAGCCAATGCATCTTACTGCAACATAAAAGTTATGAAGAAAAGTGATAAAACTTCTATTATAATTAGCGGTAATGAGGTGATGTTATAGCTGTGTCTAACTATAAAGCAACGTTGCGGTTTCTAACTTTTTAATGTTCTAGCATTTCTCTGCGAAAGGTTAGAAAATTAGCATACAATTACAAAGCAAGGAGAGGATCGATGTTTTTCACAAGTAAAAAGCTATTTAAAAATACAATACTCTAATTGCATGGTCGGATAAATAGAATATAGGATTGCATGGCTATAACAAAGAATCAATGAAACCAGACTAAATGTATGTCACACCCACACTTCAAACTGTTTATAAACAAGATTCCCAGTGTCTCTGTTTCTTTGAGTTCTTTGCACATCTTCGCATCTTTCATTCTCCTCCCTTTCCTTCACCATTTCATCTTCTTCTTCTTCAACTTCTTCCATTTCCTCCTGTGGTGGTGATGCGGTGTGCCATTTGAGTTGTGGCCTCTTGAATTTTGCATGGAGGAACTTGTAATAGACAACCATCATCAAAATACCAAGGACATAGCACACAAATATCACCGAGATACCTGCTATTTCTACCTGTAACGGAAGGTATCTTGTATAGTTTGTGTACCAGAGTAAAGAGAAAACCAACGCCTCTACGAAGGTTAGGCCGTAAAAAATGGCGGCCCATTGTATTGTTTTTCCAGCCTCAAGAACAAAGAAACAAAAGGTATGGATGTACGCAATGACGATACGCATGCAATTCTGCATCCATCGCTCATCAGGGAAAAAGCTAACTTTTTGTCTCCACATCAACGCCAGGATTATCAGGAGATGAAGGAATAGGACCAGGAAGAACCACAGATGGAACTCGGTAGCAAAGAACACCAGTACTAGAATACGAGAAGTGAACATGAAAGCGCGCCAAAACCACATAGACACGTATCCATACCACTTGAGTCGGCCTTTGTGTTTCTTAGAATCCCTGAGACATGCGATATAGTTCACAACAGCACGCGAGTATGACACAAAGGAGAAGAAAATGGAAGCCATAGTCCAAAGATCTCTCAAACTTGTTGTCTGTAAAGTCTGCAGGAGATGTCTTCTGATAAGGACGTAGAGTTGGAGGACGAGTTGCGGCGCGTCTTCAGTAAAGGCCAGGATCATCTGTAACATAGCGATATCGAGGTTCATAGCGATATACAGCTGGTAGTGCCATACGTCAGTCAGCTTCTTGCGCTTAATGCGGTAACCTTTAACGAGAAGGCGCCAGTACCTAGAATACGTGAAAATGAATATAATCACTTTCAAATAAGTACTTCATGTTCATGGGTGACAATATTTGAAGTCCAGTGTTGGATTCACATGAAAACGAGGCTCTGAACCGGAAGTTGTATTATTTTGCCTTTGAATGCCTTGTAATTGCCTGAAATCTTCTAGAATTGTGGTAACGAGAGAGTATAACGATCTAGAAACATGAAACAGGGATCCGGGGTGGGGATAGAGTTCCAGATTTTTGGGCCATGTGACCGAAAAGAAAATGAATATTTGTGCGACCAGATATGAAGGTTATGTTTTTGACTAGTGTTGTGGTGGTGAGTTTCAGCATTAATTAGTATTCAAAAAAGAAGCAATAGGTTGAGGTAATAGATCATTGAGATGTTGAAAAATAAAACAACCAACTTGATACTTGAAAATGTCAAAAATGTTTGGCTGTTTAATCTAGACTAAATGCAATTTAGACATGGTTAAATACGCCAGCGCAATCGGTCTACCTGTGGCGCAGTTTGCGGGGCCTGGGACTGTGTCTCAGTCTCATACGGGTCGATTGTTGCCGAATTTGGCGGGTTGTTCGCAGTTACTTATCGCATCACATCGCTCTTTGCATCGCAACGTTCAACGTTTACTGTTCCCGGGATTGATTAGCTTTCCTCTCGGGTAGATTTCCCCATCTCCCTACCCTTTTTCTCTTGTCCACTTACGTGTGACCTAGTGTACTGGGTTGGTTGGTTGCCTGGCAACCAAGCTCTCGAGCACTGACCCTACTTTATACAGCCTGGGCACTGAACCTCCAATACACTTCAACACATAAAGTTATCCATTCCCCCAATCTCGTACCCAGACCACATTTGTTTCTTACTGCGCATGCTCAACGAAAAAATAAGGCTCTGGAAGAATCCGATCCGGAAGTCCGCGAATCACGGACTTCCGGCGACTCTGCGCATGCTTATCATTACATCACCCTGAGAAGTCGTTTCTTCGGGTTCGATTCTCGCTCAGCGCCATGTTTTGGCTTGGATTTGGAAGTTCGCCCGGTATTTTGTTAGTGATCTTTTGCTTACTAGCGTCAGGGCAAGCCTTAGAGTCTCTTTCATCTTCTACCGTTTTTAGTTTGGATTTTAAGGCTTTATTTTCATGCATCAGGCTCGTGTTTCTTTAATATCGTACGGGGATTCATGATCAAACAACACAGATCGAGGATTCATTTGGATCGAAAACTCGCTGAAATCGCCTTACCTGAGCCCGATGACCACCCAAACAGCAACTGAATCAGTACACCGTAGAAGCAAGTCAAAGCATTTTTACTTACGAGTCTCGGATTTTAGCTCCTCGAAGGCTGGAGTTCGTTGCATTCCCATACAAACGCTTATATTTAAGCGATCAGCGCCTGTTCACAAGTTTATGAGATCGGAAAATGCCACTTCTGCCTATAGAACACTTACGAACATTGTTGTTAATATGGGAATGTGTAGTATTACCTATCTGTTACGGTAAATCCCTCGGCTATATCCAGTTGGGTTCGATTTTCGAATTCTGAGAATTCATGTACTGTGTGCGATGTGTGTTGGCCGTGAAGTGATTTGAACTCCCGATAGATGCAAACAAATATCTAAGAATCCTGAAGATTTTTAGCGGCATCCATTTAGGTAAAATCCAACGGTTTTTAGCGTTTAGATTTCCCCGAATTTCCAATGCCTTTGTCCAACCCCCAAAAGGTTATGTTTGACTTCTGGTGAAATTGCATTGTTCAGAACAGCCAATCAGAATACACAAAAATCGGATTCTTCCAGAGCCCTATTTTTTCGTCGAGCATGCGCAGTAAGAAACAAATGGGATCTGGGTACGAGATTGCCATTCCCCCTTAGCAGAAATTTAAACAAAGGTAAAGAGAGCTCAAGACAATCTGAATGAGTTATAACACGAATTGTGTAATGCAAATAAGTTATCCCTAAAAAATTGGCTTTCTGAACTCTTTCAATACTCTGTCCATCAAATGTAATACCAACCTCATTTTCAAAATTAACCTTTTTTCTTGCTAAGATGAAACAATATGTATTTAGTTTTATTAGGGTGAAGGGTTAACTTATTTGCACCATTCGAGGACTTTCTTTAACTCTAGATTAACTGTATTAAAACCGAATAAAGCCCATGGTGCTTTGCGCCAATGTTATGATTAGTATGTTTATCAACGGCCGCATAAATTAAAGGCTAGATTTTAGTCTAACTAAAATGCTCACGATTGTTTATAAGTTTCATAAAAGAAGTACACATGCACTTTGGATAACGAATTTCATAATTTCTTCCGGATTAAGAACCCAATCGAGCCCACGAATTTTCTCCGGATGCTTCGAATATAATTTGAACAGTACTCAGCAGGAAGCCAGTTACAACTGCCTTCAGACCTAATTCGGTTTACGAGTGCGACTTTTCACAACTCTACAAGCAAATACATACTCTTGCTACCTTGTTTTCATGACTCCAGTATTGTTTAGCTGTATTTGAAGATCTCTACTTTCCTTGTGAATGATATATTTTGAGTGCAAAATGGAATGTCGTACTCGCCCTCGAGTCAAACTCACAGCGAAGTAACAGCTGAAGTCGGCAGATTGGAGTTTGACCCGCGGTCGTAGTTTTGGCAGCAAGACTTTCTGGACGTACTGGATGATGAAAAAAAAAGTTAAGGGCATATTGCTTTCTCTGCTAATAAAAATGCAAAACATATACATATACAGATAAGTCCTAACACCTCAGTGGAGCTGAGCCGTACGAAATTATAATTACGAATGATCTTGATGCCAGAAGTGGTTGCTTTGTATTTGCAGAAAATCCCAGGGAAACTAACGTATTAGTCCTTCTGAACCACAGGTGTTCTCTTGTAGACCTAGAGAAAGTAAAATTTGGACTGCTGAAGGATTATTTGTCGAGTCGCTTCGCCTCGCTGTCTGTTCTTTCTTCCGCGGCATATTTCCTATACTCGCCACTCTAGACCGGGATTCGAAGACATATTCGACACTCTTTAATTCAAACGCACATGGATTATTGTTGCGGGGTATGGGATACCTGCGGCAAAGTTCTCGCAGATAAACTTCAGAAATTTCAAAATAGAGCCGCTCGGCTTATTCTCAGGGCAGATTATGATACAAGTACAAACGCACTTTTAAGTGTCTTGGAATGGGACAAATTAGATGAACGCAGAGCAAAACATAAAGCCATCGTAATGTTTAAGACCCAAAATAGCCTGGCGCCAGCAAGCCTATGTGATTTATTCACTACTGTTGGAAGCTCTACCCACTATAATCTAAGGGGCCGTGATACGAGACTTTGTCTTCCGCAACCAAAAACAGAATTTATGAAGAAAAGTTTCTCGTATCACGGCGCCAAGACATGGAATGACCTTCCAACAGAATTACGTGAAATTAAATCACTAGGCTCTTTTAAAAACAAAATCAAAACAGTCGCCGTCCTAAATGACCAATGATGTTTTGAAAATTGATAATAGTGTGTAGTAGTTTTCATAATTTTAGGATATCATATTATTAGTATAGTATATATATTTTTATATTATTATTATTATTACATTGACAATTCTGTATTTTTATATATTTAATAGTAGTTAACACGGCTTCTATGTAAATCAGTTTTTCTTATCTGTTAGAATTCCGTGTATAAATACATGTATTAATAAAGTTGAAGTTAAAGTTTCATTTTAAAAGGTATTTGATGGCCCAAACTAGAGATGGATTTCGAAAGATTGGAGAGTCACATAATGCACTAGTCAATTGAAACCCCGGCCCCCCGACCCCCGGGACATAGTGGGGCATTAACGGGGACATGGCCGTGGAATAACGCACATTTAATGCTGCATTTCTCCGGTGGAACGGGGAAAGTAACGATTTGCAAAATTTGCGGGGATTTTAGCGGTGGTTGTAACGCCAGCCACGACAGAGAGGGACTGGGCCCGAGCGTCAACAACGTGTATCAAACGTGGCGGAATCTAGGGACATGCAAAAATCGTAGTTAATGTAAACAAGTCCTGGGTGTTTCCATGAGAGGCAGTGTTTATACTGAGTTATTTCATACTTGACACGGTTTTCTTTGTTCTTAATGAGGCTCTATTTCCCATACATACCTATTATATATGCAAGGGATGTATGAGAAATGTTCCCGGGTTGTATCCAGATACAACCCGGGAACTTTTCTCATACATCCCTTGCATTTGTAACGAGCAATTCAATACAATTCAACGATATTTTGTTGTTTCTAGCTTATTATTTTCTCCAAGGAATTCATTCACCTTGGCTTCAGCCAAACTTACTAAATATCCCTATAATGATTTAGAACCTTTTCTCCGTCTTGGTACTTGCCCAAAATCTACCTAAAAAGAGCTACATCAATGAAAATTTTGCGAAAACCTCGTCAAGTATGAAATAAGTCAGTTAAATACCTCGAACCTCAGCTTTTATCCAGATACATCCCTCGGGGCCTACGGCCCCTCGGCCTAAGGCCTACGGCCCCTCGGGATGTATCTGGCTAAAAGCTGAGGTTCGAGGTATTTAACTCTTCCTTAAAGTGCCACTACGACGAAAATGTACCATTTCGATTTGCCACTTTTTCAGTGTCTATAGGTCAATCAGTATTAGAAATATCCGAAATAGTAAAAAATATTACCAAATGGGCATCTTAAACCACAAATTTTAGGAGAGTTTACCGGTAAAATCCTGTCCGCCATTGCTGGAAGCCGTGCCCTTTGTTCAGCTTTAAACAAAGGTTTGTTCACCGGAAGTGATGTCATACACTTAACACGACAACCTCGTGGCGCGAAATAGCGTGCATAAAAAAGTAGCCAACCTCGCAAAGATAAATATAACTTTCTTCTTATGTACGTGAAGACGTTTTTAGTAGAAATATGCCTCCAGGCGTTGTGTTCTGCAGGCGAGCGTTAAGTGTATGACATCATTTCCGGTGAATAAACCTTTGTTTAAAGCTGAACAAAGGGCACGGCTTCCAGTAATGGCGGACGTGTAGATTCAATATTCGGAGCTAAAAAAATAAGACTTCCTGTCGTTGTATCGAAAAACAATTTGAACTGGTAATAATATATGAACTCTACTTTATGAATATGCAAAAACATTGATATGTCAAAATTTGATCGTAGGAGCACTTTAAGTCACGAGTAGTAGATCAGGAAGTGTTTATTATTACACACTCTTTGTTATTTGCAACGACAAAGCCGGTTTTGTTAAAGTTTGCGTCACCGCAAAATATCACATTAAGTGATGATTCGTGTAACAAGTACGACACCGAACGGCATTCAGATGCACAAGGTGTTAATTTTGTATTGTGAAAATTCTTGATCTGTTTGGTTGAAACATGAAAATCTCCTTAAAGGTTAGGAAGACGTTTAATTTCCTCCAATTTTTCAAACTATTAAAACTACGATTTGCACTGCGGTTCCAAATGTCGTTTGTAAAGAAAATCGTATGTTCGGAACCTTATCAATCGTGCCTGTTTCGTAGCTATTGTTTTTGGCTGTTCCTATTGGTTGGAAGATAATTTGTTCATAAAAATGGAATGAAACTAAGGCAGCTTCATACTACTTTTATTTCAGAATAATTAACAATTATTCACCAAAGTGGAGGTGAATGGTGGTGGATTAGTATATACCACACCAGTGAATATCACTTTTCGCGCGCTCTGATTGGCTACTCAAACAGTGAATATGGAAGAGTTAAATACCGAGAACTGAGGTTCGAGGTATTTAACTGATTTATTTCATACTTGACGAGGTTTTCGCAAAATTTTCATTGATGTAGCTCTTTTTAGGTAGATTTTGGGCGAGTACCAAGACGGAGAAAAGGTTCTAAATCATTATAGGGATATTTAGTAAGTTTGGCTGAAGCCAAGGTGAATGAATTCCTTGGAGAACATAATAAGCTAGAAACAACAAAATATCGTTGAATTGTATTGAATTGCTCGTTATAAATGCAAGGGATGTATGAGAAAAGTTCCCGGGTTGTATCTGGATGCAACCCGGGAACTTTTCTCATACATCCCTTGCATTTATAATGGTGTATGTATGGCAAATAAAGTGTCACGAAGAACAAAGAAAACCGTGTCAAGTATGAAATAAGATTTCATATTCACCTCCGAGCGAAGTAGCGATCACCTCGCGCGGGTTTCTGTCCATTTGACAGGAAATAAAATAACTATTTGGTGCTGGCTATTCACTAATGTTTGGTATATACTAAAACAATATACTCGCCGAAGCGGCTCGGTAAATATCCACCACCATTCACCTGTGTTTTCGTAGTCTAAAACACAGACAAATCCCATGTGAGGGAGGCTCAATGCCACATAATGGCTTTTGTCGCACTTTTTACACGGATCATTACTTAGATATATTTAAACGCAGCTGCATGGCATTTCCTTTATATTCCTTTGTCGCATTGTTTTTTTTTTTGTTGACAGACAACGGTTTCTGATAAACAAGACAATGATGGAGACTGTAAAAGTGCGGAAAGCATGTATAGTAATAGAAAATGTACAGGGGCGGATCCAGGATTTTGTGAAAGGGGGGCTTGCAAAATAATTTGTTTTTTATTAAATCTAAAGATTTTAAAATTGAATTTACAGTGACTTTGGGTGTTGCAACCCACGAAACCCCTCCCCTGGATCCGCTAGTGATGTGCTTCAGAAAATATTTTTTTTTCAAATAATGGAACAACAGATTGAAGCTTATGTATATTCAATTTATCAATGGCTCCTCCCAATTGAAAATTCTGAAGCACATGCCGGGGCCATAGGGACGGGTATTGTAACAGCCAACTGTCACCGATGGGCGGGGAAAAGGTCAAAATGTAACACTGTATAAATGTTACATTCCACGCTATGTCCCGGGGGTCGGAGTTTCAATTGACTAGTGCATAATAACAACAACGATCTTTCTGATTTTCGTAGCCAACGAAAATGATTTGCGCGCGCAAAGCACCATGAGCTCGGACACAGGGTCGTAAGTAGTGTTTTATGTGTTGTTTGCGACATGCCATAACAGGTATGATGTATAACATTTGTAACTTACCGTTCAATCAAGCCAAGCTGCAGCAAATGAAACACACTCACGACTTTCCATCCACTTGCTGGCTTCCTGTCAACTTTTTCCTCATCCTCTTTATACCAAAAGAAAGACACCATGTTAACGAGTAGAGCTGGAAATAGCACCAATAACACCGTGAAAGACCCCCACCAGTAGTCCCCTGCGACAAAATGGTCCACAGCGACCTTGAGGTCGGTGCCACCGTCGGCGAAAAAGGCACCGAAACCGATGATTGTGAATATAAGATTGAACCAGCCAACATTCCCGCGCTTTTTCCACAACGCCGAATAGTCTTTCTTTTTCTTAGGATTCCTTCTTCGATCTCGTATTACTCTCTTGACCGCCTGCCGAAATCGTTCTCTAGGAGGCAAGCAATAAAATGGGATATCTTGCTGCCGTCCTCCGAATAAACCCGAATCGTAGCCTATTGTGTTACCTTTGTTGTGCATACCATTTGAATCACGCAACACTTCTAACTGGTGCAATCCTTGCGAGTTTCCGTTCCTGTATCTTTCCGTAGTTCTTTCTCGACTTACTTGAACAGTAATATCGTTTGGTTGAAGGAAATTGGAAGGTCGAGTGCTTTGTCTATACTGATCATTCGTTCTAGAACTCGTTTCGTCGCTTCGCAGTGAACTACTAAGATTAGATACAGTTTTTACAACAACCATACGCTGTTCATCACTCCGATACTTGTATTCTGGTTTCTCGCGTTGGATTTCATCGTACACTTCTTGTACGAACTTCTTAGTCTCTTCTGTAACACGAACATAAAATCGTCCTGGGTTCACAAACCCCGAGGTTGAGCCTGTATTCGAAAGCTCGTAACTTTCCCTCGATTCAAATCTTGTATACTGAGTCGTACCATCAACTTCGTCGAAGGCTTGCTCACTTTTCTCGTCTCGGCGGAATTGGTGAAAGGCCTGAATGACTTGTTGAAGGGTTTCGGCATCTTCTTTACTGATACCTTCGCTGTTTCGATCGTTGTTCGCCTCTATTTCAGTGTCGATACTAAGAACGGAGTCGCGGGATAACTGACGGTGAATCTTCTCAACGGTTTCTTTCTGTTTCTTTGTTAGTTCTGATACTCCAATATCTCCATCACTCGCGTGTTTGTTCTCCATTGCATAGTCAATTTTCTGGGTGCAATTTACAGTTTTCCTGTTTCTCGCATGTGAACTACTATGAGAGTCACTCCGATCCGCTTGTGGTCTTGTGTGACAAAACACAACGTGTTTTGATTTATGCATGTACGCATCACAGCGTACGTACAGTGAATTGAAACCAAACAAAATCGTTGATGCATAGCTTGCGTTACAAAACTCCAAACAAACAGGGAAAACGCTATAAACGAGCGTTTATTTCCGTAAAACAAACAAATTCATGTGTTTTATTGGAGTTGAATCAGGGATGGACCATTATATTTTTGAGGGGGGAGGGGTTGGGCATTTTTTTCTGTATATAATTTATTTTTACGACTGAAAGCTCTGTAAAAAATCTCACACAATTAGCTTGCAAAAAATTGTTTGTTTTCATAAGTATACAATGTAGATTGCTCAAATGGCATTTGCATGATTTTTTTCTTCGGTTTATTGTGCATGATTTTTTTTCTTCTAATCGTCTGCATGGGTAGCCTGCTATGCAGACGTATTTTTTCATCTGCTTACCCGAGCGCTTAATTAGCTTCCAATATGCACACCTCATTGTGTTATGGACCAATCAGATTTTACCTTCCATATCCTGGAAAGTGACGTATGTTACATTTAAAAGTATTCAGACAATACATTTGTTATCGACCAATCATAGGAGAGTGTTCACTGGCGCGGCAATTCACTAAAATTCTAACAATAGCTTTGATTGGGCAGAAAAATAAAACAAATGAGATCTACGACTGGTGTAGCCTGCTTGAGATAACCAAATTTAATGGCTCTATTCTGGAGCCTGTCAATCCGAACAAGATACTTAGGCAGAGCCCCACACTGAAATGCCATATGTAAAGAGAGACATAATTAAATTTTGTCTTTTAGACTTTTAGATTAATGACTTTTAGACTGTTTCTAATGCTTCCCCCTTAATAGTTTTTTTTCAGACAAGCCTTGTGTAAAATTTAATGTAATTGTGTGTATTTCACTAACTAGTACACTTTTTTGTGTTTCGTTTTAATTTGTATGTGTGTACCAAAAATCTTTTTGACTTATTATTATTATTTATTACATATTTGAATGGTTATCGGACTCGTTTGGCGTAAGCTATTTCCGTTAACCAGTACCATAATTTTAGTATCTTTCTTTACCTATTGTAATAATCTTATCCGTGCTGGTGCAAATAAGCATTGCCGGTTGTTGTTGTTGTTGCATAGTGTAACGGCATAAGATAAATATGTTTCGCCCTCGAGGCCGTTAAGTATTACTCGATGATAAATCGCATATCTGACACGAGTAGACACTTAGGAATGGACCATTATATTTTTGAGCGGGGGTTGGGGAGTTACCCCCCCAAAAAATCATGCAGACAGGAGCCCATGCAGTAGCCTGTTATGCACTCTCATAAATTCGAGTCTGCTTACCCGAGCGCTTAATTAGTTTCAAATAAAGTTCCAGGTCTTAGGGCCTTGAAACCGAAGGCAAAATGTACCATAATTTGTTCTAGCTGAATTAATATAATAGGTATTTCTGGAGGCTATCCTAGTGTTGTAATTGTGTACCTTTCTTATATCAGATCGGTTTCCGTAAATTTTACAGAACGGCAGACCCTATATTTTTGTAAGTCAAAACTCTTATGGATTCTTACTTCCGAGATAATAAGAAATTATATGTTGATTTTGTTGATTTCCGCAAGGCATATGACTCCATATGGAGAAATGGGTTGTTTTACAAGCTTATTAATACTGGCGTAAGTATAATTTTTTTACTGAAATATCATTATGACTATGTATCACTCTGTTAGAGTATGTGTAAAGACCAATGATGGACTGGCTGATTTTTCAAGTCTACAGTAGGAGTGAAACAAGGATGCAACTTAAGTCTTTCCCTTTTTAATATTTTCGTAAATGATATTCCAGATATTTTTAAGTCTAACTGTTATCTGTTAAGCTAGGAAATTTCAGTCTGAATTCTCTTTAGTATGCTGATGATTTGTTATTAATATCAGAATCTGAAAGTGGTTTCAAAATAGCCTAAACTATCTACATATAGTTATACTAAAAAGTGGATATTAAGTGTAAATTTAAACAAAACAAAACTCATGGTGTTTAGCAAATCAGGTCGTAATTGTAGTTTTGGCTGTCAGGTGATAAAATTCCTATGGCAGCTTCGTACACTTATTTAGGTACTGTATTTACTCTGTCGGATCTTTTAAGCGTAACGAGGAGAATCTTTACAACAAAGGATTAAGAAATCATTATTTAGCATCATGAAAGATTTTCACCCCAAAAATTGTACTCTTATCAAAACTTTGTTAAAACTACTCGATACACTTATTCGACCGATCTTGTTATACAATTGTGAAGTATGGGGAGCTTATTCTAAGAGAAGTTCATCTTTTTCTAACTTCAAGAATAATATATTTTACAACGTTTTAATCTGTGAGAAATTACAGACAAAAATGCACACAATGATTCTTGGTTTTAACTCTAAAACCACAAACCTAGCTGTTAGATCAGAACTAGGTCGTTACCCCTTACATATATCAATCTACGCTTCAATAATACAATTTTTCTACCACATTCTTCAGCACAATGAAAACCCTTTATTTTCAAACACCATGAAAGTTTCTTATCAACTAAACAAAACAAATGGCGAATATTCTTGGTTCACCATTTTATTGTATTTACTAAAATTAGGGAATATAAATGACATAACAATAATTACCAGAAACACATCCATCAACGTCAAAAGCCTAACTACCTCTCTTAATTCTGCTCTACAAAAACAATATATTTAACAAATAAAGAAGCCTTAGCCATGTTTTATACTATCATAAAACACGATGGGCATTTGAGAACATGAGAGAAATGTTAAGGCACAAGCCGAAGGCGCGTGCTTTCAACATTTCTAGAGTGTTCTCAAATGACCAGAGTGTTTTATGATAGTATAAAACATGGATTTAAGGCTTCTTTATCTGTTTTATGATATAGATTTACGCGCGCGATGAAAGGAAACCGCCAGTTGAAAACTATATTACACGCTCAAGCGTGTTATATACTCTGGTAAAACATGCTTTTTTAGCCAATCAGAGCGTGCGTACTATCGTATCTATATTATAAAAATAAATGGAAAGAAGAGAGAGATGGAATATATAATAACAACAAGATATCAAAGCTGTAGTTATATTCAGTAATTAAACCTACCCATGGTTTTGACAAATATTTAGGAATAATCACCGACTTCAACACTCATAAAACTGTTACTAAACTAAGAATATCGGCGCACTCTTTTCCAATTGAAAGAGGTCGTTATAACAACAGCCCACGAGAAAATATGCAATGATTTGTAAAGAAAATGTAATTGGCAACGAGTTTCATTACTTATTTATTTGTAAGACTGAGAGTTTTGATCACGTTTACTAGAAAATTTGAGAACCGTAAATCCATCCTTCTCTTCTTTCAACTTTGAAAGTTTATTTAATTACATGTTATCTATGAAAGATATCTCGATTATATAAATTACTAGTCAATTGGTTTGAAATATATGTGATTTATATGACAAATTCACAAAAACCTAAGACATTTTTCTTCCTTGTTTTCTTTTATTCTAATTACTATTACAATTATTGTATATACTGATGTGTTTTTTGAGATAAGGTCAATAAAGTTGATATTGTTATTGTTTATATGTTTGAACAAACTACCAAAAGAAGAAGAAAGTTTTTTTTTTTAAATCATGC
The DNA here is from genome assembly GCA_030867875.1 of Actinernus sp. WN-2022. NCBI lineage: Eukaryota > Metazoa > Cnidaria > Anthozoa > Actiniaria > Actinernidae > Actinernus > Actinernus sp. WN-2022. The sequence goes on along the minus strand of JAOWCC010001589.1, from coordinate 5,337,879 downwards.
ATGAATAGTGCGAGTTCATTAAGTTTCAAAATATCTAATTGTTTGAATAAAGGATGGAATGTTCATCATATTTTGAAAAAGTTATAATGCGCACAATTCTTTTCTGTAGGATTGTTAAAGATTCAGGGTAGAAATATAGGCGTTGACCCACACAGATAATCCATAAATTAAATGAGGGTATATCAAGGATTATTATATGACAGGAGCTACTTCCGGTCAAATGGCGCGCGCTGATTGGCCGTTTAGCGGGCGGAATTCTCCCGTAATGCCCACGGGCAATACGGATTTTCCCGCTGCAGTGTTTGTGTACACGAACCGGTCGAATTAAAACTTAAAAAGTCAAAACCTCTGTCTGTACAGAAAAAACCGTGGTCTGATATTTCTCTGTACAGACCTCACGCTCGGTTAATAAGTAGTTAATAATATCATTGAATGATAACTTGGGGGGTACCATAATGGCGAATTTTACATAGAACACCTATATTCTTTGGGAAACATGTTTAATTTGACTCTTCCAATAGATGGTTTGTACTCAATCCCCAGAGATTCAAATGACAAAGGGCATGGCGGCCATGTTGGTGTACAGAACAAAAGAAGCTAACGAAAAATCTATTGTTAACTGTACACCAACAATTCGGCTATGACGTAAAGTGCAAAGGGTCCATTGAGGTTGGAGTCTATGAAAATCCCTAGATATCTAATATTGTTTACTTGTGCGGATAGCCTTCTGATTTATAGATAAGTTGACCTTGTGTCTACATCTTTTTGTGGTGGGTGAAAAATAACAAAATTTGTTTTATCAACATTGAGGGAAAGTTTGTTACACGATAACCAAGTATTAATTTTAGGTAAGTTTATAATAGATTCCAGGTCTAAAAGGCTATTGTTAGTACAAAACAGATTTGAGTCATCGGCAAATAGATGAAAATCAAAGATGTGCTATTATGAAAATCGTTTATGTATAAAAGGATAATAAAGGCCCTAGCACAGAGCTGTGGGACACCACAAGAGACAAGGTGCTCATTTGATTTCAGCACTGCCAATAGACACAAATTGCCTTCTATTGTTTACTGTTGAATAAAAACTATTAAAAGTAGTATTGGCATCAGAACTGTTTGCCTTCTATTGTTTATAGAAGTTTAAACCAGAAAGAAATGATTCTTTTACTTCTTAAAAGTTTTAGTACGAGTGCCCAAAACTCCAGGGTTCTGAGACCTTCTGGAAAGGTAGTCTCAGTCGGTCTGCCTGTTTGGAGTGCCGTGCCCAAGTTAGGAGTGCCGTGACGAGTTGGGAGTGCCGTGCCCAGGTTAGGAGTGCCGTGCCCAGGTTAGGAGTGCCGTGCCCAGGTTAGGAGTGCCGTGCCCAAGTTGGGAGTGCCGTGCCCAAGTTAAGAATGATATGCCCCTTGTTAAGAGTGCCGTGCCTACGGCTAGGAGACAACATTTCATTGGGTCACACCAATACCTCAAACTGTTCATAAACAATATCCCCTTCTTTTCTGTTTCTTTGCGTTCTCTGCTCATCTTCGCAGCTTTCATTATCCTCCCTTTCGTCCACTATTTCATCTTCTTCTTCTTCAACTTCTTCAAGTTCCTCCTGTGGTGCTGGTGCGGTGTGCCATTTGTGACGAGGCCTCTTGAATTTTGCTTGGAGGAACTTATAATAGACAACCATCATCAAAATGCCAAGTACATAGCACACAAATATCACCGTGATACCTGCTATTTCGGCCTGTAACGGAAGGTGTCTTGTATAGTTTGTGTACCAGAGTAATGAGAAAACCAACGCCTCTACAAAGGTTAGGCCGTAAAAAATGACGGCCCATTGTATCGTTTTTCCAGCCTCAAGAACAAAGAAACAAAAGGTATGGATGTATGCAATGACGATACGGATGAAATTCTGCTTCCATCGCTCATCAGGGAAAAAGCTAACTTTCTGTCTCCACATCAGCGCCAGGATTATCATGAGATGAAGGAATAGGACCAGGAAGAACCACAGATGGAACTCGGTAGCAAAGAACACCAGTACAAGAATACGAGACGTGAATATGAAAGCGCGCCAAAACCACATAGATACGTATTCATACCACTTGAGTCCGCCTAATTTGTGCTCCTGAGAATTACTGAGACATGCGATATAGTTCACAACAGCACGCGAGTATGACACAAAGGAGAAGAAAATGGAAGCCATAGTCCAGAGATCTCTCAAACTCGTTGTCTGTAAAGTCTGCAGGAGATGTCTTCTGATGAGGACGTAGAGTTGGAGGACGAGCTGCGGTGCGTCTTCAGTGAAGGCCAGGAACATCTGTAACATAGCGATATCGAGGTTCATAGCGACATACAGCTGGTAGTGCCATACGTCAGTCAGCTTCTTGCGCTTAATGCGGTAACCTTTAACGAGAAGGCGCCAGTACCTAGAATACATGCAAATAACAAGGATCAAAACAAGGGTATCCGTGACATTAACGGACTCAACTTTAAATTTGGTTGACTGAGTAATCGAGGTCGGGCTTTCTTTAATAAATATGTGAAGTAAGGTAGATGTGAAGTAAGGTAGTTACGAACTTATACGATTATAGGTTGCTTTTCCATTTGTTATTGAGAGAAGTTACGGGAAATAAGGTGAAATGGGAGGGGTTGAAACATGCGAAGAAGACTGGTGTGTACGGCGGCCGCAATGAAGCACTGACGAAGAAATATTAACAGAACTGTAATTACCGTTCAATCAAGCCAAGCTGCAGCAAATGAAACACGCTCACGACTTTCCATCCACTCGCTGGCTTCCTGTCAAATTTTTCCTCATCCTCTTTATACCAAAAGAAAGACACCATGTTGACAAGTAGAGCCGGAAATAGCACCAACAGCACCGTGAAAGTCCCCCACCAGTAGTCCCCTGCGATAAAATGGTCCACAGCGACCTTGAGGTCGGTGCCACTGTCGGCGAAAAAGGCACAGAAACCGATGATTGTGAATATAAGATTGAACCAGCCAGCATTCCCGCGCTCTTTCCACAACGCCGAATAGTCTTTCTTTTGCTTCGGATGCCTATTTTGATCTCCTATTCCTCCATTCACCGCCTGCCGAAATGGTTTCTGATGAGGAAAGAGATAAAGTGCGATATCGCGCTGCTGTAGGATTGTGTCACACTCATGCGATCTGTCACGGGGTTGTGCCGTGTGCTGATCGATCAGTACCTGGCGCGCGTCACGCTCACCTCGCTCCTGACGTTGGATTTGATCGTACACATTCTGTACAAACTTCTTCGCTTCCTCTGTCACACAAACATAAAACCGTCCAGGGTTTATAAAGAACGAATCGAATTGGCTTGAATTTGAAAACTCTAAACTTTCTGTTGATGAAAGCCTAGTGTACCGTGGCTTAGCATCGACTTCGTCGATTTGCTCTCTTTTCTCCTCTTGACGAAAGGCCTGAATGACTTGTTGAAGTACTTTGGCATCTTCTTTACTGATATTTTCGGCATTCAAACCGTTACCGACTCTCTGGGGATCAGTCTCTTTGGGGAATAACTGACGGTAAATCTTCCCAATGGTTTCTTTCTGTTTCTCTGTTAGTTTTGAGACTATCAAGTCTCCATCATTCGCGACTTCATTCTCCATAGTCTATTTGCTGGATGCAATTCGCATGTTAGATTTCCTGTAGTTATTTCGGCTGTAGTTTTTCCGCATAAGCATGAGTCCGTTTGTCAGTAGAGACGCCTTAGTTAATGTATCACTCGAACTGTCGATCTTAATTTCTAAAATACAATAGATGATTGTTAGTCAGTGAGCTGAATCGATCGAATAATTAAAGGTCAATTCACAACACGCATGATTTTAATTTACATATCCCTGATATACTTGAACAACCCCGTGTGTAAAATACAAAATCGGATTCACATCATCGTTCTCGGTCGACCCTTGAGGAAGAAATATCTTGGTGGCTTTCTACTTCTGTGAAACATTTTAGGGCCTTCATAGGTAATGTTCACTCTAAACACACCCGGAAACACACTGGCCAGAGTTTGCAGCCTTGGATACCTAATCTTAGCCAAACGAAGCAGCCTATTTTTAATGTTCAACTGGTATTCTGCTTGGTATATAAAGTGTTACAAAATACAATGATACGGTGATACCAAGATACAGTGATACGGTGATACAGTGATACGAAGGTCTGAACATTTCCTGCTAAATGGCGTTTCAGTATGAAACGGACAGTTGTCTGGGTCACTCGAGTTCTTGCAGCCGTGACGTGACGCTAATTCGTATGGCGTTATATCTCCGCCAAAATTCGACTTTCGCTTGCGATGTTCGGTTTACATTTTATCCTTGTTGTCCACGATTCGACATTAAAGTTTCACAGTGCGAGATTGGATTTTTACGATGCAACATTGAAGTTTCACAATGCGACATTCATTTTCCACACGCGATTCAAAGGCGGTCATCCGACATGCTAGTTGACCATTTTGTGCAAGTTTTACATTTCAACTTCCGACACGCACGAGTGGTTCAACTTTCTCAAGAGGATCCGCTGTAATATAGCGGGCTCAGTTTTATCACGTGTACACTGGGCCTGGTCAAGAGACCGATTAGCGCTAATCCAGAGTTAATTGCCATGACAACTAATATGTTTTTTTGAGAGTTAATCCAGGATTAGCGCTAATCGGGCTTTCAGGAACCGGGCCCTGAAGTATGGCATTCCAAAACGCCAAAAATACCTTACGACGTGTAGCTGAACAGCTTCTTTCGATTGCAAATGAAGGTGAGTAACCATTTCTTATATTTACACTATTTTAAATCAAAACATGCTAGTATTTGAAGGAGCACGGACGCTCAAAATAGTCACCGATCAAGGTCACTAGGCTACCTTAGTACTGCTAGGAAATGCTGAAGTTTTAGGTATGGTTTATAAACAGGATCATTAATTGTCACGAAATTATTCACGGCTTTATAACACCGATATATACAAAACACGCCAATAATTTATACGAGTTTCGAAATAGCCTGCAGAACAGTTCTGTAGGCTAGTTTCAAAATATCACACCTATAGGTCTCATACATCAAATGCTTATAAGACAGCAGATACTTTGAATATAAGCTTACTCCTATTAAAGTCAGTGACAACTATTCTGCTTTTGTTTTAATTCAGGTTCCAACAATACAAGTGCTAGAAATTCTGTGAACACAGTGACTGGCAACCGCCCTGCACCTAACAACTCGATAACCGAGCACCTATAGGTGTGATATTTTGAAACTAGCCTATACAAAACTGTTCTGCAGGCTATTTCGAAACTCGTATAAATTCTTGGTATGTTTTGTATATATCGGTGTTATAAAGCCGTGAATAATTTCGTGACAATTAATGATCCTGTTTATAAACCATACCTAAAACTTCAGCATTTCCTAGCACTAGCGGTACTAAGGTAGCCTAGTGACCTTGATCGGTGACTGTTTTGAGCGTCCGTGCTCCTTCAAATACTAGCATGTTTTGATTTAAAATAGTGTAAATATAAGAAATGGTTACTCACCTTCATTTGCAATCGAAAGAAGCTGTTCAGCTACACGTCGTAAGGTATTTTTGGCGTTTTGGAATGCCATACTTCAGTGTACACCAACAACACGTGCTTCTCAACGCTATCTATCTCCTCACGTGATAAAACTGAGCCCGCTATATTACAGCGGATCCTCTTGAGAAAGTTGAACCACTCGTGCGTGTCGGAAGCTTGCATAAAATGGTCAAACTAGCATGTCGGATGACAGCCTTTGAATCGCGTGTGGAAAATGAATGTCGCATTGTGAAACTTCAATGTTGCATCGTAAAAATCCAATCTCGCACTGTGAAACTTTAATGTCGAATCGTGGACAACAAGGATAAAATGTAAACCGAACATCGCAAGCGAAAGTCGAATTTTGGCGGGGATATAACGCCATAAATTCGTGCATTAACGGTATTATCTTTCAGCATGGCTGCTTTGTCTGACTATTTTGTTATTTAATTTTAACTTTTGAACGTCACGCATTTTATTGCCTTTGTTGCAACACAAATGCGAAATTAACGCTGAAAGCTTTATTCTCATTTACAACTAGATTTATGAGAACGTTCGTGACGTCTGTTTTCTCAACCCGGCTCCTGGCTGGCTAAAGGACGGACCATTTGAAAATTGATTGGGGGGAGGGAGGGGTACCCGTTTTTTTTGCTCGAATTTGTTTTAGGACTTCTATCAGACCTTGCGCACGATTTTTTAAGGCATTCAGTATTCAGCTTTTCAGTTTCTGTGTGATTTTGGCGAGCTCTACTTTTTTTCTGTGCAAATTCGGCTTGCTCGTTTTTTTTTGGGGGGGGGGGGGAGGGGGGATTTGCGGTACCCTCCCCCCCCCCCCCCCCCCCTATGCTAGCTTCGAGTGAGCACATTTTTTAATAAAATGCCCAGCATACCGCAATATAAGGAAAAACCTTTTCGATTATTTGGAGGTATTTTTACTAATCATAAACCCCCCAAACAAGGATAGAGCTGTGCAAAAACAAATTGCCAAATTTATCTATGAATGCGTAAAAGAAAGAAAGAAAAGGACAACTTCATAACATTCTATGATTAACTTTTATTTATTGATATAACTTGTCTTTTATGTAAATTTATTTGGGCTACTGCCAATGTACACATTAGTATAAGGCTCAAATAAAATCATCTGTCTGTCTGTCATGTGTTAATTGATCTGCTGTCAATCATACAGAACCTTTTACTTCCGGTCAAAAACTTCCTTTTGCGAATTCTCCGTCAATATTAGTTTTTGGTTGCCAAAACTACATTTCTGTGGGAAAATATTTTTTTCCCATCTTTTAAATTCAGTTGAAGGAAATTTGAGATCTTCGTATCACTGTATAATTGTATCACCGTATCACTGTATCTTGGTATCACCGTATCATTGCATCTTGTAACACTTTATATACCAACCCCGCAGCTCTGTTACGACGGTTTGCTCGTTCATGTAATGATTGGCAGCCTTATGTCAACAAAAACCTCTTCGAATGTGTTCCACGTATCACCAATAAGGTACCAGAATTTGATGGGGAAGCTACTGAGCAATGTACCTGTGATAATCACATACGGCCTCCATTAGGTTCTGATTATCCAGAACGACCAAGTCGATCATTTAGCCCTGTTCGCACTAGGTTGACAAATTGTGTCCTGCTCTGACAAATTTCCAAACAATTTATGTCTCTACCGGCCAAATCTGCTGTTAGGTAATCGTGTTCTGACAAATATTTGCAAACCACAAACGTCATCACTGAAATGAAATAACGTATTCTTGGCGCGAAAACCTTTAATGTTTACATTTTTACCAACTAGCTGATTGCCCCCTTTTTGGGGAAAAAAACCCTGATTGTCCCTTCTTTAAATTGTTTTCAAAACACAGTCGGATATATACCCCGGCCGGTATACCGCGTACCCGGATTGCATGCAAAATACGGAACATTTCAAGTCGGGACGTGTCATTGGGTAAACAAATCAGCAGATGAAGTACATAGATAAGTACTGAAGTACGAATTAGGGGCGTCACGATGTATGGGAACCTCAGTGCTTGCATGTGGGCAGGCGATCAAAATGCGGCAACAGAATGTTTTTTTTTACATAGTAGCTAAAAATAATGAACCCTAACTGACTAAAAAATACTGAACCCCGACCCTGACTGCACCCAAATTATACTCAAATCCTGACCCTGATCTGCCCAAACCGAGCTCAAAACCCTGACCCACATACATAATACGTCACAAACAGGAGTACCCCCCCCCCCCCGGGGGCATGCACGTCAGTGAAGACGCTGCCGAAATCAAACCTCGACCCGCTGAATCTTGATTCAAGATATATTTTCACAGCCGAATTATTCCTGAGGGTTATTTTACTGTCAGTTGAGAATGGGATGCACTTCATTCGATCTCCTATTAGCAAGACTTCGCCCGTTTTTACAGAGGGAAAACACAAGGTTTAGAAATTGAGCGGTTCTCCAGCAAAAGGTTTGGCGACTGGATTCTATCGATTAGCACACGGCGGTTCCTATGAAAATACGGATCAGTTGCAATCAAATATGTGGAAGAACAAGTACCGCTTTCGAAGCATTTTGCGATGTTGTAAATGCGCTGTTTGAACTCAGGAACGAGTAAAGATCTACCAAATATCGCTGGAGCAATTGACAGTACACATATTTAGAAAATTATTAGGGCTCCCAAGGAGAGCACAGTAGGCTACTTTAGCCGCTACCAACAGTATACGATTTCGATACAATACAATACAATATTCTTTATTTACATAGGGAAGACACATTAACCTTACATAGTTATCTAACATGCGGCCCTCTATGTTACAAATAAAACGTAATAAAAAGGAAAGAAAATATGGGAAAAAAATTAACACACGAGCTACAACATTACAAGATATAATAATTAATTGGAATCAATATAAAGATAATTAATATGAAATAAAATCAAAAAGAAATATACTTACTAGAAGACTATGCACAATGGAAGGGGCTATGCCCTGGACACGGCGCCAGAAATGCAGCAGCAGTGAAGCAAGAAGCGACAGTTATAGCAGAGGAGCTCCTCTAGATGGTTCAGTAACAGAGGAGATGTGCGGAAGAAAAACGTCACGAAGCTTATGCTTAATAGAAGCCAGCCTGGTAGGCAAAGTATCAGAAGAGAGCGTAGTAGTAGATGTTGCAAAAGCTGCTTGAAGTCAGGATCCAAAGAATTGAAAAGAATAGCAGCGCTATAAGCCAGAGTATGCTTGCCAGAATTACTGCGAGGGTATAAGGTACAGTGAGGTTATGCATGCTGGCTCTGGTGCAGCTGCCAGAAGCTCTACGAGTAGTAGAGAGGAAATGGAACATGTTCTTAAAACATGTAGGTGCATCAGGATTAGGAAATGTGCTGAGGAGAAGTAGAAGTTTCCTACATTTAATCAGGTCAGTGATCGGAATCCACTGAAGTAGCTGGGAGAACAGATGAACAGAGGGTTGACAAAAGTCGGCATCCAAGGGTATGCTGGCAGCGCGTTTTTGAAGGCGAAGAAGCCGCAGCATGTGGAGGTGGGAGCAGTTGCCCCAAGCAGCAGAACAATAGATGAAATGGTTATGGATGCATGAATTATAGAAGCGCAATGCACATTTATAAGTGAGGAAAGGCTTAATGCGACGGAGAAGAGACAGTCTACTGCATGCTGATGATGGCGCAGATGTTGTCGACGTGGTGTTCCCATGACATGAAACTGTCGTAGTACAGGCGATTGTCAATAGCAGAACGCATTCCCATATATCCTCCAAATGAGGGTGCATTTTGTAGTTGCCCTTGTGAGAGCTCAGAATCTTCCAAAGATTGATCAACAAAGCTCTCTCTCTCTCTCTCTCCATGTATGATGGCGGTAAATGAATGTTCGCGGCGCGGCCTTCCAGGATTGCTGTGTCTAATTTAGTACATGATTGAAGCGTATCCTTGAAAAGAATAGGTGAGAATTGACAAAGCTGAATGTCACTATGTTTCCTGACAATATTTGTGTTGGCCTCTGAGGCAGGTTGGCGGCGCCTTTGCGGAGGATTGGTAGCGTTCAAAAGTACTGTTCGCACTTGTCAGTGGCCAGTGTTGACATATGTTTTTGCAAAATAAATAAAAATTCACCTAGTGCGAACAGGGCCTTAGGACGCTATCAATGTGCATGTGTCCAAAATACGAATAATACACGTCAATACGAAGATGGGGTGACTGAAAATATGCCATGGGAAAGGTGGAAAGTTATTGTTGAGACAGAAACTTCAAAAGTCGAAGAACAACAAAAATTGCGTGAATGAAAAACGACGTAAAAACCGGAGGAACCATCTTACCGGTTATACATTCAAATACGTCTGCTACCGAAAGTGTTTTTTTTTAATCGTGTACTCTCTTTTCAATCAATGAATGTTATCAAGTAGTACATTAAAGTCCGGAATCCTTTGACTATGGACTCTAGTCTCTTCGTAAGAAATATAATTAGCTTATATGCACTTTCCTAAAAAAAAGCAAAAATACTTGAGGGTGAAGTCAGGTGCAACAAAATGCAAGTTGAATCGTAGCCTCCTCCGCAGGCATCTCTTATTGTCGAAGAAGTCAGATTTAAACAATCGTGAATTGGGTTACCTGTGACTCCGGGAGATAAGAGAGTCTCCCTCTCTTTTCTTCACCTGCCACAGGGAGCCCATAATCTGATATCTTCAAAACTTAGAAATGCCTTCGGAGGAGGCTAGTTGAATCGGTATATTGTGAAAATTAAAATAATTTGAGGGGGAACAAGCTTATAAAAGTTTTTGTATGAGGTGAATAAAACAATGCTTTCTCGTATCACATTAGATATTCATAGCACATTGACCAATGCATATCAAACAACGAGTGTCGATTTAGAGGTCTGGGACCTAGAAACCACCATTTTGAATTTCCTTGCAGCTCTTCCAAATATGGAATATGGAATTTTCCTAATATGGAAGAGGCCGCGGGAAGTTCAAAACGACACTTTTGCTTGCTATTTTATTGATATGACAGGAGCCCATTACCAGGAGCGTCCATCTTCCCCACTGTGTCTGTACCCCAGCACAGAGGTAGATGAGGCTATTTTTAGCATTGCGTTTCGCGCGAAAAAGAACAAAGGTAGGCTATTCTTAGCCAATCAGATAGCTAACGTCACTTCTCGTTATCCTACGCAGGCATCTCTAATTGTCGAAGAAATCAGATAAAAAAATCTTGAATTGGGTTACCAATTCAGGGAGAGAAGAGGAGAGAAGAGGAGGACTGGGGAGGGGAGGAGAGAGAAAAAAGAAGAAAGAATATCTTCCTTTCTCTCTCTCTTCTCTCTCGGCTCCAATCTCCCTCTCTTTTCTTCACCTGCCACAGGGAGCCCATATTCTGATTTCCCTGACAGTTGAATGGCCATTCAGAAGACGTGTAAGAATGAGCATTAATAAAAACCAATCAGAGGAGGGTACATATAATCGTGCTACTCTGCTGGGGGTCCAAAACAAGCTTCCGTTCGTTAATTCGCAGACGGACTTAACCGGGGTTCAGTTCGAATGCGACGCAGGCTATGCGGTGGAGGCCAGGATAGAACAACACACTTAATTATGCAAGTGGGCGGGCTTTGAAGCTGAAGGAACTTGAGGGGTAAAACAATAGCTAATTTCCATATTTATCGTACTTAGAAATCACTTCTAAATGGAAATTACTTGAAACTGTATTTAGAAATAAATATGGAAATCACCTATTGTTTTACCCCTCATTTCTCCCGGTTTCAATATCTCTCAACCGCAAAATTGCCGCATCGCATAATAGCTATTTGTTGTATGTTAACCTCGTTTGATTGTATCTCCAACTGATCTGACAGTAATATTCTCCGAGAAGTAGCTAGAAAAGATATTCGATATTAGTAAACATCCACCCCCATTTACAAATTAAAAATAACGTACAACCTCACAGAACAAAAACGAGTGAATAGACCTAGTCAGTTTGATGTCCCATTTCAGACGACCTGACTTTTCCCTTGAGTATAGTTTTTGTTTTTTTGTTTTTCGTCTGCCAATTTCTATAATTGGAAAACAAAGCACTGAATCCTCTGGAGAACTATCACGTGGTCTGAAATGGGGAAACAAACAGGCAAGCTGACTAGGTCTATTAATTATGTCACGTTCATGGTTTTTTTATCCCACATGGAAGAAGCGAGAAATGAAGAGAACAACTTTCTTGAGCCATAAAATAGGGAGGGTAATTTATATATACTTATTCCCAATTGCACCATAAATTTCATCAATATTGGGTGAGTTATTACATTTGCAGTGTTAGGGCGTTCGACAACAACACACAGTGCATATCCTTTATATTTGTACCTCGAGGTACTTATTATATGCTCACGACTCTTCATACTGGTTGAGCATTTGAGTTAAATGCTAACAGCCTGGATTCGATAAAGTTTCTAATGAACATTGTGGAGCATCGGTCACGAAATAATTTTTGATTATTTTAAATATCAGGCATAGTTGTACGGTGGACTTCCGTGGAGTGGAAATTTAACCAATGTCTGAAACCAAAGTAATTCTAGAAATAAACTCATTAGAGCCTTATGCTAGATATTGATATCATATTCGCAGTTGAAATTGCATCTGAAAGAGCTTTAAGCTGATTTATATGATTTAATCTATTTCATAGACGTTGCAGATTGGAATCAACACCACAGAATTAGATCGCTAATCAGTGCCGGGAACATTTTGTATGGCATGTTTTGGTGGGAACTTCACCGAGTTGTTCAAGACCACACTTTAAATAATGGGGCCAAAGCAAAATCTCCCCCAAGTTGGACAACTCATTAGGGTTCGATCAATTTGTTATTATAACACTGAAAATCTAATTAGGTAGATATCTTGGGCTAGCTTAGTTTTCGATTGTCAGTTTGTTTAACAAAACGGAATGTCGTATACCAAAACATGTCTGGAGAAAGCGCATCCTATTCCCTGGGTATTCTGGCTGGTATTTTGTCTGAGTGGATTAATGGGATCCCTGTGGTCTGTACTGGCTTGTAACGTCACCGCCCAACCGGTCAACCAGAAGGCCTAGCAGAATTCGCCCAGCTGGGCCCAAAAAATCGCAAAAATGGGCCCAAAATGGCGACTATATACTCTTGGTGACAAGGGGGAAGATAGTTCAAAGACTTGCATACATCAGGTGATAGAAAAATCACATTGAGTTTTCTTATTCTAAAATGTTTGACGTTTGTGTAATTTCAAGTATCGTCGTGTACCGTTTAACCAACTGCGTCATAAAATTCCCTTTGTTGCCCAACGTTCGCTATGAATAATCGGAGACTCTTTATACGGTACACGACGATACTACCGTAAAACCTGACAAAATTTAAATTATCGAATATCGTGTATTTTCAGTTAATTATAAACTCACTCGTGAAGTTTACTTTATTCACCTTTATTCAACAGAACAGGAACACCCAACGAACGTTCTGCAAAATAGCTGTTCTTCTGGGCCACTCGGTTGGCAAATTCATGATGCAGCCTGATATTTCTCAGCTGACAAATTCTGCAGCCTGATATTTCTCAGCTGACAAATTCTGCAGGGTATCAAATTTGTCTGACACGGCTATAATGGAATTAAATTTGAAATATTTCAAGCTCAGTTTCTTGCTGGCCCAGTGCCGATATTTCAATTTCCCTCTACATATAGTTTGTGATTTCTTCATGATCTTGACTGATTTTCTATCACTGCATTCACTTAAATGTTCCATCTGCGAAATTTAGAAATTCTTCACGAACTTTAGGCTGACTGGCACTGCAGAATAGCTGTTCGATCGTATGTCAGCTGATTTTTTATTATTTTCTAATATGTTTAAATACGCCTAATCTGTTATAAAAACGTCAGAATACTCGCTTTACGGACGTTTTACCGTTGGGTGTTCCTGCTATAGAACATGCATAACGTCCTTACGCTTCTGCTTACGTCGCAAGGGACACTCAACAGGGACACTCACCAGGCGCGGATCCAGAAAAAAAATTGACCGGTTTCCGACTTCCCAACTCAAACTCCAAAATTGATCTATAATTGATTGTACAGTGAACCGGAAAGTTAATATTGTAAAAGGTTTCAAATTATTCGCATTGAATAAATGCCCAGAAATGTTGTTAAAACATAATTTTGCTCAGTTATTCCAATTAACAAATTACGCGGGGGTCATTTCGGAGCCAGTCTGGCACATTTTGGGGATTCATTCGGGTCCTGTATAGGCCCCCGTGATAAACTACCGGCCCTACCTCCGGATATAGTTGATTGGATTAGGCAAAATACCCCCCCCCCTCCCTTTTTCCTTCCCCTCGCCTACACACACATCGATACAGCTGTTTCAAATATGTTGTCGGTCAATTCTTATATCTTATATCTCCTTGAGACTGAAACTATTCTCTGATTTAGTCAAAATAGTTTGGTAAAATCACTGATACAGACTATGATTATATCATGGATGTTTATCAAATGTCTCCTGTACCAGCATGATTGTGTATGATAAATGATTCCTATAGGCGTCACGTTCATTGACATTTTGGAGATAAAAACCTCAATAACTCATATAGTCGCAACACCCAAATCAAGAAATAATTTACCATTCACTTGATGTAGAATTGAAACTGATCGATATTTGTGATAACAAAATAAACGTTAGGTGCACTTAAGTCAAATTAACCGACAACCTTTTTAGACACATGCGTAGTCTTACCCGGCCAACAGTCCCACTTGCCGACACGACTGGTGCTCCACCGTAAAGATGGCATAAGCTAGGAATTAAATCGAGGGTAATTTTCAAGAGGGCTTAGCTACAAATGTAAGTACACCTCTGAACTGCAGAATTATTGTTTGGTAGCATTTTCTACATTCTGTCAGTTGCCCACCGTTTTTCAAAGAAAATGGTGAAACTTTAATATATGACCCTGGTTACATGAAGTGGATTGAGTAGTCGATCCGATCGAAAACTCGACAAGCAGACTGAGATTTTCGAATCAACCCTGTAGATTTTCTTTATATTATTTCAAGGGGTCTTTCAATGAAGCGGTTTGAAATTTCGGCAATCCGATCGACTTCAAATCTCAAGTCAATACCAAAGTCGAGCCGCCGCTTGACTTGAGTTTTGTGGTCAGGTCGAGGTCAAGCGGTTGAGTTTTCGATCGGATCGACCACTCAACCGCTCCATAGGTGTCGACCGAGGCTGGGAAACTTGAATGTTCAAGGCCGAAGGCTGAATCATATCGTCAAGAATGGACAGCCAAGAAATACTGAGAACGTTCTATACCTGTGAACTCTAACCGTTTACCTGGGAACTTATTTTCGAAATGGTTAGGGTAAGTTTTATGGTTCGGATTTTATGGAGTTGTATAGGATTGCCACCATCAGTAATGCATGTGATGTTTCGTCCTTAGTTCTAGACTGTATGAATATTCAAGACATGTAACAAGGTCTGGTGTTCGTAGCAAGGGTAAGTGCTACCCCGGAGTTAAGTCGCTAACCCAGGATAAACTGTACAGATTACAATTACTGATTTAGCGCTATCCTAGGGATAAAGTTACCCTTGCTTCGATCAACCTGGTCCAGTGTCTCAGTTAAATCGCTAACCCAGGATTAAATTGTACAGATACAATTACAGATTTAGCGCTATCCTAGGGATAAAGTTACCCTTGCTTCGAACAACCTGGTCCAGTGTCTCAGTTACATCGCTAACCCGAGGATAAACTGTACAGATTACAATTACTGATTTAGCGCTATCCTAGGGATAAAGTTACCCTTGCTTCGATCAACCTGGTCCAGTGTCTCAGTTAAATCGCTAACCCAGGATTAAATTGTACAGATTACAATTACAGATTTAGCGCTATCCTAGAGATAAAGTTACCCTTGCTTCGATCAACCTGGTCCAGTGTCTCAGTTAAATCGCTAACCCAGGATTAAATTGTACAGATTACAATTACAGATTTAGCGCTATCCTAGGGATAAAGTTACCCTTGCTTCGATCAACCTGGTCCAGTGTCTCAGTTAAATCGCTAACCCAGGATTAAATTGTACAGATTACAATTACAGATTTAGCGCTATCCTAGGGATAAAGTTACCCTTGCTTCGAACAACCTGGTCCAGTGTCTCAGATAAATCGCTAACCCGAGGGTAAACTGTACAGATTACAATTACTGATTTAGCGCTATCCTAGGGATAAAGTTACACTTGCTTCGATCAACCGGGCAACATGACACTGCCGATTCCTCGTTTGCATATGACGTCATCGCCGCCATGTTGGAAGTTTACAAAAGATACCTCGTTAGCATTTTAGTAGAAACCAACTAGCGTTCTATCACCAATACTGCAATCTGATTGGCTAAGCTAATAAAGTTTTCAAAAGCAAAACAATTTCTGCGAAGTCGTTAAAATGTTTAAAAAAAAAATGCTTCAGTTTAAGATTGCCACTACTAGTTGGTTTCTACTAAAAGGCAATTAGACTACTACCCTGGTTGCCAGAGGTTCAATTTTTTTCTCTAGTTTAGTTAGGTTAAGGCGCGAAGCGCCGTCATCGAGGAGCGAAGCGACGAGAGGGAGAGAGAAGAGAACCTCTGGTCAAATCCGTTGAGAATCTCACTTCCATGCAGAAGCTAGGTTCAGATTTTGAACCTCGTCTCCGATTGGCTTATCTACTCATTACCAAGCGCGACCGTGAGTGCTTGATACAACAGCAATTGTCATTGGCCTACCACTTCAAACCGGTTTTACGACAACTGTATGTGGTTTTACTTCCAACCGCGACTGGCGAAGGAGATGCACGAAGTGAAAATCAAGAGGTTTTGAGTATTTTTGGGGACGCTGTGAAGTTTACGTTGGCTTCAAAGTTTCCGGAGATTACTAAATTGAAGACAAAACAAGAAGAGGCACTGTACGAGTTTATAAAACGTAAAGACGTCTTCGCTGTGCTTCCGACAGGTTGCCGGCAAGTCGCCGATATTTCAAGTCGTCCCCGTGAAGAAACGGTCTACAGCACGACAGCAAATTCTAGCACGAGGCACTTTTTTCACTGTCCAGAGTAGCCATATAAAGAACCACACTACAGTTGTCATTTTATGCTTCACAGCGCCACGTGCAAATTGTTCGTGTGTGAAATCAAAACATTTATTTAGTCGTCACAGTTTGACGGGTTGTAGGCCGCAAAACCGGTTTGACTCGCCTCGATTTCAAACTAAACGCATGGAAGTGAGATTCTCAACGGATTTGACCAGAGGTTCTCTTCTCTGACCCTCTCGTCGCTTCGCTCCTCGATGACGGCGCTTCGCGCCTTAACCTAACCTAGACAAAACCTAGAACCTCTGGCACCAGGGTATTAGACTACTCGCTCTCAGTTTCTATGAGGGTCTGAATGGGGGGGTCTACATGTCAGTTGTCAGTTAAATTTTTGGCCATTTGTCAGTTGTCAGTTAGCCCTAGTTAAAAGCTAGAGAAAATTTACGATGTTTGACCCACAAAAACCCAATTTGTCAGTTGTCAGTTATTTTTCGGTTGTCAGTTGCCAGTAAAAAAATCGTCATTTGTCAGTTGTCAGTTATTTTTAAGGCCGTTTGTCATTAGTCAGTTAACCCCATTCAGACCCTCTTCTATGGCTACGCTCCTCGTCAACTATCAGCCGATAGAAATTTCGAGCTCATAGTCTAATTGTTAAATAGTTCCACCAATATGGCCGCCATATATTTGTCATTGGAATCTCAAGGGTCTTATTTTGATTGAAATCAGCAATAAAAGCCCCAGTAATTATTTAATATTTGGTGTTGAGGCACATTAATGTTTTCTTGTGTCAAAAAGAACAATTAATGTTGTTTCTCAGCGTCCCGACTATGCACTTTTGAGTCATAATTAGTTAAGACAAAAGAGCCGAACATTCCACTATGTTCCGCAGCTTTGTTTTCTGGATTCAATAAAAAAAATATTTGCATGAGAAAGACGGTGAAAAATGAACTTCGTGAAGAGAAAAACTCAAAGCAAAATATCCCGCACGAAAACAACGGCGCTCTGCTACAGATTTTGCAAAACGAATAACTTGGTACTTAGATAATCCAGGCACTTCCTGGAAACTGATAGTCAAAAGTTGTGTTCTTTGTTAAGGGTGAAAAGGAACAAAGTAAGGCAAGCGAATCACGACATCTGCAGGCACAACATGCAAAATTCCTTTATCAATTAGCCCCAGTCCAACTGCTTATTAAGTGCAAAACATTGAGTCGAAATTGATTGTATAGTCCATATGCCATAAACAAACCGTGTTATTGTTGGAGTTGAGATTAGGTCGATTAGCAAACCGACAAAGGGAATGAGTCATTTTGGATCAGTGTTCCTTCGTCTTGCTCTTCATCAATGAAGGATTAAGCTGTTAGACAGCGTGGATAACAAGGTAAGACTGAAATATCTTGACTGAAGTTTCATGTGTTAACTGGGATTCTTATCCATGCGATTTTTACGTATAGGGCGTGGGATACGAACCCGAGTGGTTCAGACCAAGCCCAAGTTCTCGTGCAGTTTCAACTGAAGCTCAAATGTTATTATCATAACGTCTGATTACACTGAAGATTTCTAACCTGCTTCACCATCAACACAAACCACGATAATTAGAAATATCTTGACAAGCTAGAGATCTCTCATACGGGAGATCGACAAAAGCATGGAATCCTTGACATTTTGCACTTGCCAATTCACGGATACTGACAAAGGCTATGGTTACACGATTCTGGACGAATCCGGTACGAAATTCGTACGTTTAGGCCTCAGTTATGTGTATACGGATCTATTCTATCCGTACGGTTTTGAGAGCTTCAAAAAAGCTGGTCCAATTTTCTGCCTGTTCCGGTCTCGAATTAACCCGACATAGTCGGTACACCCTGCTTATTTTTTTTCGGATTGGGTTACCTGTGGTCCTCGCATCATTTTGACCGCGCGCCACAGGTATCCCAATCTGAAAAAAACGACCGGAAAAATATACAAAAGAGCCGCCAAGCAGGCTAGTGTAAACCCAACTGTTCCGGAATTCATTTGTACCGATTAAACTGATTTTCCTGTGATCGTAGCCGTTTACCACTTGGGCTTGAAGCCCAATCGGGACCGCGGACCGCCGAACTAGCAAAGCTTCAGAAGTGGCGGGAAAAGTGGCGGGGTATGCTACTGACTCTAGCCAAGCCCAATTATTAGAAGTCTCCGAATGCCTACGATTTACTGAACATCCTAATTCGAATAAATGTGAAGTTCTGACCATTTGCAGTTAGAAATCGATTTTTTTTACCAAGGCCATCGCTTATTTCTTCTCGAGAACTTTTCAAATCGTTAACGACGACAATATAATATTGAGCTAATAGGATCCTCAGATCTAATCACGGTAGTCTCAAAGCTTAAGCCGACAGTAAATGTGTCAATTATTTAATGAAACCATGAACATCAAACTAAAATGTTTGTACAAGGTTGCTTTTTTCTTCTTTTTTCTTCAAGAGAAGTAAATGCTACCTGTTGATTCAGTTAAAAAGAAATATTTGTTTCCTTCATTAGTAGTTTTTGTTGCCGTAGCTCAAAACGCCACAGCTTAATTTTATCTTATGTCATTCAAATAACGCGTTTCTTGTTTTCCACACTTCCGCGCGTTGACCTAAATCACCTCGCTTCCGTGCTTATCCACAGGGTGACCATGGCGATTGTATCAACCGCGACTAGTGGGACATTGCTTGCCTATGGATAAAATAACATTTCCAATTCTGATAGAAGTCTAACAACAGTTGTACTGCCTGATTGGAAGAACAATTAACAACTGACCTTGGGAAATTGGCTCTGGTGCCAAAACAAAACAAATAAAAGAAAGCAAACAAGCAAAACAAAACTGATGGACATACCAAAATAATAATAATAACACGAGAAGATTTTTTGCGAAAGCCGCATATAAATGTTTCGCTAACCTCATTTGCTTTTCTCGTGCGCGGCGGCGGTTATTATTCCCTTATTAACAAAACCAGTGTTTAGCTTCCAAACCGACGCAGACCTACACTAGTTCTATAGACCAGCTAAAGCCCTATTCATACTATCGAATAATGTTGGTTGCCGCTCTACTGACTTTGCTGGATAAAAATGCTGGGTTGGCAGACAAATGCTGTCAAACATTTACAAGATCGGACAAAAGCAAACTTGATCCAACACTTGATCAAGCAATAAATGTTGGTCCAACATGGAATGACAAACTATCGAACAATGTTGGTTGAAAAAAGCTAACAAAGACATAGTATAACAGAAAAGATCACTGAGTTTCATAACCATTCCACTCAAACTATGGTGCAATCTAACATTCGAATCTAGCATCAGGACAAAAAAATATGTGCTGAATGTTTTGCGCAATTTATAAGTTCATTTAAGCTCCCAACATGAATTTAAAGAGAACGTGAATAATGATAATCATTATTTATTTATTTGCGCAAATATCAATATCAAATTTTCAAATGCGCATTACAACGGTGAAATTAAGATATAAGATCTAGAATAACCCTAAGCTCAAATGTAATTTGCAAATAGTGCTACCGCCTCACTGGTTAGCTCAGTTGGTAGAGCTCGGGGGTTCGAATTCCGGCCGCGTCCTTCGGCAGGGACGTATAAGTTGTTGGCCTTGTCTCCTTCCTCTTCTAATCTATACAAGGGGGACGTGAAAGAACCTGTTGTGTTATTTCGAGAAAGAGTAGGGGATTGTCTCCCGACACAACAGCCTGGTATTCTGAGATACTAACAATCACTCATGATTGTAAACTGCACGGCAGCACATTGCGCCACAATAGCAATCTGTATCACAATAATAACCTTGTGAAACGCATTTGAATATATTCATATAGAATTTGCGCTATATAAATGAATACCTTTACCTTTATATCTATCTATCTATCTATATCTATATATCCCGGGGGGGGGGGGGAAACTCCCCTATAAAAAAGTCGGCGATGCTTGTTCTATCTTTTATGGGTCAAAATCGTCGGCTACTCTTAAGGGTAAAGGGCTAAAGCGGATGTTTTTCTACGAGTAGTGCTATCACTTAGGGTCTCTCGCCAAGGGTGGCCTTAATCTTGTTCTAATCATTGCACTTGTTACACCGGATATCAAATTAAATTGTTTATCACGTGTAATTGTCCATATGCTATCTCCTAGGGGTAAGAGTCATGATGGACCACCGACGCCCAAATTGCTATCATTCATTTTTCCCGACTAGCATATGGACAATTAAACTGCTCTAAGAACTCTTATCTATTCATTTTAATTTACTCACTGTCAGTACAAATTTCTTCGTGATCGTTCTAAGTTGTTCTTGGGAGTTTCATCTGGTTTTCTTGTCTCTTCGTTGCAGTCGAGAAAATCTTTAGAGAATATTAGATCGTATTTGGCTTTTTGTTCTCGGAATATTCATTGTCATGCAGTTCATTTAAGCTGTTTACATCTTCCTCGTGATTTTCACAAACCTGCCGCCATCTTTGTAGTTCAAAATGTGGCAAACGTGACGTCATCGATATTTTCACTAGTGAGGATATGGAAAATACGCTACTCAATACCCGGATGTAGTTTCGTATAATAATGTAATTTATTTATATAGCGCAATCTCCATAAATGGTCGAGTGCGCTTTACATCAAGTAGCAATCTACAACTATATAATTAATGGCAAACTATATACAACGCAACACAATGTTAAAATAAATAAAAATAATAATTACTTATCTAGAATTATAAAAAGTTATACATAAAACGGAATCAGCAATAAGCTAGTTTAAAAAGATGAGTCTTAAGTTTGCACTTAAAAATAGATATGGAAGAGCTACTCTTGATTTCATGTGGAAGCGTATTCCAAAGACTAGGCGCACACACCGAAAATGCCCTGAGGCCGTACGATTTCAGCCTGAAGGTGGGCTGCTGTAGCAGTAATTTATCCGCAGATCTAAGAGCGCGCCGAGGAACATAAGGAGTTATGAGCTCACTAAGATATGATGGCGCCATACCATTAATTATCTTGTACATGTATGTATACAGCAGGATCTTAAAAATAATGCGTTGCTCTACCGGGAGCCAGTGAAGTTGAATTAATATTGGCGTAGTATGTTCAGCTTTTCGTGTTAACGAGACAAGCCTAGCAGCAGAGTTTAGTACGTACTGCAACCTCTGAATTAAGTAGCTTGGTAGACCATACAGAATCGCATTACAGCTATCTATCCTTGAGGTGACGAAAGCATGAACAAGAATCTTCGTAGAGTCATAGCTAAGAAATCTAGTTTCGTATGAATTATATGAGTGGCTTATTTCTCAGTAAAACAGCTATGACCTTGGCAGATTGATTGTTAACTCGAGTATATAAATGAGGATCAGTTTTCTCTAAACATGGCTTGGTCTGCTGTAATCATATAATAACATCATTGAAGTTCAGGGTCAAACATATCGTCATTTGAAACACTTCCTGATAATTAAATTGGCTGGCATTCAAAAGAACTTCACAGCAAAGCCAAAACTATAATTATCCGAAAACAATCCTAAAGTTAGTCATATCTGGACCATAGCCAGAACTATCGCACAACGCTTTGTTGCTGTTATGTAAACATAAGATAAGATCTTCTCGATCTCGGAAAGAAGCCAGTTTGGTCAGTTTATCTTGTATCTGTATATTTATCATGTATCCGATTCGTACCGTTATTAGGAGAAATACTTATGTATTTCACTTCTGGATGTCGAGATCTGTACCCAACTAAAATACACATCGGGATGTTCTTTAATTGCATGCCTGAATTTGTTTGCAAATATAATCTCAAAGGAACGTTTGTATTGGATTTCAACACCGAACCATCGATACTAACACAGTCGGGATCATGGGTTCATGGACCGCCAAACTCAAATTTACGAAAATATAACTTGATAAGGGTTCCGGTATGGGAGCGTAACGAACTCCGTTTACTAGCAAGAAATACTGTAAACGTTTTGAATAAAAATGACTTACCTTGTCACTGTGATGTCTTGTGTCGTGTTTCTCTCCTTGTCATGTGGTTTTAAGCTGATTTCAGCCGGATTTTCTTTTCGGAAACTCCGAAAGTCATTTTTCGTAAACTTGAACTTGGGCTGCCTGTGGTTGTCCTGTTGGCCTTGAGTTTTGATGTTCGGCGGTATACCGAGTCCCGGTTTTGAACCTAATTCCGATTTCCGGGTTTATCGTAAAAGTATGTCGAATTCCGGGTTATATATATAGAATATTCAGAACTGAATTAAACAGGGAGAAAATAACTAGCGGCCGAGGGGCGCCTACAAGGGCAAAACAATATTGATTGGGTTTCATTTCGGTTTGGGTGGGTTAAAGGGAATATCGGCTGAAAAACAATATCTGCTCTTAATTGATTGCTATGGATGCCTAATTTTGTTTCTGTGTTTGTCTCCAGTACACTATATGTCATTTATGCACCGATTTTGTTGTCGACAAAACTCATTCGAATTTCCTACGCGCCGCCATCTTGGATTTTATGACGTCACAGTGATGTCCCTATTGTATGACATGCAGTTTACATGTTTTTCTAAGATTGCTAGTTTGTAATTATATTCGAGATTATCAGCTAGGGAGAATTATGTACAATTTGAATTTAAAACGCGAGATGGTTTCAAAACCCCCATTGATGATTTACTCGGGTGGTTGTTAAAAATGCGAAACTTTAAAATACAAGCTGAAACTGTTTCCCAACCTCCTGTTAAATCTACTGCCTCTTGCGTTTGGTATTAACTTTAGGGACCGTTCATTTTTTATCAGGAGGGGGGCGGTGGATTTGACCCCCCTTTAAGAGCCGTTTTTAAGGACGATCCCACACTCAAATCCCACCCCCCCCCCCCCCCCCCCCCACCCCAATAAAAATTTAACGGTCTCTTATGTTGATGAACTGGCTATACTGAGTACCAATAGCTCCGCGACTCTCGTCCGCTATCGGAAAAGTATACGTGTACAACCCGTCCATAAATTCATCAAAACGGTAGTCACAGCTTTATACTTGCTGCTGGGAAAACAACATTTCTCAGTGTAGCACACTTTTGAAAACATGACACCGGGATTACGAGTTCTGACCAACAGAAGTTCTCAACACACTTCGAACCACTAGTCCCGATTCTAGATCTAGTTCTGGTACCACTATTTCCTGTTTTTGATTTCACCGGGCGCGAGATATGAATAAGGTAAATATATTAGAGGAAATTGGACGAGACGTAAATAAACATTTCAGTTTTCAGTGGTAGTGCGTTTTTACAAAGAGAGGCGGAGTTAAGAAATCAACGTGAGTTTTGCAGGTAATTTAAAAAATCATCAAAACTCATCGGAGACAAAAACTAATAACATGCTGTAGAGAGCGTATTAAAATGAAATGACCAAATGGGCAAAGTTTTGAGCAGATATTTTAGATAGTGACAAAGTGCCTTGCCACCACCATACAAACATCTGTAACTTTTCAAACTTTGCCAGCTCGTAACGTTTCCATTAAATTTGGAAATTTGGCTTATTTTGGTGTGCTCTTTCAAGCCATCATATTAGTTTTTGCATTTGTCGAGTCATAGTTTTCAAATCTAGATGCAAAATCCTCTTAAAATGCTTACAGCTTTGCACAGACAGAGAGAATTTCTCTAAAGCTAAAGAGGTCTCGTTACTAACAAATTTTGGGTTCATTGTTTTTGAATCTCAGTCGTAACAATGAAGCCTTTCAGAACTTTTTCAAGACAAACAGGATATCTTTATTTGTAGATAAGCTAAGGCCGGAGATTTGGAACTCGACCGCGTTCTTCACTATTAAACAAATTTGCCGTCATCACTTCTGAGTTATCAAAACATCGCGAAATATCCTGCGACAGGAATCGCGATGAAATCTAAATTAATTACTCCTAGCAAGAGCCCATGCTCATAGTACAATCGTCATTGTTCGGTTTTGTCGTGCGAGAAGTCTGCTAAGAACTAATGCTACTTCAATGTTGTGACAGGCCTCAATTCAAACCAGAAAGCAACGCTGCCGGATCAATACACACCGGAGGACAATAACGGTCTATGAACTGAACGCCCAGCGAGCGAGCAAGGAAACTTTGCACTCAGTAAAATTCCCCAACCTACAGGTGCGTAGACCATATTAATTAATTATAGATTGAACAGTATACTGAATAAGACTATAGAATGCCCATCGGCTTTGTCTATTGTTTACGGGGTGATTCTCTTTATATATAAACCCTACTATCGGGTTTATTAATGAAGTCAGTATATATGCGTCAGTTTAGTTTTTAACCATAACATAAAGACATGGCTATGGTGGAAGTTATGGGTTCGTCCATATTCGCGTGCCCAGTTCGGTTGCATGTCCGTGTTTGGCTCCGTGCCCTAAAGCTTATGCATGATCACAGTAACGAACAACTGAAAGCGTGGCAAGTTCAATCTCTAACTCGCGTCCCCGCACTATCTTCTTCAGTTTTCTTATTTAAAGAATTCATGATAGCTGATACCATTATATACGTGATTATCTCTTGCCAAAAAAACACCAATTAAATCAACTACAACCAGGGATTGAGGCTGTTGAAGTCCTTTTCCGTACACTGCATCAGAATATAATCAATGTTGTCTCAGGTACATCTATAACTCTGTGTATCCGTATTTTTTAATCCAAATATAATCTTTATGCTATTTGAATACTATATCCGGGGAACAGATCCTCAGAGCTGAATTTACATTCTCAGATGAACCATTAGAATAAATTATCCAGCTTTCAAACCCTGATAACAAGCCACAGTAAGCCGGATATAAACTCACTGAAGATAAACGCAGTCAAAACATACTACTTATCCAGGGTCTCGAAGATCTTAAAGGTAGATAAATGTATACGTCTACCTCTGAGTCAGGATCTCAATCGGCCGATCTTCACAAACTAAAGCCAAACTTTGCCCGAGTGAGCTGACACCGGAAGCGGCTGTTTTCTCAGGTTCTTTGTTCCTATGGATAGGCAGGCTAGCAGTAGCTAATAAAACCTACGACTTATTCGTAAGAACAAAGCTTTGGATTATTTTATTGGAAATCAAAATTGCTGCAACACTTTGCGCAGACAGTACAGCCAACTTCCACGAACAGACACCTTTATGTATAGTGGACACCTCTCCCGGCTACAACGGACACCTTTACGTAGCGGACACCTCTCTACAACGTACACCTTATGTAGGGGACACCTCTCTATATAGTACACCTTTATGACGCGGACACCTTTATGTAGCGGACACTTCTCTACAACGGACGCCTAAAGTTGGTCCCTCCAAAACATTAGTACATCTCCTGTAATCAAAACCTCTATAAAGCGGGCACTTCTTTATAGCTGACAATTGTGGTAAAGTACGGCACTTCAGTTTCTGTTGCGTTTTTCTCAAAGGGATGACACTCATCAGGGAACTGGGACTTTGCACAAAGAAACTTAAAATACTGCTCTGGGACGGGCTCTAATAGAACTGGTCCATTATTCTGAGAATTTCATATAAAGGCATCGGCAAAGTGCGGTACGACAGAAACTAAGGCATTTCTGACCGACTCCATTTTTGCAATGTTTGGAACAACCGGCCCTCGCTCTGATCAATACCATTGTTAGCAGACTTCTTCCCGCACGACATGAACATGACATGTACATGAAATAGGAATAAGGTACATAATGACGTTCTATACCGATGTAAAAACGTCGGAAAGTACAGTTGAAATGTTTTTTTTTAAAGACTAAGTTAACATGGTGCGTTTTGACATCAGAAGTGATTTATTAACAACCTGTATCAGCTATCGGATAAGTTTTAATAAAAAGCATCCGGACAGCCGGGCCTGAATGGGCTGAGGATTGGCATCAGTTTCTACATCACTGCATATATACGTAACGTTTGTACATGATTTCGTATGAGTAGGCAAGTTACAACATCTAGATATTCAGTGATATCAGAAGTATTCCTATTTTACCAGTGTTGTTACATCGGATTGAAATGCCCTGTCGTGGGAAATTCCACTGCATGGATGCCGTTAATTAAGAACGTAAGACCATGTTCCTATACAGACGTAACCTGAGTTTCAGGCGCTCCTTTCCCTTAAAAAAAAGAGAGAAAACCGTTTTATCTCTTTTTCTTTTAAGGGAACTCAGGTTAATAGAGACGTGTAATGCAGTACCGATTATCGCATCATATCATACTCAATGCCACAAACTTCAATTCTCATAACCTAATATTTCAGCCAAATGTTTTTGATTAATTGATTAAGAAATCGCCATTATATATTTACCATTTGACAGCCGGGCTCGTCGAGCATATGTCTAAAAATTTGATTTGATCCATATGACTGCCAAGAGTGATTTATTGTCTTTCACATCATGCCGTACGCAAAACTAGGCAAACACAAAGCTTTTAATTTGTCTCGCAAAAGAATTCACAAACAACTAACCATATTGCACTAGTGCTATTTAAAGGGATACCCGAGTGAAAAACACATTGGAGCTCAAAAGAATCTTCAACATGTTCTTTGTTCAGAAAATGTATTAAAATTTGTTCAAAGGTTTTTAGTATTAAGAACGAGCACCTCAAAGTTGGCCCCACGAAGACATGGGCGCCGCCATCTTTGTTTGCATTTACGGAAGTGACGTCACTTCGTCCCACCAGCGTTCTCACTCTCTCACTTATTAGGTGTTTTTAGGATGATAAACGCCTTAACTGTACCTCACATACATTGTAGTTCTTATACTTATTCAGAAGTCACTCGAGTCTTTTAAGCCATGTTGTTTTGCTGTTATTAAATGGCAGTTACGAGACCTTGTTGTTCGTCTGATAATTTCTCGCCTTCCCAATGCTTTTCTTCCTCCTCCCAGTCTTCTGAACTTTTCTCATAATGTCGTCTTCATCATAATTCCGGTTTCTGTAAGAATTCCTCTGCAATCTCGATGAAAATATATCCACTTTAATTCCGAGCGTGTGAAAATCATACAAAGACAAGTAGCCGCGATACGCTGGTGGGACGAAGTGACGTCACTTCCGTAAATGCAAACAAAGATGGCGGCGCCCATGTCTTCGCGGGGCCAACTTTGAGGTGCTCGTTCTTAATACTAAAAACGTTTGATCAAATTTTAATACATTTTCTGAACAAAGAACATGTTGAAGATTCTTTTGAGCCCCAATGTGTTTTTCACTCGGGTATCCCTTTAAACATAATTTGATATTATTCAAGAGTGTCAATTTCCTGAGAGACAGTCTGCTCAACAGAAGTGTGTCAGTTTCAACACAAGTGTGTCAGAAAAGAAACAATTCCCACACCATATTCCGATAATGGACTTTACCGAAACACATCCGGTCTGGCGTAGGTTTCCGAGTTAACAATTTATCGACTTGTGGTGTCGAAATTTACACCAGTGTGCGACCTTTAAATTGCATAAGAAACAATGAGAAGGCACCAATAACATTCAATGAATTGGTCAGATATTTAGAACGCATTCCGGTGGTGGTTTAACCAGACTGCAGAGAGAAGCACATGTGCACATCAGCCGATCATTATTTCCCAGGGATTAGTTCCAGCAACGCATTAAATTTCATACTTGAAAAAGAGGCGAGTTTAAGATCTTTTTCAGCCATAAAACTGCGCACCTTTACTATCTTTCCTCGAAGCCGGCTAAACAAACGAATAATTGTTACGGTCAAAACAAAGAATAAGAATTCCTAGAATTATTTACCGTTTGGCTGATCAGTTGACTTCTGCACCTGACTCCAACGTACAACAAGGCATAATTTTCGTCCACGGTTTTTGCTGTTTTTCGGGTTTTTCAAAACATACTGAACATTATTATAGCTTTGTATGTTAACAATTCTTGCTCATACACTAGCAGGAAATCTGCATGCCGTCGGTCGCGGGTCGGTCGACGGTTGGCCGACACGTTGGTCGACTTCTTCCCTCCTTCTGTTTATGTGTCGGCCGATAGTGGATCGGTAGTATATCGGTAAGGTGTCGGTCATATGTCGGTGGGCAGTATCGGTGAGATGTTTAGTTATAATTGAACTATTCTGCATACTGTTTCCACTCAAATAAACAGTCACTCGTTTGGAGTTCTTTTATCCGGAACGTTTACTGTATTGAATATAATTCAGTTTAAGTAGGAACAGTTACTTTCTGATGCGGTAGAAAACTGATGTCCCTTTATATAATTAATTCCCTCTTGGTGACATGAAATCCCGTCAAACGCAACGTTTAAAATCTCTGGTAAACGACATTGTTGTAAGCGACTCCGATCAAATTTTGGGATTGTGATTGCAGTGATTTGGATTTTGTTCACGCAAGATCGATTGCGTTACAGAAACAGATGCACTTTATTATATAGCTCCTTGTACAGTACATAGTATGTATACATTGGATTGGAGCTAATAGGACAGACGCTGCGGTAACCCCCCCCCCCCCCCCCCCCCTCCTCGACCGCTTATCGGCATGGCGGCCGATATGTTGGCCGATACGTCAGCCGACATTGCGCACAGTACACATGATCCCAGGAAGCTTTACTCCCGGATAGCTAAGTTCTTACCGGCAGAGGAAGTAAATTATTTATAGTTAGCGTCATTCAGTTCCAACCACGTCTGCATTGATTTGACGACAGGCATTCCCGCCCTCAATAAGTCCGTCAAATTAAATATAATGGAAATGGTGAGATAACATGTGACGGCCACTACTTCACGAAGCTAAGCGAAGCCTTCTTTTCGGGAAACTATGAGAAATATGCATCTAGCCCACAACTATTTTCCGGCAAATGTGGGTTTATAGAGATAAGGCCTGTACGCTACGTAAATAACGATGCTCGTCCACAACAATTAGAAATAGCAGGAAAAAGGATTTTGGTCAATGACCGAATAACCATGAATTATGCGGCTTGTCGAGATCATGTAAAGCGTGACCTAGACTAACAATGGAGCACGAAGTATGATCACAGTTTACTAACGATAACTCAAGGTACTTTTGATTAACCATTCATATGTGATGTGACTTCGCATGGCGAAGGTTTGAGAATTCAGACCAAATTTCCTTGCTGGTCACTGAACTCGTTTGGCTTCGTCTGCTGTACATGATGGCCGCCGCCATCTCCTCCCACCCCCGGGGGTGGGGGCACTGTAGAACAAGAGACGGCTCACGGCTGCCCGGGGGGGGGGGACTCCCCATAAAAATAGACGGGGGTGCTCGACGTGAGAAATGAAATTCACCCCTAAAAGATAGCAATATGGGCGTGGCTCACAAAATTTTTACCCCTAAAAGATAGCACTCCAAAAGACAAATTTGTGCAAACTAAAGGAAATAAGAGACAAAGCTCTGCCCCATAACCCCGTCTTTAATATTCGGATGGATCAAACTCTATATCGAAGCCGTAAATACCGATTCAACTTGTGGGGTCTCATGCTCGAGGATCCAGCGCTATTTTTTCTCGGCCACAAACATTTTGGGTCTCGGAGACCCCTAAAAGATAGCAGACCTTTGGAAGACCCCTAAGAGATAGCACTGCTAACGATTTTAACCCGTAAAAGATAGGTCGAGCACCCCCGTCTATTTTTATGGGGAGTCACCCCCCCGGGCACGGCTGTCTCTTGTGAACAACCTTTAGTCTCAATGTGGGAGAATAGGGGGAGAAATAAAGGTTGTTATGCGTACATTTTATTTGCTTACAGAGCCCGCCATGATATGTGATACACGGCCTACATAGACTGTTTTTCAGTCTTAACATATTACGTGATGCGAGTGGAACACGACTATGGGTTTGACATTCCGATTAATCTGATCAAGTTGTGCGGAACTCGTCAGCGGGAGTAGTCAATTTAGACTGACATTCCACGTTCGAAAGATGAACTTGTTCGCTTACATTCCGACGTCCTGGTTTATTTAGCCTACGTCACATCCGAACTGAACCCCGGTTAATATATAGGGTTCAGTTACGTTCGGATGCGATGCAGGCTAGGTTTATTTTAAGATGACAATTCTAGTTGTTCAACATCACTGAGCAGAAGGACTCGAAGGTACACGGTGTGTGTGACCAACTCCCGAATGGTTACAAGTTTTATTCAGAAGCCGGGCTGTATCACGGTGAGAGACCTTAAATATATATTGCTATTTTCAGTGATTTTCATCCTCGCCCATGGCATTGAAGCATGAAGGCGGATCTCATCTGCTTTGCTTAATAGGGTAGCTAGGAGGGTGGTCAGAATTCTTTAAGAAATACTTTTTGAACGGGAATCCCGAATCGTCGAGTTGGACTTCGAGTTACTGAGATCGAGTTACGCATATTAGCTTTTTTCCTATTTTCCCAAATCAATAAAAGCATTTATCCGTTCAATTAATCGGAATATAAGGTGGCTCGCCTGGATTTTCCAGGGACGCACCATACCCACTTTGAACGGCATATATTCCACTGTCAGAGCTCGGTCGGGCTAGACACTTCACCCATTTACTAGAAATAGAATAAACTTTCCAAAAATGCAGGTTTGTTTGACATCGGTGTTAAAACCGATTTAATACCTGTGGCATAGGACTACTTCCCATGAAAATGTCATTCCATTTGCTTTATTCGATTTCGGTTTATGGACTGATCATAAGTAATGTTATAAATATGCTCATTTTACTCAAAATAGTAACGTATTTGCTAAGGAAGCTGTAATTCGAAAACTAGTCGATAAATATATGTTTTAATCTTTTCACATGAAATTCAACATGTACTACCCTGCCCCTGTAAATTTCAAGTGCATTGAATCATTTTAAGGGCGCGAAATAAAACAAAAACATAGAAAACTTTTACATTCAACCACGCAAGTTTCATTGCTGTATCATTTTGTTGATAGCTTATGTCTTTGTCGAAATTTCTCTTTTGTCTAGATTCTACATACCTGTGAGCTTTTGAACTAACAAGTTTACCATACACACTTGCTACGCTTCGCTATTGCCGGAACGCTCGTGCAAATTATGTTCTTAGTACAATGACATGCAATTAATCATAGTCACGCTGCCAGTTGTAACGCTGTTATAATTTAACTTATAATATTTATTTACAAAACGTTTTATAATATCACTAATACAAAATCTCGTTTTTAATTAATATTTAGAAAATTTGTTTTCGGGTATTCTTCTGTCTAAAGGTGTGGTATAGACGACACGGGCACTTTTTCACGATCTGGTTCAGTTCTAAAAATACACTATTCAACATTATCATCCCGCACTGCCTATAGATTCATGGTTTAACTAATTTGCATGTCATTGTACTAAGAACAGACTTTGGACGAGCGTTCCGGCAGTAGCGAAGCGTAGAAAGCGTGCATGGTAAACGTGTTAGTTCAAATGCACACAAGTATGTAGAATCTAGACAAAAGAGAAATTTCGGAAAGACACTAGGAGGTCGCGTGTCTTAAAATAACTGAGTAGAAGGTGCTGAAACAATCTCGTTCTCGAACTGCAGATGGTTAGACCTTCACGTCTTCTCGGATAAGGATGTAAAATCGTAGGTCCCACGTCGGCCTCAAGTTTATCAGTCTCACCAGACTGTCACGAGTTACCGACGTTAAACAAAGTTGTTTTACTTTACTTGTTACTTTATTTAATTGGGCAGCTTAACCCGAAGCAGAGATCAGGCGCCATCCAGTTCAATACTGTTTGGAGTCCCCGACTTCCACCGGACTTAAGGCACACATCGAATGCATTTTTAGGTCATGTTCATAATATACCGGATAGGTTTTGTGCCGACACGAAAACCATAGACCCTTTCAGCTTGCCTGTTTGTTGCCCCATTTCAGACCACGTGATAGTTCTCCAGAGGATTCAGTGCTTTGTTTTCCAATTATAGAAATTGGTACATTTCCTCTTGGGATACAGAAAAACAAAAAAAGCAATTACTCAATGTTAATGTCACGTGGTCTGAAATGGGGCAACAAACAGGCAAGCTGAAAGATTAACAGCCACGAATCAAACTGACTCTCGACATGCGTAACTGTCAATACATAGCCCCTTTAAAAACGGGATTGGACTTATTCTATTTTCTATTATATAACATCAGATCAGACGAAACTAAAAAATAATACAGATACCAAGACAATGCTAAAAAATACCAATACTGTCTATGTTTTCTTCAGAAAGAAATTAAAAAAAAAATTTAACATTGATATGTAATAGATATACAGAATGATTAGCCGTGCTTTACTGGGCTGGAGCGGAGAGTTTGTAAATCCCATAAAGCACGGACACGAATTCTGTATATGGCTTATCGAACGGCTAGCTGTATAGAGTCTTGTTTTTCAGTTATTTTGGCGATACGACCTATTTTGCCGGGGAAATCGAAGCCAGGACTAAATCTGAATCCGATATACAGATCACTTATTGCACATTAATTTCCTTTGTTTTCCCTTCATGAATTATTAATGAGTTTGATAAGGGTAATTATCACGTTGGGCATATATAGAGTATATTTATATAGAGTGTATATTATACATATATTATAGAGTGTATATTATACCAAATTAGAACGCAATTGGCGGTCGTTGCTGTGGCTTAAAATATAACACCTTGATGTAGTAGTCAACGGTCACTTAAAACAAAGGTAGCTACATGCTGTGTGGGGCTCACTTTACAAAGTTCAAGGTCAGGTAAAGATGACACGCGGTTTTTTTTTTCGGCGCGCTGTTAGAGCCGTTTCCGACAGACAAACTTTACTAGTCAGTGACGCGATATGCCAACGCCCAAGTTGGTTGACTCGAAATACCTCTAAACGTATCTTTAGGAAAATAACTTTGTGAAAATAGTAAAAATTAAACTCAAAATACCCAGGAACTGATTTTATTATTAAACCATCACACCAAATGAGGACTGAGGCTAAAAATCCAATTAATCGGTGCATGCTTCTTTGCCGGCGAATCTGTTGTGAAAAGAGTAATTCCCTCCTTAGTTCTCAGTCAGTTATCCGATTAAAAACTTCAAGTTTAGTCTGACAGGTCACGTTCGCTGCTAAAACCCTAACTTCACGCTATAGATGTTTGTTTCTCTTGCATGCCCTTTATAGCTATTTAATGGTTTTTCAAGGAATAGCAATCAACTCACTGCAAACGTGACTATATTTGGCCTTCAGTGACTCGACGTTGACAACTTACAAATCTTCTAAAGCGTTGGCGTGTCACCAAAGAAAATGAGCTTTATGACTTCAAAATTTAGAAATCCTATCTTGTATTATGAATTTGTAATTCCTCGGATAAGCTTTATTAGTTTGGCCGTGTGACAACATATTACATACAAGTTTAACGTGATTTTTAGTGCTTTTTGTGGTAGGCCAGAAAATCTAGAATAGAGTACTGACATGCTACGTGCAAAACCGTAAATTAACCTGTTTATAGTTTTTAAATCAAAACAAATCACCGTGTTTGACTGATTCAGATGCTTTAATCTGGAAGTAAATTTGTTTAGTCTTCAAATTAATCCCACGGAAAGTTTTCAATTAACTGGAGGTCCGGTTCAGTACAGCCTTACCGTCAGTAATGGTCTTATAACTGTTTCACTTTACTCTTTAGTGATTTTTCTATACATTGAGGAGTCTTAAGTCAGTTAAGTCCATATCTCGAAGCACAATGTCTAAATTCTTCCATGTTCCCCTGGCATATCTCGAACAGGAAGCCTTTTTCCTTCACTTAGTATCACTGTAATCAATCGAAATAATCCAGAATATTCGATTGTTTTACTTTGATAACCTTTATGGCTTGATTAAAAAGAAATCCTTGACCTTGTTTTTAGCATCGATGTTTTGTTTTTGACATACAATGAAGCGACGTGACTTCCAGCAAGAATTCATTCTCGGTTGAGCCTAAAATGTTTGCTATCACAGAAGAGTGTGACTTGGATTTAATTCTATTTCCGCAGGCTAGTTCCGACATAACATTTCTTCTAATAGTATGGAATAGATGACGACTTACACCAAACACGCAATCAAATAAGAATCGTCCTTATCTTCTTCGGCTCGCGCTTCCGATCCGCAAACTATCACCGATAGCCGCGGAAATTAAATCAAGCCAGGGAATTATTATATATATTAGCCCCTTGTAAAAGATTTCGTAATGAAATGATGAGTGCTGCAGATGTGGTTTTGGCAGTAGGAAAATCAAGACATTTGTGTATATGTGTATGTGTGATTCGGCAAGATATGATACCAAATCTTATTCAAATAAATTATTTTAACCGATGAAATGATTAGTACAAGTGCTCACCGAAAGATTAAGAAAATAGATAAACAGATTGGAACTGGAATGAAACCAAAACAAGGATGTTCGATCTACCACAATGCGACATCTGAAATGAATAGCCGATACTGATATATTTAATCGATTACATATATAATGCCGTTAACCTTGGCAAACGATCATTATTCAACTAGTCCTAACAATACAAACATTCACTCTTAGTTCAATTTGCGTCATTGAAAAATGGTGCACTGAATTGTGTTTTTGAGAAATAAAACAGAACTGCCTCCAACTGGAACGTGATGTGTTGCAAATTAATGCCATACTCTCAACACCTCTCCTTTGAAATCCTGACATGCGGTGCCTTGTACGCTTATGTCAAGTGGGACACGACTATGCCCTGCAGCTAGGACCGGCCAAACAACACAGTTCATCCTCCGTGGCGTTATTTATTGTCAATCACAGTGCAGTAAATGCCACTCGGGCACTTCAACGCCAAATTGAAAGCGAGGCTCAAAACAGCGAGAGGTCTAGATTGACGGATTGACGGCTCATAATCTTCTAACGTAGCTGGAGAAAGCGTTTTCCGGTGAAGTTGTCTATTTTTATTTACGAAACTCGTTGGAGTCCACAAACGAAGGACACAACATCGCGTTCCCTTGTTAGTTCTAACGAACGCGTTAATAGGAAAAAACACGATCGAATTACTGAAGTAACACCTCAGAAAACAACGTTGTCCTGTTACTTATCTTGGAAGTAAAGCAAATTGAGGTTTGTTGGGATCAGTCCAGTGACGTTTCTCTCGTAAGGTGAGCTGTTACTCCTTGATTAGTAAATAGATTTTCAGAGCACATGGCTTTGGAACGATCGCCAATTTTATCTTCTTGTAGGCATAAGCATGACTTTTAAGTAATTTCTGTTGTGATGTTGAGTTATTTATTATACTAACTACGCCACGAAGTTCCAAGCTGCATATAACTGACGAGGTATAAACATTACTGGACTTTCTGATACTAAACTACTTTTGGATTTTGGGATTTCAGCCGACCTAACAATCTGTAAAGTAATGTTATAGCATTATCAAAGAGCCGGGCAGTGTGGAGTATGGCTGTTGAACGCTAGTTTTGTTAGTTTTTGTGTGGTTGCATAGTTTGCGGTATAATCATTTATCGATACCGTGCCCTTAGCCCTGAGGCGGCAAATTCTAATGTGTACTTCAACGGAAATATGAAATACGTAATTGCTAAGCCAGCGCGGAACTTTGTCGCGCTTACATTTACGCAAGACCGACAGAAACTAAGAAATCCTGGCCGTGGTAGCGCATTGTTTTCGTCCTCTGAGAATGAAACACCGACAACAGTAAATTGTCACACTATTGTTACAAAGGGACCATTCGTCATAATTTGCCGTTTCACGTACTTTGGTACCTGGCAATATTCGTACTTACTAATATATGCAGGGCAAGATCTTTAGTAAATCCTTCAATGTTTGCTGAGTAAAGAGGTACTCATGGCGGTTGAAATCTCACGATACATAGTTTCGATATATAATTTCGTGGTTCATGCAGTGTGTTGGCGTTGCGTGGTATATCGAGCTGCCAGATCAGCTTATCACAGCATGTGTAGTACTGACGGGCACAATGCAGTGTCTTTACGCTGTTAATAGCACACACGTGTTCTGCTATGGATAGCCAAGGACACCATAGAGAGCGACAAGCTGTTGGTAAAACAGAACAAAGAAAAAATTCCGGAAATTTCATGAGATTAAACTGAGTTAAAAGCAACTTTAACATGTTATTTAATACCTGTTTGGTTTGAAGCCAAGGAAATCAAGCCAGTCCGCATCAATCAAACCACAACTATTTTCTTCTTCAGTTCCTGAAGGCACACAGGCCATAGGATTGTCTTCCCGGATTGTCTAATTGTATCCTACAGAGCTACTGCTGAGAGAACTACAATCTCACACAGCGATCTACTTTACATAAACCTTGAAGTTACGCTATCTCTTTGACGTTACGTCCCAGAGGTGTTCCGTGCCGGAATTTGTTTTCATTCAATGATGAAAGCTATCCAAAGTGGATCCGTTGGAATTTTTAAATTCTATTGAACAATGTTTATGTTTTGGTTAATCATTACTAATACGGAAACGAGTGACTCTTTGCGGTTTGCTACATGGAACAAAAGCAATCGTTACCATGATTACATGAAGTTCTGGTTCTATGCTTGGCTACTGATTCGGACATATATTTCTATCTCTTTATTATTTTCGTTCTCTTTGCAAGAATACGTTCATATCTCAAGGCTCCGACATGTTGTGTCATGGTTTTCAAATGGCTCTAATTAAATTATTCCCGGCGTGTCTAATCGAACTACAATCGAACCCTAATCGTTCGATGGAGTTCGATTAAATCGAACGTAATCGAACTCACCCAAAAATCGGGTAATCGAACTTAATCGAACTCAGTTCATTTCCATCGAACCTAATCGAACTCTGAAATTGGAAATCCAGTCAAACCAGTTTACATTTCCGGGGTACAGGATTTGCATCAATCTCAATTCAAAGCAGTCAAGAGTTGAGCGCGCGGTTGTTATCCATTGCGGATCCTCGTTTGCCCGTTGAGGTGCATTGTGGCATGGCTAGTGCAATTTCGTTTACATGTGCCGTGAAAGACTATCATGAATGTAAGTTCAGCGCCTCTGTTGGTGACGTATTCGTGGCGGTAAAGAAGGAAGGCGAAAGAGGCCCGGCGTTCAAAGTTATCGGAAGTCGGGGGCAGCTAGGTCACCTACAAAAAGAGCTGGTGCCTCTGTTCTGAGAATTGGATGAAGCAAATATAAGTTGGTAAGCCGGCAATTCTTCTAAAACTGATTATTTCTTTTGTACTAATTCAAAGTCTATTATGTTGGATCCATTATGTTTATCAAAGCCCGCCATTTCGTTTTGTTTGTTCAACAGTGTTGTAATCGGAGAACCTTACGCCGATCCGCGTGGAAGATACAGGCAGGGCGGTGGAGTGAATATACCCATTAGATGCCATCATGATGTCAATATCCAGCCTATTGTCTGCCGTATGGTTTGTTGCTCTTGAGGAACTTGACAGATTTGTCGCAACAGCATTTGCATTACTTTCTGCCATTCTTCAGATGATGTACGCCGTGGCTTGTGTTGCAGTCGTACATAATTGGTTATTTTTTTCTACATACCCGTTAACAACTCAGGGGCAAGGAGGCATACCTATGGACTTGTTGTAAGAGTATTGCATAGCCTCACTACAGCCGACCCCCTTTAAAACCCAGACTTGTTTCAATGTATAGACAATGTATAGAGTCTGGATGGACCCAAGGCTGTCTCTAGAGACATACATTAATAAAACGTGTAAATCATCATTTTATTATTTACATAACATTAGAAAGATTCGAAAATTTTTAACCATTGAGTCTTGCACTATCCTTGTCCATGCATTTATTTCATGTCGCCTTGACTACTGTAACAGTTTATGTTATGGTCTTCCTGCTTACCAAATAGCAAAACTTCAAAGAGTTCAAAATGCTGCCGCTAGAATCATATGTAAGGTTTCCCGTTTTGCACATATTACTCCGGTTCTCATTAGCTTACACTGGCTTCCAGTCAAAACTAGAATAATCTTTAAGATACTTACTATCACTTTCAAAGCTATCCATGGTATGTGCCCTTCGTATATTTCTCAATTAATTAAAGTCAGAGGGCGCTCTTTTTATAACACTAGATCTAATAATGAGCTACGGCTGATCGTACCATCCTTTACATCACTGTCTACTATTGGCGATAGGTCATTTACATCAGCCGCACCTTTTCTATGGAATAAATTACCTGCTAGTATTAGGCAAATCAAATCCTATGACTATTTCAAGAAGCAGCTCAAGACTTACTTATTCAGAGAAGTCTTTAGCCTTTAGCTAC
The DNA here is from genome assembly GCA_030867875.1 of Actinernus sp. WN-2022. Classification (NCBI taxonomy): domain Eukaryota; kingdom Metazoa; phylum Cnidaria; class Anthozoa; order Actiniaria; family Actinernidae; genus Actinernus; species Actinernus sp. WN-2022. The sequence continues at coordinate 5,299,137 of JAOWCC010001589.1, read as the reverse complement.
TATTTACAACTAGTTTTATTATGGTTATTATCGACTAAATTTTATCATTACTCATAGTAATAGCATTTTATTGGACTGTTATTCTTAATGAATTGGTTAGTTAATTATTAGTTTGTTAGTTTATTTTAAAAGTAGAGACTTTGTAAAAGCGCATCTGAACATTTTCCATATGCTAATTTGCGCTATATAAGTGCATTATTATTATTGCTGATTCTTTCTGATAAACGTTTAAACTGTTGAGAGTGTATATTATTGTCCATATAAAAATTCAAATGAACTCACCCAAAAGGTAGGTGTTCGATTACGTTCGATTACAAGATTAATCGAACTCTATCGAACGATAAGGGTTCGATTGAGTTCGATTGCATTTTGGTTCGATTGAGTTCGATTAGACACGCCAGGATTATTATACCCCAGCTGAAAATTGTCCTTGGCTGACCCCGTATAAAGAGGGTTTCACGTGACGTCATAGCGGCCATGTTGGTGTACCTTTAACAATAGATTCTTCGTTAGCTTCTTTTGTTCTGTACACCAACATGGCCGCCATGCCCTTTGTCATTTGAATCTCTGGGGATTGAGTGAAAACCCTCTATATACCCTTTGCACGTGACGTCAGAGCCACCATGTTGGTGCCCTTAAACAATAGATTCTTCATTGGCTTCTTTTGTTAGGTACACCAACATGGCTGGCTGCCATGCCCTTTGTCATTTGAATCTCTGGGGATTGAGTGAAAACCCTCTATATAGAATTGGGACTGGTTCCGAACCCTGTGGTTTTAGACCAAAGGAAGCCCGGTTGAAGGTTTCTTTACGAGTGCAGTCGATCCGTGATAGCAGCTAGACTCTCCGAGTAATACAGTACCGCTCGAAACCTGTATTCTGATTGCATCATTATACTGTAGCTCTATTGTTTCCGTACTGCACGTTCTAAAGGTTAGGGTGGTTTGTATTGTTGGGTAAGCCAATGCTGTGGCTCGTTTCGAGCGGTACAGGCCGTCGGGTCCAGCTAGAGGCTCCCAGCCATCGTGCATATACATTTTTACGAAATATATAAATGTTTGGTACTATTTATTCTTCGGTATCTCTGGACAAACTTAAATGAATGTAGCCTTCAAAATCATTGATTTAGAAGGCAGTCCTCGCATCACTGAGGCCAGAGACGGGCTCCGTAACCCATTTCTATAATCCGGATCCAGTATCGAATAACTATGTTTTTTTGTAATGATTAGTCATGTTGTAGTTTAGAAAAACAATGAGCTCCATTTTCTCTAACTAATTACCAGTGTTTATTTGTTTTACCCGGCAGTACCTCCACACCTTCCACAGTGGCACACCCGTCCCCCCTCCTAGCAACCCTTTCTTACTTATTTAACCCAACCCAAACCCATCCTCACCAGTCCAGCAGAGATTATAAAATACACCCGGACTTTCACTGTGCTTAGCAGTTTGTATAATAGTCGTGTTTTTGGGGGGGGGGGTGGTGCGTTGGGGGCGGATGGGGAGGGAGTTGGGAGGTGGGTGTGATAAGTAAACCGTTTTAATTGGGGGCTGCGGTGGAATGAACCATTATTTTAGAAAAGGAAATTCAGACCATTAATTTAGGAAAGATCTTGAAAAATTTTAAACACGTTTTTTTCATAGACATTTTTTTATTTGGAACCTTACACAGAGAGTCTATACACTAAAGTCCAAATAACCATAAATAATTGAATGGCTAATAATTAATAATTACATATGATTTTATACAGGGTTGTTTGTGTGTTCGCATGTTGTGGTGCTATCTTGTCTCAGCCTGTATTTTGACGGTATTTCTATGTAGCATACATTCAAATATGTATTTTGCTATTTCTTTCTGCATAACTGGTTGTTTTCACGGTATAGAGGACATCGTATCAAGAAATGTATCTCATCCTCAATGCCTTTTTTGCATATTTGGCATATTCTTTCTTCGAGTTTTTTATATGGTTTTGTGTACCGCCCAGTTTCTATTTCTAATTTGTGGTTACTTATTCTTAATTTGTTAGTGCTATTCTATGGTTATGGTTTCATTCGTCTTCCTTTCAACACTTATTTATTTTCTTTGACGCGCGCTTATACGCTCACAGGGGGTGTATTCGCTGATATTTCCCGCTCGCGGAGAGAAAATATCGGGTCACGTGACGCATTCAACCAATCACGCGCGAGAGAAAATATTTGATGGATTCTAACGCAGGATATTTGTATTCCTCTCCAGTGCCGTTGGATAATCATATACATTATGAGTATGGGTATTGACTCGTAAAAGTATCCCGCCATACTACACACTAAACTGTCAAATAAGTAACACTTAAAACTCGGTAAGGATAAAAGCGTTACCCACAATACAATGCGCTGCAGTGTCGAACTGACCACTGGCTTATCCTTGGATACCCAGGGGGCAGTGCGCGACGGGCAAAAAAAGTGCAACGCATGCAGGGTTCCTAATTTTAGCACGCTGCTTTAAAATTAGAATTGCTATCAAATTAACCCTGTCCAGTAGTTAAGTAAACAGCACGAAATATGCAGTTGATTATGGAATCTCAAACATTTCTCGCCGTGATGGTATGCCAAGTATTTTGTTGTGTATCGCTTTATGCATAAAAAGAGTTGACAAGTTGATGAACTTGAGGTTAATACCTTAGATGAGAATCAAAATGAACGTAGTATTCCAAAGGCATGGCAACATTTCAAAGATATCTTCGGCTCGGAAGTAAGGGACTGTTCGTTATTTATGACTAAGGGGGACGGGGAGGGGCGATTAGATTAGGGGGATAAATTTTCAAAATATGTTTGAAATCAGGGGAGTAATGTTCTGGATACACAGATAAAGTGGGGGTATTTTTTTTATTTATTTATTTATTGTTTTTCATCGGCAATATATCCTTCTCAGATACCAGGGACAGGGTTTTATACAAGTAACCGTAAAACTAAATACTACCACTAGAATTAAGCTGTTTCCTGAGCGCTTGAAATTTCCTAGGGCCGCTTGTAATTCAGTTAGAAAACTTATAACTTCCTCGAGAAACCTTCTTTAATGACCGCGCAAGGCCAAGCCAGTTGCAAATTATGCTCCAAATCAAGTATCAACAGTTACGCGTAGCCTTCGTTGCTAAGAGATCATTCAATACAATATCAACAGAGAAATGATAACAAGTCTCTTTTGACGCAGTTTAGTATGCAATATACAGTAGTATGCTATTGCGCGAGGGCCTATGCTATACCCAGGACACAGCACAACTTCTAATTGACTGAGAGAAAAACTATTCATCACGTTTGTTACCAGCAACGCCATTGAAACTTGCTTTGACAAAACTTCTAGTAATTTTGACCAGAAGATGAGCATATATTTTTGTCTAAAACCATTTGGACTTAGAAACTAAATGAACTCGTTGCAATAGCGATACTTCGTGTTGATAAACACTGCAATTGCTATGCTAATGTGCCAACCACGATTTCAAAAGGCCGCTTCGCGCTTTGTGTCAGGAACCAATGGATCTCTGGTTGGCACATTAATGACAATGGATTACGTGGCAGTAAGTATCGCTATATCGCATTAATTTATCCGATGCAGCTTTGGCAGCCGCTGTTATTTCCGGCTCTGATTATTTGTGATTATCTTCCTGGGCTCCGTTGTTCGAAGCTACCCCGGGATTAAATCGCTGATTGATTTTGAAATTCTCTTAACTTACTTCCGCCTCAAACTGCGAGCAGAGGTCCTTGGCTTAGCCGGATAGGAAAATAGTCTGCTTGAATTGTAGGAAACAAATTAGGCGACCACGAGCCTTGGATTAGCGTACTCAATGGTCGGCACTTACACCAAGGCCTTCCGAATCATGCTGTGCTTGATTATGAAATAATCGATTTATCGAATATGATTATTCGGCTGTGCGATTCTAGTTCACTATTGCTTATGATTATCCTGTTTTACCCAAAGGGTAAGGTTCAAGTTCTGCCACCCATTGGAGAAGCCCAAATGCAAGAATCAATAGGCTATTAAACTGTTCAGAATTGGTCTCAGATTTCCGCCAAATAATTTTGTCGTAAAATTCTGGTAACAGATAAACATACTGCAAAAAATGAAAAAAAAAATCGATGGAGCCGGGAAACTTGAAATTATGAAACATATAGAGCGTTACTCATAAGATAATTTTGCCGTCATGAGGACGTACGTATGAACGGTAACTGAATCATCAATAGAGGGAATCGGCTAACACTGTTGCTACCCAATTCAGATCAGACGTTACTCAGGAGAATTGTACATGTCTCTTTGAAAATTAATTTAAGCATGACTGCATTATGATTGGAATGAAAAAGGACAATTCCCCAGAGTCATATGATCTGAATTTTGTAGCCATACAGTTAGCCGATTCCATCTATTACTAGAGTAGTAAGAACTCCAAGGTGAACTATTCAGAAGTCCTGATAAGAAAAGCTCTGGAAATTTTCTTTTAACCAATCAAAATAGAGGTTTGGCCGTGTGCTACCGTGAGAGTCTAAAGCTCTTGGAGTGACTGGATACTATATAATAGAGGAATACGATGTGTCACGAGTATATGTCACGTGTTTTCCCGTAATTTGATGTAAAGAATGGAAAGAAGCCAACATCGGATGCGACACAAAGAACATCTGCATTGGATCATGGAGGCTATAGATTACTCACCAAATAACAATGTTTCGTTCCGCATGCATGTGTTGTATTTCGATCACATGATGATGAAGAAATTAGGAACACGTAGGAAGTCAATCAGATGTCCTTTTATATGCAATCGTTTTCCGAGAGTGCTTCGTGTGTGTCAAGGGGTACAACTATTCAAGAACCGGCCACTAAACTTCATTCTTTTTTATACGACAAGCGAGAGCTGGTTCTTTTGGCCACTGATCTTCTCAGAACTATAGAGCGCCATCGCATCTCACTTTAGCTTATACGTAAAATCTCGCACTACGTAATCTCTACCCTAACAAGTACACGGTTCTAATACGTATTTCCATACAATACAATAACCCGATTACACCTACGATTTGGCTATTTACGTGAATATCACGTCACTGCGGTTTGAGATTCTTGTAACGTCACAACTGACCAACAAGTCTCCTTGAAACGCAAATAAACAAACTTGTTTTCCAAAAATATCAACAAATTGACTTGGAGTATTAAAGTTCTCAAAGGATAAGATGACTTCGTTTGTTGATTGAATAGGCATTCTAGCCATGTTCTTAGTCAAAGAAAACAGAAGAACTCAGTGGCTTTCAGCTGACATAAAGCATACTCCTCTTTCTTTCGATGCCACTTGAATACAAGTCAAGCAAATCCGCATCCTATTTCCGTTTATCAAGTCATTGAACGTTCCGTTTCCCCATCTTATCAGATTGCCTGCGTACCATATAATTAGCTAAAAGGCTAAATCTTTAGAACAGTATGGCAATTTCTGTTTAGGAATTGCCTAGTCACTCACATCACGACAAGTCAAACGGTGGGTCATTAATACAAACCTGTTTCGCTGCCAGTTGGGGAATTTTTTTCCTTAACAGTTGAGGCGGAGGGAATATTATAATTTCGAGGAACTGAATTTGATAATTGTTTCATTAGTCAGAGAGTCAACCAGTGTGGCGTGTTTGCGTATCACGAAGTCACTCAAGTCCTGGTAAGTTCACTAATAAGGCTTAGGGTTGCTTTATTGGCTCTTTGCTTAATCAGTTCCTGAGAGTAAGACTAACTGAGTGCTTTATTTACGAACGTGTAAGGTAATGCTCTAGAAATCGTTCGTGGTCTTGGCAGGCTAAAGAATGGTTCGAGTTAGTAGTGCACTATTTACATCGAGAAATCTAAGAAACACTCGTGTGGTTTATCTAATTAAAGATATCCAGCGCCCCCTTCCCGGTAGATTACCGCCGGTAATGACTATTATAACACCGTGATATGATTGTTTTAGTTGTCATCTGTCTTCATTGAACAGTTAATGTTTGGGCTTCTATTGAAAGTTGGCAAACTTTGAAAAGTTTCCAGTATCTGGCGGTATCAAGAATGAAAGGAATGTGTAGCCATAGTAGTGAAAGTCAACAGAAGACATCGCCAGCCATGCACGGCAAAGGTCAGACCACACGTGCGCGTGTTTTAATCAAACCAAAACACATGTTCGCACCATTTTCAGAGATGTTTTAATGCAGTTCTGAAAATTTTCTTAGAAAGCTGAAGTTTGATAACCGAGACAATTTACACCGATGCGTTTCTCGACGTTTGTCTCTAATATATTCTATATCAAGTTCAACACATTTTAAACTGGTAAAACTATAGATTACCGGTCGAGTTTAATATATTAGGAGACCAATGACAATTTTATAAACATGTTGACCTAAATTGTCCTCAAAAGTGAAGCTTGAGATTTGTTATCATGTGACAAGAAATAGTGTTACGCGCTTGGCAGTCACTTGATATAATATGTTGTTATATAAGGCTTCATATAAAACACACGAGAATCAAAACACTGAATCTTTGTTTAAATAAATAACGAGGGTCTCCCAGGGGTTTTGGGGAACAAGGGAACTTCTCTGTTCCCAACGGATTTTTTGGCATGAAACTAAAAATATATCGGGGAACAAGGGAACCTAAATAGAGGTTTTAGGGAACAAGGGAACAATTTCCATTTTTCTAAATGGAAAAATTGACTGTTTCCCTGGAAAAGAATTTGGGAACAAGGGAACAAGGACCCCCCTGAGAGACCCTCAATAACGGTAACCGACTAGTCTGCTGAGAAAAAAACGTGTATTTTACCGGCTACTGAATGCAAAACTTTTGTAACTATTGTAACTATAGTCCTCTAAACTCACAAAAGTTCATGAAGTTTCAAGAACTAAGGACTCTTTCGAAAGACTAAGATTACAAGTTTTTCTACAGGCATTTCTACAGAAGCATCGCTTACTTCAAACGACAACATTTGCAATTCATTTGCAATTTAATTGATTATAAAAAAATGAAACAAAATCAAATGTTAACAACACTTTTGAAAAGACAAATTCCGCGGTTTCCTGACTGCTCAGCTATTCACTCAGTTATAAGCAGGTTGTAAATGACAAGGCAGTTCTAAATATCATTAGCTACTAAATGTGAAATCTGGAATAGAAACTTTGCACTTTGTTTTGCATAAAATGTTCCACTCCCGGGGTTTTACTAAACATTTACTAGGAGCTTCCATTTAAGGCCAGGCATGTTATTAGTTTATAAGGATCCCCAGGCAAAAAATGAAAAATTGTTCTCCTGGATTGTTCTCCAGGAGGTCCACAGCAAGTAATTACTGATCTGCAGGTATACTCTGGACGTTTCGTTGTGCTTCCTGATAAAGTTAGCCCACGGTCCTAACCTACCTCCCCCAATACGACTTTATAAGGAAGGCTTACTCATATTGGTCAAGCCCAAGGAATGGAATGCATCGGTCTATTTAGCAGGCGTTTGTGGGGGATTAGGACTGACACTAATAACATTCGTAAAGAAGGCACAGGAGAGAACCAGTACTGAATTTAACGTCAGTGCCGTAGGTTGACTGGACTCAATTACTGGCCAACTGAAATAATGCTTATGATCTTGATATAACCGAGGAAAGAAGTTGTATTTGTGAAACAATCTAAAGCGCAAGCTACAAAGGGTAAGGCCTTTACGTTTTTGGTGGAAGTAATATTAAGTTGTATCTATAGGCCAAGCACATAAGACTGTCCGTCAAATGTTTACCAGTCTTACAAGACTTCAGAGATAAACAGTTAGTTGAAGTTGGCGACTCTTAACCTGTATCATGATGAGAGGCCGCGGACACAGTTATTTTAAGCGCTTTTCATCTAAACTGAGGAACTTCGCGAACATGTGCAATGGTTAAAATCAAACGAATATGCAAAAAAATGACTAACAAACTGTGTGTAGGAAAATATTGCGTATTATTTCAATCAAGCATTGAGGGAGGCCTTTAATTAACAGCCACCAATAAAATATTTACTCCATAAATGCACAACAAGACCATGACATAGTCCCTTTAAACGGGTTTGAAGTTATTCATTTTTTCTATTAACAATTACCACCAGAAAGACGAAACTAAAAATAATGCAGATACCTACACAATGCTAAAATACCAAACAACACCCTGTGTATTTAGCAAATAGTATTCGATGACATTTCGTTTACTAGGTATACTTAATTTAGCTATGGTCTGATCCTGGCTTCAGCGCATCGTACACTGTGTCAACTATACTACAATCAGAACTGTCTGTTATGAATAACTGGAATCATTATAAATGATTAATCCGTGACTTTTAACAAAACTATAAGTCAGGCGTTAAGTGTGTTGATAAAGAAAAGATACCGTTAATTCAATGGCACACAAGACCCAACAAATATTTCTACTTAAGCTGAGGTGGAAACCATTTCAACGAGTCTCTAATTGAAGTAATTGTTTAGGTGGAATTCAACACCTCCCGCAGAGGTGTTTGAAAAAGAATTTGAAAAGCTAACAAACTGTTTATTTTACATGTCGTGCAAGTTATGTGGAAGTTATATTTGGGTCAGATTGCACGGTTCATTAAGTTATTCCCACCGTCAACAGTGCTATTCAGATTAAAATAAATATCACTCAAAAATGTTCTCTGAAGTTAAAACTCTGTAGCACTACAACGTTTTCTTACTGGGTGATGTAACACTGTCAACGATGATTGTACAAACTTCTTACCTGTCCAAAAACGTTCCAGTATTTGTGGGATGAAATCGCCTTAGGTAAAACGTTTTGCATTACGTAATCATTACGGTATGTTTTGAGTTTCACCTCCGCATTTCCAAGGCCATAATTATCCATGAAGTCGTGCTTCGTCTCAGTCACAACTTGTCTAATGAATAAATGAGGGTTTATAATATCTGTTCCGCGTTGTTTGTATCCCTCTCCGAATAGTTTCATGCATGACGTTATTCATCTTCCCATGATTTTATTGCTAACGAGCTGTTTGGGCCAACAGGTCGACAGATTTACCCTCAGTAAAAATATATAGCACACAAAGTGCTAGTTTAACTAAGCCTTAAAGTTAAATATAATGATAATAACTAAACGAATCAAGCAATTAAAAGACTATATGCTAAAACCACAAAAATACAAACACACATGTGTATATGACTAGCAATATCTGAAAAAGATATTTAAAGATATTAAAAATTACATTTCTGAAAAGTTTAATATTAGCATGCCGATCTCATTTCGTCTGTGAGACTGTTCCATAATTTGGGTCCCATATATCTGGATCAATCACGATTTAACCCCCACCCCTCCCCCACACTTCATCCTACCTTTAATGGTTAATTATTAATAAAACGATGCATATCCAAGGGAGGGGTGGGTGGGTAGTTTCCCAGAAACCGGGATTGGGCCTAATTTCTTGTTTTAGGTAAAGTCAAAATATAAGTTCCTCTTTAAGGTTATAGTTAGACATTCGCAATTTAAATAAATCCTTTATACATTGTGGCGATTGATTGTGAAGTGCTTTAGAGCGGATTTCAATTGAGTGTCGGAAGTGTTTTGGTTTTGCGTTTACTAAGCTCTCCTATTGGCTGAGAAAGTAAACCAACCAATCAGAATCCAAAGTAAAACCAAACGCAAATTGGTTTTGGTTTTGCTTTGGTTTCTCATTGGCTCACAGGGAAGCCATTTACGAGTTACTTGTGATTACTCGCTCCTCTGATTGGCTGGCTGTGGGTAATTTGCGTTTGGTTTTACTACACTCAACTGAAAACTGCTCTATAGACTAGTAATGTAATGTCTTGAATTCGGCGAATATAGAGTGATATCTTTCCAGCCTTCTTTATAAAGTGCAGCCATACTTCTCAATGCTCTTTCGTTTAGTTTTTCAATTTTATCAAAAATGCCACACTGTAGAACAATAGTTGAGATGGGATAAAATTAATGACTTGTAAAGGTTTTTTTTCCATCTAAACGAACATGACGCTTAAGCCTGTTCAAGAGAGAGATTTGTCTACTGATTTTGCGACCTAGGATTAATAACAAAATAATATGTTTGGTTTATTTATCAGATACCGACTTATATTTAATTGGTGGTTTTCATCATCATGACACGCGATCGCATCTTAGTCCTTGTAGAACTACCAAAAATACACTTACAAACCAATTTAGGAACATTAGATTATTTCCCAACGGAGCTGTGGGTCAATGAAAGTACGACAATTTTACAGTACTTCATATGCGGCCGCCATCTTGGCGTCCCTCTCTGCGCGGCACCAATATGGCGGCTATAAAACGAAAATACATATAAAGCTTGAAGGGACTATGTCATCAGGATTTTACTGATTTTCTGTCAAGTAATAATTTAGAATGTTTTGATTATAAGAAAAATACTCACTATACACTAAGTGATACGAAACGATGCTAATTTTGGAAGAGACGGCAAGCTGGAGTAGAAACATTCGCTAATATCAAAGATAATAGTTTAAAACTTGAAAACGTTAGCCTAACTTTTTAAAGTTTTTCATAATCGTAATCCATTTCCATCCTCGCCATCCGTTGTCCGATTAGCTTCTCTGTAGCTTAACTTTACTAAGCAAAACGCTTTTACTCACTCTACACCATTATTTCTTGGTTTCTTTTAGTTTGAATGTAATTTTCAGCGTTTCAAAGTGTGCTAAAATAGCTGACATAGCCCCTTTAATTTTCAGCGTTTCAAAGCTGACATAGTCCCTTTAATTTACATCAAAATCATTGGGTTTCACTTCAAAACTCTTTTGAATGCAACTTTTGAAGATTTATTGAGTTAAAAAAAGAATTGACACAATTAGTTTACATGGATTTTCATGCCTTCCGGAAAACACGCTAGGTGGCGTTCTGTCAAAATTCAAAATTTATTTACTCCGGAACAATACACCTATCGACGTGAAATATTATGTGTAGGCTTTTATTATCGATGTCTCGAATATATACAAAGAATAGCTTTGTCGGACTTATAGTTTAGATTGTAGGTTTTTGATGACGTCACTATATTCACTAATTCACTATATTGTTCTCTGTTTAACGTTCGTAATATCCGTATTTATTATAGAGCTGCTGCGTATCCTTTGGTTACTCCTTGGTACTCAAGATCAGTGTTTAACTCATCAACTACTGCGCTTCCAAGATAAAAAGTCAGATTTGGAAGGAGAGGAGAAGAAAGCAATACTATTTTCAGGTAACTCACTATATTTCTAGCCACTGCTTTCTCCGATTAATTTGGACTTCAACATTATTGCCATTAGTCAATTACGTTCAGGACGAGATCCAACTTGTCAAAATAAACGTAAAAGCTAACTCATAAATATGTAAAAAGTCCAGTTTTGCATTCAAGCATTACCGCTGGATGCGATGACTGCAGACGCACCTAATCAACATTAGCCTCATTTTGATGTTAAATATTTATAAATACCAGCAGCAAGATGGGCTATTCACAACTTTTTGCACCTTCTCGCTGGTATTTGTGAATATTTTACATCAGAATGAGCGTTAATATGTTTCAATGCGAAACGGGCCTGTTACTATTTCCCTGCGCGCGCAACACAAAATGGCGCCGATGCAACATTATGCATCGTCATTTTTCAAGAACGAACCGTCTTGATGTTTATGCCAGCGCACGCTAAGAGTTACATGTATAATGTCTGATATATATATGGGTCTCCAAAAACCGTGGGTTGCACAAAGGCTGCAACGAAAACAACTGGTCATGTGACGCATCTTTCCCGCCTTTCAGTTCTCGCACCAGGTATGGCCGTGTTCGAGAAACGACTTCTCGGTTCTTTCGTACCTCAGCCAGCGAGAAGTACAATTCTCACAATTTGGACTTCTATTAATGTTAGCATTTATTCTGATATGCTTACAAGGATTGTGTCTTTGATTTTAGAATTTTTATCCGAATTAGTTTAATTCTAAAGTAGTCTTCAGACTCCATTTCTCCCATTACAATATAATTTTTATAAGAATAGTTTATTAGAATGACGGCTATTCCATCGAACTCGTTACGTCATCAATGAACGCGGCAAGGATCAGTAATGACGTAATTAATTATGCTAATTACTGTTCGATATACTGCATTTACTTGTTATTAATTAATCATGGTTACTTGATATCATGAGATTCGCATAAAAAATCAAATGCATGAAATCATTGGTTGAATATGATGATGTGACATCTACCCCGGCGACAATTTGCCGTTCTGTTCGGTGCTGGCCGACGAATGTCTACAAGGAGAACAACGCCGTATTGTAGTTCAAACACGGTTGCCGGTTAGTCGTTACTAATACTAGATACATTGGTTTACACAACAGCTAAGCTCTTTCGTCAGTTAAATTAAGATACTTCAAAATTATTAAGTTTGATATTTGCTAATACGCTCGCACTAAATACACAGCTACTGATAGAAAGTGATTTTCTTCAAGTTTTGAAGAACGTGCAGCCTGCTCTGTGACGTCATACAGGAGAGCAAGCGCTAAGGACTAATGCTGCGACATTGCGCGCCGTAACGTTACCGACAACAGCGAAATTGCTCTGTGTGTTCACCTCGAATTTTTTTGCAGAAAGCTGTACTAATGTACAAAATATTAAATGAAATGTCTCCCAAATACCTATTTACAAACAGTGTCTATGACCTAAGGGATTTGACAAAAAAGCTTAACCTACCCAAACCGAAACTGATTTTCTAAACAAAAGTATATCCTATAGTGGTGCCAAGGTCTGTAATTAACTTCCAGATCATGTGAGAACATCTGAATCTATGCGAGCCTTTAAGAGAAACCTCGCCCAAATGTGATTATCAGGTGCGCACGCTCAACCGTTTTTTTATATATTTATTATATATTTTTAATTACAATATCCATATTATTTCTTTTACCATTTTGTACACGGCTATCATGTAAAGCAGTATTAAATTATTAATCTACTTTTTATATGTAAATAACTGATGATACTACCGTGTCTAAATAAAGTTTATGTATGCTCTGAATTCTAACGAGACCTGAAACAACCCTAGGGGCTGATCAAAGCCAGGTCCCGGCTAATCCACAGATCGAATTGGAATTTAGCGTGTTGGTTTTAGCGGAGGGAGGAAAACCGGAGAACCCGGAGAAAAATCCTCGGAGCAAGGGCGAGGTACCAACAAACTCAACTCACATATGGCGCCCCGTCCGGGAATCCAACCTGGGCCACAGAGGTGAGAGGCGAAGCGCTTAACCACTGCGCCACCCTGGCTCCCTTGATGTCTGCCGGCGATGTTACAGGACATGCTACAGCATGTGTTCGCTGTATTTCAAAGCAATTGCCGGCAATGTTGCGTGCAATGTTGCAGCGTGTTCGTGCGTTTTGCTAACATTGCATAACAATTGATTTTATTCATCATTTTAACCATCATTCTTTTCTTTTATAGAACGATGAGTGTTAGGACTATTTTTCTATTAGCCCTAGTGCTTTTAGTCTCCGAGAAGCTAACAACGGCAAATTCTATATTTCGTCAGGTATATCTCGGTAAGTGGAACTAAAAGTGATGTAACACTATGGTTACACTTGTTCTTGCTGTAGCTTTGCCGTAATATTTCTGTGGTTTGATTGGTTAAGAAGACAAATACTTTTCGAAAACCATTTCAATGTTACGGGATGTCTTACCGCTAATTCACCAAATTTGGATGCTAAGATTTTAGCATGAGTATGAAATCCACTCGGGAAAAAACTACTCGCATGATAAATAAAAAGTGATTTTAAATACAATAAACAATGCCAAATGATTTCGGGGTCTGTATTTGTTGTATATATATTTCTATACAAACACTTTTCTGTTATTTTTAGACCATCAAACTGTCTCCTTTTCACAAGATACGATCATGGATCAGATCAGTAAAGTTAACGAAAGTAAGTTGGTGTTTTATTTACGTATAGACAAAAACTTTACCCGAGGTCTTGAGTGCGAACCAATCGAGGGCCGTTTTCAAGACCGAGGGAAAAGTTATGTCTCTACTAGTAATACATTCAATGCAGAAGCCTCACGAATATCTTCATGTTGTTGATGTAAATTTTTATCGGGGTTTCCCCAACCTTGCTCCAGAGAAGATATATTTTCAGTTTGGTTACCATTTCAGCACATACCATTCCAGCACAATGCCTTTGCAAACACAAGAAACTCAAGCGAGCTCGTTACTTAGGAGAATACATGACATCATATACATAGTGACGTCAGAATACATGACTTGCACGCGCGCATCCTGGTGACGCAATGAGCAAACAATACAATCGGAGCGCTTGAAAGAACACTCGACATACTCGAGATTTCTGGACATTCTGGAAGAGATTCCGATGTTTAACTAACGCACCTACGTACGTATATAGCAACAGTCAAACCGCATATGCTACCACAGGGAACACAAGCGGGATGCACTCAATCAGAAGCCTCACGAAGTTGGGCGCTTTGCACGGTTGTGAGACAATAACGTTTATATTTTATTTTATTTTAGATTATTTCATTCTCTCGCACCCTCGTACAAAAGCGATACTTTTGTAGTCAGCCTTGTGCGCGCGCTCTTTGGTAAGTTGGTGACGTCATCACCGCGAAGAAACTAAAATTGATTTCTATTTACTCAAAACATACGCATCATTTTGCAGTGTTTCCCCCTTTTTCCTTGCGCTTTCAATGTGGTATATAAGGCAGAATTACAAGGTGTTTGGTGCTAGGATATATCTACGGATAATCTCAGCATAAAATTTGATTTTGAGATACTATCATCCAGACGAGAAAAAAACTGACCAGCCAGCAGAGCGCGCGATTTCAATGGATTCAGGTCTGAGAAAAATATACACAAAAACAGGTCCCACATCGATTAGACGGTCTCTGTGCATCAATATAGAAGTTTTACTTCGAAACTCCACTCAGGTTAGGTTCACCATCACTAGATGTAAAGATGAGATATACACTCATTTTCACGAGCTTTCTTTTTACTTTTTGTCTTAGTGACTAACAATGTTGGATACGAAGCCGATATCGCGCTAACTGAACGAGACGAGAACGTTTACAACCCTCAACGACATAGAAGGAATGCAGTCAGGCAGAGAAAAAAACTGTGGCCAAACAGGGTTGTGCCATATGAGATCTCGGCAGGTCTAGGTAAGTTTTGTCGTAAAACCAAATCCAAAGAAAATTAACCTTCTCACATGGCGGCCCTAGCCTCGAACTGAACAGTTTCAGAACGAGTTAAACCTATATTCTCCTGGAACTCAACATAGCCACCACGTGAGAAGTTTCATTTGTAGAAAAAGTAATGACAACAAACGCAATGAGCCAATCACGAACTGAAGTAAGTGATTGGTTTTAGCAACCAGTCAGGAGGTAAAGTAACGCAATCGTGGATACCTAACCGAAACAATGTTTAGAACTTGATTGTCTGAAATAACAGGACTTCGACTTTGATTGTCGCTGATTGGAAGAATAACTGAGTACAAAACATTTTTTACAGCTAATAGAAAACCTAAGCAAACGCAAAGCAATCACCAAAATACTTTCGACCCTCAAACGGAAACCGTTCTATGAATGATGTTAATGTAGTAACAAAAAGGCCAAATGAAAACATATAACTCAATGACTGGGTCCATATTATACTTAAATCAATAGTATAGATAGATAGCCGCGTTACTGGGGTACCAAAGGCAGTGTTTTCAAGGGTAGCCGCTTTGCCCATCTACATTGAGGTCTATATGAATCCCTCGTGCCTCGCGGATGACCGCGGTCTCGTTTCCAGAAATAGGAATTTAAAAGAACCACTGATGATGCGTCGGCAATTGAAATCGTCTTGGCGTGATATTCTAGGGCTGACTAGCGAATGAGACCTCAACTCCCTAACTATAACCGAAGTATGGGAGCTGGGGTGGCGCAGTGGTTAAGTACAACAATAACAACTACAGCTACATGCTTTATTTAATACCACTAATGTTACAGTTTGATAGAAGAATGAATGTAAATTAAACGATTGTTTTGGAAATGCTACCCAGAATAACTATGAAAGCTAATCTAAGCTGGGTAGTGCTTCGTCTCTCACCACTGTGGTGCAGGTTCGATCCCCGGACGGGGAGCCATACGTGAGTTGAGTTTGTTGGTATCTCGTGCTTGCTCCGAGGGTTTTTCTCCGGGTCCTCTGGTTTTCCTTCCTCCACAAAACCAATACCTGATGATCCGAACGTAAGCACAAATGGCAGTCAAATCAATAGAGTTAAATCTTATAAATGTCTCGGTGTTCATGTCGATGAGTTTCTTACATGGGAGACTCATATTGACAACATTTCTAAAAAGATTGCCAAGGCACTTGGTATTTTACGAAGACTCAAGCCATTCGTGCCTTATAATCTTTTAATTTCTATCTATAATTCACTGATAGTCTCACATTGTGATTATTGTAGCACTGTCTGGGGAAGTCTGGGTAAAGGCCTTTCTCAGAAACTTCAAAAACTTCAAAACAGAGCTGCTAGAATCATTACAGGCTCTAATTATGACGTTAGATCAAAAGACATCTTAGCCATGCTTAATTGGAAAGACTTAGAAGAACGACGCCACTGCCAATTGGGAAGCGTTATGTACAAAACCATGAATAACCAAGTTCCGCCATATCTAACTGATTTATTTACCAAAACAAACACAATTCATCAGCATAGTTTGCGCCGTTCTCAGAATAGTCTCTTCATTACAAGACCCAACACCGAAGCCCTAAAAAAGAGTTTTTCATACAGAGGGGCATCTCTATGGAACAGTCTACCTAAAGTAGCACAAGAGTCTACAAGTATTAAACAGTTTTCTAAATACTTGTAGCCTCTTTTTTAATTCTACCGCATCATTTTTTAGTATTTAAGAAGCGAACATATTTAAATAGAATATTCTTATTTTTTATTACCTAATTATTATTAATCTTGTCAATATTATTATTGTTATCATTAACTTAGAACTAAACACACGGCTCTCTGGAAGAGCATCTTTGTAATTTTCATGATGAATGAGACTCCGTGTATAAATAAAGAGTATGTATATATGTATGTACGCTAAATTCCAATTCGATCTGTGGAGTAGCCGGGTCCTGGCTTTGATCAGCCCCAATCAGTACCAATCACACAGCTAGTTAGTTGATAGAATGTGACCAAGCGCCGAAACAAGTTGTAAACAGTGGTTTTGGTACCGATTCCTCTAAGATATTTATAGTTAATAAAAACCCATAGTTCACCATAATAATGTTACTTTATAGGTATTTTCAATCTTCTGTGGTTTTTTTTTCTTTAGCAACTTATGCGGATAATATACTGTCGGCCATTAGTGAATTCCAGAAACACACATGTCTGAGGTTCAAAGAGAGAGGAAAAGAGAAGCACTGGATTAAATTCACGAAAGGTCGAGGGTATGTACTTCACTATTAATACTGTTTTTTTTTTAAACATACTACTATTTAAAGAAAGTTATATTTGAGTTGCGATGAATGCTACCTAGAAACAATTTTCCCTGCAAATTCCATAATTGTATTCATGGATGATATTAGGAGAGCAAATAAATGGCTGATAAAGGGGAATCGAGGTGGCCATGTGCTAAGCGCTTCCTTCTCATCTAGCTGTGGCCAGGGTTTGAGGCCCGGTAACATGTGACTTGAGTTGGTTAGTATCTCACCCTAAACTCCGATGTTTTTTCTCCGGATTCTGAACTAGTATTATTCTGGTAAATCAAATACTCCTTTACAATACTTCGGTTTTCCTCCCTCCACAAAATCTACCACGTTAAATTTCAATTCGATTTGTGGTTTAGCCAGGTCCTGACTTTGATCAGCCCCTATGGTTGTTTCAGATCCCGTTAGAAATTCAGTGATATACTGCGTAAAACGCAATCAAATGAGCATGATAGCGCATGAGGCTAGAGTTGGTAGTTAAACGAGAGCGAGTATCTGAACTATTATCACCTCATGTGCTCTGATGCTTGTTTGATCGGAGCCTGAAAGGTAAGAAAATTCCTCATTTCGAGGCCAGCGTTTTCTTCTGTAGTTTGGTTCCTTGACTTTATTTGACTTTTTTGTTATTTTTAATTTTTATTTACTTGTGAGCGCGCGCACACATTTTTATTAATGATAAAAATGTTTGACCTTATATACACTTTAGGTGGCTCAACTGCTACTGTACTTGAAATTACTAATAGTCACTTTAAAGTCAATATCCTTCAATGTTGAATTATGGATATTTTTGTTATTCTCCAGATGTTGGTCCTATATTGGTAGGATATATTGGCGCAAGGGTCCCCAGAAACTCTCGCTCGGTAATCGATGTAACAGTCAGGGTATTATTATGCATGAGATGATGCACGCTATTGGGTTTTGGCACGAACAAAGTCGGCCGGACAGAAACCGGTTTGTTGAAATTCTATGGGAAAATATACAAAATGGTAAGTTTTCAGGCTGAGGGGTTGACTTTTAACTCGTCTTTAGGATATGTGAACATTATTTTGAAAATAGTATTCTTTAGTTGGTCACCCAATCAATTATTAACCTTGCCCGATAATTTATTTATAGTAACTTTGTTCTAAGAACATTGTTTCCCAAGCAGTTTACAGCAAACGGAGTCGATAGCCGGCGAGATTCGTTACGAAAAGAAAGTCTGAACTATGGCATGGCATTTGGGTAACACTAAAATGGCTTTCCCGCCTTATATCCAATCAGGTTGAACTGTGAATTTACGGTACAACCATGTTATGTTCATCTCGATCGTGAAGCAAGATGGCGGTTCTTTCTCGGGCTCCGCTTTAAACCGCCAAATCTTCTTCGTTAAATTGTTTCTTAGTTTTTTATCTACAGCGTTTCTATTTTTTTAAATAAACTATACGTATAGGTTAGCTCATACTGTAAATTAACAACGGCCTTCCTTTCAAGTATAAACTTAGTGTCAAAGCAACTTAATCTAACCAAATATTAAACAGAAACAGAAATTGATTCTAGTTGATTCTCCTTTTTTGCCTCACATTATTGTAAATTATTTTGAGATTAAATAAATGTGTTGTTTATTGTATTTTTACACTCAATACTATATGAACCAAATTCTCATTTCAGGAATGGAAAGCCAGTTTAACAAGTACAAACATAACAAAGTAGACAATATTGGATTTAGCTATGATTACCAGAGCATAATGCATTATGGGAGAACAACATTCTCGAGAAATGGCCGACCCACAATCCGGGCTCTATACAATCCCAACATGCCTCTGGGACGCCGAGATGGCTTTAGCAGACTCGATATCCAGAAGATCAACGCGCTTTATCACTGCGCTCGTGAGTAAATTATTTGTTCATACACTAATTCACTAAATTGTTTCAAAAATTCATAAGTTGTTTTTTCATATAAAAATTCAACAAATGCTCTCCTTTTATAGACCGTTCTATTCAGGGCTGGAGTAGTTGGACAGAGTTCTCGCCGTGTAATAAGAGATGTATTAAGTCAAGACAAAGAACATGTTTCTCGACCAACAAATCCACATGTCCTGGAGCCGACTCACACAACGTAAAGACGCAGCGAGTAAGATGTCCGCGAGACGAGTGTTATGGTAAGAAATCAATTACTCTTTTATTAAGTAATGATCCGGGTAAAACGTACGATAAAATCCATTGTTCTGCGGCATATTCTGAAATAGAAGTAGCAAAAAGGCTTAGTTTCATTCCATTTTTATGTACAAATTTTCTTCCAACCAATAGAAACAGCCAAAAACAATAGCTACGAAACAGGCACGATTGATAAGGTACATACGATTTGCTTTATAAACAACATTTGGAACCGCAGTGCAAATCGTAGTTTTAATGTTTTGAAAAATTGGAGGAAATTAAACGTCGTCTTAACCTTTAGGGCGATTTTCATGTTTCAACCAATGAGATCAAGAATACGAATCATTACTGAAGTGCTCTTGCTCGCGATATCATACTGATATCTCGCCCTTGCTCCAAGGGTTTTTCTCCGGGTTCTCCGGTTTTCCTCCCTCCACTAAAACCAACACGCTAAATTCCAATTCGATCTGTGATTTATCCGGATCCTGGCTTTGTTTATGGCTGTTTTTCAGGTCCCGTTAGAAATTCAGTGTTGTTGTTGTATTATTTACTCAAATATCTTCAAACTTGGTAACATAATAATTTCCATGTGGTCTTTCTTGTGGTGGGATTCATTAAACAATATAAAGATTTGAATTCGTTTAAATTTGCACACTCGATACCAGTTCTTTTGTAGTTTACGAAATGGCTAATATGTGTGCATACAAATACCCCAGATTTGAAAGGGGATATACATACAATATGCGACTCATGGGTATGAAAATGTTAGTACATTACTACTAACAATGTATGTAGTTTGTGTAAAATTACGTCACCCCGGGGTTTGTACCGCCTTCCGGTTAGCTCAGTAGTTAATAGTTAATCTCCGGTCTGTTGTGTGGGAGGTCGAGGGTTCAAACCCCTGCCGATCTTAAAATAACTGAGTAGAAGGTGCTGCCTTTGTGACAAAATCTCGTTCTCGAACTGCAAACGGTTAGACCTTCACGTCTTCTCGGATAACTAAAGGACGTAAGGTCCCACGTCGGCCTCAAGTTTATCAGTCTCACCAGACTGCCACGAGTTACCGACGTTAAATAAAGCTGCTTTACTTTTACTTTACTTTTCACCTGGAAAGTTATACATGGCAGTTGAGATGTTTGTAACCGTCAGCTATTTTTATAGAGTAGATTTCACATAAGTTTGAAAGAAATACTATTATACAAGACTGTAGCTGTAAGGTAACCGTACAGTAACCTTTGCCGTACCTTAACTCTGTAATCTGATTGGATTAGAAGGACGAAAACAAAGGGAAAACCATTTCAATGTCACAGCATACGGTAACCGTGCTGTAAGTCATTGCCTTAACTTTCCCTCTCATACGAATCCTCCCTCGGCTCTCGAGGACATTTAATCACTAATTTCCCTCATGTCATGCTATTACTTATAATAAATTGCATAAATAGAGGGTGAACGCTCCGTAAAATCAGTAGAGATGGTACAGAGAAGGGCAGCTCGTTATGTTTACAAACACTACAAACCATGAAGCCAGTGTGACCGCCATGGTTGCTGACCTTGGCTGATGCAGTCTACATCAGCGCAGGGCTGACAGTAGGCTTATAACGCTCTACAAGATAGTAAACGGCCTCGTCAAAGTAGCTTCTCAAATTAACTCATTCCAGTTACTAGATATACAAGACACCTGCACCCTAAATTATTCCTTCTACCCCGGAGGACAAAACCTATATTCAACAGTGGATCAATTTGCCCGCCGATTGAGCCACCGCCGCCACTCTCGAATCTTTCCGGAGGGATGTCTGCGCACTAAATCATTAAGATCTTGTTTGCTGACATTAACTGAGATCTAGCCGCTGTCCGGACACATAAGCCTCGAAGAGAGGGCGTGCCCTAATCTGGTAGATGTGTAGACACATATTGCAATGTTGCGTGCATTTGGCAATTGATAGTTTCGACGCCCCCTAGTCACTATTGCTACGTCCCACACGCCATCAGATGTTACCATTATATATCATCATCAAACTCGTGATATGCTAAAACGCTTTCTAAAAATAGCCACAAGGCAGTCTGTGTTTGTTTGTGGGACGTGATATATTCCTGTGGGAAAACTGTTACGCTCTGATTGGTTGCGTGGGGTCCTGTGGTAAAACTGCTACGCTCTGATTGGTTCGCTATTGTTTGTGTCAGAACTATGAATTGCGCCATGTCCTATCTGATCCCTCGCAAGGTTTCTGCATACCAGAATTTTGTATAAAGGAGGTGTTGCTCAGGACGTCAATAGAATGGACTGTTCGCGCATGCCAACGTTCTTTTTTGTTCTACGTACAGATATTTGTTAAAAATCTCCACATCTCCTTTAATGAACAAACTTATTTTGTTTCCAATTCCTCCAGCTCCTGTTCAAGGCCAATGGGGCAGGTGGGGCCAGTGGGAACGTTGTGACAAGTCATGCGGGTATGGGAAACAACAGCGTAAGCGATTGTGTAATGATCCGAGCCCCAAACATGGAGGAAAAGAATGCAGCGGTGCTAATATACTATTGCGCATGTGCAACATGGTGCCATGCTCTTCCGGTAAGACCCAGTCCATTTCGAGCTCCATAAGCGTGTTTACTGTTTAGACCTGTCTGTCTGTCCAATGTATAAACTTGATTGCTTTGAGCAATCTGTTAGTGATGGGAGCATTCCAAGAACGCGCGATTTCATTGGCTAAAGGACTTGAGTGCAGCTCAAGCAAGGGAACCGCGTAAATCGAATTTTATATTATAAAACAAGCTTGATAAACTTGATAAACCTGATAAACTTGGTAAACCTTATAAACGTATTTAGTATTTAGTAACATCATTTTGCTGTTGTCTGATTTCAAGAAAAATGATAAGGGGTATTCCAACCTCGCTGTAAATACAATTGTTTCTAAAATATCAAAGCTTTCCTTGTAGCTGATGTTTAGGAATGATTTGTTTCGCAGATGGAGGCAAGTGTGACTTTAACAAGGATATGTGTAACTGGAAAAATGACTGGAGTACAGCACCAACATTTCACTGGAGAAGATACCGGGGCTCGACACCGAGTAGAAACACTGGTCCTACGTCTGACCACACAACCACCACAAGTATGAACGTTTTTTTCGTATGATGATAATGATGTTAATGCTAATGTTGACGTTGGTATGATGTTGATATGATGTCGATGATGATTATTATGATGATGTTGATATGATGATGACGATGATGCTGTTGACGTTGATATTATGTTGATATCATGTTGAGGATGATGCATGTTGACATTGATATGATGTTGATAGGATGGTGAGGGTGAGTATGATGAGGAGGATGATGTTGACATTGATATGATGGTGATGGTGATGACGAGGATGATAGTGGTGGTGATGGCGATGATGTTGATGTTGATATGATGATGATACAATATTTATGCACGATAACCCCGTCAGTTCAATATTTTCACCTGGTGGCCATCTTGGATTCAAAGCGAGGCAATCCTCTGTTTTTGCTAGGTTAGCTTGCACTGAGGAAAGCCTTGCAAAAACAAAGGTTTGCCTCGCTTTGAATCCAAGACGGCCACCAGGTGAAAAGAATGATTGGGAGTGCTATAAATATGAACAAAGTATCTGTAATTGTATTCTGTTCAGTTTAACCTCGGGATAGCGATTTATATTAACCCTGGAGTAGCGTAGGGGAGCTGGGTTGGCGCAGTGGTTAAACGCTTCGCCTTTCACCTCTGTGGCACAGGTTCCAGATGTGAGTTGAGTTTGTTGGTATCTCGCCATTGCTCCGAGGGTTTTTCTCCAGGTTCTACGGTTTTCCTCCCTCCGCAAAAACAAACACGCTAAATTCCAATTGATCTGTGGATTAGCCGGGACCTGGCTTTGATCAGCCCCAATGGTTGTTTCAGGTCTCGTTAGAAATTCAGAAGTTTTTTTACCCTTGCTTCCAACAACCTGGCCAAGGACATTGGGTTTTGATACAGGATACTTGGCTTTTACACAAGGAGACAATATACACGATATAGGATTAATATTACACTTAAAGTTCACATGTTTGTTGACATACTCTGTTTTGATAACAATCATAAACATACTTTCTGCTGTTTCTAGGTTATTATGTGTATCTAGAGACTAGCTGGCCTGCCAGGCGTGGCTACACAGCTACTCTCGTCAGTAAATGGTTACCTGCGACGGAGATGAGATGTTTAATGTTCTGGTATTCCATGTATGGCCAGTCAGTAGGATCGCTAAGAGTGTACATTAGGGACGACTTTGACATCAAGAAAATGCTGTGGCTACGTTCTGGACAACAGGGAATGAATTGGAGGAAAGCGAACGTTAAAATAACCTCGCTTTCTAGATACAAAGTAAGTGGAATGAAATACGAACATTGTACTTTAGAGTTGTATAGACAATACAGACGGCATTACGAGAGCAGCGGCATGAATGAAATCATTCAGTAACATGAAAATCGATTTGCACATATTGACGTAACCGAAAAATGCTTAATAGATCTCGATAGCCCATTTTCGAGTTCTCGCACGTTGGCACTGGCACGAAATTACCAGATGAAAGCGTGGCGAAGTATGAGGAAATATATATTTACAATGGCGTTGATACATCAGCACTGCATTACAGGAAGAGTTTTCAAAATTTAAGGTCGATGATTTGAAAAGGTATTACTCTCGTAGATCAACTAATCCGTCCTCTTATCTAAAGGCCACTTCAACCGACCGCTTCAGCAACTTCGTTACCATAAATATGCGTCAGCCAAATAGTTGGTGTAGTTGCTTTATTGTATGAACTGTTCAAGAATTATCTATACATATTAATATTATCGTACCATTTATCCAGAACTATTTATATCTATATTTTTATTATTGCAATCGTTAGTTAATGTGATCTGACCTCGCCTGTAATTCAGTATTTTAACTGCAAGAGGCGTAAATAAACGAATTATTATTTTTATTTACTTTAGGAACTCAGTTCAGTTATGTGTTGATATGTCCAGAAATAATGACCATTCTGCGCGATGGCCGGGTATCGTGGAATTACTTGATTTTTGCGAAAAAGAGGCGGCCATGAATCATCCCCCCCCCCTAGAAAATGCTTCGCACTTCGCCTCGCTCCCATGCCGTACCAGTCTCCACACACGTGCATGAGACTGTACATTGCGTGCACTTTATTGATGAGAAACACAAGTAACTGTAACTTATCAAGTAATATTGTTTTTTTTTGTTTCTTCGTCAGATAATCTTCGAAGGTGTCCGTGGCAATGGCTATACGGGGGATATAGCACTGGACGATATAACATTTACTGCTGGCAAATGTAACGATCCTGAGGCAATGTACATACATGCGTGACTACGCCAATGAGTTTTCTGTAGCGATTGGAGACAATAACATGCAGCTATACTATGGTTGTGATGTTACTATCACTAATCGTTTAAACATCATTTCTTCAACCTTCTTCCTCAAATCGCCATTCGTCAATCTCCACTTCACGTTCTTTCTCGAGAGCTCCCGCTTTTTCTCTTTTGAGACCTCTCTTATCAAGCCAATCGAAGTCTTCCTTGACATTTCAGCCACATCTTAACGTTTTCTCCCTAAATTCACTGACGTCTCACTTGTAGGATATCAAAGTATATTTATTATTGAGAATTATCGTATTTTTCTAGGATCAATTAGAAATTATGCCCACAACCATGCGTGCATGGAATATACCAAGCGTCGATTCAGAAGGTTGTACAAAGTCCTACATACCTTGTCACCGACTGTGAAAATGGCGAAAAGAATAAACGTAAATACCATCGAGGATCTGAAAAAAAAATGAAATCTCGGGCGCTTCCCATTTATCGGCCGGTTCGTACCGGTTTGTACCGGTTTAGACTGGTTCCTGTTGTACAAGAGGAAAGGTCCGCTCTCTTTCAAAGCCCTGTTTACACCACAAGCATTTTGGGCAAGCATTTTTAGGAGTGCCGTGCCCAAGTTAGGAGTGCCGTGCCCAAGTTGTGTCGTGAGTCGTGAAACGGGCTTTATTTTCATTTTTTTAACCCAGCGTTTTTCGGTGTTTTTTGTGACTGCGTGCATTGTCAGATGCAGCTATTGTATTTTGTAATTAAGCCTATTGTTTTATGCCGTCGTCCTTGACGTTGCCATCGTGATTTCTTGATAAGACCAGATTAAAATGTCGAACTTTTCATGCGCCCAACGCAATTCAAACACAATATAATTAGGCGGCTTCTTTTGATCTAGTTTGGTTCTGTGCATGAAAAGTTCGACGTTTGAATGGGGTGTACGGTCCCTAAGTGGATGCGTTGTAGGATATAGTACTGACAGAACTGGCTAGGTCTCCTCCCTGAGTGGGGCGATGCAGTCTCTCCTGACTTAGAACTAACCAATCAGATCAATGGAAAGTGCCCCTTATTTGGCACGGATCGTTTCCATTGACATACTTTAGAAAAGTATGGCATGTATGAGATGGCATGTACATTTCTCCGGGAATACATACATATCTATATTTAGTCCATAGGGCAATAAATTGTATAACACACTATAAGCAATCATTGCTTTCATTTTTAGCAAGTTCTTGTTCGATTCAATTTTTGAATTTCAGTCTAGAACTTCTAGATGACAAGCGAAAATAGCGCAAGGCTTGGAAACCGATCTGTTTGTAAATATGGAAAGTCTGTACACGTATGCTTCACATCATTTATCATTGAACAATATAATGGCAAAAATCAATGAATCGTTTAGAACTTTTACTGAGTCACTTTGTAACCAATTTGTAATAGGAATTATATAAGACCATTTTGTAAAAAGTTAGTTGGATTAGCATTAATGTTTTGACAGTATTTTATGATCATTTCCACCAGAATCTTATAACTAAAAGGTAAAATAGTACAACTAATTATTTAGTTATATAACTCCACAAAATTCAATAAGATGGCGGTATTTTACCATGATGCTTTGCGAGATGCAGTCGGTAAAATCGCAGATGATGTATATGTATATACGTATGTATACATAAGACATCCCACTGAACATATACGATTATAATGTCCTCTGTCCTTTTTAAGTAGCCTAGTTACCATTTCTATTCAAAAAGAACAAGCTACAAAGTTTTTGAGTTCATAGTAACGGAGTGAGAAAGACATCCGAGTACTGGGTATTTTTTATTACTGTAATAACGGAGACCGAATCTTCTTTGAGAAATCTTCTTTGAGAAATCGATCTTGCCGTATAAAGAGCGGAGAGGTTGAACGGTCTAGGAAGGAAGGAGAAACGACTAAAAATAACTAAGGAGGCGGGAAAATGTCCAGAAAAACTGGGGAGGCAGGAGGGAGGCGGGAGAAAATGATTTTACATTCATGCCCTAGGTAGAAAATGTTTAAAACTCACTAGGGAGGGAGAAAAATTCAAAAATACTGGGAGGAGGGAGATTTCACTATCCGCCGGTTCCTCTCTGCTCTTTAAGGACTAGCAATTCGCCAAGTTTGGTACCTGGTTCCTGCTAATGTTTCACAAAGGTAAGAGAGATATTACGCTCTTTTAAAATAAGAGCGCCATACGAAGTTACTATAAACAAACCCTCAGGCACCAAACTCATCGATGTCTTTCACTGTTAGAATTCCAGACACGTTTCAACAATAAAATATAATCTTTATTGAAAGTTCTTGGCTTTCTTAAGTGATATATAGCCTCTTGTAGTTCAACATTTTCAACTTCAAATCCTAACAATATTAAACAGCATATCTTGTTCCAGCGCCTGAAGTCCCTCTACAATATAATTTGAACTCGGTAAAACTTGAACCATTACTCCTTTTATTCTTATTGTATAAATAATTACTTTGTATTGATATGTCTTTCTTGATTTTCAAATTTCTATCATTTGTAATAATAATATTATCTTAATGACAATTGTTCCTTTCTTTCTGTTTTATTTATTTGTTTTTTTATCGATTATTTATGTACACAATGAAAAATAAACATCTAGATATCTGTTTCGTCGTCTTCATTGTCTCTGCGTCTCGTTATACAGGTGGTCGACAGTCTGCAGAAGTTTCCTCTGCACTATTAAATGATGGCACAAGATAATAATCTTTACTCTGGTCAATCTCACTCAAGTCCAAATAGGGATTGTCCTCCTGTAACATGTCTTCAAATGTCTTGCGCAGTTCTGTAAACGAGGGACGCTCATTGGGGTTTTCCTCCCAACAACGTTTCATCGGTTTGTATCTGTGAGCGAGATATAGCAGTTAGTTGTTGTGATAAGACTAATTAATGGACTAAGTTTAATTTCTTTACCGCTATTTTGAAAGGTAACCAAGCCTTCGGTGACATCGAGGCTGGAGTTGAGGGCCTGTACCTACAATCCCGGACAAAATTCTTAAGAAAAAGTTCAAAAGCTCGTGTACTGTGGTAATACTTGGCCAACAAGTGACCCTCCCCCTCCCCATACAACATTGTACCCGGGGGAAAGGGGGGTAAGTAAAATTGTGTTATTCTCGTTTAAAAGCTAATACAAGAGAACAATTGAATAATAAAAATATTTCCTTAAGCATTTTTGTCCGGGGTTGTCTGTGGAAGATACAATTGAAAACAGCAGAGAATGGAATGCTTATGGTGGTTTTGAAGTTAGCGTGCTGTCTTATTTGTTCTAAAAATCGTTGCACGTAGTAATAAGGATATTTTATGTCATATCCACATATTCCGCATTGCATAATAGGAATTTTATTAGCAGTACAATAACTATTAAAGAGTCATGCTTTATTAAGGGAGCTCAGAGAAACTGAAATAATGCACGTGGAGAGGGGGTGGGGGTTAAATTGTTTATTTGATATCCGATGAGTAGTTTACGTACAAAATGTAACGAAGAGAACAATTTTCTTAACTATTTTTGGCCGAGATTGTCTATGGAAGATACAATTTAAAATAACATACTGGAATGCTTATGGTGGTTTTGAAGATAGCTTGCTGTCTTCTTTGTTCTTAAAATCGTTGTACCCAGCAATAAGGATATTTTATGTCATATCCATATATTCATTGCATAATAGGAATGTTTAATTGTAGTATAATAACTGAAATAGTCATGCTTTATTAAGAGAGCTCAGAGAAACTGAAATACTGCACGTTTGTACCCAGTATGGGCTTGCTGTGTTTCTGCTTTTTTCGGGAGGCCTGTGGTTTAAAATGTTTGCATTGAATTGTGGGACGACGCTTTGTAGCAGTGAAACTTAATTTGGCCAAAACAAGATTATAACATCGATAAACCACGGTAAACTTAAATGAAAAATGGTGTTTGTCTTTGTTTTAAACGGTAAACCACGGTAAACTGGTCTTATAAGTGAAGGAAATACATATTATCTTTATAATTGTGGTTTTCCGTGGTTTTCCGTGGTTTACCGCGCAAAAAGTAGGGTTTACCGTTATTTTCTGGGGGGGAAATCACTGTTTCTCACTTGTTAACCATAGCTGTATATATAGTTTTTCAATTCGGAGCGATGTAGATGTGTAATGGCTTTGTAATGTATAAGACGGAGGGGGTAGGGGTGGGGATGGATTGTTGTTAGCCACTCAGTAGCGATACAGTGCTGGTACTCGTTTCATTCTTCTTTGATTACGAATAAGTAACAATTTTGTTTGTATTAAACGCTTGGAAAATTCGTAGTACGTCTCCTTAGTAATGTTTTTTTTATCGCTTGCCCTGCTAGATAATATTTCCCTTCAAATGCGAGCTGTAAATATGCCTACTTTTCAGGCGTGATTAACCTTTTAAATACCATAATTAGAGCGCGCAATTTGCAGTTACTGCACGACAATGAACACTTTTGAACTAATAATTAAATATTGTGACGTCACTAATTAGCAATATTGCTCGTGCAGGTCTTCGAATGTATACACGTGACTGAAATACCAAAGGACATTCCATGTACGGGCTCAACAAAGATAAAACAACAATGACACAGCAGTCTCTCAGCGCAGACAATCCCGGACAAAAGTCTTAAGAAAAAGTTCAAAAGCTACTGTGGTAATACTTGGCCAACAAGTGACCCTCCCCCCTCCCCCTCCCCATACAATGTTGAGACGGACTGCCACTTTGCTCTGGGAACACTTGCAAGCATCAACATTGTACCCGGGGGAAAGGGGGGTAAGTAAAATTGTGTTATTCTTGTTTAAAAGCTAATACAAGAGAACAATTGAATAATAAAAAAAAATATTGAGCATTTTTGTCCGGGGTTGTAGTTATTATGATAATCTAAATCTATCCATATTCATAGAAGAGGGCTTGTATCAGTGCAGGGTCGGTTACCTCAGTTCGAGAACTATGAATCGGACTATTGCAAATTTATTATCGGACGTGAGAGGCGTTGCCAAAACCAATGCTGTGCGTATAGCACGGTTTTCAATTAGTGACATCGTAGAACCAGAACCAGAACCAATCATTAGCAAGTAAAAATGCAATGAACCAATCACGCACTGAAGTAATTCGGTATTGGTTTTACTTGAACCAATCACGAGGAAATGTAAACGCAATCATGGATAACTAACCAATCAAACTCGAAAGCGATAACCTGATTACTTTTCGACATTCAATCGAAAACCACTCTAATTTGTCTACGCTAATATTACACCACTTCTTGTATTTACACCAAGAGGCCATAAGTAAGAGAGGGAATCTTGTAGAGCACTATGTGCAATGATAATGTCGAATTAAATCTATTTTTAGTAACCGGAAGCAGCTGAAACAAAGTGCGCGCGCGACAACAATCTCATGGCGCGAAAATGTTTGCCGCCATGAAATTGTTGTCGCGCGCTCGCGCTTGGCTTTGACACAAATATCTCGAAAAATGGTCTAAATATGTTTCCGGAAATTCTCAAAAAATAAATATACCGATTTTCCCCCCTAAATTTATTGCAAAATTCCATAAATCACTGGCAGCTGGCATGGTGACTTCAGGCGATCTAGAATAGAAACCACTTTACTTTATCTCTCCACTTCCACGGCTGTGTCTCCAGTAGTAGAAGTCTGGGCTTCATGCTCGATATCTGCCATATTGGATTATTAGAATTGTGGGATGCATCATTCAAGAGTAAAACCGCTGAATATGTGCTGGCTCGGATCTGAGCCAAAAGGCTTGAAATTTCAAGCAAATTAAGGAGAAAAGTCAGAAAACCATTGAGTCTATTCTAAAAGTCCTAAATATATATTTTTTATTTTTTTTATAAATATCCTCATATTTTCTAAATATCTCACGAGCATCTAAATATCTCACAAAATATCCGGATATTTGTATCTAAGCCTAGCTCGTCCACTTACTTCGGCTCAACTGCTTCCGATTACTAAAAATAGATTTATTAGACATTATCATCGCACAAGCACGCGTATTGGAGATTTCCTCTCTTACTTCTGCTCTCATACTCCTGTTTCTAATCAAATAAGGCGTCTCGTACTGCATCTGCCCGTTCCAATACAGAAACATCGTCAATTTGATGCGGATGCGACCGTGTGTGAGTTATCGGTAATCAGT
The DNA here is from genome assembly GCA_030867875.1 of Actinernus sp. WN-2022. Taxonomy (NCBI): domain Eukaryota; kingdom Metazoa; phylum Cnidaria; class Anthozoa; order Actiniaria; family Actinernidae; genus Actinernus; species Actinernus sp. WN-2022. The sequence goes on along the minus strand of JAOWCC010001589.1, from coordinate 5,268,007 downwards.
TCAACATGCACAACACAACCTTTTTGTAATAGGTGTAAAAGTTTCATATCGAGGCTCAGGGGAATACAATAACTGAATGGACTCCTTCCCCTGAGCCTCGACATGGAACTGTTGTTGTCGAGCAGCAGAACGTAATTCGAAAATAGCTTATTAACTGCTTGCCCTGGAAGACCAATTATTTAAAAGAAGTACTGCTTGTTGTAATGCAAGTTTCAAAATCCTTGGATTTCCTTTGTTTCAGCAGCCCAATGAGGTACAGACATATTAATCACACGTCATAGCTGTCTTGTAATATTTACCTAATCACGTTGCAAAGAGTGCGCAAAGAATCATGGGAAGAAACTACGTGACCGTCAGATATTTGCGCACTCTTAAGTTTTGGTTCTCTACTCACATGTCTTCGGAGCAGATGTCTGGTTTCTCCATCCTGTGACCACTACGCAGTAAACGATATATATCCCGTGTGGAGAGGCCTGGGTAGGGTGCGCCGCCTGTGATGAGTAGAAAACACATGTAACGTAAGAAGATCTCTGATATCTATATTATAATCACACTTATCACAATTATGGTTTATGTTTAGTATATATGAAGATTGCAGGTTGATTGGACGGCTATTATTTATTGTACCCTATATTTAGTTTATCTTTAGTATTAGTCAAAGCTGTAGACTCTTCCCAAACTCTTTTATCTTTTCCGATTTGAACAGTGGAATCCAAGAAACCGGAATGCTTTGCAGTACTCATGAAAAATACCTACCTAAAGTTGCTATTTCCCACAGAACAATACCATAAGCCCACCTACAGGAGAAATAATACATATACTTTTTAGAAATACACCAATAAGAATATTTAACTCAACTAATAAATTTTCTACAAGAAGTTATATATGCCTTGCACACATAGAGTACATCTTGTACTATTATATTATGCCATAACAGTTATGATGCTAGTCTTGCATATTCTAGCTCCAACTCCCAACCCAAAGAAGAGGTGCCTCATCCGAAAATGGCAATTCTGTAACTGCTGTCGTAGAACAAATGACGTCATCCCTAAAGCCAGGTTTACACCAACGAGTACAAGCAACATACGCAGACACAATCATTCATGTTGGCACTCGATGCCGAAGGTATTTATCATTAGCGGTACTTGTTCTACTTACAGGTGTGAGAGAAGAACAAGCGCCGCTAATGATCAATGCATATGACATACATACATAAACTTTATTTAGACTCGGTAGTATCATCAGTTATTTAATAAATATAAAATATAGATTAATAATTAAATACTGTTTTACATGATAGCCGTGTACAAAATGGTAATAGAAATAGTATGGATATTGTAATTACAAATATGTAATACATATTTAAAAAAACCGTTATATCACGGTTGAGCGTGCGCACCAGTGATGATCACATTTGGGCGAGGTTTCTCATAAAGGCTCGCATAGATTCAGATGTTCTCACATGATCTGGAAGTTGAATCCAGACCTTGGCACCACTATAGGATATACTTTTTTTTAGAAAATCAGTTTTGGGTTTGGGTAGGTTAAGCTTTTTTGTCAAATCCCTTGTCATAGACATTATGTCTGTATGTAAATAGGTATTTTAGGTATTTGGGAGACATTTCATTTAATATTTTGAACATTAGTACAGCTTTCTGCTTTACTGCGTCTGCGTTTATATGTTGCTTGTGCTTATGACGCTAGTGTGAACCAGGATTTTAGGCAGCCATCACACTAGCTATTAACTTTATTTGATAAAAGAAAAAGAAAAAAGAATGTTTCGATTTTATTGAGGGTGTATCCAAAAGAAAGTGTACACATGATAACTATTTAACTAGTCGTGCGTTCTAATTTGATGATGCGTAATACAAAATACACTTACACATCACTTTCCGAAGTAAACACTTGGTCATAGATAGCTTCAGGTGACATCCATTTAATAGGGAGTTTCCGCTGGACTTGAGCATGGTAGGCGCTCTCCTCGTACAAGTGTCGAGTCAAGCCAAAGTCAGCTACTTTGACCTGTTTGTTGTCAGCCACCAGAACGTTCCGAGCGGCGAGGTCACGATGGACAAATCCTTTGTTAGAGAGATATTCCTGCGCAAATATGAGGGGAAATTATTAGAAAAATATACAATTGCCAGACTGTCTGGAATATTGTATTGAAAGAAAGAGTACTAGAAATGGCTCAGGCCCGGAATACGAATCTGAACCCATTACAGTCAATAAGCAAAAATACAAGCGAAAATACTTTGGAAGAACTTTCAAAACACGAGGCTCCTACGATACGAGATTAAACTGAACTATTTAATAATTGTTTTGAAAGTCAAGTGTCTTTGTTAATCAATGAAGTTTTGATATCCATGTGATTGTCTAAACTTAACATAATTACAATTATAATTTAACGGTGGTAGGGAGCGTTTGTAGTGTTTGTCTGTAATGACCTCCTGGTAGCCCGCGTTCAAAGACTCTTCGTTCATCATCAATGCTTAGCGCGCCCGGCGATTTTGTATGATCACACAGGTAAAGAAACGTTTCAAACGTCGAACTTTTCATGAGCCGAAAGCAATTGAAACAAAATATATGTCGATCTAATTAGGTTATTATGCGGCTTCTTTTGATCTAATTAGGTTATTAGGCGGCTTCTTTTGATCTAATTAGGTTATTAGGCGGCTTCTTTTGATCGAATTAGGTTATTGGGCGGCTTCTTTTGACCTAATTAGGTTATTAGGCGGCTTGTTTTGATCTAATTAGGTTATTTGGCAACTTATTTTGATCGAATTATGTTATTAGGCGGCTTCGTTTGATCTAATTATATTATTAGGCGGCTTCGTTCGAACTAATTAGGTTATTAGGCGACTTATTTTGATCGAATTAGGTTCGGCGCATGAAACATTCGACGTTTGAAACGGGCCTTTTTTTAACCGAAACTATGTATTCGCGCAATTCACCATTTAGGGCGGCATTTAATCGCGTTTTCTAATCCGATGACATTTTTCGCCGTGGTTTGTTCTCTTTCTCGTTTTATTTTGAAGATTAATGTCAATTAATGTGCGGGTCATACTTCCCAGTCAAACTCAAATAAACCCAGACAAAAAGGCAACATTTATAACACTATTTCAATCTAAAGCAGCTCGAAAACCATTTTTTGGGCGGTACGTGCCCGTATAATATCATGATATGGAAAAAAACTCGGAAGTCTTCCATACCTCAGCTGTTCTCTTTGTATAATAAGATCAAGACACAGAGGTGATGTCACAGAGGTGATTTCGTATGAGTGGGCAAGTTACGGCAACTGACTTACGGCATGCTGTGATGTTGAAATGGGTTCTCATTGTTTTGTCTTTCTGATCCAAGTCAAATTACAGAGTTACGGTACAGTAAGTTACAGTATGGTAATACAATAAGGCTACAGACATGCCGTATTATTCAGTCCACTCTTTCATATATGAAATCTCTATTAACAATACAGCACTCTTACCATTCCAGCTGCAATCTGATAAGAGAAAGACAATAGGTCTTGTGGTGTTAACATGTCCTCTATATCATTCTTCTTCGCCGTTGACTTCATGTCGTCGCAGTCGTTGCTGTCCTTTTCAGTTTGCTGCGTTGGTGTGGTTTGTTGCTTGGTTGTTGTGTTAATACAACGTGACTGTAAAGATGAAACGCGACAGCGATTCCAGGACACGCTTATAAAGTGTTCTATTAATATCTCTGTGCTTGCAAATTATAGTTATCAAGTTAAAAAAAAAAAATTCCGCAAAGAATTTCTGGAAACTTTGAGTCTTAAGCTTTTCACGCGTTCAATGCACTCGGAGAATCCTCGCCGGCTTGTAAAACCATTTGCGAATAAACTATTAAAGACATAGAGGATACTGATTACATGGCCGCGCGGAGATACGGATTTTATCTTCGAGTGTCATTGGCAGAAATTATGGACATCAGCGGAAAGGTACTGCGGGCGCCCTTTTAGCCGATTCAAAATGGCGGCTTATAAGTGAGTGAGACTGTAGGTTCTTTATAGACCTTCCAACGCAAAGAAAACCGAAACTTTCTGTGATAAAATAAGAATATAGAAGCGGAACGAGAGTTATATTAGCTTAAACGTAGCCATTGTGATTAAAAAGCCATTTTTTTAGGATTTGTCATCTCTCCGGCGTCTGTCTGTCCAAGTCCAGCTGCTTGGCGGCAATTATTTAGAGGAGAAAGGCCTGAAACCCAGTTTATATCCCAGCAAACATTGCAGGAGTTAGGTTAACACAACAAGATGGCGGACAGAAAGCAATATGGTGACAAATGGTGACGTTTCTCTCCTTTCTCGTCGAGTTTTCTTCGAAAATGTAATCCTACATTGCGTCCTGGCACTAACATTATTTCGAAAAACTCAGACGTCTTTGGAAGTACTTTGGAGGAGTGTTATTGTACGTTTTATTGGCGATATGGATGCATTGAACATTGCTTTGTTGACATCGGGGCGAACTTATTTGCCTCAACAAAGACTTGTCGTACTGTTGTACCTCAAACTGTGCATGGGTTCAGCTAGATTACAGACAACAACATGGAGATCGAGGAGCATTTGAAGGGCGAAATGGACTTCTCGGGGAAGTACTTTGCCGACGATCTGAGGGATTGTTTGTGACCTCAATACACAGCTTAATCCGTAAGTTATTGGTCCCGATGCGAACTAATATGAAATGAAACTTAGAAGGTCTTCATATTTGCAAAGTTTTACTGATGTTTTTCATACATTTTCTTATACGAATCGACAGCCATTTTAGACACTGATGCGCATGTGCGCCGCCATCTTGTCTCATATTTCTGCCAATGGTTGAAGAAATATCTTACGAGTAAGCGCAGCGAACGAGTAAATATTTCATCAACACGAGAAGATAAAATTCGTATCTCCAAGCGACCATGCAATGTTCTGTTTACTATATTATTATCCATGAAATACCAGTTTCAATCTCTTACTAAAAAGGCTAGAAATCTTTGAAAGCCAGTGATATTTTCAAAAGTGATATCTTCACGTGTGAAGATATAATTTATATCTTCATGTGTGAAGATATCACTTTTTTAAAGAAATATACACTGGTATTTCATCGATAATTATATATTAAAAATCGAAAATGCAGTGTTATATGTTGTCTACTCATTTCCCGTTATTGTAGATAATGTAATTAAATACAGAGCAAGGCGAGCTGAACTAAGTTTGAAAGTGTAGCGGTCATGTTGGATCGGGTTTTCTATTGGTATTGAGAGCACACACGATAATAAGTCTTTTGCTCGGAAAAAAATCCCTCTATATTATAAACAATAATCGCACGGGTCCTTGAAAATTAAGGATTAATCACTTATGATATTTCGCGACTGATCCGGCAATTTGGTAAAAGTTTGAAAACACGCGTGATTAATCCTTAATTTTCTCGGTCCCATGCGATTATTAGATCGAAAACACGTGTGTAAAGTCCACAGGTAACCCAACAAACCACATATTTTTAAAGTGTCCATCATCTGGCCTTTACGTGGGTATTGGCGGTTCTCCCTTCATGTAAGCAGACATGAATAGGCCCTTTGCAGCTAACACATCACGTGGTTGTACTGGAGAGCAAAAAATATCTGACTTCATTTATTTAAATGCATTGTACAAGATTGGTATTGCTATTAGCAAAACCTATTTGTAAATGCTATTTTCCACCTCCAATCGATTGTCGATCTTTCAAAAACAGCGATTTTAAAGATAGCTTGCTCTCCAGCATCCATGGCAACGTCTTTCCCATGGGGATCACGATCTCAATTCATTCGTTAATGAAGTATTATATCAGCACGTGACTGTTAGCTGCAAAGGGCCTATTACTACCAAATTATATTGTGTATTGTGTTCTATTGTATTGTGTATTTCGTTCTATTGTTTTGTAGTGTGTTAATTCTATTGTATTTTGATAGCAATTCATGTGTTGCCTACATGAAGGGACCACCGTATTGGCGATGACTCAATTAACACTGAATATCTGCCACGTGGTTTATACATATACAGCGGAATTCGAATAATATATGCTATGATGAGCGAACAGATTACGGTAACTATTTCACCATACAGTAACTCAATCCATGTGGAAGATGTTCTTGTTTCCAATAGACTAGTTTTACGATCATGCGCAGTAGTACAAATCCTTACAGTAACTATTGCACCATCGTGCGTGCACCACGTGGTGTAACCAGCCTTTTACATCAGTACAGGCCAGTTTCACGAACATGAGCAATGTTCAAGTCTTTTGTTTCAACTGGCCACCCACTATTTAACATCTACCAGCCCGACAAATAAACAAAAGGATTGGTACTACTGCGCATGATCGTAAAACTAGTTTATTGGAAACAAGAACACTCTCCCACATGGATTGAAAATATGCGCTCCAAATGTATAAATACAAAGCAATGCAACACGGATAGTAACAAGAACGCAACAGGCGATGGCGACCTAAAAACGAGGATTTTAGAAACGCCAATTGACAGAGCAATTACTGAATCGGTTCAATTATTAAGTTTCAAGTTCAAGCTTTTTTTTTATTTTCACACTGTTTACATGATATATTATAGGTACAAATAATTAATTACATATATTAAAAAAGACATATAACATAATAAAGGACCATACAAAATAGGTGTGCAGAGACCAAAGTACTGAGCATTCTGCTAACATCTTAGTGAGTGAATGAGTGAGTGAGCGACACGATTCCTCAAACCATTCTGATAACTCGTTCCTACGCTTGGGCGCATCCACGACTTAAAAACGTAAACGGTATCTATCTGATATTTTTGAAAACCTTAAGACTCACAATACCTAGACGGTATTCAGGATTTAGACAGCCTTTAGGGTCTTAACATTTTGTGAAAACATCTCGACTTGGAACTACAAACGACTAGACTTTCACGTCTTCGGATAAGAACGTTCAATCAAAGTCCAAGTCAGTCTTTGTAGATATTTCATAGAACTGCACATTAAAAGAAGAAGGTAGGGCATGGAATAAAGAAGTAAATATCTAACCTGAGGTCTATCCGCTTTAACTAGAGCTTCCTTCGCTTCAAGATACGCAGGGGCTGTGTCCTTGCCTTTAAAGCCGCTTATCTACCAAGGAGAACAAAAGTATTGTTATTTGTGCTGCAATAAGACCAAATCTACCAAGGAGAACAAAAGTATTGTTATTTGTGCTGCAATAAGACCAACCTTCTACAAATTTAAACATGATTATTGTCCTTCAATCAATCCCAAGAGACTCAAAAAGCAAAGACGTGGCGAACAAGAGAAGCTAAATAAATTAGGAATATTTTGATAGCTCAACCAAGATGGCGGCCATGTTGGTGGAACTAACAAGCAGCTAACGAGGAATATTTTGTTAACGTCAAACAAGATGGCGGCCATATGCTTCACTGAACAAGAGAAGCTACAGATGTATCAGGTTAGCGTCCACGCAAGATGGAAGCCATGATGACGTGACATTAAAGCAAAGAATCGTAGTATCAAAATGGCATTAGTATCAAGATTGTCTACCCATTCATCTGACTGGTGTCTTGATTTATTGACATACCTTAGATCTGTTTTTTCTTAAGTATTTCAGCAAATCGCCTTTAGATAGGAACTCCACTACGAGAAAGTGTGGTTCTATGACGGTCGAGCTGCACAAGAAGTTAACGATGTTGGTGTGCGAGCCCAGCTTTTTCATGAGCTTAATTTCCCTCAGGAACTCCTGACCTTGTTCTGGACCTGCCGTTTCTGGTGAACAAGTATAAAAGTTAATCATTTATGATGGGATGCCTGACTTGGGAGCCGAGGTGGCACCTCGCCTGTCACCTCTATAGCTGTGGTTCGATTTCCGATCGCTGCGCCATATGTAAGTTGAGTTTGTTGGTATATATATATCACCCTTGCTCCGAGAGTATTTCTCTGGATTCTCCGGTTTTCGAATTCCTCTCTCCACAAAAACCAACACGTTAAAATGCTATTCAATCTATTCATATTTATATTTATATATGGTAATTCGCAAAGGTAAAAACCATCACAGCGAATGTACAGTGCTAGTGCATTAATTAAGGTAAATTACAAGTGCATGTGCAAGAATGAACATAATTATAATAAATTAAGTTATTGGTCATGGCAAAAGTGTGCAGCTAAGGCAGATTTGAAGCTGCTGGCCGTTGTTGTTTCTAACAGATAATATGGTAGACAATTCCAGTCCTTGACAGTTCTAGTGAAAAAGCTGAATTCGTACATATTACTTGAACTACCAATGTTTATAAGACGTTTAGGATGGGAAGAGCAAGTAACACGGCTTTGTTTCTGTATGTATGGAGGGATAGTAGTAGCGATTTGACTATTTACAATTTTATTTAAAAAAATGTAAATCTTTCCATTTTGTGCCGCCCCTCTATGGAGGGCCATTTAAGCTCTTCTAACAGGTTGGTAACTGTCCCGGGTTCGTATTTATAGCAACATTTGACGAATCTTGCTGCTCTAAATCTGTGTTCAGTATCCTGGTCCTGACTTTGATCAGCCTCTAGCTCTATGGTTGTTTCACGTTACAAATTCAGAGTTCAAAGTTTGTTTAGTCTCATACATGCACTACATCAGGCTTCTCACTATATTTACCGGCATCCAGTATTTTCATGTATGTAATTAAAGAAATTAGACTGAGGTTCGTCACTTACCATGGAGAGTTTTTACAGCAACAATCATCTGTCCGTTGTTGTCGTCCTTCCTAGTCCATTGTCGCGGTGGACTACGCGATAAGGCTGCAGGCAGCTCTCCTAAGATAGCTCTGTACACTTTACCAAACGCTCCTTCCCCTAGTTCCTCCCGGAAGGTCACCTTTCCTGGATGAACCTCCCACGGATCTGTCATTTCCAGTTGAGGCTCGTTTATCTCTTCTATTCTGTTGGTTACATCATGGCATTAGAAATATTGCTTTAAAGCTACTGCAGTAACAACACTTTTGAGACGCAATACCCACTACTATAACCCACTTTCGATATATATATGCTTCACTTGTCACGCACGAAGGTTTCAATACGAGGCTCGGGGCTAAATTAAATGTATTCTTTTCTCAGTGAATACCCAGGAGAATAGAGTACATTTAATTTACCTCGTAGCCTCGTATTGAAACCTTTGTGCGTGACAAGTGAAGCACTGATATATCGATAGTGGACTATTAGTCCGGCATGCATGGAGACACTATTCTTTTTGGATAATAATGATGTTTTAAAAACAGCAGGCTCTCGGAAACTAAGTTTTATTGTAAACCGAGATGATCTAAAATTAAATCAGGATTTATATTTAGGGTTTACCGCGTGGTAAACGCGACTAAAGCAGATCGGATAAATATAGATTGCTAAGGTCAGCCTCGGGTTTGTGGAGTGAGTAAACACCTTACTGGGTGACAAAACAGCTCCATTACTCGCGGTTTCTATGCTCGCGTATCGCTACCTCGAACTTCAACCAGTTATTCCTGCCAAAAGCCCATCCTGTTCACTGTTCACACTCATTTCACTAAATCTTGAAATCTCGTTCTATCAAATGCGCTCGAAGTAGTGATGGCACGGCCACTCTAAACAGACTGGGAACTAGCCACTTACATTTCCTTGTGGGCCTCGCCGCCAGAGTAGTCAGTCAGTGACCTTCGCTTTCTTCTCAAGCAACAAGCGATAATAATAACGATTATAATAATCAAGACTGCTCCTCCTACTGCTGCTCCAACAATCTCAGTCGTAGTTAGCGCTAGACGACAAGTTAGAAATAATATATTATGCACTGCTCTCACCAGAACACGCCACTGCGCGGTGCCGACAATGCAACGAAAATACGGTACATTGGAGCCAAGTCGATGCTTCATCGTAAACTAATAATAATAAATAACATTTATAGTGCGCATGCAGGTGCTTACATGCGCATAACATTTGTTGTCCCAATTCAGATCATGTGACAGCTCTCCAGAGGATTCAGTGCTTTGTTTTCCAATGAGAGAAATGCGTACATTTCCTCTAAGGATACAGAAAAACAAGAAAACATTACTCAAGGGAAAAGTCAGACGACCTGAATTGGGACAACAAATGTACAAGCTAAATCGGTCTATTACTAACTAATTGAGTCATCTATCATACAGGATTAATCAATATAAATACTAGTAAACACCATTCTTAAATAACAAAAACGTCTTAAGTAGATTTTTAAAAACTGAAACCGATTTAGCATTACGAATTTCTGTTGGTATAGGTCATTCCATAGAGCCGGCGCTGTTAATGCGATAGATCGGTCACCTAGGGTTACCAAAGTCTTAAGTCTTGGTCGCTGCAGGAAAAGTTCTGAGTTAGATCTTAAGTTAGATCTTAAGCTTGATAATAATTAGCTCTGTAATATAGGATGACGCTAAGCCATTTAGTCGGCCTTATACGTCGTAAACATTATTTTAGCATCTATTCTAAACTTAACTGGAAGCCAGTGCAACTTGTAAAGAATAGAAACGAGAAATGTTGCATCAGTATAAGCCGAGCCGCAGCATTCTGAACACGCTGGAGCTTACTAAGCTGAGTGGCCGGCAGACCATATAAAAGGGCATTACAGTAAGCTAGACGACTAATTGTGAAAGCATTAATTAATATTTGAGCAGTATCATTATTCAGAAATTTCCTAATTCGTGGTATGTTAAACAGGTGAAAGAATGCTGCGTTGCAACATTTAGTTGCATGGGTGTCAAGTTTCACTGGAGTGTCAAACCAGCAGCCTAGGTTCTTAACCTGGCTCACAGGGGTTAAGTGAGTGTTACCAACACGTAATGTGTCTAAGTGGATTTTGGCGTGTTGCTGTCTAGTTCCAATGAATATGAATTATGTTTTGTCGTCATTAAGTTTAAACTCTTGGTGTCATCTATACAGTTCTGCATAGCTGTAATCGCAGTAGATTGCTCGGTACTTGCATCAGGTTTAAAAGAGATATATGATTGCGTATCATCAGAATAGGCATGTACGTCTGGAAGATGACTTTCCAGTACACTGAATAGTTTACTTGCATATATAACAAAAAGCAGAGGACCAAGGCACGAACCTTGAGGCACACCGTATTGCAGATCGAAACGTTTCGATGAAGCATCCAAAACTGAATATACAAACTGAGTACGATTGGAGAGGTAAGATTTGAACCACGCGCTAACACTGTCCAGATACACCAAAGCGTGTCATCGCTCAAATAGAATATCATGATCAACGGTGTCAAACGCGGCGCTCAAATCTAGTAGCACGAGCAAGGTGATATTTTGCTTGTTCATATTCGTGAGAATATCATGCTTCACACGGAGAAGAGCTGTATCTCTGCTGTGAAATTTACTGTAGGAAGCCTGGGCTTTATGGTACAAGTTATGGCCTGTCATGTGGTTGTGCGTTTGGAACAAGTATTACCTTGTCGTGGTCGGTCCTGGAGGAGCAGTCGGTTAGACTGAAGGGGCTTTAAAACCGGAGTGCGCAACGCTTTCTCTCACCACTTTGGCCAGGTTTCGAGACCAGGTAACATGTGAGTTGAGTTTTGTTGGTATCTCGCCCTTGCTCCGAAGGTTCTTTTTGGGTTCTCCGATTTTCCTCCCTCCACAAAAACAACACGCTAATTTCCAGTTCGATATGTGGATTACCGTGTTCTGACTTTAATCAACCACTATGGTTGTTTCAGGTGCCGTTAAAATTCAAACTCTTTGCAAACTTTATTACACCACGTGACAGATAGCTATTTAGAGTCAGTGTGTTTTATACTTATCGACTACTGTAACCAGGGCCACCTATACAACGAGACACATTGTAGAACGAAAACAGAGCATTACATACATCTTGTGGTTATTCGAGCCAATCAGTGTCGAATAAATACAATAGCATGTGGTCCAGTAAAAGGAAAATTTGGTGTTATAGTATTGTATACCGTGTCGTGTTATCGTGCCGTCAGTTTACAGTACTATATTTATCGTGCCATAATACCGTGTGTTATCGTGCTGTTTTACTGTACTGTATTTATCGTTCCATTATACCGTGTCGTGTTATCGTGTCGTTTTACCGTACTATATTTATCGTCAGTCCATTATACCGTGTCCTGTTATCGTGCCGTTTTACCGTACTATATTTATCGTTCCATAATACCGTGACATATTATTGTGCCGTTTTACCGTACTATATTTATCGTTCCATAATACCGTGTCGTGTTATCGTGTCGTTTTACTGCCATAGTTATCGCGCCATGTCGTGTTATCTTTGACATGTTAAGTTTGTATAAATTAAATACCACAAACAAACACAAGTGGATTTTGAGTTTGTAAGTCTCTACTCATATTTCCTGAACCGAACACTATGTAACTAGTTCACAATCTTCTCACCTCGTCTCTTATCCTGTTTACCTTTGTTTGTTGGTGGTCGTAGTGGTGTTGATTGTGATGTTGGTGGTCGTGATGGTGGTGTTGATGGTGGTCGCGGTGGTGTTGATGGTGATGGGGCTGTAATAACATAAGCATACCGTATTACGGAATCACATTTACCGTGTCGTATTATCGTATCGTTTTACAATACCAAAATTACCGTGCGTTGTGCCGTTTTACCGTACTATACTTATCGTTCCATATTATCCTACCGTATTATCGTGCCGTTTTACCGTTACATATCTTGTACCGTGCATATTTCGCCTCGTGAAATCCACGAGTAAATAACAGGACCGTAACAGGGTAAACTATCGTCAATGTGTTTTTACAACAAACTAGAAATAATCAAGCGTAAAAGCCTTGAAAACGAGGAAATTGTGAGGGAAAGTGATCTAGTGCGTGCTATCACGCAATGCCTGACGCAATGCGTGACATAATCCGTGCTATGTCCTTATTTCCAATGGTAATAAACCAATCAGAACACGAGAAACTGAGCAGTTGTTGTAAAATTGCAGTTTGTTAGCTTCTATTTTAATGTTTCTTGCTCGCTCGAACACTATGTAACTACGTTCACAATCTTCTCACCTAGAGGTGGTGGTGGTGCTGTTGGGGGAATTAGTGGTGGTGGTGCTGTTGGGGGAATTAGTGGTGGTGGTGCTGTTGGGGGTATTAGTGGTGGTCTCGCTGTAATAACATTTGAAGAGATATATTTTTAGTAGAAACCAACCAATGCTTTAACGCGAATCCTCCAATCTAATTGGCTGAGCTACTCACAATCAGTTGTACATTTGGCGGGTGGGCAGATGTCAGACAATGATGGCCCGCCAGTTGAATAAAAAGACTTTAACGAACTGCGCACGCACCGTAAACTGGTCTATTCTGTGATAGATACTGAGGAGCGATAAAGCAGGTTTTCATAAACAAAAGAATGTCCGCCAATTTCTTCAAATTGCCAAAATGTCTTCTTGTTTCAGTTTAAGATTGAACAACAAGTTGGTTTCTACTAAAACAATTAAATTACTCGCTCTAAGTTTCGATGGCTGATAATTAACTTGGAGCTACGTTATAGACTAATTGTTAATTAGACAAATTAGTGTGTAGTATTAAGCAATTGTTTCATTAAGCAATTATTAATTGGGTGAGATTAAAGCATGATAGCGAAGATTGACAAGAGTAAGTATGTGTTTATATTAACCGGAGGCTGAGGCAATAACACAGACTGGGGTCTTGGTAATTTCACATGCGAAAACCGAATCCAATAATTGCTTTATTATTAATTTTCTACACTTCTTAATAAAGTGCCACTACGACGAAAATTTACCATTTCGATTTGCCACTTTTTCAGTGTCTATAGGTCAATCAGTATTAGAAATATCCGAAATAGTAAAAAATATTCCCAAATGGGAATCTTAAACCACAAATTTTAGGAGAGTTTACCGGTAAAATCCTGTCCGCCATTGCTGGAAGCCGTGCCCTTTGTTCAGCTTTAAACAAAGGTTTATTCACCGGAAGTGATGTCATACACTTAACACGACAACCTCGTGGCGCGAAATAGTGTGCATAAAAAAGTAGCCAACCTCGCAAAGATAAATATAACTTTCTTCTTATGTACGTGAAGACGTTTTTAGTAGAAATATGCCTCCAGGCGTTGTGTTCTGCAGGCGAGCGTTAAGTGTATGACATCATTTCCGGTGAATAAACCTTTGTTTAAAGCTGAACAAAGGGCACGGCTTTCAGTAATGGCGGACGTGTAGATTCAATATTCGGAGCTAAAAAAATAAGACTTCCTGTCATTGTATCGAAAAACGATTTGAACTGGTAATAATATATGAACTCTACTTTATGAATATGCAAAAACATTGATATGTCAAAATTTGATCGTAGGGGCACTTTAAAAAGAGATACCAACTAAAAATTACGCAATACCACGGTTCAATGATTCCTCCGCCATGATTCTCTGTAAGCTGCGCCTACAGTCTACAGATAATATCCTTCGCGCGCCGCTATCTCTGCCAATCAGAATCGGTAGTGTTACTTAAAGGAGTAATAACGCTGGATATTAGTCTCTGGCTGTCTCGTTATTTGGACCCCACTGTATGCAGTTACCTACCATCTACATGTAATATTAAGTATGGTACCATACATGTTTGTACAATGCGACCATGTTTGAATAAGTCAGAAAGATAGAACCCTCACAGCACTCGCACGTTTTCCTTTAACCACAGATGTAAAAACGACAGGTTTTCTAACCGGTAGTCAAAGAAGCCGGCGCCATATTTGGTATACTTACGTGGCGTTGGTCTGGGAGGTGGTTGACACTTTACACCAACATCATCTTTGTGGGTTTCCTCGTCACAGTTGTGTACCTTGACGCCATTGTTAGTACACTGAATGAGTGAGGTTTCATTACCATTACAGTGCACATTGTCAGCCCATATTTCAGTACCTGCTTCTAGTTTAGGATACAACGACAAGTCTATCAGCGCTTTGACAGCTCTGGAGAAGTTTAACATGCGACAAACAACATTGGCGTCCTCTAATGTCCACCCGTCTTTACAAATCGTTCCAAACGATTGCTGATGTCGTATCAAAACCCGTCCCACATGTGGCGCTGGACCGCCTTCGAGTTTAATTGGCTCTAAGGAAAGACAAAGGACAATACATAAATTATGAACCAGGAGGAGACTGAAGCCAGCGTGCATTACTTAGACTTGAGGAACAAATGGAGAGCGGTTTTGAAGAGCAGATTATACATATGGGAGGTGGTTGCTTATATGCAACATTTCTCGTTTTGAACATATTTCTCCTATTCTTTATAAGTTACACTGGCTTCCAATTAAGTCCAAATGGTTTAGCACCATCTAAAATTACAGAGCTAATTACTATCAAGCCTACATCTCGCTATAATTTAAGATCTAACTCAGAACTTCTCCTGCATCGACCAAGACTTAAGACTTTGGTAACCCTAGGTGACCGATCTTTTGCATTAGCAGCGCCTGCTCTATGGAATGACCTACCCGTAGAAATACGTAATGCTGAATCAGTTTCAGCTTTTAAGAAATTACTTAAGACGTTTTTATTTAAGAAAGTTTTTTACTAATGTTTATGCTGATCAATCCTGTATGATAGATAACTTATAGCTAGGAATATAGCTAGGAATATTCGATCGTTACCAATAAGTTTATCAGTTGGTAATTAGTCTATCAGTTCTTGTTATGCGCATGTGAGCATTTATGTATGGAACGTGCGCACTATAAATGTCATTTATTATTATTATTGTTATTATTATATATTATTATTGTTGTTATTATTATTATATGTACGAAATAAATACAGTGCTAGTACGTGGACATATCTGCCATAACTCAGCATTTTGATTGGATCATTGGAACGTAAACAATAAAGAAGCCATTTCAATGTTTTGGCATACGGTAACGAGACTGCAGCGTGTATTGAACTTATTCATAAAGGCATCAATGCGCATGCGTGGCCAGTTGTCACAGGAAGAGTAAAATATACAGTTATCTACGTTAATTATCTTATGACACAAAGAAACACAACAGTACGGAACGATGTAACTCAGTACATTTCTGTCCGACTACAATTTTGCGATCTTTAGGACAACTTGCCTCGATCTGATGCCATTGTTCCCAGTCTTCTTCCCGCGCGAGCAGGACTGGGAAATGGATAACGTGCATAACGGTGAATGTTGTTTTACACCCCCGTATTTATAATAGCATAACATCTAATGAAATGGATATCATCATTACTTTTAATAGGCATGCAGAGAGGTGGCTTTTCGTTCCAGGTACCAAATCTCAGACACCTCACTGAGGCTGGTCCGTAGAGAAAGTGGTCAGCATTACACGAGAAAGTACAAGTACTCCCTTCTTGTTGCAGACCCGTTTGAGAACATGTCATTTGACTTCCGTGAGGAGCGTCGAGCTGAGGACAGACTATACCTAGATTAAAATAAAGAAAAATGTAGAGATCAATTTTAATATTTTTAGATTTTCAAAGAGAATTAAGGCCCGTTTTCTGAGAGGCCGCTCCACGCATGCGCCAACAGCAATCGTACATTTGCATGATGACGTCACATACTACGACTACCAGAACTCTTTGCGCGAATCATTTTGTTCCTCTAATTTGGACCATTGTCTCGGAACTCTCAAAGGCCGTGAGAAATTTGAATGAGAAAAAGGATTTGAAAAGGATTCTGGTAGTTGTATATATTTATACAAATTGCCTAATATTTGTGTTACCTAGCTAGATTAGCTTTTTAGTTACTCTTGGTAACCAATGCCTAACCTATTTACATAAAGAATGTACTTAGTAAAGCTGTAATCTCCAGGTATAAATAAAGTTGTTGTTGTTGTCAGTAGAATGACGCCATAATGCAAATGTCGTATTGAAACAAACTATAATTACGTGTGTTTTTATCTCATCAGACCATATAAGAAAATGACAAATTTCATTAAAATGAGATTAGGACCTGGTTACATATTGTTGAGCCTACTAATGCTACAGAGGACAAGCAGTATTGTTTTCGATATGAAAAATATCGAGAGAAAAGTCTCGAGAGATTACAATACAATGAATTTAGCCAATTTTATCATGCGATACTTTAATAAATCAGTAACAGACCTAGGCACCATACTACTAAGAGCTTTATAAACTAACATAAGTATCTTTAAAATAATACAATAATGGACAGGCGACCAATGGAGCCTAAATAAAGTAATGTGATCATACTTCTTGGTTAGCGTAATAATGGTCTGTACAGATAGTCTACTTAGTAAAATGGTGTACTTAGGAAGGCCATATAGCAAATAATTATAATTATCTAATATAGAAGTTATAAACGCATGGATATTAAGTATTTCGGCCGTGTCCTGAGTTAGGTACTTTCTAATCTTAGCTATATATTTCTTACATTATAGAATATAGTGATATCTCTTACAGATCTAACTTCTTTACGTGCTCTTCCATGTTAATAAAGTGGTCGACAATGACACCAACATTGAAAGCTGATGGCTTAATTAGGTAGAATTTTCTCATCACTCGACTTGAATTGAACACATTTTAAGGCAGGTCTAGGGCGATACCTAGTACTGATAAGTAAGAGTTCAGTCTTATGTTGATTTAGTTTAAAGTGGCTATAACCCAAAAAATATTTTTACTTGAAACTTTAAGCCATTATTTAGAACTTAAAGCAAAAATGGGAGGCTAAAACTCAACTGTGATTTTTTGACGGCCTTTCAGAGTTGAGAACCAGAACATGTGGCCGTCAGTTTTCAATTTCCTTTGGGGGCCTGGAGACTAGTGGCCTGTGACCTGTATGTAGTAAAGGCGTCCTTCCAGTTCCATACAAATCGTCTCTTATTTCTGCGACTGTTGCAAGCTCACCACATGGTAAATATCCAATGAAATGTCACCAAACTTGGAAAATTTACTAATTTCGATGTGCTCTTTCTTGTGATGGAGTTTATTTCCTTCTGATTAGACTATAATAGGACTTTTTGGATTCTTTTTCTTATTCAGATTTTCCAACTCCTTTGAGAATACCAAGACAATGGTCTAAATTAGAGTAACAAAAGAAACCGTGCAAAGGATTCTGGTAGTTGTAGTAAAATGACGCCCGATTAACGTCACAACTTCAGGCCCTCACCAAAACTCGCGCTGACTTCCAACTGGAAACAGGAAGCCCAAAACGGATGTTTTTGCTAACTTTGACGCCACCAAAATCGTCGAAGTTTAGTTTTTTCGCTTTTATTTTTTCGAATTCTTAGTCAGGGCGCTATAGAGAATCGATGTAAAAAAACTTTTGGGGTTATAGGCACTTTAAGTCTCGGCTGGTCGGGCTCGATCGAGCTGACAAACCGACCGTCCGTCCCATCCGAGTAAAGATAGGTAGATGTAGCTTAACAGGAACCTCGGCTGAAAAATGTTTGTTCTCAAGTGTTTCTTATGCATGCCAAGTCTGCTGTTGTGTTTGCTAGATGTCATTTATGCACCGATATTCCTAGCCTGCCAGCGGCTCTTATGCGTAGTTTTTTGCTAATTTGTTTTCGGATTGGGCTACCACAGGTAGCCCAATCCGAAAACAAATTAGCAATAAACCACCCATAAGAGCCGCTAGCAGGCTACGATATTCCTGTCGATAAAACTCATTCGAATTTCCTGCGCGCCGCCATCTTGGATCTCATGACGTCACAGTGTTACACTTATTATTACACAACAAAAGAGCTATTGTTTTCTGACAGTAGGGTCAACACTGTGACGTCATAAAATCCAAGATGGCTGTGCGCAGGAAATTCGAATGAGTTTTATCGACAGGAAAAGTGCATAAATAACATCTAGTGTACAATTTACTGGCCAAACACATAAACAGAATTAGGCATGCATAACAATCATTTGAGAGCAAACAATGTTTTTTTAGCCGAGGTTCCCTTTAACATAGTAGGCTTACTCTGTGTAGAGCATATTGAGTTTGATGTTGTTGCCAAGGAGATGTCATCCAATGCAATGTCACCCAGCTCACTATCTCCCACCACAGCCTCAAATCTCACCTAAAATGAATTCAATAACGTTAATGCCTCATCCGTTATCTTTTTAATACTTACCGGCATCGCCATTCCAAAAAGTTAACTTGCATGAGGTAATGCATTCATGAAGACAATTTCACTGACAAGCAATACTGAGTCCCCTTGATAACAACTTATTTATCATACATTATATTAACAATAATATACTTGTGCCGTTGAAATACGCACTGATGTTTTTCCGAGGATCAGTTCTAAGCAGCGAACAGTTCCACAGAGGAACTCGAGGAAAACTGAGAGTTTGGAGTTCATAATTCCGACGCCACAATCTTGGTATCGTCTTTATAATCCTTCAAATGTTTTCTTTTACATCAGCCCTTGTGCGTGATACGCTCACATGGGGTGTATCAGATTGAGAGCTGTCGTCTGGCGGAGAGTGGTCACGGGTCACGTGACTCATTCTACCAATCACGCGCGAGAGAGCATATTTGGTGGATTATAAACAAACAAAAACCTACTTGTGGCGTTAAAATATGTACTGATATTTGTTTGTGTATATTCTAATTCATCAACAAAACTATCTTTTCGAATGTTTGCTGATGATATATGCCGATATTTTTTTATGCACTTAAAGATCCTAAAGATCTTGAAATGGTAATGATAGTCAACTAAAACATATCTTTAAGCATCATGAAACTGTCGGTCAACATGAACAAGACCAATCATATACTAATATCTCACCTAAGAAGCAATATATTCACATAAATATTCTGAACATCGAACGGAAAAAAACAATATTAAATGTCTATAGCCTTATGCTTAGATGGAAACTCTTTACCTGGAAAAATCAAATTACTCACATCAATAATAAAGTAGAAACATATTTATGGGTTTTCTATAAGCTACGGCATTATCTTAAGGCTGGTTCACACTTGTTTGAAATCGTGTAAATGTGACCTTTCCTGACCCATGACCGCGTAAGTAAAAGCCTGGGTCGAAACCTGGGTAGACGTCATCTCATTAATGCATTATTCTCCATGGCGCCTTTTTATCACAACAACATCGATGCATAGAAAATATACACAGTTTTTGAGTTGTTAGTAAAGAAAAAAGTCATTTTAGTCAACACGTTGAGTATTTCTTCACATGATTGCAAAGCCGAATTAATTATATGACGTCAAGATGACGTCTACCCAGGTTTCGACCCAGGCTTTTACTTACGCGGTCATGGGTCAGGAAAGATCACATTTACACGATTTCAAACAAGCGTAGAACATAAAGTATTCACTTTAAACCAAAACTTTCTTCACAAAAGTACTCAAAACGTTTCGGAGGTTCATAAGCTATCAAAATTGTAAAAGGGTGATAGGCACTTTAAGCATAAGCATAAGAAAAAGAAGTGTAAACTGGCGCTACATAAGCATATTAAGCATAAGACAAAAGAACTCGACGTTTCTTTTTCTTATGCTTATGTTTATGTTGTTATGTTACAAGTGTGAACCGGGCAACATAAGCATAAGAATAAAACATAAGGTAAAACTTGTAAAGTGTGAAGCGGGTAACATAAGCATAAGAATAAACATAAGGTAAAACTTGTAAAGTGTGAAGCGGGTAACATAAGCATAAGCATAAGGAAGATCTTGTGTGCTTACCGGGTGACGTAAACACAAGCATAAGCATTCCCAGACAGCTGTGATGATTAATTTAGTACGTAGTGCGGCTGCGTATGTTACTTTTCTTATGCTTATGTCACAAGTGTGAACATTCTTATGCTCATGCTTATGTTTGTGCTTGTGCTTATGTCACAAGTGTGAACCAGTCTTTAGTATGTACATACTAAAACAGCTTTATTATACCCGTATCTACCATTATTTAAATTATGGTGCTATATAAGCTGGAGAAACACATGCCCAACTAATTCACAATCACTGCACTAGAGCCTCGTCTAACCTTGGGTTAGTCGTACCTAAATGTCGAATGAATTCAATGCTTTTTAAGAAACATTTATTCAACAACATTTTATCCAATAACTTCAAACAGAAACATTTTAACATTACGAGAACATTTTAATACAGTATTTAGTCTACTTTTAGGACAAATTGCAATTTACAAATTATCTTTAACAATTAATATTACTAATCTAGTTTCTATATTGTAATTCTTATCTAGTTTTAGTTTTTATAATGGGCCACAATGTAAACTACTGGGTCACCAGTAATTGTGTTTCTTACCCAATAAAGTCTATTTAATAATATTATTATTATTATTATTATTATTATAAAAATATCAGTGTACTAAACTAAATAAATGCCTGCGAAGTATCTTCTTTGCTGATAGCAGGGAATCTCTAAATACATTACCAAATTCACAATATTCTTAAGTTTGAAAAAATTGTAAAATTAAACATTTCTACTTTGACCCACAAACTATATAGTAATCCATCTAGTACCCCATTATATTCAACGACTTTCTCATACCAATAACAAATATACCCAGCTATAATACTAGAACTGCAGCTAAAAACAACTTCTACCGTCCACAAGTTAGAACCAGTTTTTGAAAATTTACCTTTTTAAAATATTCTGCCTCTAAAATCTACAAACTTAAAAACCTTCTTCACCATTAAATAGAGTACCAATAATACCTTGCCTCCTCTTCTTTTCTTATATTCTATTATTTCTCTCTTCTAGTTCTCTTTAACTTTAACTTAATTATTATTACCCCGGCATATATTATTTCAATCATCTCATTTATATGACCTCATTTGACTCATTGATAATGTTACTATTTCTCTACGGATTAGAAGTGTGGGGCTCCGACTTTCAAGGCAAATACTTAGATCATATTAATCGTTTCACTAAGCGAGCCGTTCGATTTGGATATACGTCGAAGAACATTAAGATATCCGATGTAATTGAGAAGAGAGATACGGTCTTATTTAATAGAATAACTAGTGACACTGAGCATGTTGTAATCGAATCACAGCTATAGAGGTGAGAGGCGAGGTGGCACCACAGGCAGCCCAAGTCAGGCATCCCATCATAAATGATTAACTTGATGGAGAATCGATTTTAATTCACTCTTTTCACCTGGTGACCATCTTGGATTCAAAGCGAGGCAATCCTTTGTTTTTGCCAGGTGAGCCTCATTTTGACTATCCCTCACTACGAGGCTGACCTGGCAAAAACAAATGATTGCCTCGCTTTGAATCCAAGATGGCCACAAGGTGAAAAGAGTGAATGATAAACAATTTGGGCTCATATGTAATAGTTCGCGTGCTTCAGATGCAGATCCGTCCAATACCTAGAGCTTCAGCTTTCCTCCTCCTCGGAATTTCAATGCTTTTCATGTTGCTGTTGGTTTTCCTTTGTAAAAACCCAGCCGTAAAGTATCCAAATATAACTATCGTTATTGACCATAGGGTTTTCGGTAAGACGCGGCAAAAACAACAGCTGGCATTAAGGTGATGGACACCTTTTTTTATGGACACCATAGAAAATCGTTTCAGAAACATAATTTTGACACTTGAGTGGTCAAACGGTATTGTAGATCTGAGTTAAAAGCTTTATTTCGAGCCCAAGGGCTAACTCAATACAATACTTCATGCATGTTGTAGTTTGAGAAATTAGAGGGTTGTCCAATACTCTGACAAATGTATTCATAGCTTTGTATTGTATTATATCGACATAACAATAGCTTAACAATACAATACAATAGTAGAACGAAGCAATACGATAAAATACAAAACAATGCTATGCATAAATTTGTCAGAGTTTGGACAAGTATGAGTGTTTTCGTAGTCTAAAACACAAACAAATCCCATGTGAGGGAGGCTCGATACCGCAGAACAATGGTTTTATACGGATTATTACTTAAAGGGGCTGTGTCACGGTAAGACTTTACATTCGTTTTCCGCGCCGGAAAGAGCTATTTCCACCTAGTTTGATATGAACTAACGAACCTCTTGGCCATGTGGGATGCTTAAAATGAAAGCAAATATGCAAAAATGACTAACAAACAGTGTATATAAACAGTCTCTAGGGAAAATATTGAAAATCCTTTCAATCAAGCATTGAGGGAGGGAAGTTTAACTGTTTGTGTACAATTAACAGCCACTAAATGAGCGATTACTCGATACATGCGCAGTACCATGACATAGCCCAGTGTATTTTTCAAAGTCCAGTCCATACCTTTGGACCAGCTTGTATGATACCTCTACCCAACTTCCAAGGACCCTCATCGTGACCTTGTTGGCCAATAGCAGTGAACACCAGTTTATCGTTAGTGTACAGATTCAATCTGCCAATGGAGGAGCCGTACATGAAGTAATAGAATGATAAGCAACCAGGTGATACATTCACGCTCATACTTGTTGAATTACCACTGGTCCTGTTTGTGGAGTTGACAAATACATAATACCCTAGAAATAGAACAGAACAAAATGCTTAATATAAAACCTGGGTATTCTTATAAGAGAGTGTTACACATTTATCGCACGTTGTGAACTAGTTATAACATAATTAATAATTTATAAGCGTGCTAACTGATCCAAACGCAGCATTCAAGTCACATGGATAATCCTGCACATCCCAATAAAGTGAGCTCTATTGGTATTTTGTATCAAATGGTACAAAATGCTAAAGCTTTATTAGTGTTCGGTTTCAAATTACATAATACTACTCACAACACTCGAAAATGAAACGCGAAGTGTAAAATAAGACTGATAACGCCTCACCCGAACCACAAATCCATGCACAAAACTAACCCTAACCATCGGACGAGTTCACGGGTAAACGACGGGTTCTCACTCACCTAGAGTTAGGATTCACAGGTAAACAAGAAGAGAAGGTAACCGAGAGAAAAAAGTTTATCGAGCGGTCCTACTAGGTCTGGAACTCGTAACCCTTTGCCTGTAGTGCAGCGTAATGCAAATGGCATGACCACTACACTAAGTGGGTCTACCGCCATTCAGAATGCAACAATTGTTTATCTTCATCATTGCCTGGTCTTGACTGGTTTTAAGAGCAATGATTATCGTTACTTTTAAAGCGATTTGACAAGTAATGATAATCATTACTTTAAGTTCGAGATCGTGTTGGTGAGAGTAACACTCCTTCATTCCGATGCTAACATTATGTTGAAAACGTTTTGATCCGCTGGCCAATAAGAACAGAGGCTCTGGAAAGGAGAGTTTGGTACGTTTTCTGTTTCAGTAAATATTTTCTAACTTAGTAAACTCGCAGTGAAATATAAAATAAGATGTATAAATATGCCTTTAAAAGAGCGACGTGCTGAGAAAATGACGTCACGACAGCAAACCGCTGGACGAAAATCGCGAACTAGTTTAGAAAACACTTCAGTAATGGCGGACATGATTTTGACGGTAAACTGAACGCAAAATTCATAGTTTAATTTGGTCCTTTGGCAATATTTTTCACTGATTTGGATATTCCAGCTACTGTTTGTCTTTCTAGAAAAAATACAAAGTGCTAAAAGAAAGGGTCGAATTTCATCGTCGTGCCACTTTAAAGATTTATATTAGGCTTTGACTAGGAGTATATTACGCAGGTGTTCCTGTGCCCTTGTGTTGGCCCCTGACACTGGTTCTGGTATGCGATTTCGTTGTCTTTTCTTCTCTTGCGCTTTTTTTTTTTTTAGCAGTTTGAACCGTGTTAATTACAATTTTCAGTGCATCCTGATTGTTTAAAAGTGACGGCCTTTGTTTCTTCTCGCGGGAAACTCTATGCTAATAATAACTCTACCGTCTACAGTGTTGTGTGACAATAAAATGTGGGAAGATGAACACTCCTCTGTAATATACTCCTGGCTTTGACGAAACATTTCACATAAATACAGGGGTGATCGCTTTTGTTTTCTTTCAGTTTGCGCGGGAAATCGGTGGGAAACTGGCATGACGCGCGTGACGCGCTCACCAAAAACGCATGCGCCTAACGTTTTGCCGCGGTGTGTGGATTTGTCCACGCTACGCGTATCCGCGCCGCAAACTATAACGACGAACTTGACGTTTTCCGTTGGAAATTCAATTTGTATGATATTTAAGGGGGTGTTTAACGTTCAAGAGCCTGGGAACAAGGTCACGTCATGTTCGACTTCCCAACGGTCTTTTACCGGGTCGAAACATTGAACCGATATATATTTTTGTCGCATTTAGTACCCGGTTGATAAAAAAAACAGATATTTAATAGCGATGCACAGCGTCGAAAATGTGTGTATTAGGGTCACGTGCCATCCCAATATTTTGCCATGTGGGACAGCTACCTATTGGACAGGTCGCACGTCGAGCTGTTCACGATACTCTGTTTATTGATTGCAGCATTATTTGTTCGGTATAATAAAACAATCATAGGATTCATCTTCACCCAAAATGGAAAATATTGAAATCTCTACTTTTAATATCAGACTCTACCTTCGGTCTCGCCTAATATTGAAGACTCGACTTCAGTATTTTGCCTTATTGGTTACTGATGAATCCAATAGGTGTACAGCAGCGGACGTCGCGAACACACTAGTCCGACTAAATATCATGTTTAGGTCCCAATATACTAGTAGAACTGAGAAGCGCAATAATCGCTAAAGATTCTTCCAGCACAATCATAGGACTGAGTTTTTGACTCCTAGTTGTCGATAATCAACGAGGGCAATGAAGAAAGATGTACCTTACACTTTATTTTCGCGAAACTGATGTTGCAGTTGTAGGTAATCGCTATTTTTTAACACTGGACATTGTACCTTGCAGGTTTTTACCAACCGGTGTGCCATGATTACGAGAAATACGAATCAAAAATTGTATACGGTAGTCTGGTTTATTTTCGTTTTTAACTCGGAGTCAAATAGCGAAGGTATTTAATGATTGAGTTATCGACGCAATCGCGAAAATAAAGTGACTCAGTTTCTACTAATTTAACAAAATCGCGAAGTGTAATAAGATAATTGTTGACTGCTTTACCTTTAGTAGTTCTTTTACAATGCTCAGTATATATATATAGGTTTCGATCGTGTTGACGTCATGGTTTCATTAGCTAGCCAGTTTTCCCTTTCGCGTGATTAGCAGAACGCGTCACGTGGTCTGATAACAAACATCATTTCTCTATTACTCGTCTGACATATCAACAAAAATGCGGGCGTCAAAACTCTGCTGAAGCACTATTCTTAACTGAATTATTTCAGGGCTCGTTATTAGGCGTTTGTACGTTATGCTAGCTTTTATGACATTTTAGTAAAGCAAAATCATTAATAATGGGATTTCTGCCTGATACTTTAACCTTTTCAGAAAAAATAACTGAAATTCGACAAATTTAAAATCTCTATCCCTGGTGACTAGTCGATGGCCTTTAAGGATGAATGAAATCATGACCAGAGTAAAATACGTTTTGACTTGATTGAGACAATTTAACCGTTTGGTTACACCCCCATGTTCATTGTATTATATCTATAAAAATACTTCAAAAAATATAACTATAAATAATAAAAACATAAGTATCAACTAAACCCATTCCGAGCATTTTGGGACCTTGTCCTAGCATTTTTGTAGGCATTAGCATTTCAAGTAGTGAGGTAAAAAATATAACGTGCAAAAACCCTACTCGCTATATTTAATTGTCACTTGATGATTTTCTTACCTCTACCACCAGTCGAAGTCGTGTGATCACGTGACGGTCCTGTCTTGCTAGTGGATGATCTGCCGCGCTTGCGCACCCAGCCGTTTGTACCCATTCCTTTCCATCCGCACGCTCCGTACTCGAAGTCACACGTTGCATCCGTTCCTGTGTCAAACGTGATAGTAACTCCCATTTAGAGCGAATTTCGACCGGGGAAAAATCGGTACAACCGATGAGGCAGACAGTACCGCTCGAGCCACAGTATTGGCTTACTAGTAAACAATGCAAAACACCCTAACATTTAGAACGAGCAGTACAAAAACAATACAGCTACAGTATAATGATCCAATCAGAATACAGGTCTGGAAGCGAGTCAGACAGTATCACTCAAAACAAGCCACAGTATTGGCTTACCCAACAATACAAAACATCCTAACCTTTAGAACGAGCAGTACAAAAACAAGAGAGCTACAGTATAATGGTCCAATCAGAATACAGGTCTGGAAGTGAGCCAGACAGAACCACACAAAACAAGCCACAGTATTGGCTTACCCAACAATACAAAACACCCTAACCTTTAAAACGAGCAGTACAAAAACAATAGAGCTACAATATGGTCCAATCAGAATACAGGTCTGGAAGTGAGTCAGACAGTACCACTCAAAACAAGCCACAGTATTGGCTTACCCAACAATACAAAACACCCTAACCTTTAAAACGAGCAGTACAAAAACAATAGAGCTACAGTATAATGGTCCAATCAGAATACAGGTCTGGAAGTGAGCCAGACCGTACCACACAAAACAAGCCACAGTATTGGCTTACCCAACAATACAAAACACCCTAACCTTTAGAACGAGCGGTACAAAAAGAATAGAGCTACAATATAATGGTCCAATCAGAAAATATAGGTTTGGAAGTGGTTTACTCCAACCGAAGGCGTGATAAACGTTTTGTACGACAGTGTAAAATCAATGACACAACAATAACAAGTCCGAAGACTACAGCAAAGCTGATACGGTGTGATACTCTAACAATGGCACTACGGCAATCTAGACTGACACAAAAAGGACAGCTGTTTTGTCCTAGCTCATTTTGACTCGTCAGCATGACATACATTGTAGCAAGCAAAATGAGCTTCAATTATGCGAGAACCTACTGAACATAAGGCCACTTAGTACTCTAGTACATGTGGAGCTCAGAGAATAAGATTGGTTATCCGGTGTCACACAAAGATATGTACGCGTGTAGCAAAGATCAGCCAGAAAGCTAACAGTGCCAAAGATTAGAGCCTTAATAAACGCTGGCCAGACCAGCTTAATAAAATGATGACAAAACAGGACTAATAAGTCTGAGCTCCACACTAGAATACTGGTGGCCTTATGAGCAGTAGGTTCTCGTCGAAGCTCATTTTGCTTGCTATGTCATGCTGACGAGTCCAAAAGAGGACGAAACAGCTGTCCATGACTGCATTCTAGTACGAGCACCCCGGGGGGGGGGGGGGGGGGGGGGGAACTCCCTTATGTGAGGGGTACATGGATGCTCGTCGTACCTATTAGGGGTCAAAATCAGGAGTTTGGTACCGCTTAGGGTATCCACGATCAAACACAGACATTTCTATATATGTAAAGCGGTACCTTTTAGGGGTCGGGTGTCAATTGAACAAAAAAGCGGTTATCTATTTACATTTTTATAATATTTTAGGGGTCAAAATAAGCTTGAGACACGCCCATTTTAGTACCACTTAGGGGTCAAATCGAAAATGTCCGACGAGCATCCCTACCCCTTTTATATGGGAGTCACCCCCTCCCCCCCCCCCATAATTTTATATTTTGGCTGGTTAGGTCCACACCTTAGATCCGGTATTCTTGAAGGATTTTTGTATACAGTATTTGCTTATCAGTCTAGTTTTAAAATCAATGGATAGGAAGGAAATGTAGCTTCGAAGTGACATTACTTCCAAACGTTTCCGAAATTTCTGTTGCTAATTGCCTCCTGAAGTAGAAAGGAGTTCGTGAGTTAATTTTTATACAGCAAAGCTGAACCGTGATTGGTTGAATATAATATTTCTAGAATAATTACCTGCAGTAAGCGGCAAGCATACTGGAGGCTGACCAGACCAGGTACCCATGGGCAGACAAACACGGCTTGGTATAGCAGAAGCCGGCTTGTGATTTGCAAAACACGTTATGTTACATAACTCGTGGGGCTTGGAAGGTAAGCATGTTTTTCCGCTCCTCACAAGTAACTCTGGGCATGTTACTAAAGAAGATACAAAGTAAGAGTTAATTATGATGATTTAATACTTCCGTCATACAGTATCTTGCGTAGAAACATACCGTGTCACAACACTTTCGTTATGAAGGAACTAGGAATATTTTTAGCGACCATTCTTTATTAACTTCTGAGGAAGAAAAGACGTGGTTATCAAATGTTTCTCTCGTGTGCATCCTGTGCAGTGCATGTTTGGAAGAGCCATGGGAAAGGTCAGCTATACGTTTAAGTAACCGTTCGGAGACAGTGGTAACTTCGCTAGAAGAGGACTTTCATCTCGTTTCGTTTAAATGGTTGCCTGTCCTCTTTACACATACATGAAAACAATGAATGGTCTCCTTATGAAGAAAGAGAGTTCGGTTTCTCTCGAGGTTTGAAAGCATAAATTGTCATAAATTATGTTACATTAATTTATATATGTCAAGCGTCCACAAGAAAAGAGGATTAATTACTTACGGTTACTGACGTTACAGTGTGTTCTTGGTAAGAACTGAATGTTGTCTATGGCTATGTCGCCTTTCTCTCCTATTCCCACAACTGCTTCAATGACAAGCTTAAAAAAACATGTAATAATTTTAGCACCACACAAGCATGTTAACGCATGGGTTTTATGCATGCAGTTTTGATAAAACATTCAAAATTCGCTATATTTGTCATTTATGTATGAAATACCTATAACTTTGGAATAATACGGTAATCGTGTGTTTTAACATTTAAGGATCGGTATTTTGGTGTTTTGAAGATCACGTGACCTTAAGGCTGATAAAACAAAGAAATCAAAGTGGAGTGGTGGAAGTTATTGTTTTGTTTCAGATTTTCCTTCGAAATGTTACGTTTGTTATGGGAATATATAATTTTTCCGGAATGGTTGACTTTTTATCACTTATGAGGATATAAATGGCAAAAATGGTTCCAAGAATAGGTCACGTGACCTGTTTTCTATATTTTCGCCTTAACAGTCTATCAGTGTCAACCATTACGATCTCATTTTTAAAGTCAACCACAAGTGTAATCAGATAAATACAAAATCGTTACTTAAAATATGCAATGTACCTGTTGTGGTTTAATTATCAACTTTTTGTATCACGTGGTTGGTCACGTGACTGTTATGATTATTTTATATTTTGGCTGGTTAGGTCCATATCTCGGATCTGCATGGTGTTCCTTTTGCAGGATTTTCGTTCACGGTATTTGCTGATTCTAGTTTTATTTTATTTTTAAAGAAAATTCGCACCCTGTACGGCAGCATATATATCATACGTCATAAACATGACTAGTTCTTACCCTGCTAGAAGCTCCAGATATTTCTGGTTTGTATAATATCCCATAAGCCTTTTTCCATTGTTTTCCTTGTGGTCCCGTCAGGGTTATTAATGGCTGTATGTCCATATAATCTTGATAGACGTTCAGTTCACCAACATCCCGGCCATACATGTAGTAGTAAAACTTCAAACATTGTTGCTTTTCTGAGGCGACTTCTATTGTGAGCTGTGCCTTGTCTCCAAGAGCTCTTCCTTTGGTCTTTATATATGCGTATTTCTCTGGCAAGAAGAAGTTAAGTCATTTTGTTTTTTTATTTTATCGCTTCAGCAAAGAAGTGAAATAAGGATTTGAAGTTCAGCCTACTTACAGTGCGACTACTGTAACCAGGCCTTCATTCAAAAGACTTCCACTTCTTAACTAGTCCACCCAATTTGCTTTATAACATGACCTTGATAAAATACGCGCTCTGATTGGCTAATAGCTATTGACCATTTTCCCATGGGTTGCACGCACACGTCAGATATTCTTCGCGCTCGTGCCTAATTTATTGTCCTTACTTTTTCCAAAAAAGTATATCAAGTTTACGTTTTGAAGACATCAGACATCATCAAGAATATGGAGAGTTTTGTCAGCGACGACGGCGACGACTTGCCAAATTTTGCCAAATTAATTTCCTTTCCGAGCCACCAACAAAGAAAATAGCAGAAACACTAAGTTTGCAAATTTATCAGAATGTGACTTGATGAGAGCCACTCGGCCAAGACCAAAAAGATGACTCACTGGTCGGTCTCCACATTTAAAGGTAAAAACACATCCATTTTTAAATAGAACGAAATCAGACAAGTTTTTCTGAGCAAATTAAACTGAGTAAACTACAAAAAAACTGAGCGGTAATTTTGTTTGGCAGCCATACGTAACTCCGTAAGTTTTAAAACTACAATTATGATTCACCGGTACGAAACCTTTGGCGAAACTAGATAGAAAGATGCATTACATGAACAGCAATTATTTTCTAAATTTCAAATCTAGTTGGTCTTAATGCTTCAACTGATACAAGGGCAACACTTTGGTACATTTAAAAACCTATACAAGAAATTTATCAGCAAATATAAAGTAGCCCAACACAATCACTCAATAAACGTAAAGAATGGTTTGTCGAAAGCTACTTCAATGCTTCCGCTTAAAAAAAACTTAACTGTAAACAATATGTTTACCAGGATATACTTTCGGCTGACAATTTATTTAAATACACACTTCTTCAGTTGTTTCTAAATTTAAATTCATTTAAGCTTGGTGTGCTGAAAAACAAATCCAAACGTCACTAGAAGATATGACAACTGGTCAGATCGACCAAAGTCTGAGGCGCTTCTATGCCGAAGCGAGGTCAAAGAAAGGAGAAGAATACAGCAAGTCTACCTTGTTGGGGTTCCGTCACTCCCTTGAGAGATATCTGAATGCTCCTCCATTCAACAGAAGCCTCCGAATGTCCGGTGATCCGCGGTTTGCGAGGTCAAACCAGATGCTTGATGCACAAATCATCAAACTTAAAAGAAGCGGCAAAAAAACGTAACACACAAGCCAACCTATCGACCCCACTAACCCTTCTCCGGAATGTCTGGTTCAACATCGTCCTGGTTTTTTTTTGCAGAAGAGGCCGTGAAGGGCAGCGAAGTCTCACACCATGCAGCTTCAAGCTTGAAACCGATGCAGGTGGTCGTAATTATGCGACTATGGCGCACGACGAAGCCTCAAAAGACCATCCAGGTGTGTTAAACGATATCCATAGCACGGAAAAAGAAGCAAGAATGTATGAAACGGATGACGAGAATGACGGCTAGAATGCTCTGAAGCTCTATCTTTCCAAAGTGAACCCAAAATGTACCGCTTTCTTCCAATATCCGAAGAGAAATTGGCAATCACAAGACGAAATGTGGTACGAAGCAAGACCAGTTGGTGCTAACTCTCTTGCCAACATGATGAAGAGTATAAGCGAGGATGCGAGCCTAAAGTATCCAAAGTTTACACAAACCACTGTGTGAGGGCGACAGCAATTGCTCTGTGATCGAATGCTGGGGTTCCCCGTATCATGGCTATTTCAGGACACATAAATGAACAGTCTCTTGCTCATTACAACTCGCGCCCCTCCGTTTCACAGCTACATAACTGCAGCGAAGTATTGTCCCAAGCATTATCGACAACTTCCAACAGTGCTACAACAAGCTAAGACCAGGAGAGTCGACTGATAGTTCAGTCCACAGAAGAATCGATGACCAATTCCAGACCTCTGACTCAGTCGACTGCTCCAATCTTCAGTAACTGCACCATCGCAAATGTGCAGATCGTGTTCAATTCCACGGAAAGTCGTTCACTTTTCAACTAATGATCGAACTATTCCTCCTATTTTAGTTTAACAATCCAGAACGAAATAAGGAACTCTTGAAGAAGTTCTTTCTCTTTAAATTTGAGCTTTATATGCCGTAGACATGATGTTCACTTTCCTTGTGATTTGAATAAACTTTAGATCAGCAAAACTTCACTGAAAAAAACAAGTCGTGCACTCGTACATTCGCGCGATCGCTTGAGCTTATTAATTGCGGGGATTATTTTCGCGCGCTTTATGTATTGAGAATTCATATTTTCGTCACAAATAAAAACGCTGTTTTGCTCTAAAATTATCGTTATAAAAGAAATGGTAAACGCCACAGTTGTGCGTCCATCGAGTTATGGACGTACTTGGGAGGTTGCCTAAGCACTCAAGAAGCTAGAGTCGCTATCGGCTTTGCCTCGAGCGACTCTTACGTTTCTTTCGTGTTTAGCAACCTCCCGCGTGCGTCCATAACTCGATGGACGCACGCTGCACGTTTACCATTTCTTCATTTAACAAATCGAAGCTCGAACAAGTCGAAATGCTACTGTATTGTACTCGGCAATGATTGGCTCAAATAACTGAAAGTTGGAATGCTTTATTTTCGTTCTGCAATATGATTGGTTCTCGTTGTCTAAATGGCCCTGGTTACAGTAGTTGTACAGTAATAATTAGACTAGCTTAAAGTCCAGCTTAAAGTGTTTATGAATCCAAATTGTTCATCTGTATTTTGTTGGAGAATAATAAAGTTCATTATTTTTCAGTTACGCCTTTGAAAATGTGTCTTTTTCGCCACTCAAATTATGTAATTTCTGACGGTTGAGCGACACAGGAGCGATATAGTCAGAAATTGATATTCTGCCGGCACGGTAGAGAGGTATGGATACCAGTCTATAGCATTATGGGTAATGCTTCTAGCATATATAATGCTTCGAGCGGGAAAAGTAGTCATTCTAGGCCAGTCAGCTCCACGTTGGTTCAAATTAATTTGTTTTTGGATTAATTATTTAGCTTAAGTTAATAGTGAATAGTCAGTTCTCTAACCCTCGGAGAATGCGGGTTGCTGCATCAGATCGAGGAGTACGTTTCCGCATTTCCCCACGTTTTTTGGCCACAACCCCAGGGTGTTTTTTTCGTGGTTTAAGCGGTTTTTCGTATCTGGCAGTTTCCCATTAGTTAGGATACAATACAATATTAGTTAATTGTATTATGTAGTACGGAGTTGTCGCGTAGGGTAGGAGTTGTATGTAGTACGGAGTTGTCTGGCGACTATCCCACAATAAACTATACTTACGAAGTATCTTGTCAGTGTAGTCAGAATGACTGCTTTATGGTAAAACTGTTGAAATAACCAACAATTCGTCCCAGCCCATAATCTTGCCCACTAAGAGCATCGTAGCTACTGCCCAGTCCGCCCAAGAAGTGTTTGAGTGTTCTAACGGGGGGAGGCTAGGGAAATGTACTGATTGAGTGCAGACTGCAGGTATCGAGATTAATCTCGATGACACTCCACTCACAATGTCTTCATGTCTGCTCGCCGGATCAAAACAAAAACAAAAGCGCGCAAAGAACTGTGGTTGAAGGAGGTTCTTTAAGCCAACAAAAAGGACCTGGGACATACAAATGTGGTAAAACATCAGATTAGGCTAACCAATGACCTCCAATCTCGCCAACCACACAGAACGGGCCCCGGGCAGCTTGATAAGTTCATAACAGCAGTCAAAGATCTACTGGAGGCAGGGACCATCCAAGAATCATGTAGCCCATATGCGTCCCCCGTTCGTGCTCGTGCGAAAAAAAGATGGCAGCTTGAGGGTCTGTGTGGACTTCCGTCGACTCAATGCCAAAACGGTTAGATATTCCTATCCCTCGGATCACAGAGACCCTGGAATCCCTCCAGGGTGCTAGATGGTTTTTGTTCTCTTGACCTGCAAAGTGATTATCTACAGGTAGAGGTCGCAGAAGCAGACAAACCGAAGACATCAATGACAATAACAATACCATTTGAGTTATTTGAGTATGATCGGATCCCGTTTGGTCTAACGAATGCGCCAGCTACATTCCAAAGGCTAATGGAACGCTGTCTGGCTGGGTTTAACCTCAAGATATGCTTAGAATCAGTGGCGTGGGGATGGGGCGTCTTCCCAGTCCCAAAAGAGAGAGTGCCAGAAGTTATCAATGAAAATGTCCCAGAATTCATACTGTCTTCGCCAGGAGTTTTGAAGAGATGCTTGTACGATTATAAGCTGTTTTACAATGGCTTAGTGAATATGGGTTAAAGTTAAAACCCTCTAAGTGTAATTTTTTTCAGACGGGGGGCACGTTGTGTCAAGAGAAGGGTGGGATCAGATTCTGAGAAGATATCTGCGGTTAAGGTATGGCTCAAACATCCTCCGAGAAACATTAGGGATTTCGAGGTATTACCGGTCATTCATAGAACGATTTTCAGCAATCGTCCATCGAACCGCTTAATCAGTTACTGAGGATCCAAACCTCACAAGCCAGTGAAAGAAAAATACTAAGTGTTTGAATAGAATGCCACATACCAAACTTCTTTCGAGACATTTATTGACAAGTTATCCTCCTCTCCTTTTCATGCATTTCCTGACTTTATTAAACCCTTTACGTTACATACAGTTGCATCAGGTGAAGGGATTGTGGCTGCTCTCTACTAGATACAGGATGACAAACCTCGTGTCACTGCACGGGAGCAGATCCATGTCAACGGCTGAGAGGAGATACTGCGCTTATCGTCGCGAGTTCCTTGCCCTTAAGTGGGCTGTCACCGAAAAAAAATCCGTTCCTACTTATACGGGCAGTAGTAACCGACAGTAATCCTTAACATATCTACTGACCACTGCTATGCTACGTGCAACCGACCACCGCTGTCTCTCATATTTGTCCACCTTTAACTTCGTAAATCATGTGGAGATGTGGACGGTCTCTCCAGACACTTCGCAAGAGCTATGAGATGAATAATATATTAAGCCATTCCTGACCAGGCTGAGTCCACAGGAACAAGCCTTGAATTTAATATGTTCGACGGAGAAATTGCGATTGCCACATGGTAAAGTATACGTATATGCCTTCCGAGTCTGGTATTCCAGCGGTCGAGGCAGTGAGCATGCAAGCGGAGGCAATTGCTCTTAACGAACCCCCCCCCCCCCATCACTACCGAAAGCAGACCTTGAACTTACCTTAACCCCTGTTAAGTGGCTAAGACTTCAAAAAGATGACACAGTCATACGGAGGGTAATCAACGTTCTACAACAGAGGTGCAATGCAAGGAAAACTGGTAACAAATCAGAGGACCAGGCAGTTGCGAAGATGGTGAGAGAGATAGACCGCCTTATTTTGCATGATGGAGTTCTGTTTCGGCATACACTGGTTGATGGCCAGGAAAGTCGCCAGCTGGTTCTCCCATCGGCCTAAGACCTAGTGCGCTCCAGGATCTACACAATGACATTGGGCAACTAAGCAAGGACAAAACTCTTGATCTCGAGCGTCAACGCTTCTTCTGGCCTGGCATGGCTGCTGAGATTTCACCATACATCGACAGTTGTGACCGATGTATCAAGTGCAAGACCCCTCCACGTGCGCCTATGGTACCAATACTT
The DNA here is from genome assembly GCA_030867875.1 of Actinernus sp. WN-2022. Taxonomy (NCBI): domain Eukaryota; kingdom Metazoa; phylum Cnidaria; class Anthozoa; order Actiniaria; family Actinernidae; genus Actinernus; species Actinernus sp. WN-2022. The sequence goes on along the minus strand of JAOWCC010001589.1, from coordinate 5,231,893 downwards.
GCTTCGCCACCAATGGAGCTACTTAGCATCGACTTCTTTTTCGTACCCTTTTTCGTTCCCTTTTTCGTGACAAACAGTTTCACAAAGTATGCTTGGGCCTTTCCAACTCGCAACCAGAAGGCTGTAACTGTTGCAAAGACGTTGTGGGAGAAAGTTTTGGTTAACTATGGATTTCATCAGCGACTGCACTCGGACTACACTCATATTTTAAACCGTTTGTAACAACGGTTTAAAAAATTATGTACAGTAGTTAATTCTTGTTGTGAGGCTGCATAAACCGAGAGTCCATAATTAAACCGGTACAAACTGGTTGTGAGGCTGCATAAACCGAGAGTCCATAACTAATCTTAGGCAGGACAACACTGAGACAAAGATGATCTATCTCAGTCTGATTATAGCCTTCCTGCCGCAAACTTGTAAATACGAAAAGGCATCTATTAGCTTCAACAAGCTTAAATCTAATATGGTCAGAAAACCTTCAGTTACTTTGAAAATGTGATACCTAATACTCAAGGGAGTCTAGCTGCTTGATGTTATTTACAGGTGCAAAGGTATCTACATGCTGTTTCTTCTTAAGAATTAGCTCATTACATTTAGATAAGTTGCAACAGCAAACACAAAACAGAATTCCAAGATACATAATATTTTCGGAGATATATGTGTTTCTTTCGAACCATTGTTTTTAAGTAATATGCGAAAATCTTCAAAGCGAGACCACATATTTTGTTTTATTCCTGTAGGTTATAGATTAACTAACCAATGAGCTTTGTTGGTGACGAGTTTCAATAAAATCGATGGCACAAAAAATCTCAAAGATCGGCCGAAAATGTTCTGTTAACAGTGCCAATTTATATGATGCCAATTAGGCTGGGACATAATAACATCAGGTCACCTTAAATGGACCGTGCAACACAAAAGCGTTTTCACGTGGATGGCGGAGACCAAAGATTCCTAAACAATGGCTATTCAAATTGATGTCATTTATGCAAGGTCTATAGGATTTTACTCACTTTCTTGTTGCGCCGCGTCTGGTCCTGTGTCATCTGTTGGCGTTTTCCCCTCTCCAATCGTCCAATCAAATTTATCGCCAAACTGTTCCTGACTCCAATTGCAAAAGTTACCTTCTTCAAAATCGCAAGTGGCTGTAAAGATAGATAAATAAGTAGTCTCTTCTGCTCCAGTGTAATTTAGAAGCACCTGCCTTAGCCTGATTTTCAGACGGTACGAGGCCGTTCACTTCCTCCCACCTCCCCGTCTGATGGACTTTGGCAGAAACCGTGTTCCTGACGTCATTTAATTTCGACCAATCAGAGCGAAGGTTTTATTTTTGGAGAACTGAGGTATGCGTGGAATGTCTAGTGGAGCCTGCATGAAGGAGAAGCCAAATGGCGGACGATACAAACGGACTTGATATGGCTTTGGAGAAAGCGTGCGAAACTTTCGGCATTTCTGAATTATTTCACGAACAGAGAAAGGCAATATCACGCCTCGTTTCCCGGAAGGACCTTGGCCATCACAGCTGCATCTATAGGCGACGACCAGGTAGAGAATCGAGAGAGGAGAAATTATGTAGCCTTCTAATTCTACAGCTCGTCAGAATCGCACTTTCCTGCACTGCAGAATTCTTATGTTTTACAGCTTCAAACTTATGTCAATTTCTCAGAACTAACCCTAACCATATCCTGTTTGAGCTGCTCTGGATTTTTGGGCAGCAGGGACTTTTTAAACAGGATTTTTCGTACAGTATTTCAAGCGCATGGTCACAACACTGATCTAACGACCGGATTTGTTGTACTTTACAATTTGTCAAAATTAAGACTGTTCAAAATTCTGAAAACATAAATATTTAGGCAAATGTAATCCAACTTTTACCATGACATATTCACTATATGTGTTCACTCCTGTAGAGATTTCATGTCATTTCATGAAAGATTTAGTCTTCTTAAGGCGAAAAAGCTAAGATATTTCAGCTTTTAGGACAGCAAAATTGTCAAAATAAAGTGTGTTAAAAATTCTGCAAACATAAATAATTGCCCAAATATCGTGAAACTATTACCATGACATACTCAGTATGTGTGTTCACTGCTGTAAAAAAATTATTACGTTTCATGAAAGATTTGGTCTTCTAAATGCCAACATTCTAGGAGACATTACATTTTAATACGGCATACAAAGCGGTCGAGGATCGTAAGATTAATGATTTTCCAAAGCCCGTAGCTAGTAGATTCATAAACATCGCGATATCGATGCACTTCCTATCAGATTTTCCCGGTACACGTCTGAGGATAACTTGTTTCTCTACGTTCTGTTTCTATAAGTTTGAAGCTGTAGAACATATTCTGCAGTGCATGAAATAGCCGTGATTCTGGCGAAGTTGTAGAAGGCTACATAATTTCTCCTCTCTCGATTCTCGACCTGGTCGTCGCGTTATAGATGCAGCTGTGGTAGCCAAGATCCTTCCGGGAAACGAAGGATAATAATGCCTTTCTCTGTTCGGGAAATAATTCAGAAATGCCGGAAGTTTCGCACGCTTTCTCCAAAGCCATATCAAGTCCGTTTGTATCGTCCGCCATTTGGCTTCTCCTTCATGCAGGCTCCACTAGACATTCCACGCATACCTCAGTTCTCCAAAAATAAAACCTTCGCTCTGATTGGTCGAAATTAAATGACGTCAGGAACACGGTTCCTGCCAAAGTCCATCAGACGGGGAGGTGGGAGGAAGTGAACGGACGACCTCGTACCGTCTGAAAATCAGGCTACACCTGGCTAAGATCGATGTAATTTCTAAACTATATTGTGCAAAACAAAACATGCATGGAATTTACAAAATTCCATCGTTATTGTAGTTGTAGAGCGGTTTTCGATTGAATATCGGAAAAATAAACTAATAAAAGTAATTACAGAGCCAATCACAGGAGCAAGTAAAAACACAATGAGCCAATCACAGGAGCAAGTAAAAACACAATGAGCCAATCACAGGAGAAAACACAATGAGCCAATCACAGGAGCAAGTAAAAACACAATGAGCCAAGCACAGGAGCAAGTAAAAACACAATGAGCCAATCACAGGAGCAAGTAAAAACACAATGAGCCAATCACAGGAGCAAGTAAAAACACAATGAGCCAATCACAGGAGAAAACACAATGAGCCAATCACAGGAGCAAGTAAAAACACAATGAGCCAATCACAGGAGAAAACACAATGAGCCAATCACAGGAGCAAGTAAAAACACAATGAGCCAAGCACAGGAGCAAGTAAAAACACAATGAGCCAATCATAGGAGCAAGTAAAAACACAATGAGCCAAGCACAGGAGCAAGTAAAAACACAATGAGCCAAGCACAGGAGCAAGTAAAAACACAATGAGCCAATCACAGGAGCAAGTAAAAACACAATGAACCAAGCACAGGAGCAAGTAAAAACACAATGAGCCAAGCACAGGAGCAAGTAAAAACACAATGAGCCAAGCACAGGAGCAAGTAAAAACACAATGAGCCAAGCACAGGAGCAAGTAAAAACACAATGAGCCAATCACAGGAGCAAGTAAAAACACAATGAGCCAAGCACAGGAGCAAGTAAAAACACAATGAGCCAAGCACAGGAGCAAGTAAAAACACAATGAGCCAATCACAGGAGCAAGTAAAAACACAATGAGCCAAGCACAGGAGCAAGTAAAAACACAATGAGCCAATCACAGGAGCAAGTAAAAACACAAACACAATGAGCCAATCACAGGAGCAAGTAAAACACAAACACAATGAGCCAATCACAGGAGCAAGTAAAAATGCGGAGCTAATCACGCGATTTGAAGTAATTTATGATTGGTTTTACTTGAACCAGTCACGAGGGAAAACAAACGCAGTCGTGAATAAATCTTGCTACAACGAAAATTGATTGCGTGATATAAATAAACAATGTTTTGTTTTAGTTTGGAACTTGATTGGCCGTAATTCCTGATTGGTTTTACTTCAACCAATCACGAACTGAAGTAATTCACGATTGGTTTTATTTGAACCAATCACGAGGAAAAGTAAACGCAATCGTGGATTAAACTCTCGCTAAAACGAAAACTGCTTCAGTTGCATCACGAAAGTTTGGAACTTGATTGGCTGACAATTACAAAACATTTTTCGCAGCCCGATAGAAGCGCTAAGCAAACAGCAAAATCAAAGCAATCTTGGGTGGCACAGTGCGTTAGCGCTCGCCTCTCACCGCTGCGGCCCGAGTTCGAATCAAACTTGGTGCCATATGTGAGTTGAGTGTGTTTGTTGTGTTGTTCTCTCACTTGCCACGAGAGTTCTCCGGTTTCCTCCCTCCGTAAAAAATAACATGTGAGTTTGAGAGTAGTATGTATGAAGTATGAAATCTAAAAGTGCTCTAATATTGCTGAGTTTGATTACTTCAAGTAATACAGCAAGAAAAATCCTGTTACCGAAGCATTGCCATCTAAGAGATTAGATGAATTCTGTTTCATTGGACCATAAAATGGAGTAAAACGCTATGAACATATCACACCCGGCCTTAAAGTGCATATGAAGCGAACATTAAGTTGATCTAATGTTAAAATGCTTTCGAAATGAGGAATAATAAAAATTTCCGTTTGTCAACATCTCATCTTGTTTCAGAGATATTCAGGTTTTTGTAATATGCAAAATTTTCACGCGGAAGTTGACTCGTTTTACAGACAATGTATGGTAAACTGAAAACACGATTGCACGCTTCCCAGCACAGCTACATCCCTCAAATTTCGATACGTTAATCTTTTACCTGGTATCTTAAGTTTGTATCTGAAGAATATTTCAGAAATTCGATTTTACGGATTTTATTTGGCATCGGATTCCCATCGTTTCCCGGCATACAAATACTGTATTTCGCGCCATATTTGCACCCCTTTCAAAATGTCGGAATTTACCGCGAACTGGTCTATTATAGAACACTCTGCCGAACTTCATTAAATTATCAGCTTCTGCCTTTAGAACTGCTCTAAAACCTTTTTATTCAGGAAAACATACATATAGTAAAACTTTTTTATATCTAAATGCATTACTTAAGTATTTTATTCTTTACATGAATATACGTTTTCGTCACGCTGTGCATTGTAGGCGCATTGAGATTTTTAAATACGCCATAAGAATATTTAGCCTTATTTTTATTAGTAAAAATAGGTTTTTCTGCTGTTTTAGATAATAAACAACCTACCAGCTAAAAAGACTGCATTTTTACCCTTTTTACCTATGTTGACTCGCCTAAAGTCTGGCGTTTAATATACATATAATATATGATTCGTAAAAAGAAACAGCCGTCAGTATTAGCTGTCTATCCGACTATTAACCTCTGTTTGTATGAAACTATTTCCAAATCAAGAGAAAATAGTATGGTTATGTGATTTCATTCATATACTAAGTAGTGTTATTGCTGGAAAGTCGGCAATATTGGAATGCCCAAAATTAAAGGGGTTTTATTTCTACTAAGGAAGAAAAGACAGTTTGTATGCAATTTTCTATAAACATTCAATGAGACGGCCGTTTTTCAGTGGTATAGAGACTTGTTTTCATACTACTCAAACCGTCCTTCGTCTGAAAATTCACATACACTAACACAAACCCAGCAGTAACCCGACCCATAGAAATACCCTAACCGGTCGGTCAACCTAGGTTTATGCACAGGTAAACGACGAGTTCTCACCACCTAGGGCTAGGGTTCAGTTGTAAACAAGAAGAGAAGGTAAACGACAGGAAAAAAGGGTTCTACTGGGGTTCGCACTCATAAGCTTCTGCGTGTAATGCAATAATAATAATAATAATAATAATAATAATAAATGGTTTATTTTTCGTCGAAGATACAGGAAGCCGTTACCGGGTCTCCCAAGCCAGAGGCCTATGTTTAAGTATTCCGACGAACTCCATGGTCTAATTGGAATTTAGGATTGTTTTTGAGGAGGGAGGAAAACCGGAGAACTCGGAGAAAAACCCTCGGAGCAAGGGCGAGATACCAACAAACTCAAGTCACATATGGCGCCGCGTCCGGGATTCGAACCTGGGCCACGGTGAGAGGCAAAGCGTTTAACCACTGCGCCACCCCGGCAAATGTCATGACCTAACTGCGCTAAGCAGACCACCCACACTCGGAATTGGTGCCCATATAAATTAGAGTATCTCTATCAGTATCCCATCCACATGTTTAGTTCATGTAAGTCGTAAATGACAATTGTTTCCCATAACACTTGTAAATAGAAAGGAAAACGTCGTCGCATTTTATGCATCCGTTGCTTGCATGCGTTACGTTATGAGTGATATATAAGAATACACAGTGGCTATGGGCGAAGCTCCAAGTAGATAATACCTTCATTTTCAGAATTTTTTTCCCAAGGACTATAACTTTCCGAAGGTATTTCAAAATATGAGGTAAAGCTGACACACGTAGATTGTTATGTTGATTATTACCATATTTCAAGTTATATCTAGTACCTGAAAAATACTGGTTTGGCTAACCGATATAGGTGTAATATTCAGTATAAAAAGCTACGTTAAGGCAGATTTGCCGTAGTCCTTGAACTTCGTATTTTCATTTACATTTTGGCTGATTAGATCTGACTTACATCCAAGATTTTTGCTGTTTCTCAATGTATTCCCGCTCGGGCCAAATGGTATCAAAAATCAATCATTTAAACATAATCTTACGCTAACTATATAGCTGACATCAACGTGATCAATACCTGCTCTGAAAGGACAAGTTACACCCGGATTTCAGGAATTAGTTATATTCTGTTTTGATCAGTACTAAAGCGTACCAATTAGTTCAAACACATTTCTGCCTCAAACTTCCTACGTTGCCAAGAAATGCTGCAAAACTTACTTCCGCCTGATGTCATCCAATATGACGTCACAATTTAAACAATCGCCAGTATTTCAATTACCAGACTGAAACCCCAAAATCGAAAATGATACGATTTTCACCCTCATCTAGCCTAATATTCCACTAAAGTTTGGCTTAACTTCACTGTTATTTTCAAGGAGTTATTTTAACTCCAAAAGTGTTATTCTGTACTAAAAAAAAAATGCAGAATAACTCTTTTGGAGTTAAAATAACTCCTTGAAAATAACAGTGTTAAACAAAAATAGCAAAACATTTTGCCAAGGTGAAGGGATATTTTGTGATATTGTGATATTTTGGCGGCCATCGTGGTGATTCCAGGCTATCCACCAAGATGGCCGCTCCACACGTTTTACAGTAACGAATTATCATATGTGTTCGCCCATAACTCATGCAGAAACGAAATGCTCTTCTGTTTCAAGTTTGCCCAGAGATGTAGTTTTGATCTATCTTCACGCTCAAAAACATTTTATTACATTTGAAAATAAAAAATATGTTTTTGTGTGACATTATTGCAATCCAGTGACGAAATTAAAACCCAAGAATATACAATTTGTATATAGTGATACTTCTACATATTCTTGTAGTTCCGGAAAACGGCCAATCAATACACCCTTAAATAGCTCAATGAAAAACTGTTTGTTCTTTTAAAACTCGATCTCTGAATTTCAGACAGTTCTCACTTGAACGAGAAAACTCTACCGAGTGCAAAGCTGCTCTCAAAACATGCATTGCATAATGTATCGCTCAATTACAGGAATAGGTTTAACATGATAGGATTCACATGCATGTTCGATTAAACCACTATAGAAACACAAAACTATTTGTTTTTTATTATTATTATTCTTACCTAAGCTTCAGAGCTTTCTGTGAACACTATGAGTTCTCAGAGTTCTAATTTGCTTCGCATATTTACGAATTAAAAATAGTGGTTGGGAAACAACTTCCGACACCTAGCTCCTTACAACATTAGATTTTATCAACAGGTAGTGGGCCTCAGGTAGCACATTGAGCAGGTTACATAGGATTAAAAAACTGTCATATCTTTTTTTTCTTTTTTTGTAGAACTGGCCTGCGTAGTTTTCGAGAAATATAGACATTTCAAGTTTAGCGAAGGTCCCTTGGAACTTAAATTAAAAAATAGTATTTCGCGAGGATCTGATAATTATAGATATGGAAGCCTTGGACATTCCATAACATTCAAAATAATTAATGGTTTTATTAATAGGTTTCTAGATAATAATTTCACGCTGCTGCCGTGAAATAATTTTATGAGTCTGTTTGTTTGTGATAGTTTTTATTACTATTCCAAACTTGGATGTCTTAGGCAGTAATTCCGTCATTTTCCTTCATGTAGCAATTCAAGCACAACTAGACATTAATGTTTGTTTCCTACCATTATAAGTGGTAAAGCCCCTTCCGGATACAGCGGGAAGCGATGTCACTTGCATTAGAGCAAACGCTGAACAAAGGTGTAATACGAAAGCCTTGGTAAACATAGCTGCAGAATTCTGTGGACAATAAATAAAGTATTAAAAGGCTGTTTACATGAAGAGAGGAAAACATTCTATTTACATGTGAAGATATGTACACCGAATGCAAATATTTGACCGCTGTTAACTTGCATCATGTTCGGAAACTCGATATTTTCAGGAGAGTAAACTCTGCCATTTAAAAGGAAATGTGTATGTTTGTAAGGTTTATAAGCTGGAAGTGAAATGTTGAACCCTGAATTTATCAAGGTTTTAAATGTGTGAAAAATACCAAAACGAGGCTAGTCAGGTAACATACATGTAAACATACCTAAATATGTATTGATAATATCCTTTCCCGCATTCCGCTCCAATGTCCACGAACAATGGCACCAAGTCGAGATTGGAGTAGACATTTTTCATACATTTACTGTATGTTTGTCTACCCCAGTCACCCCAGTCTCGACTTGGTGCCATTGTTCGATCGATATTATAAACGACAGTGTGCCGTGTTTGCTTTGTCCATGTGGAATGTTTGAGCCTAAGACAACGTAAGTTTCCGGAATAATATTATTCCCTATTCCCAGGACAACGTTAAAGCAATATGAATCCGGAGACGTTTTCCCTAGTGTACACGTAGTCTTAAAGCGGCAGTTTATTCTCGACTGCTTGCATAATCCACACGCGTTTTTCATGCTTTGCGGCTTGTTGAAAATACACGAATTACTGGATTAAGTATTCAGCAACATAACTTCTAATCACCGGGTTCTTGTAGTCCTTAGTCCTTTTGAAATCAGCAAGAATACTCGTGACTCAATACACTTTCAACTGCTATAAATGACCTAGAACAGTACGGCAGAAGATCAATGATCGAAATATCAGGAATACCTAGACAACTGGACGAAAACCCAGAAGAACTTGTATTTACTGTTTGTAAAAAAATCTGACCCAAATATCCACCCCAATGACATTGAAATAGCGCATAGGATCTCGAATAAAGAACAAGCCAACATGTTTCTTTTATAAATTTCAATTTCAAAGTGGACCCCTAGCTCTTTTTAGTAATTAAATTCGAGTTTAGCCTATGCCAATTTATTGTAAGTGTTCTTGTATCTGTCGCATCATGATGGCCATGAGTGTTCCTGGCTTGATAGCTTCTCAGGTTCTTTTCAGGTCCAGCTCAACTCACATTCTATTGTAAACCATACCTAGTACTACACACTATACCTTGACATCTAGAGTGAAATCAAATGTATTGTATTGTATACTTAAACTGCATTTCCTTTCTGTATAGGTCGGATCGTTTAATTTCTTTGCATTTGTATTCGGTACCTGTTTTGTACCCGTTCCAATAGTAATTATCTAGCCGGCCATCAAAATTCAGTTTTACTTTGTTCCGAAGCTATATTTTAAAATACAGTATTCGTATGTTTGCTTCTTTGGCCTCTGTTAAGAATTTCAGTCACATTTAAGTCAGTTAATTCCTACACACATTCAGAAGCACTGTCAATCAGAAAACCTACGTTCCATAATCGCTCAAGTTTGACGTGTAAATAATTGGTATTCTCTGTACGCTAGTTGTAACTGAACACAATGCAAGTGCATAATTTAGCGAAGAAATCATTGAAGCAATTAAGTAAGATTACGCGTTTGTTATGAGTTAAAACAGTCCGTGGAACTTGTTCTTTTTACATTTTATTGATTCTATAACTTTAGGAACAAAAGAAACTGTGCAAATTTCAATACGGCTCGTCACAAACATGGATATACACGACTTTGTACGAAATACTTACGAATGCGTAATCCGAGTAAAACGGTAAAAATGAAAACATGATTAGTTTAGGTAGGAATGAATAAAACAAGAACAACACCTCGTTCTCACCTGATGAATATGATAAGCTTTAAGTTGCTCTTTTCAAATGTTTGGGTTCTTTAGTCTTCTCGTACTTCGTGTTCGAACCCAAGTCAAGATTCGATGTACTTTAATACTAATTGTGTTCCTATACCTGCTTGTCTTAATCAGTCATCCACACGCATACAGACACACCTAATGTTTGAGAACGTTTACCTTTCTAGTTCCTTAAGCCAAAGTGTATTTAGTTTGAATGAACCAGAGTAGAACAAGCTGCAATTGCAATTTTGGAGTGACTTGGATATTCGTGATTTGTGTCATGGAAGAACGGCTTTTAAGAAGACCTCGATTACGTAGGACGCGAATGGAAGCACATCACATGCACAGCTTGCTTGGTGATGTCATGAATCTAATCTTGCATTGTTATTTTAATAACATATATTTTAATTAATTTAATCATCACTACATTTGATACAAAATATAACTCATAAATAAAATCTCCTGAGAATGCTACGGAGTTGTGTAAAACTTCAATCGATAGAGTTCCAACCAACATTCAATACTCCGCTCCAATTTAACTCATCAGAGTATATGGGAACCTCGCAGCTGATATCAGCGGGATAGCGTGACAAGCACTCGAATGGCTTTGTTATCCTTCATGAATCTTTAACCAATTAAATGACAGGGCCACTTAAATGTGTTTAACCATTCGTTGTATTGCACATGACTACGCATTACTAGCAAGTAATCATTTCTAAATAAATCCATTTGTTACTATGCGATAACGGTATCAATGACGTCATCGGTATATATTGGTGCGCCGCTCATACAAACAGGGTCGTGACGTCACGGTAACCAAAAACAGCAATAACAAAACAGACATGGGCCTAATAAATAATATATTGATGTGTTTTTAAGGAAAAGGAAAAAATCAAAAAATACGCTAAGCAAGGAATTATCTTACCGCCGCAATTCAGGCAATAAAATCAGATTGCTTTGTGAATTCAGTAATAGTCGATGTAAATATCACGCACGGGACCTCGACAAATAGTATAGTTTGAAATATCTGACACGTTAATAGGACGAAATGCTATATAACTGATTCCGAACAATAAGCTAATTCAATTTATTTATTTCATCACATGATTATTATTATGTATTTTATATTTGTGTACATGAATAGTGACTGAGGAGCCTAATAGAAAGCATTTACATGCTTGTTAATTATAGACCCTATACATTGTAACATACTATAGTAAAAATCAATTTGTGATAAAATATTATATTATCTACTGAGCATGAGAAATTATGCTATAACCATAATAAAAATCACGTTAAAATCAAATCAAGTTAACTACTGCCGTTGTATTTATTAAATGATTTTTTTATGATTTTTGCGTTCGACGAAGGAGAACGCATCCTACTCTTGTGTTGGACTCCCTGTGGTCATGTGTGGGTTACCTGTGCTTTCCCAGGCGAAAGAAATCGAGATTTTTCTTTGGGTGGCCGTGGGTGTTTGGTGTAGCCTGATTTTCAGACGTCTGAAAATCAAGCTATTGTTTGGGGGTGGCACACTTTCGGAATAAATTATCTCGGCCGGGAAACTGGTAACTACACGATGCTCGCTTCGACTTTCTTTGTCTTATTTTCCCCATTCTTGGAAATGCAGTGATGTTTAAAAAGATTGCCCGGTACGATTTATCAAATATGCCCGAGGAAAGTGTGTACTACTTCTGGAGCATTGGCAAAGTCTGATGTACGACCTATATCAAGTCAACCATGGTCTGTTTTGTCGGCACAGTCAGTTGAAGACGAACATGTTCTGTAGACGAGTCGAATGACAACTCGGTCATAATTTGTGCTGATCGAACTATAGACAAACCGAGTGAATCTGCGATCGAATATTCGGTTGGCCATTGGCTTTCTCGCTGTATTGGATTGTGCTTTTCGCTAAACAGATACGAAAGCTACAAACATCAAGATACTATATATAAATATAATCATACCTGAAGATAAATATTTGACAGGTTGTGTGTCTACACGTGTGTGCATCTTGTCATTTTGGGGTTTTTATGCATGTGAACACTGCATTTAGGCAAATTAAGAGTTGATCTACAATCACACTTGGAGTTGGATAATTTAAGGTGAGGGAAATCACCAGAAGGTGAGGGAAATTTAAAGTGATTACAGTACGTGCATGAACACTAATCAAATAATGGAAAATACAAAGATCATGTGTGCATGATATGTTGACATTGATCAGAAATTATTCTGCAATAACAATGGACACTCAATATTCTGTAGGCAGCCTTGACCTCACTTGAAGAATAATTTGAATGCTCTGGACTGGAGTGTAGTTTATACACATGGGTATATAGTTCTACACAGCCGATTTAGCTTGTACATTTGTTGCCCATTTCAGATCATGTGACAGCTCTCCAGAGGGATTCAGTGCTTTGTTTTCCAATTAGAGAAATTTGTACATTTCCTCTTGGGATACAGAAAAACGAAAAAAAGGGGAAAGTTGGGACAATAAATGTACAAGCTAAATTGGTCTATTGTGGAGCCAGCCTTAGTCATCTGAATGCTATACACCACATGGTTAAACTATCAATGTGCATTATATCTGTTGAATTTGATAAAACTTTCCTCAAGATCCACATGGATTTCCAGTCATTTGATTACCTATTTAACTGAACAGGTTCATTCCCTTGAATAACTTATAACTCGAGACATTCAAAACTGTTCACATTTATTTAAAGACAGACATTTGTGATCAGGATATTAATTGTTTATACACACAGTCCACTGACTGTAGCAATAAAGGGTGTGTATTTTCATTTGTGTCACCACAGGGAGCCCAGTCCTTTCTCGTACAAAAATAATGTCGAACGCACGTTTACTTCTAGTTTAAACCGTAAAAGTGATCGTGATCACTATATAGTAAGAAAGACATTCGCTTTTTGCAGTTCTTTCTTCCCATATAGTGATCACAATAAGTTCAGTTTTAAGACTGGCCGGCATGCACGTTTTTTTGCACTGAAGGTATTAAGTCTAGTTAGAAATCGTCGCACCCACTCAGCCTATCAGCGCTCAGTATTTTAGTGCCCTAAATCCTATAAAGCCATGATTAGTATTCCCTGTGTATACCGAAATTAATGACGCGTCAAGTTCATTACCGCTAAGCGGGAGATTCAAATACAGAGAAAATGGTCGAATCTGCGTTAGGCTTCCAGTTATAAATAGTTATGAATAGCTTTTGTTTACATTTTTGACACCAGTTACACACGGCTTTTATAAATATAAAACTAATGGTCCCTTCGGAATATATTTTTGGAGCATCAGTTTCAAAACCCTACTACATGAGCCTTCTGAATATAAGCGACTTTTGGCAAAATTATGTATGAAAAACAATGGCCGATCAAGTTCATAAACTTATTTCTCAGCTTTTTGTAGCCCAGAAAATAACTTTAAACCGGACATTTTACTCTTTGAAATTGGTTGGAAAAAACAAAGAGAGGTTAAGTAATAGAGGGGATGTTGTCGCGCGCGGTCTGCGATGACAATGTCTAATAAAATCTATTTTTAGTAACCGGAAGCAGCTGAAACAAAGTGCGCGAGCACGCGACATGGCGCGAAACTATTTTGCCGCCATAAGATTGTTGTCGCGCAAGCGCGCACTTGCTTCACATGCACAGCTCAACTGCTTCCGGTTACTAAAAATAGATTTCATCAGACATTATAATCGCACACCTCGCGCTATAACATTCCCTCGCGTGTTCTCTTGAAAAAATCTACTACATCGTTCAAAAATCAAATCAATCTGCAATATAAAAACGTGATTTCTTCACGGTTATTATAATTAATTATAACTCGGTGTATTAACCTCATGATCAGTAGGTGACAAAACCCCCAACATAACTACACTCCCATGGGACATGAAACATCTCATTAGAGGGCGAACCTTGAATACTTATTTAGCTGACTTATAACTCGCGGCATCGTACGTTACCTAGAAACATTAAATCGAACTTTTAGGAGTACAGGTGGCAGCGCACAATTAAGCCCGATGTACACGATAAGAAGTTTGGGCACGGCACTCCTACATTTTGGTACGCGTACCAATATGTTAGGGCACGGCACCCCTGATTTTTCTCGTGTCAATGGAAATGTTCCGGATACGCGTGCCCGAAAAGTAAGGGTGCCGAGACCTTGTGAAAAGGTAGTCTCTGGGTGGGAACACTCTGGACAAGCCACCGATGCAACGAACACTCTTGTAACTAACGGCAAGGGCTGGTAAGAAATAAAAGATGTGTATCACTACTTAAACTCTGCTAATTAACTTCGCCTAAGCGGAATGCCTAAAAATCCCATGATAATGCACCTGGTTTGAACCCCTGTTTCGTTGGAAATAAGAGCGCATCCGGGTAACCTCGCCTTGCAAGTATGATTTTCAGATGTGCCATAACATTTATCATCGGCCACCAAGAAGGTACCTGGAACGTTTCGGCTACTACTGTTACGACCGATCTCCCTGATAGGAGAAAACGCAGTAACAGTGGAATAAGGGCAAATGAATACGCCTCAACTCTAACTCCATCGCACATTGAGAGATCTTTATTGAAATTATTCACTCCCGCAAAATGTGGCCAGTTGCGTAAGGTGTAAAATGACGCAACCACTTCCCCTCTTTATCCCGTTTCGCGTTGGAATCTAAGGCCATGCATCTCAGGTCTTCGATAGCTGTCTAGAGAACCAGTCCGCGGGGTTGGTCCCCGATGGGATATAGGTCATGGCCAGGAGAAGGTTTCTTTGAATGACCAGATCAAAGATACGTTTTGCTACTTGGTTTAACTTTCTTGAGCGCGTTCCCCGGTCCAGCAATGCACGCAGGATCACCTGGCTATCGACCTGAACATCGACCCGGCAATGTTGGACATCAGGCGGAAGTGATTCCAAAGTTTTAGATACTGCAAACAGCTCCTTTACATTAATATGTTCGTCCATTAACTCATACTCCCAGTAATCACCGATCGCCAGGTTCCTGGCCTGGAAGTGGATAGTAGCTGCCGAACGAAAGAGAAAGGCATCCGTAGAAATAGACAGAGCGGCGTGCCTGTCCTGTCTCCAAGGGATCACTCTACCCCAATCATCCAAGAACCTGGAGTCGCCGGTCAGACATTTCTTAGTTTCTATTGCACCGCACTGTTGTGTTTTCTTGAATCATAAGGTAATTGTTCTCTTCCTGTGACAAGCTGGGATAACTAGCCTCGCTTTCATGCCTTCCTTACCGGCCTTTATAAACAAGAGGTCCTGAGTGGCCTTAACTCGGGCCACTAGGAATAGGTCAATACATGTAGTTTATGAACTTCTAGCATATCTTTTTGCCATATATGGTTTGTGCTAGGGGAGCCGGATAATTGATTCACTACTGATGCCCGTGATAATTGAAGGGCTGTATGCAAAAAGGACGTAAGTAACTTGATCCCCGGGAGAGCCGGGGTGGCGCAGTGGTTAAGTGCTTCGCCTCTCACTTCTGTGGCCCAGGTTCGATCCCCGGACGCGGCGCTATATGTGAGTTGAGTTTGTTGGTATCTCGCCCTTGCTCCGAGGGTTTTTCTCCGGGTCCTCCGGTTTTCCTCCATCCACAAAAATCAACACAACGCATTCTAAACTATTTTGTCATTTTCCAAACTATTTTTTTCTGCTAAACGTCGATAATTATCATGTCTTTTAGGAGACTTTTTTTAAAGGCTATGACAAATAATCTATTTTACTCGTTATGTCCATAATGTCTACGAAATATTGCAAATGTAATTGCAAAATGCATGGTTTGTCTGTTTTTACTATGAAAATAAGACGTTGGACATTGCAGAGTAAGTGGAAATCCCTGAATATAAGAATCAATGACACCAGGAATTGCATGATTTTAAAATCTGGAGTGATCCACTTTATTTCAAATCAAAGTTTACACAATTAGCTGAAAACAAATCATTAAACGATTATAGACGTACTTGTCTGCTTTGAAGTTCAGAGAATCCAACTTGCCTGCTCTGAAATTCAGAGTACCCAACTTGGCTGCTCTGAAATTCAGAGTAGCCAACTTGCCTGCTCTGAAATTCAGAGTAGCCAACTTGCCTGCTCTGAAATTCAGAGTAGCCAAACTTGCCTGCTCTGAAATTCAGAGTAGCCAACTTGCCTGCTCTGAAATTCAGAGTAGCCAACTTGCCTGCTCTGAAATTCAGAGTAGCCAACTTGCCTGCTCTGAAATTCAGAGTACCCAACTTGTCTGCTCTGAAATTCAGAGTATCCAACTTGCCTGATCTGAAATTCAGAGTATCCAACTTGCCTGCTCTGAAATTCAGAGTACCCAACTTGTCTGCTCTGAAATTCAGAGTATCCAACTTGCCTGCTCTGAAATTCAGAGTACCCAACTTGTCTGCTCTGAAATTCAGAGTATCCAACTTGCCTGCTCTGAAATTCAGAGTACCCAACTTGACTGCTCTGAAATTCAGAGTATCCAATGTTTTCCTAAACAGGTTTTGTCTAGGCTGATCTCGAAGCTTTTTTACATTCAGGTGACTATACCTAGAAAGTGATCATTCTAGCTGTCCGTTTACTTGAAATCCGCTCAACATTTTTGAGATTCTTAAGCTAAAAATGACCGTTTTTTTTCTGTGTAATATAAGACGCTGATTATTTTACATGGACTGCAGCGTGAACTCTTCGAAAGCTTAAATTTGTATGTCAGCTTGCTCTCGTATTCTCCTACTTCTCTGCTTTACATGATACAACAACAATTCATGCTTTCTGAAAAGAGAATATACACGTTTATACACTTATACATTAATAACAGGCATTTAATCGAGCCAGAAAGACGACAACAACTGCAGTATACACCTCAGTAATGACAGAAAACCAACGACAGCATTGACGTGAAACACCTCCCTACCCGAAGGAATTTAACTGTAAACTTTAAATGTGTTTGCTAAATGCTTGATAAAATAATTACCCACACAGCTGGACAATAAACCGCATTTTCGGTTTATGTTTATGAACATAAATATAAATGAGAACACATTTACTTTTACTCTATTTCACTACCGAGTTAAATGTGTCCGAGAGATAACACACGAAAATAAACGTCCCGAAGTGAATAATAATTTTGCTAAGGCAAAATTTCTATTGAGAATCACTCTAAATTCAAACATTTTTGAACGCCGACAAAATTCCACATGGTGTTTTTCTATGCCCTTGACTGCGGTAGCAGTCTTCTTCAACCTAGCTGGAATCGCGAGGTATTTCAGTGTTTTCTACAAATTCTCTCGATGCTATATTATTATAGCTGACTGCGGATCGCGGTAGCAGTGTCTTCTACAACCTAGCATGGCGGGGTATTCTATACTCTAGCCGTGGTTAATAATTTTAACATTGCACGAGACACAGTCATAGAATTACATTTGAATTTCTTATGTTCACATCCCGATTGAAGTACATGTAACTGCTATTTTGAGATACGTCCCTATACGTACTTAGAATCGGGTACTCGAAATATATCGAGACTTTTGGTTTTGCTTTGGTTTAGTTTTTGAGATACTGGCTGTCCCGAGATGGAATAGATCCTCTATAGCTAACCTCCTGTAACGGCCGATGGCTCACGTACCACAGTACAGTGGAAGTAATCTTGATCTAAATTATACATGCATTCTTATAAGTAATTTGAAATATACAAATGATGTGTATATCACTGTCATACCTTCAAGGAGCATGTAATTCTGAATATTCCTACGACGAACAAGGCTTGTGTGGATGGCGCTGAAACAAATCAGTAGGACTCCAAACGACGCCGTTGCAAACGACACTTCTAAAATTATTATTCAGTTTTGTGTCAAATTTCGTGTGCCTTCTAGTTTGTGATCCGATTGGTTAAATTTGACAGTTCGCGCTTAGCGGGATATTCAATCCAATTGTAATATGTTTTCACATGCAAATGTGTTGAAACGGCAAGTAAGTAATTACTCGGCTTGTACGTGCCTTTTAATTTAAAACAACACATGCTCTGATTTATTAAAGTTGACACTTCGCCGGTAGCAAATTTGCCATTGTACTTTGTATTAGCGCGCACCTCGGAATTTCATTTCGTATCAGATGTGATCAGTCGCGCCCAGACAACAGAAATATTATTCGCCGTAAAACGTCTTTTCCGGTTCTGGTTCTCTGACCATCTTGTATTAAACTATCATCCGATTTAAATTGCATGAGTGCTCCTTGAATAACATTTGAATTAAACGTTTTCCGGAGTTGATGGCACCAGACTTTCTGTCGCCTAACACGTACATGTAATATCTCCGACTACGCGCGAAGTGTCAATTTTAACCAATCACAAACTAAAAGGCACGAAATTCGAATATTGGCGCAAAACTGAATAATAATTTTAGAAGTGTCGGTTGCAACGGCGTCGTTTCGAGTCCTACTGCTTGATATCCACACAAGCCTTGTTCATCGTGGGAATCTTCAGTATTCCACGCTCATTCGAGAGGTAAGTATTGGAAGCAGTGTAAAACATAACATAAGTCAGATTGCAAATTACTTGTAATTATAAGAATGCGTATATAATTGAGATAGATAAAGATTATACTACTTCCACAGCGGCTTGTGAGTTGCTTTTTTATTCGTATCTGGACCTGTTTTATCTGAGAAACAAACCGAGTCACGACATGCTTCAAGCACCAATTCTAAAAGTACGCACCTTGTGTTATGGCTTTCAAAATAACAGTCAATCGGGAGATGAACGAGGGGCTCCGAACGAGGACCCAGCAGTCTCCAAATGGAGTTGCTGTAGAACTGTTTCGTCTGGTCTCCGATATCAACTGAAGAAGTTAAAAATGTCGATATCGCTCATAAGCCACAATTTACTGACTTTATTCCTGCAAAAATCCGCAGTGATTGGTTAAAGAAAGCATTCGTTTAATCTGAGGAACGACAAATACTCCAATTAAGCCGTGAAACTAACTGCCACCACGGGCGCTAGCAGAGAAAAAATTCACGCGTGTCCTGAGCCGCTTCGACGAGGGAAATTACGTAGATTTTTGACAAACACAAGTGAAATTTATCTGATCACTACAAATCACTTGTACAGGGATTGTTTTAGCCACTGGAATACTAAATGTATCCTGGATATCATTGTCAGCAACCATAATATTTTGTAGTGTAAAATATGCCCGAACCAGTGATTTCCAGAGACTATTCTATCTATTCCTATTCCGGAATACGGTCAATCGAACGCACCCTTAGGCTAATTTCACGAGTCACACATTAATATGATGGAGGGCAAATTATGATGCTGAAAAAATATTTTTAAGTGTGAAATTAAATTACGCGTGAAAGTTCAAGATAAAATTAGGAAGTTCCTAATTTGTCCTATGGTATTATAAGCATAACCGTGAAACTAACTTGAATTTGATTTTTTACTCTTATATTTACAAAGTTCATAAAAGTGAACATTCTCAGTTTCAGAAAGCTTGAGCTGTTCCTGTAAAACAGAGGAGGAGGAGGAGGAGAATGCAAAAGCAAGCTGACATACATGTACATACAAGGTTTTGGAAGCGTCAGTCCATATAAATAATGACCGTCAAGATACGCAGAACAGGTTCAATTTTTGTAGGTTAATCGATCAGCTTGAGAATATCAAACATCAACGATATAGCTTGAAACGTCAATTTGTAACAGATTGAGTCAACCGAATCTCAAAACGATTGAGAATTAAAGTTCACAGCATAGCTGAAACGATCATTTTGTTACACTGCGTACCCTTACCATACTGAGGTAACAGGAATTTTTAAATGTAGAAGGAACTGAATTTGTATATGTAGAATTTCACGAATCTAAGAAAGTGTTGTTTTCGTGAAACTGCACAAAGGTACATAAAACGATTAACCAGTCCAATTAAACGTCAATTTTCTAGCGAGACAAATGAAACCTTGTTGCAAGTATTTTTAAAACAAGCCATTTGGTTCGTATTGCGGCTTAAAAGATGCCAAAAAAGTTTCTATTGATAATTGTTACTTTGGAAAGACCGGGAAATAATTTGGAATAGGTTGGAATTGGACAAGTTGGCTACTCTGAATTTCAGAGCAGGCAAGTTGGCTACTCTGAATTTCAGAGCAGGCAAGTTGGCTACTCTGAATTTCAGAGCAGGCAAGTTGGATACTCTGAAATTCAGAGCAGGCAATTGCAAGTTGGCTACTCTGAATTTCAGAGCAGGCAAGTTGGGTACTCTGAATTTCAGAGCAGGCAAGTTGCAATTGGCTACTCTGAATTTCAGAGTATCCAACTTGCCTGCTCTGAAATTCAGAGCAGGCAAGTTGGCTACTCTGAAATTCAGAGCAGGCAAGTTAGCTACTCTTAATTTCAGAGCAGGCAAGATGGCTACTCTGAATTTCAGAGCAGGCAAGTTGGCTACTCTGAATTTCAGAGCAGGCAAGTTGGCTTACTCTGAATTTCAGAGCACACCGGCAAGTTGGGATACTCTGAATTTCAGAGCAGGCAAGTTGGCTACTCTGAAATTCAGAGCAGGCAAGTTGGGTACTCTGAATTTCAGAGCAGGCAAGTTGGGTACCGGTCTGAATTTCAGAGCAGGCAAGTTGGCTACTCTGAAATTCAGAGCAGACAAGTTGGGTCTAAACGGTTGTATTTTTTCCCTTCGCGTTGTATAGCATTGCTTTATCTTTTTAAGGACTCAAAACAATGTATATTGCAGAACAGTTGAAAGTCCCCTCAAGTAAGTTCATTTTTTAGTAGATTTTGCAGAGAAAATATAGTTTAGAAAATGACAAAATAGTTTAGAATGCGTTACACGCTAAATTCCAATTCGATCTGTGGTTTAGCCGGGCTCTGGCTTTAATTAGCTCTATGGTTGGTTCAGGTACCGTTAGAAATTCAGAGTTAGAAATCACATTACAAAGTCTCTTTCAATTCCTTTGTTTTCTAAGGGAGAGCACATTTGCTCTCTGTATTCAATATGGAATCAAAAATATGCATAATAATTACTAGGTCACTCGCCCCATGCTTCGCGTGGCGTCACGTACCAAAAGTATGTGTCCATATGTGGTCCACAACAAACATACAAACAGTACAAACCGATGGCATAGAACGCTATTTGCAAAGCAAGTAGCTTAAAAAAGTAAGTCAAGTAGCTTCAAAAAGTAAGTCAAGTAATTTTCATCCATCCTCAGACTTCGTGATGTCCTCTAGCTCTCTTGTAGTGGCTTTATATTTGCCCCAAATTAGAGCATTTTTCATTCAAGTTCACTGGAATGGCATTGTGGGCATTAAAGGTCAGCAGTATTCTTCTACCCCAGATGAGCCAAACTTGAACTGATGATAAGATCATGTTATCATTCTGGTCTCGGTTGTTCGAAGCAAGGGTAAGCGCTACCACAGGACAAATTGATAACAGTAACTGTGTTTCCGCTGGAAAATGTATTGGTTGGGACGTCCCATGATACGCATGAGCATTTGGTGTAGGACATTTATAGGTTGGGACGGAGGCAAATCTACCAGCCATTATTGTTTTGCACATTTTGATGCAATTTTGAGGTATTCTGGGAGAGGTTACATCAGTTTTTCTCTACATGTTTTTGTACAGGATGCATGATTCCTTGAACAAAAACAATTTGTAAGCAACTAAAATATTATTTGATTATTCATGTAGAGAAATATCTCATTTCAGACAATTTGGTCTAATTGACCAATATGTCTTTGGAATCCCAAAATTGCAGAAGGCTGATAACTCCAGGTCAAACTGTACAAATTATAACCACTGATTTACCGCTATCCTAGGGATAAAGTTACCCTCGCTTGGATCAACCAGGCAGTGAAATTCACTACACAATGCATTATCAACATTATCAACAATTCAAACCTCTACCAAGTGATATAGCATTTAGCCTTGGACTTTAGAGAGGTACAGCTTTAGAAAAACACAAAATCTTGGCATTTCACTTGAAGAAACTTTTGGTTTATGGAAAATAATAGCTAAGATTAAAGGTTTTGCTAAGTCAAAAGTACTCCGCTCGTCGCCATCTTGAAACACAAGCAATGTTGTCCACTCTGATCGGTTGCCGGCGCAAAATCTCGACACAAATAAAAAACAAACACTTGCGATTTCTGACTCGTGCCGGCCAAAGGCCTGGCCCGAGTAATAAGGTCAATAGGACATGGGACATTCCAAGACCAAAATGGTTTGTGGTTGTAGCTGAAACGTCTGCTAAATTAGTTTGATTTGGGGTTAAAATAGTTTAAGACAGATATTTATAAATGGTATTCGTCGAATCCATTTTCGAAACACATCGTATTTTGTCCATTCAATGTACATAGTTGCACACTTAAAGTGCAACTAACCCCTTTTGCAATTTTTATACATATGAATCTTTGAAAGGTTTTGAGTACTTCTGCGAAGAAATTTTTGGCTTACAGAGAATACTCTATGTTCTATGCTTGTTTAAAATGGTGAAATTTTGACCTTTCCTGACCCATGACCGCGTAAGAAAAAGCCTGGGTCGATTCTTGATCTTACGTCATCCACCTCATTCGACTTTGCAATAATTTGAATAAATATTTAGCATTTACTCTAAAATAACTGCTTTCTTTACTAACAACTCACAGACTGTGTATATTCTCTATATATCGATGTTGTTGTGATGGAAAGGTGCCATGGAGAATAATGCATTAATGAGGTGACGTAAGATCAAGAATCGACCCAGGCTTTTTCTTGCGCGGTCATGGGTCAGGAAAGGTCAAATTTTCACCATTTCAAACAAGCCTAGAACATAGAGTATTCTCTGTAAGACAAACATTTCTTCGCAGAACTACTCAGAACCTTTCAAAGATTCATATGTATAAAAATTGTAAAAGGGGTTAGTTGCTCTTTAAGTAAGAGTTAAATACCGAGAACCGAGGCATTCAGGCATATGCATCCCGAGGGCCGTAGTCCCGAGGGATGTATATGGCTGAATGCCGAGATTCGAGGTATTGAACTGACCTATTTCATCGTTATTCGATAACCTTTATTACTCGGGTTGCCTGTGGCAGCACCGAGTCTTAAAATGCAAGCCGTTATTTTTTTTTTGTTGGGTGTCGCAAAATTTCTGCGCATGCGTTAAAGGTCAAGTTCACCACCAATCAGATCGCACTGTGCTGGTCACGTAACACTCGCCAGGTTAATTTATTTACATAATTTAATACAGTAAATCAAAATGGTCGACCCGCGAGGGCGAAAGCCTTCCAACAGGCTCAGGATATTTCAACTGGCGCTCTTGTTGACAATAAAAATACATGAACAACCAGGAGCCGTAATACATTCGATCAGCGCTGTCTGGACAGATCCAATGTACATTTAGAAACGTAAGCGAAATACAATATCCAAACAGGTTTGGATATCAACGGGTATCGAATTATAATCAAAGGTTAGATTTCGTCAGGCGCGCTCAGATAAGAAAGTTCAAAGCTCTCAGACTAGGCGAGACAAGGAGATATCAATTTCAATGAGTCATTGTCAGAAATCTATTCCATCGTGGGCAATTATGCAATACAACCTAAATTTGGGTCAGGTCTTGTACAGCTACTTAAGGCATGTTTTACGACAGAATAACCAGTCTTTCTACTGGATTGAGAGCTCGAGACATTATACATGTCTGCTAATATGGGGAAAACTGAAACGAAAACATTAACTTTGACGGCAGAAACCCTCATTGAGCCAAGCGGAATATTTACATGTTTTCAGTGTATGCCAACTGAAATGCTGTGCTCGTTTTCTGGTTACGGCTCAATGGGGCAACTACACGAACAAGAAGCATGAACTGCCAGCAAAGAGAGAGGAAAAAGTACTTGAAATGCAGAGCGCTAGCTAGCTGAAGTAGGGAATATACATAATATCTGAGACTTTAAATTACGTTACTGTGAAGTCTTAGGATCAAAATTCAAGTTTTGTAGCTTGAGACTGTCTTCTGCCGACGTGACTCGTGAGAGAAATTGGAAAAGATCTAGCTGTTTCATTCAGACACTGGCAAATTTATTAAAAGCTACGGGCTTATATACTTTATGAGATTATTATTCATTGTGGAATGACCTTTCAGGTTACCTGAAAGTTAGGTAGGCTTCGACTTTCATTCCGATTCAGTGCATATGTGCACGAAGGTGGGATGCTGTCAACAACACTACCAAAAGATCCAAAACGAAAGATTCAGTTACGTAAGTACTTAAGTAAACTCTTTTTGATTTGAATAAATTTCCTCTCAGTTTGTCTGTTAATGTACTTTTTCTTCTAATTATCGCTTTATTTAACATCTCTGTGATTTAGAGTATGCGTAAGGTCAACTGAACTCTTGTATCGATAAGCGCAAATGTTTTTGTAAAACAGTCTGTGAATTTGAGAAGCAGACTTAGAAGAGCTTGCTTATTAGGAATTACAATTTTTTTCTTGCTATGAAATTTATGTTTCATTTCACATTTATTCATACAGTTTTAGCCGGACATTTCCCCGAGTTTTTTATCTATTTTCAATCAAATTCAAAGTCTGAATATGTCATTGTATTGCATTTATACACTTGAATTGCAAGTATTCTGTTGTTCAAATCCTGCGTTATCATAGTCATGTCATAAAAGCAATTAATAGACCAGACGTTTTTATGACGTTCTCACTGGCGAATTAAAGCACGACTTGTTACTAAGAGAATTTCAAATGAAAGTGTATTTCATCAATCTCATGTGGCCCGAGTGAAAGCCCAGATGGGCTCTTGTTTCACTAACATTCCAGTGAATTTCAATATAAAGACCTGATTAGGTAATCAAGACCCTTTATATAGCTCATTACATAGTCAAGGTCTTTATATCATATAAAAGCCCTTGAATATCTAATGAGCAATATATTGAAATTCACTGGGATCTTAGTGAAATATAGGTTATCGAATAACAATAGAACAAGTGTCAAAAATGAAATAATTACATATAAAACCGCACTCCATTTCGTTACTGTGATCTACACATCAGTCCAAAGTCTGGCGACACGCCAGATTGCGGCTCGGATATCTTTCAGTCTCCAGTACAGTAACAGAGGGTTAAGCAACGAATTTAAGAAGACAACAAACCGTATCCAGTTTACTAAGCCATGTAACTCAAGATCTCGCTTGTTTATCACTACGGCCACCATAGTAGAACTGTAGGGTAAATAACAAATTATGAACAGTACGTAGGCAATGAAGAGGCTCAGAGTTTGCTTCTTATACTTCTTAATATTCAGAACATTCCCTTCACTGTCCGTTCTATTTCCTGCTCTCACGGATTTAGCCTGGTCGTGGATGGAATTCTGATGCCGACGAACAGTTCGATAGAACTTGATATACGAACCTATGGTCATCAGTAAACCGAGTATCGCTAGTATTAGAATAACGAGGTAAAATACATCAATGTCGAGGAACTGTAAGCCTGACAGAAAACCACATAACATCACTATACCGACGAGTATTATCAGTATTAATTTATTGGTTACTATCTCAGCGTATCGGAGATGCAAATAAATCATGACTAGTTTATCAAAACTAATAGCCATGAACATTGCAAAGGAAAGACTTGGAAAAAAGATAATAACAAATTGATGCACGATATATAGAATACACGAGGTATTGTAAGCTCGTCCATCCATCTGGATAAATAGTAAGTAAGCAGTGATCGGCTCGACGAGAATCCCCACACAAAAATCCGTAAAAGCCAAGGCACAGATTAAAAGGTTCGAGGTATTATGAAGAGCACTTGTCTTCCAGATAGCAAACATCAACAAGGCGTTGACAAAAGTTGTAGGAACAGCCAGCACTATACTGATCGCTATTTTCACGATCTGTGCTTCAGCTTTTCCTGTTGCTATTGACAAAGTCCAGATTTCTTTAAAGATTCTGCAGTGATTAGAGTTCTCAAAGGTCGAATAGTTTGTAGTTTCGAACATCACTGAGACAGAGACGACAGAGAGAGGCCTAAGTGTGAAAAGTGATCGTTTAGAATGCCTTGTTGCCACGGAAGAGTTGCACTAATGTTGAATGCTTTGATCAAAGTAACAATTTACCAAGTCGAGTACTTGTCGGAGAACGGGAGTCAGAATGGAAGGTCCGTTGCTCCTTCTTCTAATTCCAAATATTTCGGCTCCGGGATATTTCCTTGTTTGAATGGTTTTTCTTTCCTTCTCTCAAAGCAGCACTGAAGTCAGAACTTTAAATCTAAGTCCATGCTTCCTGTTTGAACTCTTAAGCTGCATCATTTCTGTATCTGAATTAACAACTTGTACATATTAAATGAAGACTTTTCGTTCTTTAAAATCTAATACACGTTTATTTCATCACTTGATAGCGTAATGAATGTTCGTAAGAAACGGAAAGCTTGAATAATCGACTCGCTCGTGCAGGTGTCAGGGATTTTAATTGATCCTCTTGGTAAACCAAAATTCTAACGTCAACCTGCGTGCAAAATCTAATTACAAACGTTGTTTTGGACGATTAGCAAGGGCTTTTAACAAATGCTTTATTTAATTAGTTAGAACTCTTAAGCTGCATCATTTCTGTATCTGAATTAACAATTTGTACATATTAAATGAAGACTTTTCGTTCTTTAAAATCTAATACACGTTTATTTCATCACTTGATAGCGTAATGAATGTTCGTAAGAAACGGAAAGCTTGAATAATCGACTCGCTCGTGCAGGTGTCAGGGATTTTAATTGATCCTCTTGGTAAACCAAATTTCTAACGTCAACCTGCGTGCAAAATCTAATTACAAACGTTGTTTTGGACGCTTAGCAAGGGCTTTTAATAATGCTTTATTTAATTAGTATTTAATTAATTGAAATTGAGATAATACAGGAACAGGTGCATGGTATAGAAGCTGCTTCGTGTGGGGTCTTTGCCGCATCACCGGAGACACACGGGCCAGATGACATGCTCCAAACATTGCCGCGTTCATCTCAAAACAAATATGCCGGCAGCATGCATTAAGAGAGGTTTCGATTAGTTCTCAGATTAGATCCAAATATTGATTTCAAGCACCACCACTTTCCTATCTTGATGTCCATTTCCTTTCACATTAAGGACCATAATTGTATTTATTACATGTTATAATCCATCTAATATTTTCTCTCGCGCGTGATTGGTTGAATGTGTCACGTGACCCGATAGACGACAAATATCAGCGAAATTCACCATCTGTGAACCCAGAGCGCGCGCTAAAGGGCTCCCGTAAAATAAGTTATTTGTAGGATTATAAAGACAATAAACTACTACTATGTGGCGTGGAAATATGAACTGATATTTGTCCTTGGACATTCAATCTATTTATCCAAACCGGCTCACATCTTCCCTCGAGCTTTAAGTGCTCTCGGAAATTGTTTGCTTCCCTCTCGGAAACTGCTTGCTTCTCGGAGCAGATAATATCCGCGGACAATTTCAACGCCACAAGTTGGTTATGGTTTATAGAGTCGATCAGTGGTAAAACTCACTCCACATACCAAACTTAAACCTATTTTGTCTAATGTTAGCTCTTTTTACCTCCTGATGTATCTATTAAAAAACAAGACTTTGGGGGCTATCTTGAGCAAAATTTGATTGATTTTCACTTGATTTGATAAGCTTATAAAGAAATGTTAGTGATTTTACTTATCTTCGGAATCCTTCGTGAATTTCAGTGCTCGGAGAGCAAACAGGTAACATTTGTTGAGGAAATAAACTTTGCTTCCGCGACATGTTTCGCGCGCAGGATTACAAGGAAACATTTTGAAAACACTGAAATTCACAAGTGTTTAACTGTGACAAAGTTCCCTTGTTTGCCCTGGCTTTTAGGGGCTTACAATAACTGAGTAGAAGGTGCTGCCTTTATCCTATTCCCTTTCTGCCAGCTCTCTGTCTGTCTTTCCTGATAATCCTATATGCATCGATCTTGAGCTGTCATTAATTATGGATGTATACAGGTCATGATATGTGTTTCCGTCATATCGAAGATATAGAACTTGCATTTATTTCTCAGTCTCCTTACATTCAGCTGCGCAATATATAAGTTATTTGTTTGTCACACCTACAACAACAGAGTAAATCATTTAACTGTTGTAACTGAATTATCCATTTTTTTCTTGAAATAATCCAGACGGTTCCTTTAGTGCATATATATTTTTCTATCTGGTATTTTAATTTTACCGTGTGTTTTAATCCATTAATAATTGGTAGTACCTGTTTTCTTCTGCAGTTCCACAAATATTTTTTTCCGATAATTAAAATGTAAGGTGGTCAACAAGGTCCTCCCAGAATGTTGTTTCTGGCTAATACATGCAGAGATCAGATAGTCTCTGTTCATTTTTACAGAAAGAGTATCTATCGTTATGGACATGGTTATTATATAAAAGAAGTTAATAGAGAATATCTCTTTAAACATATTAAATATCTCAACAATAAAAACAACAATACAACAATAATTATTTAATTGTATATATACCTTAGAGATATTGGTGACATTACATACATTGATAATGAACAATTTCTTTTTCGCGGCTCGGCAAATATCCACCATTATCCTATAAATATTATATTTCAACCAATCAGAGTTCAGCTTTACTATGAAATACAGGGCGGTATTTCATGGTTTTTCTATGAAATACAGAGCGGTATTTCATGGCTAGGTCAAGGCCAATCAAAATGCAGGAAATTTCGCGCCATTTCTTTATCAGCCAATAAGAATTCACCAATTTGAATACATAATTAGTCTGCAGACGTGCGCGGCCGCCACTCGAAATTTGTGTTTTCCGGCAAGAAAATTTGCAGTCTATCGTCCGGTAAGTTACTTTGTTTTCGTGATAAATCTTTTTGTAAATTTGTTATTTATAGGATAATATGGTTATTTCATGGTTTCTATGGAATACGGGCGAAAATTTAACTCGAAATTCATATTATTTTGGTATACAACTCGCCTAAAGGCTCGTTGTATACTAAATAATACAAATTTCTCGTGAAATATTCGCCCGTATTCCATAGAAAACCATGAAATAACCAGTAATTATTATATATCCACCTCGGTAACCTTGGTAGATCGAGCAATCTGATTGGTTCGCATTCATGTGATATTTACTGGTTATTTCATGGTTTTCTATGGAATACGGGCGAATATTTCACGAGAAATTTGTATTATTTATTATACCAAAATAATATGAATTTCGAGTTAAATTTTCGCCGGTATTCCATAGAAAACCATGAAATAACCATATTATCCTATAAATAACAAATTTACAAAAAGATTTATCACGGAAACAAAGTAACTTACCGGACGATAGACTGCAAATTTTCTTGCCGGAAAACACAAATTTCGAGTGGCGGCCGCGCACGTCTGCAGACTAATTATGTATTCAAATTGCTGAATTCTTATTGGCTGATAAAGAAATGGCGCGAAATTTCCTGCATTTTGATTGGCCTTGACCTAGCCATGAAATACCGCTCTGTATTTCATAGAAAAACCATGAAATACCGCCCTGTATTTCATAGTAAAGCTGAGCTCTGATTGGTTGAAATATAATATTTATAGGATAATGAGTCATATTCACCTCCGAAACATGGGATAATGTCTGCCATTTTGTTTCAGCGTGAACTCATGGCTTGCTAGAGCTTTAGACGGGAAAGTTTTAAAAATCCAGGACAATGCTATTTCACACTGAGATGCAGGAAACTTGGTCTCAACGGTTTTCGAAAGTTATCAAATTACTTGAAAACAATTTGAACACTGTTTTACATTAAATAATTCAGCAGAGAATTGTGAATTTGTTCTTACAAATATTAACCGTGTAAGTTATGTACATGTACTAGATTTCGGCTTCTACGTCAGTGTTAACTTATTCTGAGAATAGAAACTAAACCTTCTAAATCAATATTTGAGTCTTAAAAAATGAAAACAAAATGAATAAATGTATTTGAAAGTTGTATCAGTAACTGAAAGAGAACGATCTCCATCTACGGTTCCCCCTGAAAGTCGAATACTTAGCCAGTGGAGTTCTTCGCCTTCAGCATCACAGTCACAGTAATTTCGTAAATCCTGACCGCCGAATTGCTCTTCTGTCCCTTATTCCAAGTGCTATTAATTCCAGATACCACTTAATGACTTAGACTGACCATCCACAACAACTTTCCATTGAAGAAAACTGGATCCTGTCAACACATGGCCTGCCTTGATTTCGAGTGGCTTGTTTACAATTTTGCTCCCTCAGTTCTCACCTCAAGTTATTAAAGTAAACTTCGGTTGTTAGGCAGTAACCATTTGATTTCACAGTAACCAGTTAAACAGTTCATTGATTGGTCTTTGGCCTTAACTACTGGTAAAACAACTTTTTTACTTTTTTGACAAGTGTTACGGCACTTTTAGAACTGTAAGTACTTCAAGCCGTGTGCTTTGCCTCGCCTTTACCTTGTGCAGAATGGCCTGGATCGAGTTTGTCGTGACAGGCGCGCACGTGAACTTTGTCACGTTTCGGAATAAAGCGGGAATATTTTTCAACAACCTTGTAATAGTATATTTTGCCTCCACTACACAATTCAGACACACACAGTCACGTAGGATACTTGGGCATGTTGGTCAGCCGAGCCCAACGACGTTTATTCATATAATTGCTCATAATTGCTTACAGGCATTCGTTCTTCAACTTTTAGTCTCTATTTACTACTATTATTAATTATTGCGACACTGCCGGATACGAAAACCCAAAACCACTGTGTGGACTAAACGGGAACGTATACTCCCACCAATGCAGTGCCGCCAACTCTGGGAGCTGAGGTCATCTAAATACATTTAGTCCGATGTGATAAATACAATCTTATGCCGATTTAAATTAAACTCGGACGATTCTAATCTAGCCAGAATGGTTTCCCTTAATGTTCGTTATGCTTCGGGCTTCTCGATCCAATCATTTAAAAAAAAATGAAGCAAGGTAGCAAGGCTGACCTAGACTGAATTCAAACTCTTAACAGTCACCTACTTATGGCACACTACATTACCCATAATTCTCAGCACTACTCTCCCCAGGCTTCTGTTCCGTGCCAGCAAAATATTCATTTCTGTGAATTTCGTACCTCAACTAACATAAATTACACATTTTGCCTCCACTACACAATTCAGACACACACAGTCACGTAGGATACTTGGGCATGTTGGTCAGCCGAGCCCAACATGCATATAGATTTACAAAGGTAGGGCCCGAGGGGTGAACCCGTTAGCAAAATTCTCAGTAATTATTGTCCGTTCGCAATAGAGTCTTTACCATACGTGTCCTTAGCATTAACATATTTCCATCTACCGTGCCGCTGGAAGTTTCTGTCTGGAATACCAGAATTAGCGGCTGAAAATGCTCCGCCAGACCTATTGAAATGTGTACTAAATTTGGAATTATCGGGGACAATATCTTTAAATAATTTCTTAAACGATCCCCTAAAGTAGAGTAGTTAACATGCTTTTTCATACGCAAAAGGCGTTTCTGCTTATGGATCCAAATAAAATATCACTGGAATTTCGTTAATTCCGGCCTTAGACATATATATATATATATACAACCTTAGTAACTGGACAAAACACAATTTATGCTAGATGTAGACTTGGATGTCTCTATCAAATACTGTAAATATAGCGCCAATGAAATGGATTGGCGGGAACAGATTTTACTTATAAGAATTCGTGTGCAAATAATGTCCATCTAATATTAAATGCTCTAAGGTAGGCTTCAGTAGTCCCTCTGGATCTGGATGCTAGAACTGCTTTATTTCAGGTTCTCCTTTAGCTGTTTGGTTCTATCACTGGTAATGTCTGATAACCACAACTCGTTGGCAACTTCTGGAGAAAGAAAAATGAAACAACAAAAAATAAGGGCATACAGTGAAAGCAGTGATATGGCAAAAATCGTGTCAGTATTGAAGTTTCAATAAATTTCATAACATGGTAAGATTATAATGCCCATCCAGGGCGTGGCCACAATGCCTGATACGCCCCTCCAGGGTACCCCTTTAGGGCCGACTGAAAACACATTTTCAGCGATTACATGTTACACAAATTCTTTCAAAATCTGTGCAGAAACATAACACCATTCCTAGTTGAAAAACTTAAACGTTTATTGCCAAAATATACAATTGTTAATTGGCTTTACCTCTCATAAAAAATCCGGATTATTTATTGCTTAAAACTACCCAATCTTGGACGAAATCACTGCAATGTATCCCATCTGAACAAAGTACAGGCCAGAAATGACCCAATTTCACAGCGGTACAATTACCATGCCTCTAGCATTACGTACTCATGTAATCAATTACTTTACAAGTCAGATAGACAGGCTGACATAAGCAATTGTTGTCATAACCCCCAATCCTGGGAAAATGCATTTACCCCACAATATCGTGGTCGATAATACCGAGTATTAAACTTTGGCACCCTAGCCTTGTAACAAGCATGCGAACCTATCGCACGTGTGCGGACCCCATATAGGACTTCAGAGCCGTTCATGACAATTTTGGCTGCGTTTACATTGTCTGTAAAATGCATTTACCCCGCAAGTTCGTGGTTTATAATATATACTGGGTATTAAATTTCGACAAATTAGCCTTGTAACAGCATGCGAACCTATCGTACGTGACCCCATAAATGGTGAATACTAAGAAATGCGTAGTCATTAATAGTATCGATGATCGTCATAATCTATTATTCTACTAATTTCTTCGACCTAACAATTTAGCTATCTTGGAATCCATTGTGCCTGCAAACTTATTCCCTTGATACAGGTCTGATAAATATCTAAAGCGATACCGAAACTGTAGATAGGGGACCTCAGAGCCATTCGTGACAATTTTGGCTACGTTGTTTACATTGTCTGTAAAATGCATTTACCCCGCAAGTTCGTGGTTGCGAGAGCTTAAGCATCAACGACGGCGACGGCAGCGAGGACGGGACCTAGAAAAATGTTTTCTACCGAAATGTGATGCTTACTATTTCCTTCGTTCGCCTTTAATTACTTTTCACATTCATATCTTCGAAAAATATGACAAGCATAGAGTTCCGTTCACGCCGAAAGAAAAACGGAGTGACTTACTTTATACGTTGGCGTTCTCTTGTAAACGTAAAATGTGGGGTTTTCACGTTCCGTTTTTCCAGACAACGGTTGAAATGTAGGTGACTGCGTGCATTCCCACGTGCAGTTATTGTATTTTGCAATTAAGGCTATTGTTTCATGCCGTCGTCCTAGACGTTGCCGTCGTGGTTGCTTAAGCTCTCTAATGAGTATTAAACTTCGGCAACTTAGCCTTGTAACGGCATGCGAACCTATCGCACGTGTGCTGACCCCATAAATGGTCAATACTAAGAAATCCGTCATCATTAATAGTATAATAGTCATAATCTATTATTCTACTAATTCTTCTGTATAACAATTTAGCTATCTAGGAATCCATGGGTCTGTGATAAATATCTAAAGTGATGAAATGTAGATATGGCACCTAGAACGTTCATGACAATTTTGGCTACATTTATATAAATGTCTGTAAGCCATGACACAGTTTATGAGCAAACGCTTTGACAGACAGGGAGACTGTATACAACCGGCTCTATTAAGTAGAAATTTGAGACATTTCAATTTCTGACCTATTTTGGTGGAAAAACCTTTCCTTCAAAGTGTAATGTACTTCCACATGCTGTAGCGGATGCGTCACTGGAATAGACTCAGTCAGTCTATGCTTAACAGGCCATAAAGGGATACCGTTAAGTTTATTAACGACCTAAGTTCTATAACAGACAGAATAAGCCGAGTAACATACAACTGATGATTTGGTAGCGGAATTGCAGAGTGATAACCCGGGGGGGGGGGGGGGGGGTACTCCTGTTTGTGACGTATTATGTATGTGCCGCCCGGGTGGGTCAGGGTTTTGAGCTCCGTTTGGGCAGGTAGGGTCAGGGTTTTGGCTTGATTTGGGCAGATCAGGGTAAGGATTTGAGTATAATTTGGGTGCAGTCAGGGTCGAGGTTCAGTATTTTTTAGGCAGTAGGTTTTTTTTTAGCTACTATG
The DNA here is from genome assembly GCA_030867875.1 of Actinernus sp. WN-2022. NCBI lineage: Eukaryota > Metazoa > Cnidaria > Anthozoa > Actiniaria > Actinernidae > Actinernus > Actinernus sp. WN-2022. The sequence continues at coordinate 5,197,591 of JAOWCC010001589.1, read as the reverse complement.
TCATTCAGGGTTTTTTTTTCCCAAAAAGGGGGCAATCAGGGTTTTGGAGCTCGGATTGGGTCAAACAGGGTCAGGGTTTGAGCCTCTTGGCCTCACATACATACCCATTTTTCATGTAAGTACCCCCCCCCCCCCCCCCCCCCCCCGGGAGTGATAACAGCGTGAATATTCCTTGTCATAAGTCTAGAAACATTCCCCATTGCACGCAATTACAACTGAAATAACTTTGCCGCAAATAATGCCAATTTTCTTAACATGGAATGTGGAACTTAATGAATCGAACACTGCGGTAAGATCTTTTGACAAGCTTTGAATTCTTTATCTTTAGCAGAAATGGTAGCATCTGACGCGTTAAATTAATTAGGGCACCAAATATATTTCCAATGAGAATTAACTTCATTAGGTAGGAACCGAACTTAAACAGATCGGAATGCACTTGTAAACTGACAATTTGCCGTGCCAGAATATAACTGAATGCTGCTACAAGTCATACACTACAGTAGATTTCCTTCAGATCTCCACTTTTTAATTAACAGTTTTGAGCAATTCGGCCTTAACGAAATATGGTATTGAACTGAAACCGAAAGGCAAAACGCGCGATTCGTCTGTAAATATCCACGAAAACAACCAATATGTCGTTTGTTCTTCAAAAATTACTACGTCGTAATAACGGCATTCAAGTCGAAAGACTGCACATGAAGTGCTCCAGGCTTAACAAATTCCTTTGAGGACAGACAAATCTTCGCATCTAAACTTGTTCTTATATAGATACACTTATTTGTATGTGGAAGATCTAGAATTAACTTCTTTTTAACGGACTTCTGAAAAGAAACAGATAATGGTTAACAATATTCGACTTGGTCTGACACTTCTGAAATACAATCAAGACACAATAGTTCGTTAATCGCTTCTTCTACAAACACGGCTTCATCAAGAGCCGACTTATTATTTTGTGCCTTTTAAGGACCAGGAATGTACAAAAACGGCAATAAGTAGCTATAGCCAAGCTAGTCAACATATAAAACAATTAAACCGAGGCACACCATTGCCACCCATTGTTTAAAAGCTCTACGTAATCTTCCCCTAACAGAGTTGCGCCTCTGAGAAGTTTTAAATTTAGTATTAATGTTTTCAAGTTGTTGGTATTCAACCTCTGGTACGTTACGTATACTAATACCACAATCAACCTCTAAGGAACTCACAATGACAAAATGAAAAATTCCAGTTAACCGGAACATACTACACCTTTTTCGTAAGTGTCGACACTTTCGCCTAGTCGTTTATGGAGCATTTGACGAGCGGCAAGGAAGTCAGGACAATTCGCCAACCAGCGTCCAGATAGCCTGTGTAGCAAGCGTTTCTGTGGGTTTTCCGATTGTGTCGTCTGTGTGGTATAAAGTGGTAATCTGGGAGCCAGATTATGGCTTGGAGTTTCCCTCACTCTTTGATGTTAGGCTCTGGAGGATGTGAAAAGCTTAGTCAATTTCACAACTCTCGCTTCTGTTCTGTAGATAGTTTTCTCCTCCTCCTCATCTTTGACCGCTTCTAGTGCGGCTTTAGCGGATTTGTACTGTTCCTCGTTGCTTTTTTTTTTTTTTTTTTTTTGAATGAGGGCGTTCCACCTGAAGTTTTTAATCTGCTTAATTTCTCTAATCTGTTCTGCTGCACTTTGTGAGTCATTAGACCTTTTAAGGGCTGCCATAGTTCTTTATAAGAGTAATCGCATCTGAGAAATGAGGTCTTCGTTGTTGCGTTCGGTGTTCTTTTTTAACTTCGGTTTCTTCCAAAATGAAGCAAGGTAGCAAGGCTGACCTAGACTGAATTCAAACTCTTAACAGTCACCTACTTATGGCACACTACATTACCCATAATTCTCAGCACTACTATCCCCAGGCTTCTGTTCCGTGCCAGCAAAATATTCATTTCTGTGAATTTCGTACCTCAACTAACATAAATTACACTTTCTGATGGCTATTTTGAGGTTAACTCGTTGCATGGTACTGTTTCGAAGGGGGAAACTCTCTTTAGTTTTCCCTTTTCCGGTGACAGACTTGAGTGGGACTTTCTTTATTCGTTCTCGTTCGCTCCAACACCAACTCTAACTGCAACTTACAATTTTACAGCTCTACTTTTATAGAGTAGCTCTAGATACTTTTCATTGACAGACAACTGTCAATCTAGAAGTCTCTTCTGATGGTTAACATTATATAGTCAGTAATACATGCTCATGTAGGGCAACTGGTCACTGAGAGTAAACAGTGAAAAGATTGACAAAATTAGAATAAAAGATATTCAGGATATAAATTTGGCAACGAAAGTTAACATAGGATTTGCCTAACTATTAGTACTTACACTACCGTAACAAAAACTAAGTCTTAACCGAAAATAGTAAAAAGAGTAGAGTAGAGTCCAAATTTAACTTAGTAAACACTGTATCAGATAGTACGAGGCGGGGCCTATACTTGGCAAAACTAGGGACCACCTATTTGTAGCCATATGTAATGATCATATAAACATATACTATACTTTACTCCAAGCTAACACAAGTTGCCTGTACATAAGTAACAGTAAATATAATAACATACATTTCCTTAGAAAAGCAAGAGTTTCTCGTAGAGTTAATGAGATTGAAAGATATTATGTTTACTCTACTTTGAAGGGTGTTTGATTAATTATACTGACATCCGAAAGAAGAGACAACTCATTTTATTTACCGAAGATTATATCTGCTAATGTATATCGACCCCTTAACTAAATACTATGTTTTCATTACTACTTTTATGGCTCGTTAATCGCGACATTTGGGCGCGACAGAGCAAACAAAGGTATACTTAACTACAAGAACTAATTATAAACTCTGAAGTTGAAGATTCCCTTACCATAATATAATTTTGACTATGTTTCCTGCTTCCATGTTTAGCCGTTTATTTAAAAACCCTTATTCTAATCACCAATCCTTTCCTAAAATATTTAAACGGTTACATTTTATAATGTCACAGTACATTAACAATTAACAATTATTCTCTTCAATCTCGGTGAATAGTTGCTTTTAGAATATTTACCTCACTGGTTCGGAGCTCGGTAAATATTCTGCCACTATTCACCTTGATTTCAGAGAATAATTGTGAATTAAGCCAGCACCAAATAGTTATTTTATTTTCTGTTAAATGGACAAAAACTCGCGCGAGTTCATCGCTGCTTCGCTCGGAGGTGAATAGAAAAGGATATTCACCTCCGTAGTAGCCAATCAGAGCGCGCGAAAAGCACTATTCACTTGTGTGGTATATATTACTAATCTAGTCAGATGGCATGTATCACATTTTACAGATTAAATGATTGGGACGAACAAAGTGACGGAGAGGTAGCTTATTACTCGGGCCAGCCAGTCAAGGTTTCCAAGTGTTTTTTTTTCAAGTCGAGCTATTCAACACGTGACAGGATCAACCAATCAAATTCGACACCGCTCGGGGCACTTCCGATAGTTCGATAATTTCCCATCAACGGGAGCGAAGATTTGGGCAATTGTTACCCATTATTTTGCTGAAACCAAATGTTTCTTCGACTGAAATAACGAAATGTTCAGTTATTCTAGGGCTAACAGGACTTTTATGGGCTTACAGGACATTTATGGGCTTTCGATGGCTATTCTCACATTTACGAAAGGGATGGCCGGAGAAGTGAAGGTTTTGGTCCAATAATCCACGGAAACCTGTACCTATATAAAGTGCCATAGGATTGCAGTGTTGCGTTGTTGATATTGGTGAAACGCTCTTCGTTGATACCCTGATCACACACTGTGAAGAGGTCAAATGAGGGATTTTGATTGTTTAAATGTTGGCTGTTTACCACCAAGTACTCTCCTGAGGTGCTCTTGAGACAACTGGGAAGTCTTGAAGCCAGTCTACTAAGACTTCAACTCAAGAGTCGCAAAAGCTGGAAGTGAACAGTGATTGACCCTTGTTTTTGAACGCAAACGGAATTATCTGAACTGGTGAAGCTGAAATTATGTATATACGCACACAAATCTTACTTGTTCCCTACTTTTAATTTTTTATGAAGTGTAATGACTAATGCCTGTATAATATAAATATGGAGACTGTAATTCTCTGGATGTTTACATGATACCGGAACGAGTTTTATTCCGGATCGACTTTCATTATAGACATATTTCTGCCTCTGTCAACGCTTATAAATACTCTTTCTATGTTAGTTAATTAGAACAATACCAATTTGGAATGCTCTACCCAGCTACACTGTACAGGCGGCATCTTCAATAGACCGATTTAGCTAGTACATTTGTTGTCCCAATTCAGGTCACCTGACTTTCCCATTGAGTATTTAAAAAAATGTTTTCTTGTTTTTTTTCTATCCCAAGAGGAAATGTACAAATTCCTCTAATTAGAAAACAAAGCACTGAATCCTCTGAAGAGCTGTCGCATGATCTGAATTTGGCAACAAATGTACAAGCTTAATCGGTCTTAATTAACCAGTTCAAGGAACTCATTTAATAGTCACATTAGCTTTTTGTGGCTCGAATGTTTTTTGTTTGTTTTATTGTTTATTTAGTTGTTTAGCATACCGCTGTACTAAATGCCAATATCGGGATTACCTTTGCCTATATTATTTGTTGATACTTTATAAACTGAAAGGGCAACAGTATACAGAGTGGTCGAAAGAGAGGCTAGGTCAGTGTTATGTGAAGTTGATTTATTATAATTACTGGGAGCAGTTGTAGTAGGCCTTTTGCAGTAAACAGTCATGTGCTGGTATAATACTTTGTTAACGAATGAATTGGGTTTGTGATCTCCATGGGAAAGACATTGCCATGGATGCTGGATGACAAGCTATCTTTAAAAAAGGCTATTTTATAAAGATCGACAATCGATTGGAGGTGGAAAATAGCATTTACAAACAGGTTTTGCTAATGACCCTAACAATCTCATACAATTGCCTTTAAATACATGTACCGGTATATGAAATAGATTTGTTTCCCATCTAGTACAACCACATGATTGAATTCCTGCAAAAGGTCATTCCATTATTTATAAATTACCATGATCATCAGTAGTGAATCGATTATCTGGCTCCTCTAGCACAGACTATGAATGGCACACACACATGCTACTAACAACTCAATGAACTACATGTATTCACCTATTCCTACATGTACAGGTGGCCCGAATTAAGGCCACTCAGGGCCTCTTGTTGAAAATACAAAATTTCTATGTATAGTGATGATACACGAATGGTAATAATGGCAAAAACAAACTCACAAAAGTAATAACGAAAGGAACACAGGAAGTTGGCAATACGAGAATTGTTTTACAATTCATCAGATGACCGTATTTTAGACACATAGTTATGTATCGCAGTTTTTAAAGTTACTTTTTAATTTTGTTTTGAAAGCATGCTCATTCAATTGCTTTTCTGTATCATTCCAAGATTTGGGACCAACGAATCTAATGTTAAATTTGCCATTAGTTCAAGCTTTTGGAAGAGAAAATGATGATTTAGAAGCTAATCTAGTGAATACTTTGTTGTAATGATTTCTGTAAGCGCTCAATTTTGCTTTTATGTGTAAAATCCGCTGAATGGCGCTTTCTATGCCATAAAATAGTCAGGACCTCATATAGCTGATTTGATAACACTGTCAATAGGGTCAATAGCCTGTTGATACATTCGTAGTTTGTATCTCTAAGACTGATATATGAATCCAAGCCGGTCTACTGAACAGTTTGAATAAGCTCTTTTCCTTTTATGGCTAACTGAACAATCACTGGCATGCAAAGGAACAATACACGAGTCCGCCATTTTGTCTTTGTTTTGTCTAACAACCGCTGACCAAGTCTCGATATCTGATGCAATCAGTGACACCACAAATAAATAATAATATATGAAACCAATGAAATATAAGGACTGAAAAGTAAGATTACGTCGTTCGTTTCAAGTTCTTTGTTTTCAATAAATCGCTTATTAGCCATACATATGCAAATACAAATTTCGCTCAAATATTGTCACATGATAAAAGTCACGTGACATCATTTTATCGCATGGACAAAATATAAATCCCTAAAACATTCCCTTTACCGTATGTAAGTTTTGATTTAAGTCATGCAAACATTCTTTCAAGGCTTAAACAATGGTATAGCCTTGTTACTCGGGCTGCCTGTGGCAGCACCGAGTCTTAAAACGCAAGCGGTTATTTTTGTTTTGTTTTTGTTTGGTGCAACAAAATTTTGACTTTTGACTCATGCGGTTATTTTTTCTTTGTTCCCATGTATTACATTTCAAGTTCACCACCAATCAGATTGCACTGAGCTGGTCACGTAACACTCTCCAGGTTAATTTATTTACATAATTTAATACAGTAAATCAAGATGGTCGACCCCGAGGAAATTTCTCTCAAATTTGGAGTCCCATCTCTCAAATGTAAGCAGTTTAATGTTTTATTTAACTTCACCGTGCGAAAGCCTTCCAACAGGCTCAGGATATTCTGAATTAAGGTACGGTTGAAATCATTGCGTGTTGAAATCATTGCGTGTTTATATCTGCATTTCTTTGTCGATTTGTTGACCTCGTGGCGCTCATAGATTCTTGTTTGAGGTACGTTTCGTATGTTTTATGCCACATTTCATTTTACTCTCGGTCATAATACATACCAGCGCAAACACCGTGATCTGTAGGCGTCGCTCGCCAAAACGAAGCCAGAAATACCCCGGAGAAATAAACACTCAGCACAGAATAATTTATGATGAGCGAAGCAATATTCAACTCTCAAGGTAAACTTAAACAAGAATCCTCTCACGGCCGAGGTTTTGGTTCCAGAAATTAAAGGTTTCCAACAGTTCCCTTTATAGTTCTGTAATATAATGAGCAGACTGCAGTTTTGGGAAGGAGGGCATTTCAGTTAATAAATACCAATATGGACGCGAGCTGCGATAAAGAGCCGCAGGGTAGAATGAACAGTAGAGAAATATAGTGATAGCTCCATCATAGGTAGCCTGCTATGCAGACGTATGTTTTCATTCTCATAAATTCGAGGAAAAAAGTAACGTCTGCTTACCCGAGCGCTTAATTAGTTTCCAATATGCAAGCACGACGTCAGCACGTTTGTTTTATTTTTCTGCCCAATCAAAGCCATTGTTAGAATTTTAGTGAATTGACGCGCCAGTGAACACTCTCCTATGATTGGTCAATGGCAAATGTATTGTCTGAATCTCTTTTAAATGCAACATTACGTCACTTTCCAGGATATGGAAGGTAAAATCTGATTGGTCCATAACACAATGAGGTGTGCATATTGGAAACTAATTAAGCGCTCGGGTAAGCAGACGTTACTTTTTTCTTCGAATTAATGAGAGTGAAAAAATACGTCTGCATAGCAGGCTACATCATAGGTGGACAGGATACAACTTATAATATGGGACAAATATAAACATACATTTGAGACACTCATCTATTAGTACTCTGAACCTGGAGAACAGCAGATTAAATTGTAAGTGTGCGGTACATGAATAATTAGAGGTCAACTAGCTTCTTTAATTTACATACACGAGAAAAACAAAAATACTAAATTACATATATATACTAGGGGAGCAGAGAATGAATGTCACCGCGCTACCGGCCACTCCTAAAGACTGCTAAATTCAGCTAATAATTCTTCCCTTCGGTTATTACTAAAAGGATTTCAAATGAAAGTGTATTTCATCTTCAATCTCATGTGGCCCGAGTGGAAGCCCAGATGGGCTCTTGTTTACTTCAGTCTTAATAGCTTTGCCATCATTCAACGAAAGGCGACCTTTGTACCGACTGACTTCGTGTAAGTGTCCACTTGTGTAGCACGTACAGTAATTAACAATGCATTCGCCTTTTCAAAACAACTGAAACGTTACATACTGTCAGAGCAACACTCATAATTTCTATATATCATTATTCTCTCTCTAATTCTCTAAAATTATTTTATTAACTCTTAAACTCCTTTTTTTTTCTACCTGTTATAAACACTTAACTAAATATGGCTGGGGGCTCACTAGAAAACCCAGCGGTTAACTTAGCCCTCAGGCTCACACATTTCTTATTATTTATTATATTACTCTTAGTCTATCTCCGTTCTCTGTCTGTATTTTATAATTATTGTATAAAAAAAATGAGCAAAAATAAACTGAATTGAATTGAACTAACAAATACATTAATGAAAGCTGGGCAAGTAAGTTCCAGTGGTTAAAATACCGGCGAAGTATTTCAATTGAATTTAGTTACTAAAGTTAATTACTACATTTGAGTTACAGAATTAGAATCGGACAAACTTTACTAAACACTTGTTTTACCTATTGCATAACTACTCTACAAATGTACGTAGGGTTTTGAAGTTCTGTAAGCGTAGTTTTTATGAACAATAAGTGAAATGCCATGCATCTTTAATTATCAGTCCGATTTCTCGACTGGTATGATTTTTCGTTTGGCAAGCAGCACTTGTTTTTCAAAGTATACTTGTCACCTTTGACATTGTTATTTCATGATTATTATTTTTCCTCCAACGCGCGCGTGCGAGTATACAGATAGCAATCTCGGCATAAAATTGAAAATCACGAAGTCTACACTTTGCACAACTAAACGTCCTTTCTAGAAGGAGGCAATATTGATTAAACAAGAGAAGAACCTGGAGTTGGGTCAAAATAACATTACTGACTTCATATTTCTCTAGTTAGCGAAGTAAATCTTTCTTGTCCGGCGGATAATCAAGTCACCCAAAATTTCGGTTGTCATGATTTGCACTTGCTTCGGTCCTAGTTCCTTCCTCGCCCTAGTTCCCTAGTTCCTTTAGCCAGACAACTGACGCTAGTTAAGATTGGCAATCGTGACTTATAGCCTGCTATATTGAGAAAGCCAGTGCATGCTTGGTAGAATTTCTTATGCTTCTGGAACAGGGGAAGCCTGCATTTCACTGGTTGCAACAGCAACAAAGAGAGATAAAAAGAAGTAAATGTTTTCTGTGAAAATGAAAAGAGCGTCAGAATGTCACAACGGTAGATGTATTTATCAACCTCGTGACCAGGGTCTTCTCGGTCAGATCCAAGATGGCGGCTACTCCGAGAGAAGACCCTGGTAAACGCTGAATCACGTGATCAAAAATCTCCAGAAATCCTGGAGATTTTAATCACATGATGTGGGCATCCAAGATGGCGGCCAAGCTAAATATGGAAATGTAACACGTGCCCACAAACCATAGGTATCCCAATCCGGATTGAGCGAGATGCGATTAACGGTATTTCCACGCGGCGAACGAAGAAGTGAAAACAGGTCTACTAAACAGTTCGAAATGGAGTTTACTTGGATAAAGAAACAGTGGAAGGGTATCACAAAGCTACCAGGATGTATCTAAGCTTGAAGAGAATCCTAAAAAGCCGTTCAGTTTCTGTTAGCGTTGAAATCGATAGCACATGTTCAGATTTAACGGCTTCTCCTGGCTTTCTCACTGATGAAACTTACCAGAAAACTACCCAGTAATGCACTTCATCTATTACTCTACCTACACAACGTGTTTTAAGGTTATTTAAAATCGTTTTATTGATAAAATTTGAGCAATCGAATCTATATACAAATTCATCTCTCTGGACTCAGTCCGTTTGGCCAATAAAAAGCATTGTTAGAACAACCCTTGTGTCATAATCGAAGAGCCAATCAGAATACGTGACAGTTCAGGGTTTACCATACCAGGGTCTTCTCTCTGAGTAGCCGCCATCTTGGATCTGACCGAGAAGACCCTGGTCACGAGGTTGTGTATTTCTTTGAGCGGGATCACGGTCTCCAAATTACTCTTCATTTATCATGTTCAAAAGAACGTGTTGTGTCTATGAATAAACCAGGGCCTGAATGAATATGAAGTGCTTTGTTTAAACAAATGGCTCACGCGATCAGGCAGATCAGGGTCTGTGACGCTATTATGATCTGCAGTAGAATTGGCGGTATAACTGAAACCATAGTTAACTATCGGGGGGAGGGTATGTCACGCAAAACAAGCTGCAGTCATTGGCTGCAGACAACATACTTATGCTAATTGTGTCATAAAACCCGCACGAGAGGCGTTTGACACTTATAAAGGCCTCCCTCCTGCCTGTTTGGAAGACGGTTGTGTGTAGCGCTGGCATAGCTGTTGATCAGATAGGGTTTGTTCCAGTAATTCATCAACTCAAAATGGCCAAGATCTTGATTCTTCTAGTTGGCTTAGCGTGCCTAACAGGACTGACCAAAGTACAGGCCGGTAAGATAGAACAGTTTGTCTTTCTAAACATCCAGACGATCCGTATTTCTACCTCACTTAGTGCGACCCCAAGTCTGCACTCTAATACGTAGTCCACACGAGCAAGTTTTCCTTGACAAGTTTTCCTTGACAAGTTGCCTTGTTCAATAACTGGCACGCCAGTTTTTCAACAAGGAGACTTGTCAAGGAAAAACTTGTCATTTTTCGTCGTCTACACGAGCAAATAAAACTTGTCAAGGGAAACCTTGTCACGGAAAACTTGCTCGTGTGGACTACGCTTAATTCAAACCAAATCCATTGAATGATGCAACTCTAAATTCTTCAATTTAAGTGCATCGGCATTACCGTAAACGTCCTTTCCTAAACGAAGAGTCACGCCACCGACAAGATCGCATTACTGAGCAGAACTTAGTGTCCGTGTTCTGTGGTCTCGTCGGCCTTCTTCGTTTATGACCCAATTTGCTTGAATTAATGTCTCTAATTTAGAAAGACCTACACTATATGCTCGAGTCGCACTCCGGGGGTATTTCTCCACAGGGAATATTAGATGGCTGTTAAGATTTGCCTTTTGATTTTACTGGAGTTGTGCGAGGGGGGATACGGGGAAAAGAATACGGTAGAACGACTCATGGGATGAATGAACAGACTTGGTTCACAAGCTCAACCAACATTGCCATCGCGGTCTGTATTTATATTTACTTTTAACCCGAGTCCACTCCATAATACAAGCTATTTCGATCTATCAACGCGAAAAAAGCACTTAGAGCATACATTTCGTTAATTATCAATGAACTATAATCTAGTTTTGAGGCGATAATCTTCAGGCTGGGTGGGGTGTTTCTCTTGACTTCGCGCCCCAGCTCCATATCAATACCCGATCAGAGACATGTCACTCGATCTTCATAAGACAAGTCAGTTTGTCGAGTGTACACATTCTCTCCTCTCCTTTGGCTACTTGTAGATTTTCTCAAGCAAACTCTGGACTTTAGGTTGATATTTGTTTTGATAAAAAATCGCGTTGGGTCTTAAGCTATAACATTGTGATTATTACTCGGGCTGCCTGTGGCAGCACCGAGTCTTAAAATGCAAGCCGTTTTTTGTTGTTGTTGTTGTTGTTGTTGGGTGTCGCAAAATTTCTGCGCATGCGTTATAGGTCAAGTTCACCACCAATCAGATCGCACTGTGCTGGTCACGTAACACTCGCCAGGTTAATTTATTTACATAATTTAATACAGTAAATCAAAATGGTCGACGCGCGAGGGCGAAAGCCTTCCAACAGGCTCAGGATATTTCAACTGGCGCTCTTGTTACTCGGGCTGCCTGTGGCAGCACCGAGTCTTAAAATGCAAGTCGTTATTTATTTATTTTTTTATGTTGGGTGTCGCAAAATTTCTGCGCATGCGTTAAAGGTCAAATTCACACCAATCAGATTGCACTGTGCTGATCACGCAACAATCGCCAGGTTAATTTATTTACATAATTTAATACAGTGAAGCAAGATGGCGGAGGACTCGAGAGGAACTTTCTCTCTAATTTGGAGTCTCATCTCTCAAATGTAAGCCAGTTTAATGTTTTATTTAACTTCACTCGTGCGAAAGCCTTCCAACAGGCTCAGGATATTTCAACTGGCGCTATTGTCGGAGCCGAAGGACCGCGTTTTTTACCCAGATGGCCAGTGATTTTATTATACGACACGTACGACGACCTGAAGCCAGTGTAGGGGCCAGGATCCGGAAAGCTAAAATTCGAAGAAATAGATATTGGAATCTATTTATAAGCCATCGGCTCGCTGTGCTGCATTTAAAACATCCGAGGAGAACATCTTATTTTGGGTGAAGGCACTTCAAGACCAATATTATGAGTCTCTTAAAAACTGTCAGAGATTTAAATTTACCGTAAGTTGGATCAGAGAGTATTGAGATCAAGTTATTTCGTTCCAGCGAGGATATTGACCTAGCGGAAACGGTACAAGCTGTCGAAGGATTTTACTTATAATCATCCACGTCTACTTAACAACAGGAATAGTTATGTGCCAAGGCATGGGCAAAGATAGAGTTTCCCAGATTACAGATGAAAGTAGAGAACTTAATGAACGAAGAAACAGAGGTCACGCGCGACATGCTTGATAACATGAACATGTTCAACACTTTATGTTATACTAAGAAAACAAAACAAATTACAGAGCCTGCAAGTTCACAAGTCAATGAAAAACCCCAAGAGCCTGTAGTTTTGGATCAACATATCCTTGAAACTCCAAAAGCAACATACACTTGAGTCAAAATCAAACCGGAAGAGACGGAATTCTTGAGATTCTTCACGAGGATAACAATATTTGTTAGCCCGCAATAAGAACTCTCTCGCTGCTTTAACGACCTTGATTTGTAACATGGAGGCTGACCTGATATGATATGCGTAATGAATTCTTACTCTCGTCACATCAAAACACGAATCAAGAAACCAAACTCAGTCATTTGGAAGACAAATTAGTGCAGCAAGATAATATATACAAGACCGAAATCAAGATGCTGTCATCACGAATATATTATTGACCTAGAAGTTGAAAATGGCGAGTTGAAAGCGGATATAATAAAGCTGAGATCCGACTTTAAAACTTAAAAAAAGAAATCAAGAATACAAAAAAGAAGACAATGTTCTGAGACTACCCAACCTACTGAAGCTTATCAGTTTGTTCAAGAGCCATATTTCTTACATGACAACCCGATCTCTATTCATCAGAATACATTTTCTGTGCTAAATGACGAGAGTTTACAATCACCTGACCGACAACCCACTACTAAAGAAAGGGACCATGAAGTACGGTAGTACGGTTAATTCTCGGGTTCAAAACAATGAATATATGCCTGCTCAAATGCAGTGTGTTAAACGAATAAGTAGTGTTTAAATTAAAAGGTCAATATACGAGAAAAAGAAAACTATTAAATTACATATATACTAGGGGAGCAGAGAATGAAAGTCACCGCGCTACCGGCCACTCCTAAAGACTGCTAAATTCAGCTAATAATTCTTCCCTTTGGTTAATATTAGAGGATTAAGAGGATTTCAAATAAAAGTGTATTTCATCTTCAATCTCATGTGGCCCGAGTGAAAGCCCAGATGGGCTCTTGTTGACCATAAAAATACATGAACAACCAGGAGCCGTAATACATTCGATCAGCGCTGTTTGGACAGATCCAATGTACATTTAGAAACGTAAGCGAAATACAATATCCAAACACGTTTGGATATCAACGGGTATCGAATTATCATCAAAGGTTAGATTTCGTCAGGCGCGCTCAGATAAGAAAGTTCAAAGCTCTCAGATTAGGCGAGACAAGGAATGAGTCATTGTAGAAATCTATTCCATCGTGGGCAATTATGCAATACAAGCTAAATTTGGGTCAGGTCTTGTATAGCTAAGGCATGTTTTACGACAGAATAACCAGAGTCTTTCTACTGGATTGAGAGCTCGAGACATTATACATGTCTGCTAATATGGGGAAAACTGAAACAAAAAATGAACTTTGACGGCAGAAACCCTCATTGGGCCAAGCGGAATATTTACATGATCCGCTAAGATGTTTACAAATCTTAGTTGAGCAGATGTTTTCAGTGTATGCCAACTGAAATGCTGTGCTCGTTTTCTGGTTACGGCTCAGTGGGGCAACTACACGAACAAGAAGCATGAACTGCCAGCTAAGAGATAGACTGCGAACAGTCCCTTTATTTTTCTTAGTCTCCAGTCACAGAAAAAACGATGTTTTGGCCGAGCGCGGATTGGGCGCGAACGAAATCCCCGAAGGGTAGGAGGGCGGGGGGAAGGGGTGACGAAAGAAAAATAAAGGGACTGCAGTCTTTTCCCACTGGCGCGCGTTCAGCGTCTCGCTCACTAATTTAAATGAGATAAAACTCCGCCCACCTGTCAAAATACGATAAACAAAAACAAACCGTGGGGAAATCCTTGTTCGCGGGTCACTCTTCTTTCCCTGAAATTGTTTTTCATCGAAATCGAAATGAATGTGGGACAAACAACATTAATGAATTCGACGCCGAAATTCCTAAGAAACCGGCTTGAAGAGGAGTTGTTAAATGCTGCCTCAGATTTTTGTAGAATCTGCGAGGTAAATTTCAAACTTTGGGAAACTTACGTTTCATCAGAAAATATCTTCCAACCAAAAAAATAACTGCCGTCGATAGTACAGCAGCATGACAGCAAAACCCCTCTCAGCTTGAAAAGACATCTATCCGCCCGCGTATGTTCAAAGTGTGCTAATAACGAGAGATTCTTGTTGAATGGAGTACTAGACTTCTTGAACAAATCGAGGAACTCGGAGGACAGAACTTGCTCGGCGGACGCGTATGTAACTTCATACTTGTTGTCCCCAATATCACTCAAGACTTCTTCCGTCTTTTCGAAAGCTTTCGCTTTCAGGCAGAAGTCGTTTGACTTGATCTGTTCTTCCACAATGCTCCTCAGAGGCACGATTACCAGGACAGAAGGGTTTTGCTCGGGATTGTTGTTCCGTTGTGGCGAGTAAAAAACTTTGGTAAATTAAGCTTTTGCCAAAACCATTTGGAAGCCGACAGCCAACACATCTTTGTTTTGTAATAAGTTCTCAATGGCTTGCTTTTGTTTGTCTTTTAAAATTAAGCCACCAAGCTGATGAGATAAACCACTAAGAGTATTTCAAATGAAAGTGTATTTCATCTTCAATCTCATGTGGCCCGAGTGAAAGCCCAGATGGGCTCTTGTTGAAATCGTTTTGTTAAAACCATATCCCTAGTTCTTTTCACGCTACAGGAAGTTTTTGACAATAGAATCGGCCTAGATTTTTCATTCATCCGTTCCGCCGCGTAACCCCCTCGGAATTCCACTGCCTATTCTTCAAAACAAAACATAAAATATCCTATTCCTAAACGCCATTATTCTGTTATAGTCAAACCTATCCAATTAGTAGCTTGATTTGCGTTTGTAATAATCACTTGTGCTACTTCAAAACGAATCTTTGCTTTGAAATGCGTTACATAAAGTGACCTTAGAACTAAAGTTTGGAGGAGCAAAAAGGTCACTCGAGTGACTGGAGCGTCAACCAGTCTTTCTGCTTTTTCATTTGTTATCCCAGGCAAGGACTGCCGAGTTCTCTTTATACTTTTTAGCGTAGTGGCATCGGAATTTGCACAAAGTTTACACATGTTTAGGAAACCATTCATTATTAGGATGAAATATTTGTTTGCGAGCTCTAAAACATTAGAAAACCGCCATATGTCATCAATGGTTCGCTTCCGATTAAATCAAGCATCAGCAATTGGCCACTTTGGAAAAGAGTAGGGGATTGGGGCGAGGGTGGGCTCGCAAAGGCGCTTGGGATCGTTACAGGGGACACGGATCGGAGTTAGCAGAAGTAAAGCGAAGCTGTGTGACCGAATTATGCTACGATCCGAACACGTTATGCTTTTAATAGCCGATTCCTACGTTTCCCATCATGGATTTATGATTTTAAAGTTGTACTTTGTAACTTTAAACAGGCCCTGTTCTGTTCTTGGGATTGTAGGGTGAAGAGCCGGAAGGAGTTGGTATGTAGTAAATCGCTACAAATACATGTCACCCCAGCGGACTTCAAGATCAAGTGGTTCAACGTTTCTCTTGTCAGTAGTTATTCACGGCCTACAATCCCATGAACAGAACAAGACCTGTATAACTAAAGTTACAAAGTATTTAATACTTTAAAGTGACAAATCCATGATGGTGGGAAATGTAGGTATCGGCTAAAGCATAACGTGTTCGGATCGTTGCGGATTCATCATGGCAATCGGCCACACAACTTCGCTTTACTTCAGCTAATTAACTCCCGTTCCGCGGTAGTTTTCACTTCTTTGCTCTGCTTTAATAAGTTGGCTTTTATGAACCCTTTCCTGGACACTTCTGTTGAGCTTTACTTCTGGTACAGTGTCTTCTTTCAAGCTTATTTCACTTTCTCTGCTTGTATTCGATAAGTTGATTGCGATATTCGCCATGTTTGTTTGTATTCTGTACGATGCGTGTCCCCTGTAACGATCCCAAGCGCCTTTGCGAGACCACCCTCGCCCCAATCCCCTACTCTTTTCCAAAGTGGCCAATTGGGCTTTGTCCGGCACTGCTTCTAATTGAACGAGATTAACAATAATAAGCAATAGATCGAGTTCACTTAGGTCACGTGAATTCTAAAAATCTTTATTGCTGATTCTAATAGAATCAAGGTGCGTTTTTCTGAAAGAGAACTAAAAATTACGTATTTTTGACAAGTTTTATCAATCTATGATATTTCCCGCCCAAAATATAAGCGATCAAATGTGCGCCATGTTTACAGTAAAATGTATGGCGGCCAGATTACCAAGTTTCATTAAAGTCCATAATTACCAAGAATTCTGACCTAAAATGTATTTATTTGCATAGATATTCACTTATTCAACATGTTGGTTTGTATTTAGAAAGATTTTAGCTGAAAGTTGCACTAATTTGACTCCTCAAAATACGTGACTGGGTGTTGCGTGACTCAAATCGCTTCATCGATATCTCCGGAACAAAGTGAAAGAAACCGATGAAATTTGGTGGGAAGAGTCGCTTATGTAAGCTCTAAACTGTATCAAAAGCAGAACTTGGTAGAGTTCAGAGTTTCGAAGTTAGCAATTTGATGACGTCACATGAAATCGATCTATTAAAATGATCTAGAAATGTAAGCAAATTCCGCAGGCAAAAGCCAACTGACAAAACCTACATCTAGTTTACCTATGTTATTACATGAAGCCTTCATATGCTTCATCAAACCTATCATTTGTCGCGACACCTTTGTTTTCGTCTAAACTAAGGGGACCGATCATTACCTATGGGCGATCAAGGGGAGGAGAGGGGAGGGGAAAGAAGAGGAATATATGTGTGTTCAGTTTTCGTGAGTGCTATTATCTTTTCTATTTCTCCCTGTGCTTGATTCCTATCATTTAAGTTTAGTGGTATATTTCGTTCTTATATCAGAGTATTTAAAACTCAATTGCAAACTCATTACTTTACAGCCACGACAGCACCGGCGCCCGCAACTACTGCTGCTCCTGTTGCTACCACTCAACCAAAGGCAAGAGGTAAACCATAGGAAAAGCCTCAGTATTGCTGGCATCATTTCCATCAAGAAGGATATTTGTGGTTTCTTGAACCAAAAATATTATTTTAAAAGTGGCCTTAATAATCTAGCGCCTTTTTATTTCAGTTCTACAACAACAATATATTTATTTATACTCATAAAGGGTTTACAATATTGTGAAAAAAAAAGACGATGAATTAAAATAAGTTTTAAGTATGAGCTAACCTAGAATAACCTGCAGGTTAATCGAGCTAGGTAGCACGTATAATTAATTTAAATGTAGTTAATTGGTTCTCTCTTTTCACATCATAATCAACGAATTTACTGCATAAAAAACTCGTAAGCGACCACTTTACTTTGGCATTTAGAATACTAGAGGATTTGTCCGTACGGATTAAATTAATATCTGAATGTAAATACCTCTTAATCACTGAGTGCGAGGGCTGACCGAGTTTTTCTCCTTTTTTATGGCCCAAGCGCGAAGTGCGCGGGCCACAAACAGGAAAAAACCAGAATCCATAACTTACAGTACAGACCGAGCAAACGAGGTTAATAAGATGTCTATTATACAGCTTCTCCATGTTTTTGTTGAGACCGGAAGTGGACGAAAGGTCCGTACGGGAAGTTATGGACCGCAAATTGACCAATCATGCGGTTCG
Source organism: Actinernus sp. WN-2022 (assembly GCA_030867875.1). NCBI lineage: Eukaryota > Metazoa > Cnidaria > Anthozoa > Actiniaria > Actinernidae > Actinernus > Actinernus sp. WN-2022. Next base: position 5,179,562 of record JAOWCC010001589.1, on the reverse strand, counting down.
CGAAATTACTTAGCTATACAGTACAGTAATGTGGATTATATGTCATGTTGGTTGGTATAACAAATGTAGCTAATGAGCTATGTTTTGTTCCAACCAACGAACATGGCCGCCAGTTTTTGTTTCTTGGCTTTTAGAATGCAAAGTTTTTACGTTGTATTGTTTGGAACCACCCTTGGTTCTAGGTCTGTCGGTCAAGTGCACAAAGGATGAAATGGTGGTTAAGCTGGACATCAAAGAACATTCCTCACTCCGACTAGATTCCATCACGCTCAAAGACACAATCTGCGCTGTCTTCAAGAACGATGGCAACTTTATCTACCTTCGTACGCCCCTCGACGGTTGCGGCACAACTCACAATACCACTAAGAACGCCATTAAGTATAACAATTCCATAAAGTCCGAGACAAGAGCTGCAACAAACAATGCCAAGATCTCCAAGGATTTCATTGCCGAGTTCCCCTTTGTGTGTACATTTGACCGTACTGCCATTGTGTCGGTTGTGTCATTTTCACCAAGAAGGAAGGTCGTTTATTCGAGAGGAAGTGAGTATGTAGAACATAGGTAAAATACGTTGCTATAAAAAAGCTGAAAAAGCCTACATGAAAGAGGCATCTGAAAACTAGCTATGAAAGGAGCTAAGGATATTCAGCGCAAGCGTGACGCAGATGGAGATGATCGGAGGTTCCTCCTAGAAGGGATCGGTCGTAGTCCCCAGGCCCACTGATCGTAAGGAAACTCATTGCTTGGAATAATTTTGTTATCCAGTGAAGTAGAAGAGTATGGAATTTAGTTTCAAGTTTTTGTTTTTAGTTCCATTCCTTTTTGGGTTGTAGAGGCTTTTGGTCCTGCACATGTGCCAGTTTTTGTTTCTTGGCTTTTAGAATGCAAAGTTTTTACGCTAAACATAGGTTGCATTGTTTGGAACCACCCTTGTAGGCGTTGGCCCGTTTCATAATTGACCATTTAATCGTGAAATTGGTGTTGGCTTCCTTCAATTTTCCATATATATATATACATATATATATATTCATTTGGTTCTAGGTCTGTCGGTCAAGTGCACAAAGGATGAAATGGTGGTTAAGCTGGACATCATAGAACATTCCTCACTCCGACTAGATAGCATTACGCTCAAAGACACAAACTGCGTTGCCTTCAAGAACGATGGCAAGTTTATCTACCTTCGTACGCCCCTCGACGGTTGCGGCACAACTCACACCACCGCTAAGAACGCCATTAAGTATTACAATTCCATAAAGTCCGAGACAAGAGCTGCAACAAACAATGCTATGATCTCCAGGGATTTCATTGCCGAGTTCCCCTTTGTGTGTACATTTGACCGTACTGCCATTGTGTCGGTTGTGTCATTTTCACCAAGAAGGAAGGTCGTTTATACGAAAGCAAGTGAGTATGTAGAACATAGGTAAAATACGTTGCTATAAAAAAGCTGAAAAGCCTACATGAAAGAGGCATCTGAAAATTAGCTATGAAAGGAGCTAAGGATATTCAGCGCAAGCGTGACGCAGATGGAGATGATCGGAGGTTCCTCCTAGCAGGGATCAGTCGTAGTCCCCAGGCCCACTGATTGTAAGGAAACTCATTGCTTGGAATAATTTTGTTATCCAGTGAAGTACAAGAGTATGGAATTTAGTTTCAAGTTTTTGTTTTTAGTTCCATTCCTTTTTGGGTTGTAGAGGCTTTTGGTCCTGCACGTGTTATTCTTAGGAAGAGTGCAGATTACAAGGTTTTAAAACATGTATTCTTCTTTGTTTCTCTGCAGCCGGCCTTGGTAACTTTACTTTCACAATGGATTTGTATGAAACCCGCAAGTACGCCGACAAGGTATCATCCTATCCATATGAGATCAACCTGAACGAGCCCCTTTACTTCAGAGCCATGGTGGCCTCTAATGACTCCAAGCTGTCGCTCTTCGTCGACGACTGTTGGGCTACGCCCGTGAAGGACCCAGATCACAAAATCAAACATGACGTCATTTCCAACGGGTAAGACGTCGTTACTGTGACACCGTGACTGTTTTGTTATCTTACCGTAACGTAATTCTCCAGTTTGATTGAATCAGAAGGGCAGAATCATTTATGATCAGTTCACTGTCATGCTGTACACTTATAATGCAGTCTGAGGACAATCCAGTCCTACTAGACCTTATCATGGGCTATCGCTCCAGCTGAGGTCATACCCAAGTGACTTGGAAATAGCTAAAAACACTTGTGTGCTTTTGTAGCGTTCCAGATTCGACGTAAATATTGAATGACACTGCAAAGCTTACAGGATATCTTCTTGAGTATGACCTTTATTGTTAGTTCTTTGCACCCAAACCTTTTCCCTTTTTAACATGAGACATATTTCTTTCCTGATTCTGATTGTAAACTGCTTGACTAACATACAAGCTTGCCGATATGTTAGTTTGTACTAACTAGAATTGTTCATAGTCTCACTAAAAGTCTTTCTTATTTGTTGCAGATGTAAGAAGGACACTACCGTCCTGTACGACTTTGTGGTCAACAAACCACAGCAAAGCTTTTCAGTGAAATCTTTCCGCTTCAAAAATGTGAACAGCGATAATGTCCACATTCACTGCCGACTTGAAGCTTGTCGCAAGGGTGACGCTAAGTCTAATTGTGCTCTTGGATGCCAAGGCAAAAGGAAGCGTCGTTCACTCATCTCCGACGCCACCAGCGAGGTTCTGACTGTTGTTTATAACTAATATGTTTAACCTCCGGAAATCACTCAATTAGCTATAGCCCTGCAGAAATGACTGCAGTATGAATTTACGTTAATTATATTTTTTCAGGAGCCCATTACCCGGAGCGTCCATCTCAAGCTATGTCCACCAAATTTTATTACTCTTAAATTGCAACTAAATGGAAATTCTCTCGTCCAGTAGCCGAGTAAAAGTGGTACTGTTCAACTTTGGAGTGTAACGTTCGGTTTGAACGAAATATTGTCTGTTTCTTCATTTGCTGAACTGATATCATGCTTGCATTGTGTGTCAATATAATTTTTCCGAGCTAATTTAGCAATTGTTAGGCCATCGTGCCAACTGGTCGGTGTTAGAGAATAAAACATGTCAATAAACAGGGCGCGGCTCCATAATGGTTGAGATTTGTAAAAGACAGAAATAAAGAAAATGGTAGTCGATTTCCTTCACTGAAAGAAAACTTAATGTGAGTGCATGTGGCCTTTTATATAAGGGTGTGGTGTGTTTCCGCAATACCATGCATCACCCAGTCGTCGGCGGAACAGAGGTCTGCCCTTTTGCCGTCTGTCCATTGGTAGCGCTCGACTCGTCAACCAGTTTTTACCGTCCCCGCCGACGCCGACCTCCAATTGTTTTACAGAGAATAGCTGCTAACATATATATAGATAACAGTAAACAGGATCGCATGGGCTCCTGCCGAGTAACCTGCTACATCTTCTCCTTCCCGCATGGAGACCGGTTAAAACACCCTGGTGATTCTCAAGATTGGATTAGTTTGTATTAATCGAGCTAACGTTATTTCACTTCACTTTCAAGGTCAAGATAAACAGGATTCCGGGATGATTACTTACAAATGGATTGTTTATATTTATCCAGTTTGCACACGTTTACACAGGTCTGATAAAGGAGTCTCAAATGCCGAGGTATTCATAAGATCGGTACTCTGACTCGTAACTTGTGGCTTTTGCGCGGTCCAAGTTTGGAAGAGGTATAACCAGCTGAGGTCCATATCTCGATAAGCAACGAAATGTACGGTATAGCGATACTTACTCACGTCATCCATTGTCATTAATGTGCCACCGAGAGATCCATTGGTTCCTGACACAAGGCGGCCTTTTGAAATCATGGTTGACATTAGCATAACAATTGTAATGTTTATAAACACGAAGTATCGCAATAAGCTATTTTTAGAATGGCATTCCAACTACTTTCGTGGGTGAAAAACGATGGCAGCCATATTTCTTTTATAATTAATAGAACAAATGCTTTCGTGTTTTGGACCAAGCGGAGTTGCTCAGTGGGGCAATTAGGGCCACATTTGCCTATCGATTCCGTGAGAATCGTTTTCTAAAAATAGATTACACCGTAAACTGATGATCGAGACTTCTGGTATAATTAAAACGTGTTATACCATAATTATTAAAACTACTATTTTGCTATTGAATTGATATCGATTGCAATCAAACTCTGTGCGGGGAAATTCTTCAAGTGAAAGTTGTAACCATTATCTTTAATCTGAGAAGAAAGAATAAAAAATATGTAAGACTAAACTTGTGCATTTTTCAAAACAGTCATAACAGAATTTTCTTACAGAATGTTTTAAGAATTCATTTACACACTTTTTGGAGGTGTATGGTTTTGTCTACCAAAATGAAGAAATTTCACCACGTGATTTCGAGTGTTACCGAAAAAATGATAAAGAATTTTCCACCACAAAATATTTCGCGTTTGCAGGTTTCCGTTAGCCTCCTCAACTGCATGATGGATAAGTTGAAGTATATATCTAGCATATACTTTGACTTTATTTGCCAAATTCCCACAGGGATGGGCCAGGAACTCTTTGAGAGAATGGTTATACTGTTGATGAAGGCATAATAGCTGACGGGAAGCCGAATGGAGGAACAACTTAACCTAACTAATATGTAGTAGAGAGTAGTTTGACGGGGTTTCAAAGTACTGCACGTTGTACATATCGAGACCTCTGGCTGGTATGATTAAGTAGTTTTTGATGTTGATATGCTCAACAACAACAAAATGACGCCGTACGTCCGAGGATAGGTCGTTCCTCACAGACCTCGGTCAGGGGCGTAGCTAGCCATTTTTGGGTTGTAAGCCCGTTCCAAATTTCGTTCAACTAATTCAACGGGGAAAATGTTCGGATAATAGACATGTCCAGAAAGTTTGTAAGCCCGGGCTTACCAGCTTAAAGGCAGCTACGCCCATGTCCGGTGTACCATGCATTGAACGACTGGAAAAGTCCCAACACAATATATTGGTGATCGTCTGTGGTGGCCAGTGAATTTGACGATTATTTTCTTTGCTCGGATCATTAGTAGGATCTGCTAACACCGACTTAACCGAGCTTGGTGTATAGCTTAGTCTTGATAAAGAAGCAAACTGGAGTATCATGGTGATGGAATGTGCTCATTAACGTGTCTCTTCCGAACCAGCCAGCCATTTTTGCGCCAAAAAGCAGGCTCGTAGTCCAAAAACAGAAGAGCAATTCCTCTTGTTAGTGTGGCACAAGAGGCATGTTCTCATTAAGAAATTAACGTCCTCAGCACTCACGTTGGTAAAAAAAGATTACAAAGTTTGGCAGGAACTTGAAGTACCAGAAATATGCCACAATTGCATTTTTTTAGTATTATCGTGATAGTTGCGCGCTCTGCGTGCAATATGACACGATCTGGCTGAAACAGGAAACATCTACCATTAATTAGTCTGGCCGTCTGTCATCCGATCCTGAAGGAAAAGTGCCTTTGACCACACGTCTCAGTTATCTCAATGTCATATGAAGTACAGTACAATTCTTGGCTTGCACGTGACCACATCATGTTCCATATTTGGACGTCCGCCATATTGGTGTACCACTTACGCTAAGTGATCCTTGAAATATATGCCGAAGCTGTCAGTTAGCGTACTTTTCTTTTGAATTTCGATGGATTCTGCGAAAGAGGGATTAAAAAACTCCTGAAGCGATATTGAGAAATCTATTCCGGTGCTCTCAGATTATTTTAAGAGTCTTGAACCCCATGTCAGGCGGCGATATTTGGAGAAAATGTTAGTGATCGGACTCTGGTAAGCGTAAAGCTTGACCCTGAATGTTTACCGCCTGTTGAAGCTACAGATCTCGTAAGTTATCTAGTGCTAGAGACGCGCTACTACACCAAACAACAGTTTAAAGCCTTTAAAAGCTTAGAATCGTACAACCAAATGGTGTTTGATTTTATCACCAGCGTACAAGGCCTACAAACATCAGTATGTTGTGATTGCAAAGGTCAGGCAGCCAGATAATGAATGACCCACCGTTGCCAATTTGGATTATTACAAGCAAGGAGGGCACTGGTTTGTCAGCACATTGCTGAGGATGCAAAGCTGGACTTGCTGAAGCATCAAGGGCACCCAACGGAAGTTTTCGGTTAAAAAGCTGTTCGGGAGAGTAAGTTAGCCTAAAACTTTCGGATTTGAAAAATATGTCCCTAGAAAATTGTTTTCTGAAATACTGGCTAGAAAATTTGTTTTCAATCCCTAGTAAATTATAGAAGAAAAGGGAGACTAAAAGGTTTCCCCTAAAATATTCGTACGTCCCAATTCGTCTGATCAATAGAGTCAGAACGATCCGGAAAAAAAACATTGGTTGGGATGAAAAAAAAACCCACATATTATGACAAATCATTTAGTGAAGCGGCCACCTAAAGTTTTCGAGAACACATTTTCATTCCCTAAGAAATTCTGACATCTAAAATCCGAAAGAATAAACCTTTAGCAAATGGAGGTCACCTAAAAGAATTGCCTAAGGAAAAAAGAACCCCTAAAAAAATCGTACCTCCACAAAACTTTGCAACATGAAGTTACTAGGGCTAGAAAATTCTTGTCTTGAAGCATGTTCTCATGTCGCGTGCGTTCTCTTCTACGTGGAAACTTGGATCCGCATTTACAGCAAACTCGCGTGTACACATGTTCCTGGCTATGTTAGCGAAGTGTTTACTTATTTATTAGACATCCGCCTATCCATTTACACAACTACTCGCTTATTCATCTAATTAAGTTATTAGTCAATTAGTTAGTCTTTCAACTCTTTAATTAGTATCATTCCAATATCTTATAATGCAATAGTCTTTCAATCAAAAACTTGTAATTTACATAATCAATGAGGTTAGCTAGATTTCTTTATCGTTTCTTTTGTATTATTACGGCCACATCAGCTCTGAATGCTGCAGTATCGCCAATACCGTGTTTAAATAAATGCTATTATTATTATTATTATTATTATTATTATTATTATTATTATTATTATTATTAAGTGCCTTACGCTCCTGTGAGTGAGCGAGGTCAATTTTTGACACAAAACGCCGATCGCAAACTCGGTCATTATCAATAATCTTGTCCGTGTTATCTTCCCGACTGATAGCTGTTTTCCAATTCCTGCGGGCGCCTTCCTGCGTCTCTCTCTGCTCAATTCTTCGACTTCTTCGCCCTGATTTGTAATAACTGACTGCACTCGAAACAAGGAAACGTTTTTATGTCGACAACTTTTGATGAAACAGCCAACAATCAAGCACAAAACCATTTCTAATAGCCATAAACCTCGCCGAAATATAGAAAACTCTAGCCTGAATTTCAGCGGGAGGAACGAACCCAGAGGAGACGGCTGAAATTCAGGCTAAGAAAACTCGTGCTCACACTCTGTGTTTGTTGACAATTATGGTACACCAATATGGCGGACGGCATCACGTGTCAAGGCGAAAGTCACGTGGGTGCAAGCCAAGAATAATAAAATTGTTCTTAGAACTTGTGAAGAATGCTGTTTATTTGCTCTCTTTGGAAGGCCGTAAGCTCACTCACAGCTCATGGCTGTCGCAAGAATTCGTAGAACTTCACCGAGGCAGCATGAAGCGGAAAAAATACTGTTAAACCCACCGAGCTGTTTGTTGAACCCACATCTGAGTCCTACCTGGAATGACGTTTTCTGGCAAGTCATTGTGTATCATTTTTCCTTTCGTTTTCATTTTTCGATATCATCAATACGTATATATGTGTTTCTGGCGATTCAAATTGGAGTTGTAACACCCAACACGTGTTATTTTAAATCATCAAAGATAAAAACTATAATACCATGACTTGAAAGCCAGACTGACAAGTTTTAAAGGTCGGGGTTTTTTTTACACAGAAAGATCGTAAAAATTACAGTTGAATGTCGTCCCTTTGCCTCGTAACTGTGGGAAAACAACCGATTCCTTTGAAACTTGTCAATCTGGTTAGACGCTATTTCCAGTCATGGTATTAGGTTTTCTCTTTGATGATTTAAAAAAAATACTCCCATTGCCGCCAGCAAAGTTTTTTTGTCAGTTTTTTTTACGAAGGCGTTTCCAGTAAGTTCTGAAATAAACATCTGACATTTCCCTTAAATACCGTTTTCTTGTTTTATTTTACACACTTTATTTATACTCTTACAAAATTACTGACAAAGGAAGTGAAAGTGAAGAGAAACGAATAATTAAAGAAAGTTAGAGCGATAAACACTACTTAGAATAACCTAAAGGCTAATCGAGCTAAGTAGCGTTCTGTGTCGCATCCATAGGAGGTAACGTCATGCACACATTTGTAGAGTAGATTTCGAAAACAAAGAACTGAATCCTCTTGAGAGCTGTCACACGTACAAGCTAAATCGGTCTATTCCTTGGACACCCAAGGGTTTCTATATTAATTTGATTGTTTTTCCTCGCAAATTTCGATTGATCTCGTCGAGAAATAGCTAGTGTCCCTAAAATATCCGACTCCCGAAATGCATCAATGGAATTTCTTAAGAACCATTCCGTTAAGGAGCAGTGTCACGATTCTGATTGGTTGTTATAGACAATGGCAAAATCACGCTATGTCACGCGCCGCTGCAAATTCCCCTTTAGATCGAAATAAATAAAATGCTGCTTTATGAAAATATAACATCAAACTTAACCATATAATACTGAAGTATAGTTTTAAAGCGATTTCGGCTCGAGATATCGTGCAAATACGCCGATGCAAGCGGATTACTCACGGACTTCTGTCACATCTTTTGATTTCTTGTCCGCCTGACACATTTTCAAAACTCTAATCGTGAAACTGCTCCTTTAAGTTTCTAAAAGAAAAAAAGAACGTAGAATGAAACAAGCATAACTTATAAATTTGCTACAGGTTTATAAGAAATGCCTTAACTTGTTAATAACTAGTGGTAGGTAAACCCCTTTCAAGGGCCGAAGAGAAGCATATTGAACTTTTAACAACGAATAATTTTAAATAATAGTTCGAACTCAGAGCTCTTCATTTCAACTGCACTGAACTTGTCCAAAAATTAACTGATCAATTTCGAACTTTAAAATTCCGAGTAATTTGCGTTTAAAACATTTTAATCCTAGCAAATATTGAAATTGATGTAATAATCCTTGCTGAAATCCAATATAAAAGAAGGAGTCCCGATCATGCCTCTGACAGAGTTCCTAAGGAGAGGAATCCGGCTCACTCATTCTGATTGGCTAAAATACAGATTAGCAGTGGTTTTAAAATTTAAAAATTGACAGCAATGGAGTGATGATGGTTGTTTAGAGTAGTGGTTGCGACATTTGCCTTACGAGTAGAGTAGCGGGGTTCGAGCTCACCATTTTCTTGAGAAGTTTTTCTTGAGAACCCTAACTCTAGGTCGGTAAGATCTTGTTTACTGACTGGTTAGACTTTTTTTATGGTTCAGGGTAGGGTTTTAGTTAGTTTATATTGTCATTTCATGAATTAACTAAGTGAGCGATTCCTCTGATTGGGAGCTCGTTGCCTCCGACACTACGAGCATTTAAAATTTATTGCGCCCCGATTTCATAATTATTTACGTTCTCTCCACCACATTAGAGCTTAAGCATCAACGACGGCGACGGCAGTGACGATGGGTGGTGTTTACTTTTCTTTTATTCGCATTGCATATTTTACATTATATACATCATATAATTCAGACCTATAGTCTTAGGTCTGTACTACATGCAAACCCGACCTAATTTTAGCCTTATTTATTTTCCTTGTGGCAATGGTTAACTCGAAAGCTTAAGCTTCTTTAACCACTGCACGCCTTCATCTACATTATTATCTGTAAAATAACTAGTTATTCCCATTATTTTAATGATACCTGAACCGACTGTATTATAATTAAATGAATAGTGTAAAATAAAGAAAACTGAAAAACTCATATCTTTGAAAAATATAATAACCATAGAGTTCCTCCGTTCACGCCGAACGAAAAACGGATTGATTTACTTTCTTACGTTCTTAGTTACGTAAAATTTGGGGTTTCACGTTGTTTCACCCGAGTTGTAGACGACGGTCTGGTTGCATTTTCACGTGCAGTTGTATTTTGTAATATATATATAGTTTTTGTTTGTTTGACGGCATCGTCCAAGACATTGCGTGCCGTCGTAGTTGCTTAAAACTCTCTATATTAGGGACCTTAAGAAACCAAGACGACGACGGCAGTGACGACGGGATGTAGAAATATTTTTCTCCCAAAATTTGGTGTTTACAATTTCCCTTGTTCGCCTTGATTTTTTTTTACAACCAGATTTTCGAAAAATTTAATGACTATAGAGTTCCGTTCACGCCGAACGAAAAATGATTTGATTTACTTTCTTACGTTCACGTTGTCTTTAAAACGTACAATTTGGAGTTTTCACGTTGTGTTTTTGCAGAGAACGATGAAAATGTAGGAGACTGCGTGCATTTTCACGTGTAGTTATTGTATTTTGTAATTAAGGCTATTGTTTTATGCCGTCGTCCTAGACGTTGCCGTCGTGGTTTCTTAAGGTCGCGCGTCCCTAATGTAATTTCTGCGTAACGGACGATTATCGGCACTTCAAGGAGTGTTGATGCCGCCCTTATTAACAGATGAACTCAAGAAATGGCAAAGAACCGTGGACGAAATTCCTGTGGTTGCTACGTTGGATCTAAGTCAGATCTAATCAGCCAAAATGAAAATGAATACGAAGTCCAAGGCCTACGGCAAAGCTGACACAACGTAGGATTTTATATTGAATATTACAATATTTCGGCTGGCCAAACCAGCCTTCTTCAGGTACTAGATGTTACAAGTGAAGAGCTCTAAGGTAAGAAGATCTATAAATGTGGTAAATTTCGCAATAGATATTGCGGAAACCGGAAGTCACGTAGACCAAAACTTAAAGTAGCAAAAATAGTATAAGAGATAAGCACTATGTTTCATTACGTATATTCATACCATATGGTTCTACAGTTTTAGCTTTAACTTTATCTTATTAACAGCCCGGCCCTACTGTTCGATCTATCAAGGCTTCTCTACCTGAAGAGGAAGTAGATGACCGACACACCTACAACAATACCTGCACTCCCGTGTCAATCCCTTGTAATTGGCTGTGATTCTTACTGTTAATTTGTCCAGCTGTCCTACTGTTGTTATTAAAGTTTCTGATTGTAAAGTATTCCTCTTTAATGGCCTATTTGTTCTTTACAATATTGCTCAATTAACAAAAAAGCCGCTAAGCTTGAAAACTCTATATATTGTTCTATCAATACTTCTGGAAACAGTTTGGCTATTGTATAGATTGTTTTCACTCAATCCCCAGAGATTCAAATGACAAAGGGCATGGCGGCCATGTTGGTGTACAGAACAAAATAAGCTAACGAGGAATCTATTGTTAACGGTACACCAAAAATGGCGGCTATATGATGTAACGTGCAAAGGGTCTATATGTCGAACTTACCATTAACCGACTCCTTTATTATTTGTTATTTATGTCTTTATTATTTCTTAATTCATTAATTTAGGTTTTACGAACTGGCTTCCATATGGGCCGCGTCAGGCAAAAAGGGCCCGGACGACATTCAAGTTAAATAATTCCTACAACGGTGTTCCTAATAACAGGTCGAATTTTGTATTGTATTCTTGACGAGAAGCGCTACATTTCATTCCTAACAATAAATGTCAGTTTCAAGAAATTGACAACAAAAATCAGGGGTGAAATTTACGTGATTTTGATACCAGGGCCCGATTACAAATATGCCCACAAAAATTAGGAATCCTGGCAGAGGGGATGATTTTGATGTATGACATTCATTTATACCTGCTGGCATTAAAGAGTAAAGCATAAAGAAAATGAGCAAGATGATCACTTTTTGGCCCAAAAATTTCTTTTCTGCAGTCATTCTGCTCCCCGTAGCTCATAATATGATTTTCGCAATAGTACAAGTTTCACCTTGAAACAATCGTCTGATGATAAGGAATAATTTCCGCCTGCTAAAATTGTGATCACATGCACCCTCGTTTAAAAATATCGTAAATTTCGTCTTCGATTTCACTGGTCAATTTCATGAAATCAACACTACTTGTTTGTTAGTAGCACAATGTAGCGCTCGCGATGCATATTGTAATCGCACCACACGTATGAAAAACATCGTACAATTTCAAAATACAATTACATATTATGTCGTCCGGACCCTTTTTGCCTGACGCGGCCCATATAGTATATTGCTGGTTTGCAACCAATCGGCCCCAAGTATGTTTAAATGCATGACAAAGCCGTGGTAGTCATGTTGGTGTAACTGGCAATTGATGATTTGCAATCAATCCCTGGTTGCCGCGTCTTTGTTTTTTGAATCTCCATGTTGGAGGACGGAACAAAAGACACTAATGAGGAATCTTTTGTTAATGATCCCCCAACATTGCCGCCGACGTCATGTGCAAACCAAGAATTGAAGCTAACGAGGAGTCAACGTCCACCAGCGGCGACGACGTACACGCAAAAGAATATTAAATTAATGTTTATTTGTTTCTCGTATGCATGTCATGGATGGCGTCGTCGCTGTTGGCAGACGTCTATAAACGATTCCTCGTTAATGTCTCTTGTAAATTCGAACATCGTTGTAAAACATGGGCGGCGAACGGTGTTGGCTCAAGAGAGCTTAACGTCTAGGGCGACGGCATAAAACAATAGCCTTACAAAATACAATAACTACACGTGAAAATGAACGCAGTCGCCTACATTTCAACCGTTGTCTGGAAAAACACAACGTGAAAACCTCACATTTTACGTTTACAAGAGAACGCCAACGTTTAAAAGTAAATCATTCCGTTTTTCGTTCGGCGTGAACGGAACTCTATGCATGCTTATCATATTTTTCGAAGATATGAATGTGAAAAGTAATAAAGGCGAACAAAGGGTATTTCGGGAGAGGGGTATTTCGGGAAGAAACATTTTTCTAGGTCCCGTCCTCGCTGCCGTCGTTGATGCTTAAGCTCTCTGATAATTAAGTAATGATCCGTGTAAAAAGTACGATAAAATCCATTGTTCTGAGGCATTGAGCCTCCCTCACATGGGTTTTGTTCGGTGTTTTAGACTGCGAAAACACTGGGTAATAATTATGAATATTCTGAAATAAAAGTAGTAAAAAGTATTAGTTTCATTCCATTTTTATGAACAAATTCTCTTCCAACCGAAAAGAACAGCCAAAAACAATAGCTACGAAACAGGCATGATTGATAACTGATTCCGAACATACGATTTGCTATATAAACGACATTTGGATTCGGCACAAAGTATTAAAATTAGAACATATGGAGTATTCAAAACAGACCACAATCAAGAAGAATTCCTGGTTAATATCTCTAACATTAAACACAGAATAGCACTAACAAAACTTCGTAATGATCAGTAATCATTGTCTTCAAATTGAAACGGGTAGACATCAAAGGCCCTACCAAAACCCAGAAGAAAGAATTTGTCCAAAATGTTTTAAAGAAACTGAAGACGAAAAACATTTCTTAATAAGATGCCAGTTCTATGCCACAAGACGCAATTCTTTTTTAAAGACATAAAAAAAGCCCTAAAAAGAAACTTAAAACACTTGAGTGATGACGAGGTATTCTTACTAATGATCAATCCCCCAAATACGGTGCAAAAAATGATGGCAAAATATATTTACGAAAGTCTCGAAGTTAGGAACAAATAATTGAACACGTGTTGTACGTATCATATAGCTATTTTAACTACCGATGCAGTTCAATCTACAAGGTCCAAATAAAGTTATGTCTATGTCTATGCATGTCAATCCGTGGATATGTCGGCCATGAATAGCGCTGCGCGTGAATGACGTCACGAAAATTAAGACCCCCCGCATGACTCAGACAAACAAACCACTTTTCGCGTTAGAACTTACAAGGATTGACCAGCACTTCAGTTCGTCGTCTGACTATTCTACCAAAAATGACGGCTTTCCTGCATTATATTCCGAAAGAGAACCTGATGATTGTACTGTCGAACAGCTTAAACGTTGGCTAAAATACAGAGGATTGAAACAAAGCGACAAACGGCAATCTTATCAAGCGAGGTGCAAAGATGGCGTGAAATACAGTGTTTGTATGGGAATCCGATGCCAAATAATTTCTGTAAAATCGAATTTCTGGACTATTCACTGCCTGAAAACTTTAGATACCAGGTAAGAGATTAACTGATCAAAATTTGAGGGATGTAGTTATACTGGGAAGCGTGCAATCGTGTTTTCAGTTTCCCATACATTTCGGCTGTTTAAAACAACGAGTCAAAGGTATAGAAAACTGGAAACACGATTGCACGCTTCCCAGCACAGCTACATCCCTCAAATTTTGATCAGTTAATCTTTTACCTGGTATCTTAAGTTTGCTGGCAGTGAATATTTCAGACACTCGATTTTACGGAAATTATTTGGCATCTGATTCCCATACAAACACTGTATTTCGCGCCATGTTTGTCTGACCCTTGCGGGGGGTCTCGTGCCAGACAATCTATTTTTAGAAACTGTGCGCAGCGCTATTAAGTAATGGTCCGCGCAAGAGGTAGGCATTTGTAATGCATGGAATGTAAAAAGGTGCTAATTGTGGTATTGTTTCAATCGTTCACCTCATTGGCTTAAACATCAAAATCTATCAAAACCTGAAGAACATCATTTTCTCAGTTTTTTTAAACAGATTTCAATTGCATCGGGTGAAACTCTCGTAACTTTAACCGGAACTATGACGAAAATTCAACATGGGAATAAATTTTTAAATTGAAAGCTTTCTTGGTTATTTATTTTGGACTCTTCTGATTGGACGAGATGTTTTCACACAAAAGCAGAAAGTAGTTTTAGTGGATTTGATTTCAGAAATTTATCATTTAAGGGTTGATGAGTTGTCAGTATGAAAAACAGAAACTTCTAACATGGGGAAAGGAAATTGCATCTGAACCATAGAATAGCGTCATGCTAATGTGCCAACCATGCTTTCAAAAGGACGCTTTTTGTCAGGAACCAATGGATCTCTGGTTGGCACATTAATGACAATGGATGACGTGGCGGTGAACATCGCTATTGTGCTGCCTACCTCTTGCGCGGACCATTACTTAATTGTTAGCCGACTGTGTTATCCTTCAAGTTATTTAGTTAAAAGGCTGAGCGATAATGGGCTTTATTCAGTGTTTTGTTTGTTTGTTCTTGTTTTTAGAGGGACTAAGTTTTAAGTTACAGCAACAACAAAATGCAAGCCTGCCATTTGTTGCTCCAAACAAAAACAAAACAAAAATAACCGCTTGCATTTTAAGATTTGGTGCTGCCACAGGCAGCCCGAATAACTAGAGATAAATTAACCCCTAAGTTTTGGAGCCTGAATATACATAAGAATTTGAGTAATATATATATATATATTACTCAAAACAGATTTTGACTTTTGACCCATGCGGTTATTTTTTCTTTGTTCCCATGTATGAAATTTCAAGTTCAACACCAATCAGATTGCACTGTGCTGGTCACGTAACACTCTCCAGGTTAATTTATTTACATAATTTAATACAGTAAATCAAGATGGTCGACCCCGAGGAAATTTCTCTCAAATTTGGAGTCCCATCTCTCAAATGTAAGCTGTTTAATGTTTTATTTAACTTCACCGTGCGAAAGCCTTCCAACAGGCTCAGGATATTCTGAATTAACGTACGGTGAAGTTGAAATCATTGCGTGTTTATATCTGCATTTCTTTGTCGATTTGTTGACCTCGTGGCGCTCATAGATTTTGCCATCGGACGGTATTCTTGTTTGAGGTACGTTTCGTAGGTTTTATGCCACATTTCATTTTACTCTCGGTCATAATACATACCAGCGCAAACACCGTGATCTGTAGGCGTCGCTCGCCAAAACGAAGCCAGAAATACCCCGGAGAAATAAACACTCAGCACAGAATAATTTGTGATGAGCGAAGCAATATTCAACTCTCAAGGTAAACTTAAACAAGAATACTCTCACGGCCGAGGTTTTGGTTCGAGAAATTAAAGGCTTTCAACAGTTCCCTTTATAGTTCTGTAATATAATGAGCAGACTGCAGTTTTGGGAAGGAGGGCATTTCAGTTAATAAATACCAATATGGACGCGAGCTGCGATAAAGAGCCGCAGGGTAGAATGAACAGTAGAGAAATATAGTGATAGCTCCATCATAGGTGGACAGGATACAACTTATAATATGGGACAAATATAAACATACATTTGAGACACTCATCTATTAGTACTCTGAACCTGGAGAACAGCAGACTAAATTGTAAGCGTGCGGTACATGAATAAGTAGAGGTCAACTTCTTTAATTTACATACACGAGAAAAACAAAAAATATTAAATTACATATATATACTAGGGGAGCAGAGAATTCTATTATACAATTCAGAAGTATGGGGTGCTTACGATAAACTTAATTTTCAAAAGTGGGAAACAGATTCAATAGAAAGACTTCATTCGCAATTCTTCAAGTATTATCTTGGGCTTAACAAAAGAGCCCCTGAATGTAGCTGCTCGTAATGAAGTTGGAAGGATTTCTTTAAAGTCTTTGATATATCGCAACATGTTACATTTTTGGATGCACCTTCAGAATCTTCCTGAAAATAGTATCGCCAAACAATGTTTTCTTATTTCAAACGATCTAGCATCGTCCAATAAAACGAGCTTCATGACTTCAATTAATAAACTTTTAGAGCTTTTCGAAACACCAAGACAAGAAAGCTCTTACTCTCCTAATGATAGGTTTAATCCAATTAAAAAGTTTTTATCTCATATTGAAATGAATATTATAAAAGAATCAAAGGTACATCAAATGAAACTCATTCGATTGAACAAGAAGCTCGTCTTTTATTCTACATTTAAACATGATACCAATAGTTCCGATTACCTTGACATGATTAAGAATATGAAGCACAGACAAATGGTAGCGAAATTACGATCAGGAAATCATAACTTGAATATAGAAGTTGGTAGACATGCTCATCCTAAATTACCAAGAGAACTAAGAATTTGTCACCATTGTTCGTCATCAGATGTTGAGGATGAAACTCATTTCGTGTTCAACTGTGCTTCATATGCTGACATCAGGAAGGTACTAATTAATGAGATCAGTATACACATTATCACAATTTTCTACAGTTAGATAATGATCACAAGATTTTGTTCTTATTCAACAATGTTGATCCATTTGTATGTAAAAAAGTAGGATACTTCATCGTTGAAGCATTTGATCGGAAAAACAGATCGCTTACACGTACCACAGAGATTTAAAATCGTTCGCTTAGTGACAGCTCATTTACTTGTAAAGCAATACCATTTATGTATATGGGAATGCTAATAAAGTTGCTGAATGAATGTCACCGCGCTACCGGCCACTCCTAAAGACTGCTAAATTCAGCTAATAATTCTTCCCTTCGGTTATTACTAAAAGGATTTCAAATGAAAGTGTATTTCATCCTCATGTGGCCCGAGTGAAAGCCCAGATGGGCTCTTGTTTTTATTTAAACTGGCAAGGGTGATATTCATATTCAGGTATTGCAGGAGTATATTACAGAGGAGTGTTCCTCTTCCCACATTATATTGTCACACAACACTGTACACGGTCGAGTTATTTTTAGCATAGAGTTTCCCGCCAGAAGAAACAAAGGCCGTCACTTTTAACCAATCAGGATGCACTGAAAGAAAAATCGTAATTAACACGGTTCAAACTGCTAAAAAATTCTAAAGCGCAAGAGAACAAAAGACAACGTAATCGCATAGCAGAACTTCGCGACTATAAATAGACACACCATCTACTGTGTGGGCCAACACAAGGGCACAGGAACACTCCTGTGTAATATACTCCTGGGTATTGATAACTGTTTTGGTTCTTCAGTCCACTCATTCTGTTTCGAAGGAATGTTTCGTTTGAAGAGCTCTATCAGTCCAATGGGTTATTTCATTTGCGCCGCAATTTCAGCTTTGTGAGTTGCATAATTTGCGACAGTTTTTCTTTGACTACAGTTCTTGAGTAGCCGGTTGCAAACTTTAACCGATTGTTCCCTTCATTCATGAGATTAACGTTGGGACAAACAAAGCCAAAAGTTTAATTCAAATCCCAAATTAAAATTAAACTGAACACCAGTAGAAATTAACTTATTTTAACAGCACACTGGCCTGTGTGCAAAGCCTCAATACAAGTAGTTATTTCTGTTAAAAGCACTGTTAGTTTGAGATAATTAGTAGAGTAAAACCTGATTAAAGCGCCCTCATAAAATATCGTAATATGCAGCGTCTAGAAACTTAATAAAAATGATAGAAACCTAATGGTAGAAATGGTACTGAAACTTGATAAAAATGATGATAAAAGTAATAATAACAAAATAAACGGCCTCCATAAATTTTAAAATATTCATGAACATAAACGTCATTTAGTGAAGTAATCCTCAATTCACGATTGCTTTTGTGACTTAAGTTTCACCTGCTGAAGTAAGTAAGACGTCCGTTTGAAGTTGTCGTGAGCTAATAGAGGTAACATTCATAGTAAAGAAGTATTTCGTGGGGACGGCTTTGCTACTCGGTGGTTTCCGCTTGATACAGGATTGACTCTATAACTTTAGGAAAAAGCAGAAAGCTTTTAACGATAGTTAATTAATGTGTTACTGGTAAGTACGATCTTATCTTGTGTTAATCATTTTTGGATGTTATATGTTTGCTGCTATAAGTGCAGTGCTGAAATTACATAAGAGAACACTCACTCTCGAATCCAGTGAATTGAGCTGGCCAGTCCACAATCTACTACCTCGACTTTACTACTCTACAGATACAAGGTAATACTTCAAAGTGAATTTCTAATACGCCTAATTAGTAGAGTTTACTTCCCAGAATATTTTTTTGACATTAACAATAGCGTCGTGTCTTACAACAAATTTCGATATCATGTTTACAAGATTTGACAACACTATTTTGTTTTCGTTTTCAAAGAGAGTCAAGCATAGTTTGTATAACAGTTCAGTTTAATCAATCAACAGGTATCTTACAATGTGTGAAAGAGCAACGAAACCGAGACCAAAACCCAAACCAAAGCCCGTAATACAACAGCAACCAAACGAGTAAGTGAGCTGAAGAACAAACTATCTGGCTATGCAGTAGTATTGGACGTATTTATACTACTAACATTATAGTTCTTCAAAGCAAGAAAACATGGTTACATAGATCGTTCCTTTTCAAAGTCTGGACGTTATCCTGCTAGAATCCAGTTATAATTATTTAACTAATCAGTTATTTTATTTCCAATTGCACTAACAGGAGTAATAGCCAGCAACAGCAAAACCAACAGCCACAGCAACAGTGAACAACATTCGTGCTGCATCACATACTGTTAAACAACTACAGAGAGGAAACGCTCGAGCAATGCAAAGGAAAATAAAGGCCGATAAAAATACAAAACTTGAATAAAGCAAGCGAAATTTAAAATCATGCATGTCCTTAGATTTGTAAGTAGAATAATTAGTTGGTGATTGTTTATATCAAAAATGTCCTTTTATTCCAGTGTTATAGATGAACACAAAAAAGATCAGAAAGTGTTATTTAACACTGTGACTAATATGCTACATAGAACCACGGAAAAACTGTACCCTACATGTGACTCTGCCAACCAACTAGCAAATGATTTTGCCAACTTTTTTGCTGATAAAATTATAAAGATCAGGAGCGACTTATTATCATGTGCCT
Source organism: Actinernus sp. WN-2022 (assembly GCA_030867875.1). NCBI lineage: Eukaryota > Metazoa > Cnidaria > Anthozoa > Actiniaria > Actinernidae > Actinernus > Actinernus sp. WN-2022. The sequence goes on along the minus strand of JAOWCC010001589.1, from coordinate 5,159,818 downwards.
TACCTGATTTCCAAGAATTGAACAGTTACTTGCCAGTGAAAAAGTTTGCTAAGTTTACCTTAGTTACTGATGACCAAATGGCGACATTAATAAGTTCTAATGTGTCCAAATCCTGCTGCTTAGACCCAGTCCCCGGTCGAGTTCTCAAGAACTGTTTTGATTTGTTGCTTCCTGTTATCACCAAAATCGTTAATCTGTCATTGGTTACTTGTGTTATGCCTCGCAGTTTAAAGGTTGCTGTCTTAGATCCTCGTCTGAAAAAAACATCATTAGACACTGAAGAGTTTGGTAATTTTCGCCCTATATCTAACTTAAAGGTCATATCGAAAGCCATCGAAAAATCTGTTGCGAGTCAAGTTAATGAACATATTGATGAAAACAACTTGCATGAGATCCTTCAATCTGCATATAAGAAGCAACATAGTACTGAAACTGCACTTACTAGAGTACACAATGATGTTCTCCGAGCACTAGATGGTCAGCAATCTGTTATACTTCTCTTATTGGACTTATCGGCTGCGTTCGATACGGTGGATCACCAAATTTTGTTAAAAAGAATGGCTTACCGATTCGGTCTGATTGATGATGTGCTTGCTTGGTTTGCATCATACTTGTCAGAGAGAAAGCAGTTCGTCAGTGTGTCTGGTGGCGTTTCAACGCAACACGACTTACTATTTGGACTTCCCCAGGGCTCCGTGCTCGGACCCATGCTCTTTTTATTATATACAGCACCACTCGCAGACATAATCCGCAATCATGGAATGGGTTTTCATCTTTATGCAGACGACACCCAAATTTATATTTCGTTCAGGTCCTCAGAGGCAGACTTGGCTAGGGCCAAAGTAGAAGCGTGCACCCAGGATATTGACCAGTGGATGTCACGGAATATGCTTAAAATGAATAGGGGCAAAACCGAACTTATGATTCTAAATGCGCGACATCGTCCCCTACCCCCTATAACTTCCGTTTCTATCTGTGGCGAGGTTATTGAACCCTCTGCCACCGCTAAGAATATTGGTGCAAACTTCGACTCAGCCATGTCCATGGAGTGCCAGGTCAATGAAATCTGTAAATCGGCATTTTTTCATCTACGAAACATATGGCGAATACGAAAATATATATCAGTGCACTCGGCTGAGATACTAGTGCATGCCTTTATTACATCACGGCTGGATTTCTGCAATTCATTACTTTGTGGACTGCCAACACAATTGATCCAGAAACTTCAGAGTGTCCAAAATTCAGCAGCCAGATTAATATGTATGACAAACAAGTACGACAATATTACACCCGTTTTAAAGGAGCTACATTGGTTGCCAATAGAATATAGGATCAGTTTTAAGATATTATTACTTACATATAAGTGCCTGAATGACACAGCTCCTATTTATCTGAAAGATCTAGTCCTTCCTTATGTACCGAAACGGCAACTAAGATCTGCCTCTAAGAACTTGTTAGAATTTGCACCATATAACTTGAAAGGGTATGGCTATAGAGCCTTCTCTGTGTCCGCGCCTAGGCTCTGGAACTCACTACCGGACTTTATAAGAGACCACCAAACAGTTGAAAGCTTTAAAATACATGTTAAGACTTATCTTTTTAGACAGGCATATTTTTAATTTTTTAAATTTAAAAAAATATATTTTTTCTTAAGATTTTTATTTTTATATTATATGTAAAGCGCTAATGGGCTGTAGGGAATTGGCGCTATATAAATGTATTATTATTATTATTATTATTATTATTATTACTCGTTCTTCGTGTAGAGCTGACAAACGGGCCCGCATCCCTTCGTGTTGGACGACACGAATTGCTACCAAATTGTATTCTATTGTATTGTATTGTGTTGCGTTCTATTGTTGTATTGAATTGTATTGTGTTGTATTCTATTGTATTTTTGGTAAAAATTCGTGTCGTCCTACATAAAGGGATTGCCGACAAACGATTTCTAGAGAGAAAGGTCAGTCGCCTTGGAGCGCATTCTTACGCTGGGTGGTGGAGTTGGTACTTTAGTCATGTTTTGAATCATGGGTGGGTGTTGGGACAAGGAGCGAAGTGAGAGGAGAATATAGCACAGGCTCTCTGGATCGAAATGCAAGAAACAGAAAATAAAAAAATATATAATCTGTGGAATAGTATATAGGCAACACAATAGTCCAGACGAATTCATAGATTACCTGACACCACAATTGAACAATTAAGCAGTAAAAACAACTGTCAGCGTTGTGATAAATGGTTATGCCGATGTACTTTCAGTTGTAGCACTCGGCTGGCTTCCAGTTATTGAACGGAGAGAATTGCATCTTGCCAGAATTGCACGCAATGCTTTAACAAACCCAAACTGGCCGTCTTATCTCCCGCTGAAGAAGTATGAACATCAGCGTAACTTGCGCTCCAGCAGTGCTCCTCAGCTTTTAGTACCTCTAGACTGGAAAGGAACACTGCAGGACTCTTGTTCTGCCATTTTTAACAAGCTACCGGCCTATATATATCAGACAATCAATTAATTCTAAAAACTTTATCAAGCAAACTTGAAAATATATAATGACAATGGCAAAGGGACGTCTCGGACCGTAATGTTATTATCGCATTTCCTAGTCTCGAATGGGTAGGGGTTGGGGGCCGGGGGTGGGGGGGGGGGGGGGGGGGGGGTAGTGTAGGACAGACATTTATTTTATTATCGTAACTTTAAGTATTTAAGGGGTTGGGGTAAAGTGGGGTGGTGCGTAATTTTAAACTGAAATTTTATTAGCTACCTTAATTAGGGATGTCTCGTTAGGAAGGAATGTGATTTTATGATGATGTAAATATCATAATTTTTACTTTATTTGTATAATAATATAACTTTTTATTATATGGGTGCAATCAGAATACAGGTCTCGAGAGGTTCCATGCTACTCGGAGTAGTGAATCAATTATCCTGCTCCCCTAGCACAAACCATGTACAGTGTATGACACAAAATATGCTAGAACTCCATGTTTTAATTAACCTATTTCTTGGTGGCCCGAGTTAAGGCCACTCAGGGCCTCTTGTTATCTTTAAATCGCATAAAGCTGCTCGTCTTCTCGAGTCTGAGTTTTGTGAAGGAAGAACACTTTTTCTATATTGTTACTACTTTTTCCTACGTATACCGTTAATCTTTATAGAAAACCCTGGGACAATCTGCCGAGAAGCTTGCTCTCCCCAAATGTAGTCGGAGTATTAAAATTAAAATTACCGAATATCGTGTATTTTTTAAAGTAATTAAACTCACTCGTGAAGTATACTTTATTCACCTTTATTCAACAAAATACCTGGCACTTCGCTTCCAAGCTCTTCATCTTACAGATTTGGATTCGCTGCCCGATGTTAGCAGAGAAGAGAGACCGACAGCAACAAGAGCCATCTTCAGTTTTTACCAGTGGAATGAAGTCATTGTGCTTCGTCAAACGGATAGAAGTTGTTGAGCCGTGAAACTCAACGCGATATTCACCTAGAGCGGGTTTCCTCCACGCCAAATCTGGCAAAGTGCTTTTCAAATCCAAGCAAAACTCTCTCAAAGAATCAAACCCGTACTTTGATATTTGCTCAAGCTCTTCACGAGCAAATGTATACCGAATCCGTGGCCGCCATGTTGGATCGAAGCCTTCTGGTAACAGTGAGCTGTGACGTCACAACCATTACGAACCACAGGGATCCCATTAACCCACTCAGACAAAATACCAAGCCAGAAGGCCTAGGGACTAGGCTGCATTATATGCAAGTACAATTTTCTAGAATGAAATATAAGCTCCTAATACCTGAAATTTCAAAATATCATTCACACTTCGCCCCAGCTCTTCCCTGCTGAATTCAAAACCCTCCCCATCTTTAAGTTTCATTGAAGACTGTACAAATATCAGTATTGGTGGGTTACACTGGCGGCCATATTGGTTGGTAGGAACGAAAGAAACCACATTTGCTTCTTTTGTTCCTACCAACCAACATAGCCGCTATGCTTTTGTGATTGTATTCCCTTAGGAATGATTGCAACCCAAGAATAAAACATACCTGCATGTAATAATTAATGAGTAGTAGAAGCCGTTTCATATCCTCATCACCGTATTCTAATGGCGGGCCTCGAAATTTGAAATTCCACCCGGATTTTAAAAGCCCTTCTCAAACTCATGAATAATTAATGAGATCGACAGCCAATCAGGTCATCCCATTTTGGTCAGGTGCATGTACCTTGATACACACGTTGAAACTCCACATGAAGATCTTGATGTCCAATCAAATGACAGGTGAATCTTGATGTCCAATGAAACGTCAGATCAAGGTTGCGCCTATTAATTCAAAAACTGATTAAGACGAATGGCGAGAAGTAAAAGAAAATAATAAAACAAAAATCCACGCCTCGAGCGTGACTCGAACCTCGCTGGCAACCGGCTGCTAGACTCTGTCTTGTCCACTACACTATCAGTCCGTTTGTTGAAACGGCCCTGAGAAAATAACAATCACAACCCTTGTAGTCTATAATTGCATGCAATAAAATACCAGGCAAACAATACTTTCTAATGATTTATGAATGCAGGTATTGCTTTCGCTTGAGAAGTCTTATCAAAACCGAGAGCTAGTGTTTTACCAGGGGATCCAAACACCTCGAAACAATAAAAGTACTCGGCCGAAGCGGCCTCGTGCTTTCATCTGTTCTCGGTGTTTGGATCCCATGGTGAAACACTAGCTCTCGTTTTTTATCTATTACATCATAGTTAATAGAGTGGAATGCTTCGCGACACAGCGACTAGAACACATTTTATAAGGTTCAACCTTTGTGTACAAGCTATCCAGACGTTTCTATGTAAAATTATACCATTTCCTTCTCCATACTAGACTAGAGTAGCCATGTTTTTGCTACTATGACGTCATCTACTCCACTCTTGGCCGAGTAATGGGGGACGTAAATTTTACGTGTTTAGAGGTCTATATTTATGTTGCGTTAATGTATTGTGATCAAATTTTTGGTCAGAAGTATAATTGAAGACCTATATTTTCGAGTTATGATAAGAAACAGCGAAAAGAAAATCCAAAATTTTCGTCATAGTGGCACTTTAACCTGACACTTTCTTGGATTAATTTATACATGTCCACAATTGTGACCTCAGATTGAAAAGTATTCTAGTGATGCTTGTTTCATATTTATACAGCAACTAACTCCGTAAATTCGCTTATTTGCTATCCTTCTTGGTGTTTTATTTACATCGCAAGCATTAACAGTAAAGTTATGCTTTGGTTTTTCTTACATTTCATTTAAGGTGGCTCGCGGGTATTGTGACCACCGAATTGGTATCATAAAGATTCGCACTTTTCAGCGGGAAGTTTTTGGCCGATCTTTGAGATTTTTTGGACCATATATTTTCTGATATTGAAGAACAGAAAACACAAAACTGAATTCCAAGATACCTGATATTTTTCGGTGATATAAGTGCTTCTTTTGACCCCTTGTTTTTACGTAAAATGGGAAAATCTTAAAAACGACACAAATGTTTTTTAAATCGCAGTTATATATTAACTAATACATGAGCTTTGTTGGGAACGAGTTTCAATAAAATCGATGGAATGGAAAATTCTACAGCAAGAGATACATGTATATAATTTGTTTTTTTATTTCGCACTATTTCATTATTTACAATTGCGTACTTGAAAAAAGAAATGGAGTTGGAGTGAATATTTTTAGAAAAGTGCGTAGTGGTCAAAAGAGCCGCAAAATATTATGTCCGACAATTTCTTGCAAAACTTTAGGCAACTATGATCGCCGCTTCCTATTCTATCGGTAATCTATAGTTTAACACCATGGGAAACTACTGTGTTAACTACAAGAAAATCGAGGAAGCGAAACGAAGTATATAACTAGATGAAGGAGGTAAGGTTAATCGTGAATATTTAGTGAAAAGCGCCAATTTTGAATTGACGTAAATATTAACAAATCTAAACGAAAACTTTGGCCTCGTTCGCGAGTATGTTGTGGGTCAACATATTTTGTGACACCATGTCATTTTTTGCGCACTGAGGTCGGCAATGCAGCTGGTTGAAACCTTCAAAATCACTGCAAGCCTTTTCTCCTCAGACCTTTCTAATTATGCGCAGAATCGTACATTTCATCAAACGTGTTTTCAAATTCCTCACGTGTATTCAGTCACCCATTCACGATGAAAGCTAAAGTAACTACATTGGGGATATTAGCATATTGGAAGCGTATTTTGTGGCCATGTTTTTCGCCTTTTCTATCGTTTCAAATTTAAAAAGAAATAAACAAGTTTAGAACAAAACTTAACAGTTCAAATTTTGTTTCTTACTTAAAGCTCAACTTAAATGTTTTGCGTCATCGTGACAATAACTCAAAGAAAAATATATTCAATCAGTGCTATTGGACGGGTGACTGAACACACGTGAGGAATTTGAAAACAAGCTGATGAAATGTACGATAATAATAATAATAATGCCGGTTTATTATGTCATATATTCGCAATAAAGTGAAATACAATATGCCTTACAATTACAATTGGTCAATAAAAAATACATCAAACGATATTTATAACTGTCGGGACTGGGTTACAAAAAGGTAAATATAGCTAACATATAATATTACAAATTATTAATACAACCCTATATACTCAATAATAATAATAAGTTAAAAAAATATCAGTGCACGAAATTATGGTTGGAGTAAACTACCTACTACATAGATCATACTACGTGTTATTACTGTCAGCTAAGTCATAGGCCATTGCCGGGAAGAAGCTTTTCTTAAATCGGTCAGCTCTGCACCTTGGCAGCGATATAGGCTATTACTATTTCGCAAAGCGCGACCGTGACACTCAATGCGTAAAGGAGGCACGAGGTGGTGAAGGCGTCAGTGTGATTGGTTAATCTTATTCAACAGCTTGAGGCAAAGTTCTTACCACAGATGTTGTGCATAATTAGAAAGCTCAGAGGAGAAAAGGCTTGGACGGTTTTGAAGGTTTCAACCAGCTACATTGCCGACCTCTGTGCCCAAAAACGTATCCATGAAATGAAATGACATTGCACATGGTGTCACAAAATACGTTGTCCTACAACATACTCGCGAACGAGGCCAACATTTTCGTTTAGAATTTTAAATATTTAATTCAATTCAAAATTGGCGCTTTTCACCAAATATTCACAATCGACCTTTCGTCATTCATCTAGTGATATACTCCGTCCCACTTTCTCGATTTTCTTGTAGTTAACACAGTAGTTTCCCATGATGTTAAACTATAGATTACCGTGTAGAATTGGAATCAGCGATCATAATTGCTTACTTTTTTGCAAGAAATTGGCGATTTTGGGGTAACATTTACATATCAAACAACGAGTGTCGATTTAGAGGTCTGGGACCTAGAAACCGCCATTTTGAATGTCCTGGCAGCTCTTCCAAATATGGAATATGTATATTCCTAATATGGAGAGGCCGCGGGAAATTCAAAACGACACTTTTGCTTGCTCTTTTATTGATATGTATATATTTTGCTGTATTAGAAGTTGCCATTACATCGATTTTATTAAAACTCGTTCCCAACAAAGCTCATGTGTTAGTTAATCTATAATAGTCATTTTAAAATATATATCGTGTCGTTTTGAAGCTTCTCGTTTTTTACGCAAAAACGTTTACTATTCTTCAAAATCAGAAAATACATGGTCCCAAAAATATCAATGATCGGCCAACGACCACGCCGGGCACGAATAACCGTAAAAACGGCGGGGTTGAGTGTAACATAAAACGTAAAAGTAACGCCATTTCCTTACTTCTACTCTAAATTTGACGAAATGTTGGCAGGTTGGTAACAAAGTAAGACTACAGTTTTCGGGATAATTGTTTCTGTATTGTGACGTTGTTGTGACGTCATAAGGGATACCTCCTTTTTTGGTGAAAATTAACCTTTGAAACACGTTTCAAAAATATTACGTCATCAGAAAGCTGTTATGAAATATATTAATTTGCCGAAAATTTGAACTTTCTACGATAAACATATTCAAAGTTATGGACGATTTACTGTTTTTATGAAGTCATTATTAGGGACGTCATACTTCAAGCTTAAATCAGATTGCCGACTATAAAAATATTATTAAAGAGAATGCTATGACTTGTAAGTGTTAGCCAAATGCATTTCATTGATAAAATTCCAAAAACATTGAACTGGCTATTTTCTGAGGGTACACAAATATATTTATGACGTCATAATGACGTATACAAAAAATGGGGCTTCAATTCTAAGCTGTTATACTCAAAAAATCAAAATTCTAAAAAGAACACGTTGTTATTACTAAAGAGCTCTATTATTGTGCAAAATATGATGAATCAGTATTTCCAATTGTTAAAGTTAAAACAAGCGACACGCTTCCAAGACCAAGAAGAGTCATTATCATTCTGCTCGCGGGGCAAACTTGCATAATTTGTTTTGGCGGGAAAATTACCAAAATTCAAACTTTAATAACTTTCGTTTACTTGAACCGATCGAGATCGGGTTTTCGATTATTTCATTCTCATGAACAAGAGATTTTAAAAAGATATAATAAAACGTTTTTAGAGGTAATAAAAATTTAGAAGAAACCTATTAGAAAAGGATATATGACGTCATTGTGACGTCATAATGATGGCTATATTAGGTTAACTTATCAGACTATGTTTTGTTTACACTCCTTTATACACCTACCAAAATTCATTATTTTATGTCGAAAACTTTTCAATATATATAAAACCCGCCGTTTTTACGATCATTTGTGCCCGGCGTGACATCCCGCTCAAAAGTACGAATCTTAATACTAATTCAGCTGTTACAATACCCGCGAGCCACCTTTATTTACCGGTTATTGATTATGACTGATTTCGTGTTGGTACACTCAGTGTCTTATGACTTTCTTTTTCGTTTATTTTCCTTTTCATTCTTGCCATCTAGCGATTTCATGTCGTATTCTTCCAATAATTTCAGCTCGACTTGTGATATAGGATCTTCTTTCATTGGCTCAATGCTCTCTACGGCCTTCACCTCAGTAATACTAATCACCTCACGATACAATCTGAAAAATAAAAAAATGTGAAGAAACCATAACATTTCTAACTGAATAGCCACCGGGCGGGTTTTCCTCGGACTCATCCAGTTTTGTCAGATTCGCTTTGAAACGTTAGGGTCGTTTAAGGAACTCTAGCTAACATCTCTAAACGGTGGAGCTAAACGCTCTCCAAATCTACAATACATCGAGGAGCAGTGCAAAAGGTTAACCAGTCATTGGTAAATACCACGGTCTTAAAAAAACGTCAATCATAATAGATACCCACAAAACCTATAAACATATCACGTGTAGTATGACAATAACACAAACTGCGGTTAATAGTGCGATGGCACGCCTCCCACTAGTTAGAGAATGGCTAACTTCAGTCCATCAATACTCAGGATCTACATTAAATGTTTTACTTAATTTGTCGCGTTTTGTCAGACCAAGCGTTGACGTCCCAGGCGTCCAAAATATTCATTTTTTCTAGAGTGTACACCAATGACATTTTACTTTAACTGGAAAACTCCATCTCAAAACAACTGGCTTCTCTATGGAGAACGAATGTTTTTAATGGCGATGATACACTGAATTAGTCGCGTAAATACTATGCGTATTGGTAAATGCTAGATAATGTGTGTGGTTCCCCGGGTGTGGAAGCCCATATGGGGCTCAAAGAGATACAACGATGGTATGTGTCTGAGCCTCGCATTGGCATCTACGGTGATTATTGAAAAACTGCAAGGACAAACGGACGAAATATAGTACCGGATCCCCTTGGAGGGATCTAATCAGCGAAAATGTGTAAACAGTAACAACGAAGAAAGGCTGATTATACGGTAATTGGTATATGTATTAACCAATATTTCGGCTGGAACTGCCAACCTTCTACGGATTACAAGTGAATACGCAAGAAAACCTTGGTATTCACTTGTAAACCCTGAAGAAGGTTGGCCGTGCCAGCCGAAATATTGGTTAATACATCTACCAATTACTGTATAATCAGCCTTATAATCAGCCTTTCTTTGTTACCATTTATGCTGGCTCGGACGGGAGACCGATATGTCGACTGGCCTATTATCTTAATTACTTCATTTCTTCTACTTATTATGTATCTTTGTTGGTTTTTCTTACTACGGGTAATTTTGAATGAATGAATGCATGAATGAAAAAACGAAAACCTTAAAAAAAAGATTAAATGAATAAATGAATAGTTGATTAAGGACGGTGCCTACTATTGTCAGCGCGCACGCCGTCCTGCGCATCTTGCGTCCCGCGGGTCATCCCGCGAGACAGGCCATTTGCAGAACTATTTTGAAAAAGCTGTGTTAATTGTGTAATTTTACAGACAGAAAGATGAAGGATTTTAAAATACGGTCGAAAGATATGCTTGAGAAATGAACGTTTTGGGAAATCTTTAAATTCCACTACACGGCCACGAAAGACAATTTTCAGCTGAAATGGTATTAAAAGAGCCGACCATTTCAATGATTTATCGTGGGGAGATGGTTGAAGAGTCGTAGATTTACCCGACCAATTGAATGAAAGTTGTTTGGACTGCCATGAATCGCTGCTGTCTTTTCGCCCAGCGCCTTGTGCTTTAGGTCTGTCGATGCTTTCGAGTTTCGTCAGTTTCTCCAAAGATGGACTCGGCCGAGTATAAACAATGTGTGAATACGGTCAAATAAGCTTTGTGAAAACGGGTAAACCTCTTGGAAATCCAAAGAAGAATGAAGAAGGAAGGACTGTATGGGGTTTGAGCACAAAGGAAGCAGTAACAGGTTTGATTTACAATGAAGAAAGTCGAAAGACGGGACCCACCGCCATCTTGAAAATCTCCCAGAATGCAATAAAAGAAACCAATTTTCAGACTTACTAGGGAGGCCTTGGTAAAAAATGACAATTTTTGAAAATAAAATTAGCGATAAAGAGGCCTACCGTCCACATAACTTTTTAAAACGCATGGATACCCCCATTTTTTCTTTTTGTAATCTATATTATAGAAGCTAAACAACGTTTACATACATTTTTTGTCTTTATGAAATTGAAACTTGATGTCCATTTCAGCAAAAAATATGTGTCTGTTCATGGTCACTAACGAGGCTTACAAAGCAAAATTTGTACAAAAAATTATAATCATTGTAAGATAAATGGTTTGATTGGCATCCTTTGTGAAGAACGCTATGTCTAACGTTTTTAGCCCTAATATTTTCCCAGATAACCCAAACTATTAATCGAATTAAAAAATAGTTTCTCGGACAAAGAAAAATGCTTAGTCAGCACTTTTTTCGATTTTCATCCTTAATTATCTCTCTTAAGGTTACTGGATACCTTCAAAACAAAAAGATGGTGAAAAATTTTTTCGCACAGAAATGTAGTTTTAGTAGCAGTGTTTCATATACTAAAAACTCCGTTCAAAAAAAATTAATATTGACGGAGAAATACCAAAAGGAAGTTTTTAACCGGAAGTAAAAGGTTCTGTTTGATTGACAGCAGATCAATTAACACATGACAAGTGCTCACTCGCCCGTATCGAAAGTGCGGGAAGCTAGCTAGCGCATAAATTCATTTCATAGTATACCAATGTTTACGTTTATTGCGAAACGTTTTTCCACACACGATTCCGTAATTCCATCGGTTGTTGGCCTTATGTCTTCCAAAAAGCAAGCAGGATCAGCAGGATACCCTTAGCTTGGAAAACAAAGAAAAATGAAAAGCAAACAAGGCCAAACTACGCATTCGACTTCGAGCCAAATAGAAGTCCGGTGTGATCCACATCTGAACATAAAGAAGAATTGATAGGAGACAGCCGAGAGAATATTTGTTTCCAAGAAAGCTAAGATGGAAACGTAAAGTCTGACGGTTCACCTTTTTGTCTTTTTTTTTTCCAAGTCCAACAAGCCGGCTATAGATACGGCGCGAACCTTCGATCGGAAATCAACTCTCGGCAAATATATAAATTTCTTTACTTCCTATATTACAATATCCTCTGGAACCCACATATTAAAACAAGAGACTACAAGGAGAACTATGGCTTCTAATTATATTTACATATTGAAACTCTACCTATTAGTTTTTCCCGCGGAATATTGCGGGGAGACTCCAGGAGGTCGCTTCTGATTGGAGAATGGGTGTCGAGCCGGAAAGCCGCTCTAAGTAGGTGTGAATCAGTTGCTGAACTTCTAATGCCGATTTCTCGTCTACAATTTTTCAACGTTTCTGCAGTCTTCAAGTGAATTGATTGCATATATGAATTTACCGGAAATCTTTGAAATTTCGTCCAGTGATTCTACGATAACTAATCTCCAAAAGCGTGTGTGCTTTTTCCGATTTGTTTTTAATTTTAAAGATATCGGTCCAAGCGTGATGGCTTGGCAAAAATAATCAATGACTCGACTTTAAACTGCAATAATTTCGCATAGAAAATAGATATCAAAAATCGCACACACGCTTTTGGAGATCAATGACCGCTTAACTTGACACAAGTGTAATTACTTCGTAAGTATAAAAACCCGTTGCTGGTAATTCGCGTTTATAAACGTCTTCGATATCGGGTTAAAGTGACTGTAGTTTTAAATCTAGAGTAATTCCGTATAAAATAACCTTTTACTGGTATTCTTCAGTTATCAACCTTTCCATCGATATATAGGTTCCCATATTTTGTTCGCCGAGCGCCCGCGTAAACGCATTTTTGCGGAAATCACTTTTGAAGGTATCCAGTAACCTTAAACGTATGGGTACCCCATAATTTTTTTCTGATTTCAAAAGCTCCTTAGGGGGTTCAAACAATCCATATAGATTTTTAGAAAACAAATTGGTTTGCAATTAGTAGGCACCGTCCTTAAGTGATTAAATGAATAGCTGATTAAATGAGTAGTTGATTAAATAACCTGACATGTTCCCATCCTCTTCTTCCTGTTGTGAATAGCCCTTTGGTTCCGATGACATGTTCTGTTCCTTCGGTTCTCATGGCATCTTCTGTTCCTTCGGTTCTGATGGCATCTTCTGTTCCTTCGTTTCTGGTGGCACCTTCCGTTTTTTCGGTTCTAATGGCACCTTCTGTTCCTTCGGTTCTGATGGCACTTTCTGTTCCTTCGGTTTGTTCCTTCTGTTCTGGTGGCACCTTCTGTTCCTTCGGTTCTGATGGCATCTTCTGTTCCTTCGGTTCTGATTGCATCTTCTGTTCCTTCGGTTCTGATGGCACCTTCTGTTCCTTCAGTTCTAGCGGCACTTTCTGGTCCTTCGGTTCTGATAACACCTTCTGTTCCTTTGCTTCTGGTGGCACCTTCTGTTCATTCGGTTCTGATGGCACCTTCTGTTCCGTCAGTTCTGGTGGCACCTTCTGTTGCTTTGGTTCTGGCGGCACCTTCTGTTCCTTTGGTTCTGGTGGCACCTTCTGTTCATTCGGTTCTGATGGCACCTTCTGTTCTTTCGGCTTCGAACTCATAATGCAGTAACTGTTGACTGATAACAAGGACCGTACATATACTGAAAAATTTCTCAGAACAATTACAGAAATAATGAGATACATACAGAGGGATGAGCACACATACATATCTTACTTCTACTCCCTAAAGCCTGGTTTCCATATGATCTTCCCGATCTCCCCGATCGCTTCAATTCAATTCAATTCAATTTTATTTCCACACTGTTTACATAATCAGGTAAGCAAAATCTAAAGTATTTTAAGATAAGTAATATAATAATATAGAATTAAAAGAGAGCTATGATAGGAATATGTGTGCAGTAGTCAAAGTAGCCGAGGCTTTCGAGTTGACTACTGTCTATGTGTAACTATAAATTATGAATATCTGAGCTCAGTATATACAATATAGCAGAAAAGGAGAAAAAGGAAAGAAAAGAAAGCATAAACATATTTGTGCGATAGCTAGATAATAATGAGATAACAATTAATCACTAAAATAATACTAGTAAATTAACAGAAATAAATATTTATATATACATTGAACAGACATTAAAGGTGATTATAATACTGAAAGATATAGCTGAAAATATTAAGAAAAGTAATATCAGATTGCTATAGTATTGACACAAGTGGAGAGACATAATAAATATTGACTATTAAAGAACATTGGTAGACTGTATGAATATTTAATATCAGGCAGACTGACAACTTTGAAGGTATGCTTTGTATTTTTGTTTAAATAATTTGCTGGGTAGGTTTTTAAGTCTAAGAGGGACAGTTTCCCATATTTTCGAAGCAGAGTATTTAAAGGTGAATTTACCATAATTTGTTCTGACTTTTGGTATGTAAAAATGGCTTTTAGCAGCATATCTGGTGTTATAATTGTGAACAGCTGAAACTGGAGTTAGGAAATTAGAAAATACAGTTGGAATTCCTAATGCATTATTGCTGATGGAGTGAGCAAAAACTGCAGACTTTAATTTGAAAATATTTTCTAACTTAAGGAGACTGAGCATATTATAATATATGTCAGTATTTTCTCTGTTATGTGCAAAAAATAATACATTTATTTTGCTTGGTACGAAGTTTTGTGAGTTTACTTTTATATGTATTACCCCAGCTCAAGACAGCATAATTCAGATATGGATAAATAAGTGAGTAGTAAAGCTGTTTTAGCATATGTAGATTCAGGTAATTTCGTAATTTATATAAAATGCCTAGGTTTTTTGCTATTTTATTGTTAACATGTTTGATTTGGTCATTCCAGTTTGAATGTTCATCAATATATATACCTAAGTATTTAATAGATTTTTTTCTTTGAAGATTCAGAATATCAATATCAATTTTTTTCCTTTGAGGAGTTGTAATTATCATGTAGTTAGACTTTTTATAATTTATTGATAACTTATTTAAGGCACAGTATTTAAAAACAAGTTTCAGTTCTTCATTCATAACTGACTCAAGTTCACCTGTACTATTGCTTGCAAAAAATATATTAGTATCATCAGCAAACATTCTAAAAGAAAGTTTGGTTGATGAATTTGAAATGTCATTTATAAAAGAAGAAAAAGAAGAGGACCGAGTGTAGAACCTTGTGGGACACCACATATAACCTTTTTAAGGCTGGATTCAGTATCACCTATTTTAACATATTGGTGTCTATTCTCTAAATAGCTGGTAAACCAATTAAATGGAATTCCCCGGATGCCATATTTATAAAGTTTCTTCAATAGAATATTGTGGTTAACAGTATCAAAGGCCTTTGAAAAATCTAAAAATAATCCACATGTAATAAGTTTATCATCGATTGATGTTTTCAATTTATCAGTTAATTCAAGGATTGCCTGCTCGGTGGAATGTCCTTTTCGAAATCCAAATTGATATTTAGATAAGATATTATGTTTATCTAAAAAAGTAATAAGTTGATCATAAATAATCCTTTCAAGGACCTTAGTGAAGGGTGACAATATTGCTATGGGCCTATAATTACCAGGATCAGTTACTATGCCATTTTTATAAATAGGGGTTACTCTTGATATTTTAAATATACTAGGTACAGTGCCTGTTAAGATAGATTCATTAATTTTTTTAGTAAAAGCTACAGAAAGAGGTTGAGCTGCAAATTTTATTAGTTTGTTGGGTATCAGTAGAGATGTTTTGTTATCATTTAAATTAGAGAATAGCTGACATACTTTGTCTTCAGAGACAGGTGACATAAAAAAGCTTGAGGCAGGTGAGTTATTCACATATTGTGTTGGATCTTCATCAGTATGCTCGATTGCATTAGCTAGGTTTGGGCCTATATTGGTAAAGTAGGAATTGAATTGCTCAGCAATATCTTGTTGGTTTGTGTATGTTTTTCCATTTATAACAAGTCTGGCTGGGCATAAGTGGCCTTTCATCTTACGCTTGATGAGAGTGCCTATTAATTTCCAGGTATGTTTCAGGTTGTCTTTATACATTTGAAATGATCTAGTAAAATAATCTTTCTTAGATTTAGTTTTAATTCGGTTAAGCATGTTTGAGTATTGTTTGTATTTTTTAATTAGGGTAGTATTTTTAGATAAGAAGTGTGTACGATACATTTTTTGTTTAGTTTTAATTGATTTTAATATTCCTTTAGTTAGCCAGGGTTTAGTTAACTCTTTTTTTTTAGATCTAGAAGCAAGTTTTTTTGGAGCATGCTTATTGACAATATTATCAATTGCATTGATTGTTTTAATGGCCTTTTCATTGAAATCATTGTTGTCATTAAAAATAGAATGCCAATTAATAGAATCTATGTCAGCTAAATATTGATCCTTATTAAATTTACTGTAATCTCTAATATAAAGATTAGTATTAAATCTTTTGACTGATGTATTTAATAAACAAAAAATAGGCAAATGATCAGAAATATCAACTGTAGCAATGCCAGCTGTAATATCTTGAATAGGCGCATTTGTATAAATGTGATCAATTAAGGTTGCTGAATGGTCGGTTAATCGTGTTGGTTTAGTAATTAATGGAAGAAAGCTATTAGTATAAAGCATATAAAGGTATTCTTCAGTCTGCAAATGATCTATATACTTAAGGAAATTAATATTCATATCTCCTAAGATATAGACTTGGTATTTTTGTTGATTAAATTGTTTAATAAGTTCTTCTAACTGAATAGTAAATTCCGATAAGTTAGATTTGGGGTGTCTATAAATGCATCCAATCATAATATTTACTTTCCCTGCACCTGTATCAAGTTCTGTCCAGCATGATTCAACTAGCGAGGTTGTAAATTGTATATCTGGTCTTGGGATTGATTTCAGTTGCTTAGAAATATATATTCCAGCTCCACCAGCCATAGTGACTGAATCAGTGTGAAGAAAATTATAATTAACTAGGTTAATGTTGGATATGGTTTGGTCGTTTAATTTAGTTTCAGTTACAGCTATAATATCAGGTTTTCTATTGAGAGAGCATAATATGTCATTCAAAAGAGTTAAATTCTTTGTTAAGCTTCTGACATTGCAGTGGAAAAAGGATAAACTATTAGAATTAGATCTATCTAGGACATTATTTAGTTGAGCTAGAGAATAATAGTTTGAGACTGGAGTAGTAAGTATTAAATCAGGGTCTACATCGTCAAATTGATCAGGATTAGGAGATAAGTTGTATAGATCATTGTCTATTATATTAAGATCAAAGTGCCAATGACCGGTTACTGCCTGAAAATCTCTTTCACTAAGATTGTGAAATGGTAGGTGAGATATTAAGTCAAATGAAATTTGAGTTAATATCTTGAACCTTTTGTTCGGTGTGAATCGAAACCTACATTAATATGCAGAACAAAAGAATCAAGCGATCGAAGCAATCGGGACGATTATATGGAAACCAGGCTTTCAAGGGGTTTTCAGCAATAGTACACCTATTTTTTTTAAATGTTGATCACATTGAACAACAAATATTGAACAATAGAGTGACTGCAATAAACCTGTAAAGCGCTAATGAATTCTGCATATCATCAGGCGCTGACATTCTCAAAGCGTGCCGTATTATATTGGTGGTTGTCATCGTCATGACACGCGATCGCAAAATTAGTTTCCATTCAGTAAAATCAAATAAAACATCTTGGTCCTTGTAGAACTACCAAAAATACACTTATAAACCAAATATAGGAACATTAGCTTATTTTTCAACGGAGCTGTGGGTCAATGAAAGTACGACAATTTTACAGTACTTTGTATGCGGCCGCCATCTTGGTGTCCATCTCTGGGGCACCAACATGGCGGCCATAAAACGAAAATACATATAAAGCTTAATTTCCCATCAAAATCATTGAGTTTCACTTCAAAACTCCTTGAATGCAACTTTCAAAGATTTATCGAGTTAAAAAAAAGAAATTGACTCAATTACATGGATTTTTATGCCTTACGGAAAACACGCTGGGTTGTTCTGTCATAAAATTCAAAATTTATTTACTCCGGAACAATACACCCTATCGACGTGAAATTTTCTGTGTAGGCTTTTATTATCGATGTCTAGAATATATACAAAGAACAGCTTTGTAGAACTTATAGTTTAAATTTTAGTTTTTTGATGACGTCACATGAAAACCAAGAATTATAATATTACTAAGGCAAATGTTAGGTTGGAAAAGCTCGTTCAATTTATTTCTTTATTGCTGGGTTGCAACCAATCCCCAGAGATTAAAATAACAAAGGGCATGGCGGCCATGTTGGTGCCACAACAAAAGAAGCTAACGAGGAATCCTTTGTTAACTTCCACCAACATGGCGGCGATGACGTAACGTGCAACCCAAGAATTGTTCAATCTCATCAAACATTTTTGAAATAAATGTGATAAGCTGTAGTGCTAAGTGTGCACGCCCTACGAGGGAAAGAGAAAAAATGTCTGACCCAAATGAGACTCGAACCCAACGACCTCCAGGTTACACGTCTCGCGCTCTACCAACTGAGCTATCAAATCAGATGAGAGCAATCGTGGGTATTGGTGCGTGTTATGGGGTCACACATATTTTTGAAATATGTGTATAAAATAAGATATAAACTTAAACCAAACATTGTTTTCGTCCGTGACACAATCAATTTTTGTTTTAGCGAGACGATGACAGTTATCCACGATTGCGTTTACTTTTTCTCGTGATCAGTTCAAGTAAAAAACAACCACGAATTACTCAGTTCAGCTCATGATTGGCTCATTGCGCTTTTCGTAGTACTTGCTCCCGTGATTGTGGTCTTACGGCACCAGGAGCTCATTACCAGGAGCGTCAATCTCCCATGATGCAGCATTTTTACAGACCGGGTTATTTTTATAATGTGTTTCCCGCGAGTTTGGTTCCGCTAGCCAATCACAAGCGTTTGCGTTATTTTAATTCAAATGATTAATGATGTTGCAGCCATGTTTGTTGACCAAACAAGAGAAGCTAACGAGGCATCTGTTTCTCAAGCATGTTAAGGCCTGGTTCGTTTAACTGAAAATATATTTACCGTAAATAAATGTTTCCAACAGAAACAAAAGTTTAAACAAAATCTAATCACACCACAATACTAATATCCACTTCCTTAAATTCCTTAAGTGGATGGTTGTCGTATCACGTGATCAATGACGTCATAATTAGAGAAAATGATTTAAATGAAATGCGGTTGCGACGATAACACATAAAGAGAAAGTAATCCTGCAGAAGTATTCCTCTTCCACCAGTGTTTTAGATCACGCTTAGAAAATATGACTCATGTCACGACGGGCACAAATGATCGTAAAAACGGCGGGTTTTATATATATTTAAAAGTTTTCGACATAGAACAATGAATTTTGGTAGGTGTATAAAGGAGTGTAAACAAAACATAGTCTGATAAGTTAAGCTAATATAGCCATCGTTATGACGTCACAATGACGTCATATATCCTTTTCTAATAGGTTTCCTATAAATTTTTATTACCTCTAAAAACGTTTTATTATATCTCTTTAAAATCTCTTGTTCATGAGAATGAAATAATCGAAAACCCGTTATCGATCGGTTGAAGCAAACGAAAGTTATTAAAGTTTGAATTTTGGTAATTTTCCTGCCAAAAATTGGCGGGAAATAAATATAATCAGTACTGAATGCAAGGACCAATTCGGACGAAGTGCAGGAACCGGATCACCTTGGATGGGATCTAATCAGCAAAAATATACGAATATCAAGACAAAATGAAAGGCTGATTGTACGGTACTGGGAATATATATAATTATTACCGATATTTCGGTTGGCACGGCCAACCTTCCTCAGGGTACACAAGTATATGGCAAGAAACCGTTAGTTACAAATTTTGAAAACATGAATGTGAGACTAGGAGATAAAATTACAAGTGATGAGTGGTTGTGATAGAGAACTAAGCTAAATACAATTCCATAATAGAGACTAAGTGGTATAAAATTACATTTCTTCCTTTCTGTTCATGCCTTTAGGTTCTAGTGTTTGTCCTTTATCAATAAGAAATGCCTCGCGAGCCTTGCGTACGCCATCTCTATTAGAGTGGAAATAAATAGCATAAAACATTTATGAAAATGTCGCTTGTTTTAACTTTTACAGTTCGAAATACTGGTGCATCATATTTTGCACAATAATAGAGCTCTTTAGTAGTAACAACGTGTTCTTTTTAGAATTTTGATTTTTTGAGTATAACAGCTTAGAATTGAAGCCCCATATTTTGTATACGTCATTATGACGTCATAAGTATATTTGTGCACCCTCAGAAAATAGCCAGTTCAATGTTTTTGGAATTTTATCAATGAAATGCATTTGGCTAACACTCACAAGTCATAGTATTCTCTCTAATAATGTTTTTATAGTCGACAATCTGATTTAAGCTTGAAGTGTGACGTCACTAATAATGACGTCATAAAAACAGTAAATCGTCCATAACTTTGAATATGTTTATCGTAGAAAGTTCAAATTTTCCGCAAATTAATATATTTCATAAAAGCTTTCTGATGACGTAATATTTTTGAAACGTGTTTTAAAGGTTAATTTTCACCAAAAAAGGAGGCATCCCTTATGACGTCACAAAACGTCACAATACAGAAATAATTGTCCCGAAAAATGTAGTCTTACTTTGTTACCAACCTGCCAACATTTCGTTAAATGTAGAGTAGAAGTAAGGAAATGGCGTCACTTTTACGTTTTATGTTACACTCAATCCCGCCGTTTTTACGGTTATTCGTGCCCGGCGTGTGTAAAGATAAGGAAATATTAAAGGTACAAAAGTCACGTGACCTGCTTTGCATATTTTCGCCTTAATAACTCGTTAACGAAACGTTGTAGTCACCTTTTCTAAGCTGAAATTGGTAAAAGGCTTTAACCTTAACCACATCCTCTCATTATCTTCACTGTTTCTATTAAACACGGAGCCGCGTTTTTGAAATACTGATTTCGTGGTCTAAGTCACGTGACAGATCACGTGACATGTTTTACTGCACACAAACCACTTAAAGGAGAACTGAAGCCTAAAATCAACTTTAGCTTTGAGTAGATATAAACATGAAAGGACTCATACCAAAATTTATTTTACTGTGTTTTGCGTCAAAGGAATCTTTCTCCCAACCGCCGCTAAATACGGACGGCTCAATTCCTATAATCTGTGACGTACGATGCCGGGAATAAATTAGTTTTGTCATGTTGTTTTCGTCTTTGAATAGATGGACTAACGAACTATTGTGCTTTGTTTGTGCTGAAGGTGTGGTTGTTTTTCTTTGGTATGCATGGCGTACGATACGGGGAATAAAGCACTGAATTGAGCCGCCGCACAAACTAGCTTTATCAGCGGAGAATCGGCTAATTTTCAACCTTCAAAACATATTTCCTCTTTTTAGCCGTACACCACAAAGAAAGAACTTATTTCTCTTGAACACAAGTTTGTATAGTCTTCAGATTTATGTAGGGTTCAGTTCTCCTTTAAGGGAGTCAAGAATGACGATATCTCTTATTGTGAGAAACTTGGCGCACAGTATCGTACTCGGCTGTGCTCAAATTAGGAAAACAGTTTTATCCGAAATTTGATCCCTGAACCAGGCCTTAACATGCTTGAGTTGTTGATATATAACATTCCGCGATGGAAGCGAATGAGATGTGAAATCTAAAAATAACCCGGTCTGTTAAAACGCTGCATCACGAATATATGACGGATGGACGCTCCGGGTAATGGACTCCTGCCACCGCTCAAATATCCTATGAAATGAAATTTATTATTTTCTCAATTTGACAAACTATCTTCAACCAAGAAGAAAAAATAGTTGTCCCCTTGTTGGAACTTAATTTTAGGTTCTTTTTTACACCGGAAAGTTCAGACGAATGTGGTGACATTTATGGTTCAAATTTCGCGCGGTTAAAACATGTAAATTAGGCCCGTAACGTAAATACCTTGGAAATCGCTCTTGTTTTCAAACTCTAAACAAAAGCGACTGCAAAGGTATTACGTCACAATTCCGTCCCGGGCCCCGTATAATTTGTCGCATAAAATTTGGTTGAAGCGGGTCACGGAAAACTGTTTTGCCGTTTCAATATTCATAAGATATTTGCACTCGTTCCAAAGCCCCACGATGAGGTATTTGCAAAGCTTATCTGACTCTAGCCTCCTCCGCAGGCATCTCTTAGTGTATAGGACCGCGAGAGAAAAAAAAATGTAAATTTTTTTTGGGTTACCTGTGCCTGCGGAGGAGAGAAGAAGAGGAATCATTGTTTCATCATCAGTCCCCTCTCTTCTCTCGTTTTACCACAGGAAACCCGGTCTCGATTTTTTCGATTATATAGGAGATGCCTGCGGAGGAGGCTAATCTGACTCCACGTTGGAGTATTTGCAACGCTCTGTTTCAAAAATGTAAAATGCCCCGCAAATGCCGGGGGGATGGGAAAGTTTGGAATTGATAGAGCCATTATGGGCACTTTGTAATATTTTGAAAGTTTTCATTCAGAACTTTCGACATATCACTCAGTTCCCATAAATCACGTATAGCACTTGTTCATGTGATTTCCTCAATTGGCAAGGGAGTATCTGAGAAACTCCAGAAACTACAAAATAGGGCTGCTAAGATTATTACTCATTCCAACTCTGAAGCACGCTCTAGTGAGTTATTTTTAACAACTATTCTCCGTCGTACTTAAAAAAGATTTTCAAAATCAACGTTAATGCATAATTTGAGGAATTCATCTACTAATTTGCATATTCCTAGACAAAATTCAGAAGCAGGTAAATGTATTTGACTACAGAGAGGCAGTAGTCTGGAATGAGCTCCCAGTGGAGGGTAGAGAAAAGCCAAACCACTTGCATTTAAATCATTTTAATTATGATTAATTATAATTGATATCTTTTTGATCAGATAATATTGTAAATAACTTTAATAGGCATTACATTATTAATGTAGTAATATAATTTAATAACTTTTAGATATTATTTTTAAAATTGATAATAATGATTAAATCAGTAAAAATGCATATCAGGCTTACACACGTTATAAGAATATCAACGATATAAGTTTACATATGAATCATAATGGTTAAGTAATCTAATGCTAACATTAATTGCACTGAGATAAATTAATCTATAGCTAGTTTATATTTAAACGCTAGTGTTAACCTTAAGCAACGTGATTTTCACAAGCTTACCTTAGAGAATAGTGAGTTCGACGGTAGTGGACGAAGTGTTTTGTTGCGCTTTCTTTAGTTATAACCGTTATCGTTAAAGTGCTACTTGGAAAGTGGCATAAAGACGCCGGACTATCAATCAAACCAGTACCACCTAGATTTAATTAAGGGTAGGCGGTACCCGTTTGAAAGTTTTGTATGAGACTACACTCCGCGTTTGATTGACAGTTGGTTACATCATTTAGTGCAACAACTCGTTCTTTGAACAGATCAAAACATCTTGTATGCGGAAAACGGTTCATCACCGGAACTCCAAAAATAGCCCTAATGAATAGAACCATACAGGGAGGTAGAAGGCTTCCGGCTGATAAAAACAGATTTCCGGCTATTAGTATTATAGTTGCGATAGGTTTTCTTTGCAGACAACATGAGTTAACATTGAAAGCCAAATACACATGTTTTAGAACTCAGTGCTACATGTACATCACAAAATTGAAGGTATTCTAGCTTTTTAATCTAAAATAAGATTCAGTCCTTAAAACCAGACTGGATTGTAGCTAAACAAAGGACTTGAACTCATATGTCAAGAAACTGTATCTCCGGAAACAAGACTCGACAGGTAGTACCCTCTAGTGAATGCGGAAAATATTACGGGTTCCTGTTTTGTTGAAAACAAGTCGCATACAAGAGTAACTCCCCCACTATATGTTCATCAAACACAAGCTTACAAACGCCCTGGTATATGTGTTTTCACATTACAATTCTGTTTTACACATGGGTTGGTCGGTACACGAGGACACATGTGCTGCCTGTAGTGAAAAGGAAACGTTTTTGAAGGAATTTTAATATTTATTACTTATTTATCCACGGTAGCTAACTTCAGTAATAACTTTGATAAAGGTGTCCAAGTAGGCAGTGCGTCATCACACCTAAAATTACTTATAACTACTAGACTGGTGCTGCTGCTGCTACTACTACTAACACACTTTTCAAGATCACAAAACGAATGTGTAGCTAAACAGTGGACTTGTGTTTCACATGCAGGAAACTGAAGGATCCAGAATCACGAATCATTAATTTGTTTTGAGGTTTTTTTTTGCGGAATTGTTTTGTTATTAACAGACTGTATGACTGATTCATCCAGTGCAATAAACCATAACTCGTCTTGTTCAGTGTTTACGATTATCAAGCTACAATTATTCACCGGGCTCTGTATATTGGTTGGTGACTGAGAGTTTGAAACAAATTGAATAACAAATAACAATATTGTGCTAGCTCAGTCTTCGTAGTAGTCCTGACCTGGGGAAGGTCGCGGGAAAGAGATTCCAGTAGAAATATATGATGTAGCCTGGCTACATAGCTCATAATCATGGCGGTGAACCCGGACTGCGAGTGGAGTGTGGCGTGTATGTACTATTTCAAAAACAATTGGAGTGTTTTATCAGGGGTTCTAAATATTGAGAAAACAAATGAAAGCCGACAGGCTAGCCTCGAGGGTTTTATTGTTTTCGAAATATTTGGAACCCCTGGTGAAACACGAACAATGAGTATTTGAAATGACTTCTCATGCGAATGGCCAAACCGAACATTTACCTAGTACGCTTCTTTTCAAATATCAGGCAACTTAAGGCCAACTGAAGGCCAACTTAAGGCAACTTAAGGCAACTTTAGGACCCGGGGTAGGCCTGAACTCCAGTGGAGGCACACTTTTCCTTCTATGTCGTTCTTTACTTCTTCACTCCTTACTTGTAGTTTATCAGTATATAAGTAGTTAGTGGTTCATGAATATGGTGATTAAGAAATATTCATCACTAGAATTGGAAATCTGATCAAACACTTATATTGCACTGGTGTTTCATCGGATGTCAAGATGCATCCACCTAACGAAGCTTCGAACAAGGATTTGACCGGGTCTCTAGACCTATGCATGTGACCAAATACAGTCCCTCCATTGAATGAATATCTCGTGAATTATTAATGAGTTTGAGAATGAATAGCTCACTTCCGAGACAGACCTCACTTCCTTCGTACAAAGGAATCAATACGAGGCTCCGTGCATAATGCTCAATCGTTCGTGACAAACTACAGAAGTGATGTATCTTGCCGTCACGAACGACTGAGCATTATGAACGGAGCCTCGTATTGATTCCTTTGCATGTAGGAAGTGTGAGAAGTGTGGCATATATCTCGGAAGTGGGCTATTGTATCAACGTTTATTATGTCTTTGAAAGTGTGCAATTATAAATTTGTACCAAAAAAGAAAGATGTCTTCGTCAACTTCAGCACCGGGTTTGGCAAGTCGCTGGTTCGTATGTTATTTCATTTCGCATGTGATTCTTTAAGATCTTCAACACAGCAGACTTATAATTCGTTGATTATAATTTTGATTTCTCCACTCGTATCTCTGCAGATGGATGATCAAATGTCTAAACTAAACGCACGGGGTAACAGCAGTGAAGTTGATGGTCCCATTTGTAATACGTATCTTATAACTGTTCAATGTATATTAGTTAAAATCTCCTCATGATGAGAATGAAGGAATCGAGGACCCGATGTCAATTGGTTAAGGAAATCAAAAGTTATGAAAGTTTGAATTTGGGCAATATTTTCGGCAACGTCATTGTATGACGTCATTTTTTAAAGCATTTGAGTGATTTTAGAGTTTTATTGATGAAATGCACTAGTCTGGCACTCAAAAGTCACATTATTTTCTTTTCTTGATTTTTTAACAATAGGCAGCCTTATTTAGGTACGACTCCTGACATCACTAAATATGACGTCATAGCAACAGTCATTCCTCTATACCTTTGGGTGTAATCGTCGTAGAATGTTCAAATTTGCACCGAATGAATGGGTCATGAAGAGTAGTCTATTTGTAACGTTTATTAAAGGGGGAATTTCACCAAAAAAGGAGGCATCGCTTATGACGTCACAACGACGTCTCATACTAACATAAAACACCTAAAATATGTAGTTTCATTTTGTTACCAACTCACCAACATTTTTTCAAATTCAGACTATAAGTTTACTGATGCCGTTTTTGACGTTCTTTTTCCCCGCCGTGAATTGGTAATGCGCTTAATCCTCAGTGGTCCATACGAGAAGCAATAAAGAATCTAAAGCAAGACATTGTTTATGTTTGTGATATCATAAATGGATAAAATTTGTAATTGCTTGCTTCGTCTTCGTTGTTTCTGGTCCAAAGGTCCAAAGTCCTACCAAAGCGCAATCAGCGAACAGACAAAGGTAAGACTAGCCGAAATTTATTGTATTATTTGAAATACATCAGTTGAAGCGGATGTACATAGCCCTCATATTGAGTACTTTCGCAGCTAACAAAAGACTACTCTCTCGCTGCCTGCGAGATTGCAATAATAAAATGCAAGACAGCGAATACAGTACTGACTCCCCTATTAGCCCTTTCGTAAACTGAAAAAGGACTGGCACCGAGTGTGTAAAATTAATCGAATTTTATAAAATTCATAACTAATTTAATTTTAATTTTAAATAAACCACATCACAAGAAAGATTACGTCGACATTAGTTTGTTTAATGGGTTTGAAGATGTTAGAGTAAATACGACCTGAATTGAATGGCAAGCATTGGAAAATCAGAGAAATAAGGGAGTTCAGTATGGTTTTTGGGGGACGCCGTCGCGTTCCGGCCCGGAAACAGCTATTTCCAGCGAGTTTGATATGAACTAAGGAACCTCTCGGCCATGTGGGATGCTTAGAATCAAAGCAAATATGCAAAAATGACTAACAAACAGTTTATATAAACAGTCTCCAGGGAAAATATTGAAAATCCTTTCAGTCAAGCATTCAGGGAGGGAAGTTTGTATTCAATTAACAGCCACCAAAGGACGATTACTCGATACATGCGCAGTACCATGACATAGCCCCTTCAAAGTGGCACTACGACGAAAATTTACCATTTCGATTTGCCACTTTTTCAGTGTCAATAGGTCAATCAGTATTAGAAATATCTGAAATGGTAAAAAATATTCCCAAATGGGCATATTAAACCATAACATTTTAGGAGCGTTTACCGGTAAAATCCTGTCCGCCATTACTGGAAGCCGTTCTCAGCA
This sequence comes from Actinernus sp. WN-2022, assembly GCA_030867875.1. NCBI lineage: Eukaryota > Metazoa > Cnidaria > Anthozoa > Actiniaria > Actinernidae > Actinernus > Actinernus sp. WN-2022. The sequence continues at coordinate 5,132,655 of JAOWCC010001589.1, read as the reverse complement.
TTGAGCGGAAGTGATATCATACACTTAACACGACAACCTCGTGGCGCAAAATAGTATGCATAAAAAAGTAGCCAACCTTGCAAAGATAAATATAACTTTCTTCTTATGTACGTGAAGACGTTTTACACGTCGGGCATAAAGTACGTCAAAATCGGCATCAGTGAGCGTGGACAAATAATTAAAATTAACACCATTTCTTTACTTATAGTCTCAATTTGAAGAAATGTTGGTGACTTGTTAACAAAATGAAACTACATATTTTAGGTGTTTTATGTTAGTATGATGACGTTGTTGTGACGTCATAAGTGATGCCTCCTTTTTTGGTAAATTCCCCCTTTGATAGATGTTACAAACAGACTACACCATCAAAGGGCCTTCATGACACAAATTCCTTTGGCGCAAATTTGAACGTTCTACGACTATTATAGCAAAAGTTATAGAGGAATGACTGTTGCTATGACGTCATATTTAGTGACGTCAGGTGTCATACCTAAATAAGGCTGCCTATTGTTAAAAAATCAAGAAAAGAAAATAATGTGGGTTTTGAGTGCCAGACTAGCGCATTTCATCACTAAAACTCGAAAATCACTCAAAGGATTTTTTTCTAAGGGCATGTATAAAAAAGTATGACGTCATAATGACGTTGCCGAAAATATGACTTCAATTTTAATAGAAAACTAATAAGCAAATACCGTGGACAAAAATCCTGTTAAAATACGTTGGATCCGAAGTGAGGACCTATGCAGCCAAAAATATAAACAATAACGAATGAAAAGTCCGAAGACTACAGCAAAGCTGATATACAACGTAAAAATCTAACACAAAGCACTACGGTTAGCTAGGCCTGACACGAAAAGCGCTCGGACCAGATTGCAGCCATAGACAGCTGTTTCGTTCTTATTAGAACTCGTCAGTATGGCATAGCAAACAGCACGCAGGCTTCGGTACCACTGCACCATCGACCCGGACTGAGCTAAAAAGCATCTAGTTTCGAGCAACAGAAATGCTTGGTTATCGGCTCACACGTCATTACGTGTGGCGAAAAGCCAAAAACCAAGGAAATCTGAACTAAACGTGTCAGTGCCTTGCGAAAGATATAGTTATGCTGGCCAGACCTAGCCTCCTCCGCAGGCATCTCTAATTTTTGAGGAAATCAGATTATGGGATCCCTGTGGCAGGTGAAGAAAAGAGAGGGAGATTGGAGCCGAGAGAGAAGAGAGAGAGAAAGGAAGAGAGATGCCTGCCAAAAATCGACATGTTATCGCCACTTCGCGCAGGTTTTTGCGCGCATAATAATATGTATTTGGGGAGGGGTGGGTCATAATTTTTGTAAATGAAAGCAATCAAATCGTTCATCGTCGTAGCCTGAAATACAGCCTCCTCCTCGCCTTGGAGCTAGCCGATTTTAGTCTATCATCGCCGGATCAAGCTCGCAAGCCCTGAGGAATATTAAAATTTGAAGCTCAAGTTTTACAGTAGCTGCCGTAAAACTGGTGTGTCATTTGCTGTCTTTGACTCTTCTGGGCCGATTGCAATGTATAGTCTACTGAGCACGAAGTAATAAAATAAACAACTTTTAGTTGTAATAATGGACACAATCGAGGACACGATTTCTTCGGTCAAATTGCAATTTACATGGCTTTTGGTTGGTAAGGTTCTCGGAAAGGTTTTCGACCAAATCAACTGCAAAGGTTTTCGACTAAATCAACTGCAAAGGTTTTCGTCGCACTCGATATCTATGTACACGGTATGAAACACAACAAATTTGCATATTATGGCTCCGTTCATGTGTATCACACACGACCGCTAAAACTGTGAAAGTTCCAGATTCAATCAAACCCCTTAATCAATCAAAACATAAACGAGTGATTTTCGATCTACTTCAGATACATATAAACTAACATGCGACTGTTGAAATAACCCGTGGAAATAAGAATCAACGAGCGCCCAATCAATGAGCAGAACAAGCGTGTTTGTGGTAATTTCAACTGAGATTTTAACAGCTTCGTTCCGACGTGTTATTTTCACAGCTTCGCCATGGAGTATAAACGCTAACGCTCCGTATATAATAAAAACTAGCTACCGCTTGCGGGTTCCAGGGCAGTTGTCTTGGCATTTCTTCTTGCTCTGCTGGTTTTCGAATAATCGAAATATCTTATCAATTTTCGACTAGATCAACGGAAATGTCGGCGGTGCCGTTTGGAAGCAACTCTGCCTCTATTTTACACTCGATGGAAATTTGATTCACTTTGACTGACTTTAGGATCGTTATATATATATATAGCCTCCTCCGCAGGCATCTCTATTTATACCGGAGAAGGAAAAAAAACGGAATTGGGTTTCCTGTGATCTCGAACGATCTTCTTATACGCGGTACTACATACTGGGATTTTGCTTTTTACATAACTCGGTATTTTCGACGTTTTTTTTGTCGCATTATCACTTGTCAACCTCAATGGACGCCATGTTTGTGTGACTTGCGAGAGAAACAGTTTACCAGCATACCCCTAGTTGTTATATTTTGTCAGACAATCCCCAGGGTACCCCGGGTCCAGCGACACGTCCATGAAGGTACAGCGACACGTCCAAACCATTCGATATTTGGCAGGCATCTCCTCTCTTTTCTCGCGCTCCGCGCTCGCCTCAGCCCCTCGCGCTTCGCGCTTCACACAGGAAACCCGGGCCCGGTCGGTCGGTTCCTATTAGAGATGCCTGCGGAAGAGGCTAGGCCAGACCAGCTTTATAAATGATGACAACAGGAATGATCGGATCTATATAAGACCTACGGTACAAAAATCCATAATAGAAAACTAATAAGCAAATACCGTGGACAAAAATCCTGTTAAAATACGTTGGATCCGAAGTGAGGACCTATGCAGCCAAAAATATAAACAATAACGAATGAAAAGTCCGAAGACTACAGCAAAGCTGATATACAACGTAAAAATCTAACACAAAGCACTACGGTTAGCTAGGCCTGACACGAAAAGCGCTCGGACCAGATTGCAGCCATAGACAGCTGTTTCGTTCTTATTAGAACTCGTCAGTATGGCATAGCAAACAGCACGCAGGCTTCGGTACCACTGCCGGTTATGGACAAAAAATCAAAATTCCAAAAACATACGATTTTAACCACCAACGTGTTTTATGATTGGACAAAATGTCATGCAACAATATTTACGACTCTAAAAATTGAATGAAGCGATGTTTTCATAAATGCTTTTGTGTTGTTTATTTCCCGCCAAATTTTGGCGGGAAAATGGACAAAATTCAAACTTTCATAACTTTTGATTTCCTTAACCAATCGACATCGGGTTTTCGATTCCTTCATTCTCATCACGAGTAGATTTTAACAATATACGACATTTCGTTTTTAGAGATAATGAACAGTTGCAAGAAACGTATTACAAATGGATAAATGACGTCATTGTGACGTCACGATGGTAGTAACATAGCTTAAAAATTCAGGTTATATTCCTTTTGCGATTCTACATCCTTCTACCAAAATTCAATCGTCTGCATTGAAATTTTTTTTAAATATAGAACTGATGCCGTTTTTATGGTCGTTTGTGCCCACCGTGTTAGTAGAAATATGCCCCCAGGCGTTGTGTTCTGCAGTCGAGCGTTAAGTGTATGACATCACTTCCGCTGAATAAACCTTTATTTCAAGCTGAACAAAGGGAACGGCTTCCAATAATGTATCAACTCTACTTTATGAATATGCAAAACAATGATATATGTCAAACTTTGATCGTAGTGGCACTTTAAATGCCCTTTATGACTAGTTTCGTATGGTTCCTTATGTTTTGCTTTTGTCTTTGTTCTTTTTCCTATTTCTTCTTGCCATCTAGAGATTTCATGTCGTATTCTTCCAATAAGTCCAGCTCATCTTGTGACATAGGTTGTACTTCCATTGGCTTCACCCGCTTAAGACGTATCACGCGTGGCGACCGGCTGGACCTAATAAAAAAACAAGAACTCGTAAACGTAGTGGGTAGTGACCCTCTGTAGTTATTTTACGGGTTCACGTGTTTTTCGTTGTAAACAAGTAGCAACGTGTTTCCATCTAAAACATCAAACACTTAGCTAGCAATAGTAAGTAAATTGAACGGACCACAGGCAAAATGATAAACAACCGATCTCCTAGCATGTATAGGATCTGATCAGCTAAACATATATATAAAATAGACAAAAAGGCAAGGCTGATTCAACGGTAGAGAGATTTTGTTCCAATATTTCGATCGGGCTTCGGGAGAAAGAGGATTACAATGTATAGTTTTATCAGATACATTGTAAGCTTGACTTTCCACTGCCGATCGAAAAATTAATTGGAACAAAACCTCTCTATACCGTTGAATCTGCCTAATGCCTTTTTCCCTTTTTTATATTTACATCTAACAATCTCCCTGGTATATGTGTTTACAAGAGACACATCACAGTTATGTTTCACACGTGAGTTGATTGGAACACGCGGCCATATATGTGCTACCTGCACATATATGGATCTCCAATTCAAACACTCTTTCACCTATACCGGCTTGCTATAGGATATCTGATTATTCATAGTTGATTATGTGGCTTTTTTGTCATTGTAAACTTTAACGTCCGTGTATTCCAGATATAACATACGCCCTCGCTGGTCAATTTATGGTCACCTTTAGTTACAAGTAACAAAACAAACTGGTAACCATACGGGCAACATATTTTTAAACTATGACGTCAGAGTGTAACAATGCATCAATTATTACCCACCAGTGTCGTGTGCACCACTAAAGGCAAGGCGGGGAAAAACCGGCGTCTAGATCTTCATCAAAAACTGACCTTTTTCGTCGAAAGAAAACGTTTAAAATGGAACCAGTTCCAAAGAAACAATTTACATCTTTATCAAGCGTGAAATATAGAAATTGCATTGGTAGCTAAAACAAGATGCAAGAAAGACAAAAAACGCTACTAAAATGCGCTACTGGCAGAGTTTTGTGTCGAAAAGCAGCTTCCCGAAGAGAAGACGACAAACCTCACTCGTATCAGGTAGGTCCTGTTATTAACGCACAACTTTGCCTCTAGTAAAACTTAAGTCTATGTAACAAAACACTTAGTGACTGGTCCATCGGAAAATCAGTTAGTTTTGTTTCCCTCGACTAGCGTCTCGAGAAACATCGAGATTCTTGGGAAACAAAACTCATTTTTCTCATCGGGCCCAGTCATTAAAGTGCCACTACGACGAAATTTGACCATTTCTTTTGACACTTTTTTGTATTCCATAAGAACAAACAGTGGCAGAAATATCCAAATCAGTGAAAAAAGTTTGCAAAGGGGCCAATTAGACCACACATTTTAGAGAGAGTTTACCGTCAAAATCACGTCCGCCATTATGCGAATCCGTTCCCGTGGGCGAGGAATGCCTAGTCATTTTTGTGCGTATGTGACGTCATACACTTAACGCATCGTTCTCAAGTTGCTTCGAACCCATACATTTCTTCTTATATTGGCTACAAACTCACACTGCGAATTTTGCTGTGGTTTAGTAAATAACGACCTAAAATCTGCATCAGATTCTTCAGAACATAGTAATGTGTCTTTCTGTTTAAATTTATTGCCGGATGTAGATGATTTAGGGGGAAATAGAGCCGCTGGCGACCGAGTTGAAAGCTGGACGAATGAATAGTCGCTAAAATCGCTTGGAAAGTGGCCTGCTAGTAAGTAGTGCTTAGAGCTAGCAGAGGTTTCTTATCTTTTTCGGGTAATTTTTCCCCAGGGTATTTTCCCTGATTCGGCTTTCAGGTTTGTGCTGTTACTGGATCCGGGCTACAGGGAGAATTCAGCGGAGAAATCACTAAGGTAATGATCAGTTTATAAGTCCTAAGTTTGTTCATTGTTTATAGTGAAACCCGGATTGCTAGTTCGTAAATGAGAGATGGAGAATTATCTGTGTCCCGGCAATAGATTTTCCGGCGAATTACAATGTAATTGCTATAAAATTAAATCGCTCTCTTGTCTAACATGAAATCGTGAATGATAAGAATTTACTAGAGACTAAAATATATATAGCGAAACTGACTGATCGTGGCTATCACAGAACCAAACTTCGCATGCGCCCGTTTCTGTTTGACACACAAACAACTGAAACAAGGTACTTCGTGAAATATTATTGGTGGTTTCTTCTGTGGTTTATTGTCTTCAAAATAAAATTAGCAGTAAATTAAAAGGAATACTACATCGATAGGTTTATCTGTTTATAGGAAACAGCAATATGAGTTATTTATGACAAACTATGTTCTCAGCAAACGTACGTAGCCGCTTTAATATTTTTCGGTCAATCTATAGTAGTAGTCTGAGTAGTACATTCTGTCAGTTGGTTCGGCTGTTTTGGCCTTCTTCTGAACTGTTATACTGGACTCTGGTACGATCTTACTGGCTATTCCATGTGATACAAACAATTATGGAGAAGCTTCTGTCCTCAAAACGTACACAAACCATCCTTGCATGAGGCTTGAAGATAATTACAAACCGTTTTCTTGGTACTCAACTAGAAGGCTTGAATGTAGCGAAATGCCAGCTTTGTGGTTCGCTAAATTATTTCTATTCAAAACGTTTTGTTTGCTTTTCAAAGCGGGAAAATGGTACACTTTCTTGCTACATTTATTAGTTCGCGTGAAGGTTTGTATGGGAAAAGTAGCCACACGTGTTGTTGTGGGAAGATTTCCCAGTCACTGGTGTTTGATTGCTGTGAAAGAGGCGGGCGCCAGAACGTCTAAAACTTTTCAGAGCGTTTTCTTGACTTTCTATTTTCGTTCTAAACATAGTTTGAAAAAAAGCTCCAACTCGATGCGAATTTGTGCGAATTACTTCAAATTTTCACAGTTTGTTCGCAATTATATCAGCTAAAAAATGTGCCGGCGATTTGTTTAATTTTTAAAAGAGAGGCGCTGAGAGCGATTCCCGCATCTATACTTGGATTGCGCGTTAGCAGTTTCACGAAGACCGAAATATCTTCATAACGGCTTCGAATTTCCACAATCGCCGTCACAGCTTCGTAAACAAGGTCTGTGGGAGTCCAGAAAAGCAAACAGATCTTAAATTCATTAAATTGCCGTGGAGTTGGAGCTCTTGGAAACCAACTCGCTTGTTCGGAAAAGAGGTTTATTTAAAATCGCACTTTTATCAAAATTACAAACCTTAGGTATATTGTTGTAGCCAATTTTATAAGCTTTAAAATTAGGTATAATTTATCTAAATACGACGAATATTCGAGACGCTACTCATTTTTATCCGGAACAGTACCCTGAAGGTATACGATAACCTAAAGTGTATGACGTCACGTACGCTTAAAAAGTGACCAGGCGTTCCTCGCCCACAGGCACGGGTTCGCGTAATGGCGGACGTAAAATTCAAGATTCGGGAGTCAAAAAAATAAGACTTCCCGTCGTCGTATCGAAAAACGGTTTGAACTGGTAATAATATAGCCACTATACTTTACGAATATGAGAAAAAATTGATATGTCAAAATTTGATCGTAGGGGCACTTTAAGTGTTTAATATGATTTGCGTATCGATTCGGACTATAATGATTGGACTTGGTTCTTTCAAGTACTGTTGTTATTAACTCATGATGCATGAAGACAAAGCTATACAAAGGTCGTACTTGATATATTGTGGCTAACAATAGACGCTAGATACTAAGATTAATTATGTAGCAACAGAAACTAAGTCGACAAGACTTCATTGAGCTGCGTTAAAAATACACTTGATATACCGAACGACAAGTGTGTGACAAGTTGGAAACAGGAGTAGCTTTGATAGTTGAGTTGATTTTTTTTTTACACCATGATTTACAAATTTATACATTATTAAACAACACACTATAAAATACACACTATACAGTAGGTAAAAAGTACCCCTCATACAACATTAATCATTGGTGTAAGGGCATCAAGTAGTTACCTGAATACGATGCCCTTAAATCTGCTAGTGATAATTATTACTAGGGAAATCAATTAAAAGGAAAGTTTCTGCCAATGCATAATTAACATAAATATTGGGAAAGGTAGTGAGAAAAAATAGCTTTTTCAGTTGTTTTCTGGAATAAATGCTTTTAATTAGAAGCTTGATCATTCCTTTTCTGCAAGAAAACTAGCTGAAAGCAACTATTTGAACAATTGCCTGTCAATATTAGTGTTTCGGCTTAATAATAATAGAAAAGCGTTCGTAACAATGGACGATGTGTTCTGCTGACTAAAACTACACACGAGAGAACACGAGTGAATACGACAGGACACGAGTCAATACGACAAGACACGAGTGCATACGAGAGAACATGAGTAAATATGAGAGAACATGAGTGAATACGACAGGACACGAGTGAATACTAGAGAACATGAGTGAATACGAGAGAACATGAGTGAATACGAGAGAACATGAGTGAACACGAGAGAACATGAGTGAACACGAGTGAAAACGAGAGAACACGAGAGAACATGAGTGAACACGAGTGAAAACGAGTTAACACGAGAGAACAAGAGTGAACAAGAGTGAACACTGTGATGTGAAAATGAACTTGTTAAACCTTTTTAAGAGTGAATACTAAACAGCAACTTATTTTGTAATATGTGTAATATTGTAATCTGTGCAATCAAGTATTTGTAATATGTGTTCACTTAATTGTGTGTAATTTTAGTCAACATCTTAGTTCTTGGTTTAAAATCAAAAAATATCCCGCTGGCAGACAGCCGATGAAATAAAATATTGCCGCATCGAATAAGAAAATCTGTTATCCGTTCCTTTTAAAACAAAGTCCCAACTACGGGGTGAGAGGTATATGTGATGTTTCACTTCATATTTTCCATATACAGAACTAAGAATGACCCTCACACAAATGATTGTGCCGAAGAAGGCAGGACTGATGGGCGAAGTATAAAAGCTGTTTAGTTGAACCCCTTCTAAAATCATGCAGGCATGCTGGCAGGTGCCAATTTGCATGCATGCAGTTTGCATGCACGCACATGCATGCAGTTTGCATGCGTCATGGATGCATGCAGAATGCATGAGTCATGCAAATATCCTGCCTTTTTTATTTTGTAACAGTTAAAGCTGCATGTACCATCAATATTCATAACACATGCAAGCATATTACTTCATGCGTAAAGCTTGCAGGACCCCTTTGGGTTTTCTCATGTTTTGGAACAGAAGGCTGGAATGGTACAATGATGAAACTGATCCATGGAACCCACAATGTTGCAATTCAGGTAACATATATTGTATAATTGCTGCACAGCGAGTGAGCCCGAAGCGAGCAAGCAATCAGAAATACTTAAATCTGTGTAGTACTGTAGCCGATTTTCTCAATTTCTTCCAGTGCATTGCATTGTGATCATCCACAAGGACACAAAAATCGTTTTAGAGGAATCTTTCATAGTCATGCCGTCTTTTTCATTTCACTGTAACATATACAACAATCTAGAAAAAAAGTGTAGCAATTCACACTAGCTTCTGGTGTGATTGTTTTGTGACTGCTAACTGGGGATATGTTTACTAAAGCAAGCATTTCATTTGCCACTTTTATTGTTGTACACCCACACCCTTGCTTATAGTAGGGGTCCAGACATCTTCGTAAACATTTGGGATTTCTTTCAACTTAAGCTTCCTGCCATCCATATAAAAAACGTTACATTCTGACATTAGCTTATATCCTGATCTAATTCTGTGAAGAGATAAAATATCTCAGTTTTCATCATCGAAGTTGAGGCTCTCTTTAAAAGCGTCACTGTCACTTGTTGTGTTATAAAAAAACATTTTATTTTATTTTATTTATTCTGTTTTACCACTCAAAAGTGGACGGAGAACCTCAACAGGCTTAAAGCCCCTCAATGTAGGTCTGGGGGGGGGGACTCCCATATAAAAGGGGTAGGGATGCTTGTCGGACATTTTCAATTTGACCCCTAAGAGGTACTAAAATGGGTGTGGTTCAAGCTTATTTTGACCCCTAAAAGGTACTGATAAAAACATGCCAACATTTTAAACTTTTGATGCCTTTTATTGCTATTACTCGGTTGTTGTATCATTAAGCACATTCTTCCTTGTTGTTTTCAAAAGCACTGTCATTCTCTAGCATTCGGTGACACCCGACCACTAAAAGGTACCGCTTTACATAGAAATGTCTGTGTTTGAACGTGGATATCCTAAGTGGTACCAATTGCAAACTCCTGATTTTGACCCCTAAAAGGTACGACGAGCATCCATGTACCCCTCACATAAGGGAGTCAGACCCCCCCCCCCCCCCTCCCGGGAATGTAGGCCTCCAATGGCCTACGATTTATCATCCTTATCCAAGAAGATGTGAAGGTTTCTCATCTCTTCACACATTTTAATTCCAGGGTGTAATTTCCTTGTTTGTTTTTCCTATTCTGTTCTGTCTTACTTTCTGAACCAATTACAAAAGAACCTATATTAAACCAGAAATTAACATCCTGTAGACTTATTTAAACCAGTGAAAAATAAACCTATAAATACATGTATGCCTTATTTAGTCATAATTTTTGTTATATCGATATGTTTTACTTCAAGGTTGTTGCTGCTGTGAAAGCATTGCACAGGATCAGTCTGTTGTGACAGAAATGAGAGAGCATCATCAAAATGGGAATTCAGATGACGTTACAAAGTACATACAAAGGCTTGATGGCAGACATAGGTAAATCAATAGTTCAGTAAGTGTTGTTGTTTTGATGAAAAATGCTTTCTTTATACTCTTCAGAGATTAAACTGTATCAATTTTAAAAATTTACACTAGATGCATGATTGTCAGTTGATTAGAAGAATTATAAGATCTATAAGTAAACAAATATGAGTTTCAAAAAGGTATCAAACCCAATAGTAGATTTGGTCCGGGGGCAATATTTGCAAGGGGACCAGCAATATCTGATGGTACATGTAGTTTCCCACACCCCTTCTACGTGTACATGTAATATCAAAAGCACATTTTCCTGATGTCAAAATTACAGCTCTTCAAAACTTCAAGTGTGCATTTTGTATAGAACATAGAAATCACCATCATTTATTATGTTGGTTAAATGTTGAGCCAAGTTAGCTTGCAAGCTTCACAAATTAAAGTAAGTTTGCATATTGAATATAATTCATACATTTATCATTCTCCATACTATTAGGAACAATTTTGTCAGACTGTTCCCAGGATGCTATTCAGTTGGATCCATCACGAAAAAGGTTCAGCTACCCTTGGACCAGCTTGCACTGTTGAATGAGTTGATCCCTGGGGCAGCAGTAAATGTTGAGGAGGCATATATATCTTTAAAAAGATATACATATGGAGGCAAACATTCTACATCAAGGGTTGTAGTAATGTAAAGAAGAGAAACAGCTACACAATCACTTATACGGACATGGATGGATCAGAGAAGACAGGCTACATTGAGCATTTCCTCAAGATTAAATTGTCCAACAATTAGAAGAGCAACATTACCTTGTAGTAGTTCGGGAACTTGTTGCATGTCCAGATGAAGGAATCCTGGTAGGGATTAACAACAACAAGGAGCTAGGAACATATTTGAAGCCTTATAAGTATGAGAGGTTAGTGAATAATGTTAGTGACTGATTTCATGCAATGCTTTCGTGGTACATGTATACAATGAATATCCCATTCGTGGCTTGATTTTTCTTTTGTATTCACACTTGCCTAAAGGCTTGTCTTTAACATGTGCTGAAAAAATCAAATCACTTGTGGGATGTTTTACAGTATGTCACTCAAAAACATTGCATAAGTAGTATTAAATTATTCATCCTTTAAAAGTGTTTCCATGTATCAACGCATACACTGTGTATCAGGCTAGACATTAGACACTAATTCCATTGTTTTCTTTTCATAATTAGAAATACATTTTGTCATTTAATCATCCAACAAATTAAAGGGCCCATGAAGCGAAATTTTCATCATTAAGATTAAGATCTCTTTCAAAATGAGGAAGAATGGTGTTTTTTGTCTGCCAATATCTCATCTCATTTCAGAGATCTTAAGGATTTTGGAACATGAAAATTAGATGGTCTTTGATGTCATAAGGTTGACACAGCCATAAAGACGAATCACAAAATGAAGAATATCTCTGCACTAAGGAAAACACATGTCACATTTCACTTCATAGGCACTTTAAGGTACAGACTGTACAATGTATATGTTTTGTCTGCTTTGTATATTATGAGGAAAAATAATGCAACTTAATAACAATGGGTAAGCTGACCGCACCTGTAGGTTCACAAACAAAATATAATTCCACCAATTTACATTTTGGTAATTGATTGACATTAGAAAAGTGATCTCAACAGATTAGATCCACACCAGTAGCTCTTTTATATATCACAGTTATAATTTTTAAAAACTACATGTAATAAGAGTCAGCTGAGAGTAATTGATTAATACATATTTGACTATAATAAAAAATACGTATATTGTATGTTAATTGTAAAGTTTGATGGCCTTTCATGTGACCCTGCAGTTACACATGGCTTATCAACATGTTTTAACTATTCACCAGGAATGAACCTGTTACTTATGTTAATGTCAATGACATTAAGGAGAAGCATGTGGCTACCAACTGTCTACCATCTGGCATTGTTTATGTTTGCAGGCCACCCAACTTCTTTGAGATGGACTGAGGTAAATTGGAATTGAACACATAATTTCGTTAAATTGCACTTTTATTAGTTTGTTTGAGTAATCTTTACCACAGTGCTTACAGTGTAGACGTAACAGGAGATATAATTGTTCAGACAAACTCAAAATTGATATGGCATTTATATATATATTTAAAAAAAGTTTGTAATAGTATTCTAAATAATCCAATTCAAGTTATTGGTTTCGAAATGAGCAATAAGAGTAGTGGGTGTCCAAATATGACTTAATAATTTCGAAGAAAAATCCCAAAATACCAGTTGAGCCCATAAAATAAGAATTCTTCCAAATATTTATGTTTTGTAATTGCAAGCTCGTCAAGACTTGCTTTTTTTAGGCTCCATCACCAAGGAAACACTAGGCTAACCATACCTCTAGTGATTGATTGGATCTTAGAATAAGCTAGTTTTAACATATTTTCAAAAACTAAACCATTCCATTTAAGGGAATAATATTTTCCGAACCGAAATGAAGCGTACTACTTTTACCATGGTTGCCACCTATGAGGAAAAAACAAATTGCCTGACTTTTCACTGACCAGAAAACAATTTTCACTGACCATAATAAGACTGTTTGACATTCTCTCGTCAAAAACAAAAGTCATTATCAAAACATGTAGCCTTTCGTCCCAGACATGCATGAATGGCTGTCGTGGCAACCTAAAAATACAATTCCCTGACTTCGACAAGAAATTTATAATTTCCCTCACCAGATGCAAAATTCCCTGACTTTTCCCTGACCCTGAAAAGAAAATGTTTTCCTGACTTTTCCTTGACCTGACTGGCAACCCTCTTTAAGTATTAGAAACATTTGCATTAATTTTGTAGAATTATTGACTTCGTAAATAAGAATAAATACATTAACATAAATTAGTCTGGCATGATAACATTTCCTAAAAATCGCATCATTAAATGTCGGTAAGTTGCCAGAATACTGACATAATATTAATAAGAAAATACCAGTTAGAAGACATTAATTACCTGCTGTTTATATTAATTATCTCTGCTAATTAGTTCCCATACATTAATATACAATATTGCATGCATTCCATTGCATGCATGTTTGACAAATTGTTTATGCATGCATTGTTTTGCATGCATGCATTGTTTTGCATGCATGCATTGTTTTGCATGCATGCATCATGCTTTGCATGCATGCATTATGTTTTGCATGCATGTGTTGTCCTTTGCATGCATGCATTATGCTTTGCATGCAATTTCATGCAGTGCCTGCAAATGGATGCAAATTCATATTTGCCCACAAAACCTATAAACAGTAGTATGACAACACAAACTGCGGTTAAGAGTGCGATGAAATGCCTCCAACTGGTTAGAGACTAACTGGAAGCGCTAGGGTTAATTTCAGATCCGGCCCATTCTCGACCCGAGACCCTTCTATTATTTCTTACTGCGCATGCTCGGCGAAATGGTAAGGCTCTGGGAAACTCCAGAATTTAGAGAGCCCTGATTGGTGTTTTATAAAACAATAGAGATGACGACATAGCACGTGCGTGCGTAATTAATTTATTTGCATGCAAAATGTCGGACCAACACAAGCGTGCCTGAAGTTAGGTCAAATAATTTCGCCAAGTAACCGGAAAATGTCAATATTAATACAATAGAGGCAACTTAATCCTTAATTTTAACTTGACATTTCACGCGTAATTTGTAATTTCACATGTTAAATTTCAAACGCCGCCTACGTGCGCTTAAAGTTTTTTTTTTCTGGATCGTAATTTGCCCTCCATAATATTAATGGTAATCAAATAGTGACTCGTGAAATTAGTGATAAATTTCACTTGTGTTTGTCAAAATCTACGTAATATCCCTCGTCGAAGCGGCTCGGGAAATTACTTCGATTTTGACAAACATGTGTGAAATTTATCCCTAATGTCACTCGTCCCCATTTGATTACCTATACTGACTATTGAAAATACAGTCTTTCCCTGCCTTTCTAATAACAAACTCTAACGCCAGTTCAAACATCGAGTTGTCCGCCATTTCGTTGCTGGAGTTTTGAGCATGCGCTCTGAGGACTGTAGCCAGATTTTGGCTACAACCCTCATTTGCATATGTGGAGTTTCCCAGAGCCTTACGATTTCGTCGAGCATGTGCAGTAAGAAATAAGAGAAGGGTCTGGGGTCGAGAAACACTCAGGATCTGCAGTAAAATATTTACTTTACTTTTGATGTTTTGTGTCCCAAACGTCCTGATTATTCATTTTTCTAGCGTTATTCAACTATTCAATTCAAGTATGTGTGTACACCAGTGACGGATTTCTACATTCACTGATATTCCTCTCATTCTTCCATCTCCTTCTCAAAACAACTGACTTCTTAAAAGTAGACTACACCAGTTGATCAAATACCTTCGATTCTTCGCTTCTTCGCTTTCCTTCAGTTTTTTTAATTGATCCTCCAGTTCTGATTGCAACTTCTGATCCTCCAGTTCTGACTGTACCTTCTGTTCTTTCGGTTCTGAACTCATGATGGAGCAACTGTTGAATGAACTTCAAGAACCGCACATATTAAAACAACAACAGCAATGATGATGATGATATTAGATTACATATATTTTCTACAGGAGTAAAGGAGCATAACAGTACCTAGTAATATTATGCCTTGAGTTCCTCAGAAAGGAAGCTCCGTTTATTTGAACAAAAATCATATCCTTCTATTTAATACTTTTGCCAAAAGCATAGCAGCTAGGGCTCGACACACACTAACCGTGTTCCATATCAAAGTCATTGCGTACAAAAGCCTACATATCGATATCCGGTGACTCACTTCCAGTATCGGCCCAGTCAAATCACTCGAAAATACATGGTTTTGGGAGCTATTTTGTTGCCTTCTAAAATAAATAAAATAATTTATGAAAAATTTCTACCTTCAAATCAAAGTTAAGTAACATCTAATCTGCAACTGGTAACTATTTGGAGTGATTATCTTAAGAATTTGAATTTGCTTTCGCAAGTGAAGTGAATTTTTACAAGGCGTTACTCGTTTATGGACGACCAAGCAGAAGAAAACTGGATTTAGCTTGAATACGCATGTCTGAACTGACTTTCTACTGCTGAATTCAGATAGGAGAAAAAAATTCCAGTGGTTTTATGTATAGAACATCGTTTAGAGTGCAACAAAGCGCTGTTAAAATTCCATTAAATCGTGCTATTTTTTTTTCGTGTATGGCCTTTGTAATCGGCGGGAGCTGCAGTAGGAGAGATTTTGGAGCGGTCAAAACGAAAGCAGAGAATTCTCCTTCGTATAGTTCTGGTATCAACAGGTAAGCCATATTATAAACTTGTAATGCGACTGAAGTTGTTCTCTCTCTCAAATAAAATCGCATTTACTTCAAAGCGATGACCAATACCAAATGTCCTCTTCTGTGTGCAATGATTTTGATATGACTAGCCAAAGCCTTAATAGTAGATTTTAATGTGCCAATATCCAATTTGGCTATTGAATAAGACTGAGTACCTCTCACTAATAGTTAATTTATTATCACCGATATCGATTGGACATCAATAGTTGAATAGTAGAATAGCAACCCACTACCATGTCTGTCCAGGTTTGAGCAGGCTGGCACTAGATATGAGGGAGATATGGGCATGTACTTAAAATCACGTGACCGATGACGTCATCGTTATGTAGTCCCCACTAAGTGATTTGTTTCCAATGATTGACATTTTGCTATTGTAGGTGAGAAAATGGGGGGGAAATTGGTTCCGTGAACAGGTCACGTGACCTGTTTTCTCTATTTTCGCCTTAACAATCTATCAGGGTCAACCATTGCAAGCGGAACTTTAGAAACAACCAGAAGTGTAAGATAAGCAAGAAATCCTTAGTTTTTAAATGCAATGTGACCGACGCATCTTGAGCTGAAATTTCCAGTTTTTGTAATCACGTGGTTGGTGACGTGATAAACGTTTTTATAACAAAATCTGTTCAAACGAAATCTGTTCAAACGACTTAGAACGCTGGGATTAGTGATAGCCACTATTTTTGTAGAATTCGTGAAAATATAAGAGACTCTATTCAATAAAATAGCATCGATTTCATGTTCAATCCATACCGCTTGAGTCGCTAAAAACGCTAAAAACGATGGGAAACGTCAGGAGCCCATTACCAGGAGCGTCCATCTTCCCCACTGTGTCTGTACCCCAGCACAGAGGTAGATGAGGCTATTTTTAGCATTGCGTTTCGCGCGAAAAAGAACAAAGGTAGGCTATTCTTAGCCAATCAGATAGCTAACGTTACTTCTCATTATCATTCTTCTCACTTTCAACGCGGGAATTCGAATTGCTGGTTTTCACTCAATCACCAGAGATTCAAATGTTGGTGCCCCAACAAAAGAAGCCAACGAGGGATCTATTGTTTAAGGGCACCAACATGGCGGCGACCTCTTTTCGCGGGAATTTCGAATCTAAAAATAGCCTCATCTACCATTCGAAAATGTGCACGTTTCACCAGGCCTAAATACAATTACATGGAAACAAGTTGATAGCATGTTAAATGAAGATTCGAAAAATATAGGTTTAGGTATACGTTAAATGGATTTTTGAATTTAGACTACTGTACATGTATTTTGTAAAAGCATCTTTATGTTCCGTTGTTATCAATAGTGGCATGTTTATTCATATGCATTTGATTGTCACTTGAAACTTTATCATCTATTGTAAGTCACCTGGTTTCCTGCTAATTTGTTTTCGGATTGGGCTACCTGTGGCGCGCGGTCAAAATGGGGCGAGGAGAAAAGTGAAGGAGGGGGGAGGGGAAGGGGAGAAAAGGAAATTTGCCAAAAAGCTGCTAAGAGACTAGAGGCCCTTTTACGGTAAATTCAGACTAAACGACACAGCGTTGAAACGGCGACATGAAGGACATGAAATAATGACGAACGTCTGAAATTGCGAGAGCGACAGAGAGAAATAATAAAACAATGACGACATTCCGACAACGACATGCCCACCTTCATCTCAGGCAGGGGACAGGCATACCCCCCCCCCTCCCCCCCCTCCCCCCCCCCCCCCCTAAAGAGGCCTCAGACTACCTCTATCAGTTTTTACCTAACTTCTCGACAAATTCAAGATGAAAGTAACGGAATAATAATGACTGTAGCTAGTTGAGAGTCAGCATTGGCTAGTAGAAATTTACATCTTACTATCCACAACTCTCTGGTGTGTGGCATCTGATTATACTTAAGCAACGTGATTTTCACAAACTTACCTTAGAGAATAGTGAGTTCGACGGTAGTGGACGAAGCGTTTTGTTGCGCTTTCTTGAGTTATAACCGTTGTCGTTGAAGTGCGACTGGGAAAGTTTCAAGTCGCGTTTGGAGTGGCAAATTGCATTCATACGACCATCAATCAAACGAGTACCGCGTAGATTTAATTAAGCGTAGGCGGTTCCGGCGAAGGGGCCGACCATTTGACTTTTGAGGGGGGGGGATGGGTGTTCTTGTCTGTGCTCGATTTTTTTTTCTTTAGCAGTGTTGTTGCACGCATTTTTTTTGCGAAAAAAGCGGAGCCAGAACAAAGCTTTTCCGCTTGCAGGATATTTTTTTTCAACACCGTTGGCTTGCAGGAATTTTTTTTTCAAAAACATCCCACCCCCCCCCCCCCCCCCCCCCCCCCCCTCAAAAGTTAAATGGTCGGCCCCTAAATGGAATTTTCCAAACGCGACTTGAAACTTTCACAGTCGCAATTCAACGAAAAAGGTAACAACTCGTTATTTGAACGGATCAAACATGCGGAAAAAGCTTCATCAACGGAATTCTAAAAATATCCCTAATGTATAGAACCAGGACCGGAAGGTGGGAGGGTTCCCGCTGATAAAAACACATTTCCGGCTATTAGTATTATACTTGCGATACATTTTCTTTGCAGACAACACGAGTTAACCTTGAAAGCCAAATACACGTGTTTTATAAATGCTACGTCATAAAATAGAAGGTATTCAAGCTTTTTAATCTAAAGTAAGATTCAGTCCTTAAACCAGACTGGATTGTAGCTAAGCTCAATGTCAAGAAACCGAAGGCATAATAGTGGCTCCGGAAACACGACTCAATGGCATGGGTTGCGTCTCTCTAGTGGATACCGATGCGGAAAAATGTTACGGGTTCCTGTTTGTAATTTTGTAAACAAGTCGCATCTTTGACATCAAACACAGCCGTAAAAAACTCCCTTCGTGGCTACAGGTGCTGCCAGTAGTGAAGAGGAAACGTTTTTGAAGGAATTTTAATAATAAATATTTGTTATCCACCGTAGCTAACTCAGTAATAACTTTGATAAAGACTGAACTGGTGTCCAAGTAGGCAGTGCGTCGTCACATCAAAAATTCACGGCTAAAACTACTAAGTGCTGCTGCTACTGCTATGCTACTACCACTAACTTTTAAAAATTATGTTTGCTCCTTTAAACGAATGTGTAGCTAAACAGTGGACTTTGCTGGAGAGAAAGAGATTTGTGTCTCACAGGAAACTGAAAAATCCAGAATCACGAATCAGTAATTTGTTTTAATTGTTCTTGTTTTTTCGCTGAATTGTTTTGTTATTAACAGCTGTATGATTATTCACCAGTGCAATAGACCATAACTCTGGTTCAGTGTTTACAGTTAAAGCTACAATTATGGCATCGATTTATGTTTAATGATTTGTAACAAAGTGAATATTACACAAGTCTCTTTCTCTCTAGTATTCCAGGCTCAGTCTTCGTAGAAGCTTTCTTCGTCTTCATTGTTTCTGGTTCAAAGGTCCAAAGCCCTACATTCCCAAGCCTACCTAAGCTCAAACAGCCAACAGACACAGGTAAGACAAGTCGTAATTTACGTATTATTTGAAATACATCGAAGCGGATAGTTATAGCGCCCACATTTAGTACTTTGGCAAGCGTAATTCTGATAAGCTCGAGAAACTCAATCAACGTTGTATACGCTTTGTATTAAACAACAAGAGCCCATCTGGGCTTTCACTCGGGCCACATGAGATTGAAGATGAAATACACTTTCAATTGAAATCCTCTTAGTAATAACCAAAGGGAAGAATTATTAGCTGAATATTAGCAGTCTTTAGGAGTGGCCGGTAGCGCGGTGACTTTCATTCTCTGCTCCCCTAGTATATATATGTAATTTTATATTTTTGTTTTTTCTCGTATGTAAATTAAGTAGTTGACCTTTTACTGTAAACACTACTTATTCATGTAATACACGTTTGCAATTTAGTCTGCTGTTCTGTTATACTGCTGGTTCCGAGTACTAATAGATGATTGTCTCAAATGTATGTTTATATTTGTCCCAAATTATAAGACCACGCTCGAATTTTCATCCAAAATCAATGCCGACCGCAACTAAACCTCAAATAATAGCACAACAGTATCTATTCCAAGAACCTCATGCCATTTAATTGAAATATCCCGCATTTCTGGAGCCTAAATCGAGCAATTTACGCTTGACGACGCTAGTTCCCAAAGTTCACGGTCTCAGAACTTTTACATATATACCTTATTTTGAAACCACCGCTCAAGCGAATCGGCTCTATGGTAAAGCGGTTTAGAACGCGCGCTTTTGATTCCAATGATCGGAATTCGATTCCCACACCAGCCACAATTTTTTTTAACTTCTTTTTCTCCTTTCTCAGTTTTATTTAATCTTTTCCTGTCTTTTAAGCTATTAGAGCCGCCTTCTACACTAAAAAACATTGTTGTGTATTGGCTCTCCTCCAACATGATGAGAAAGAAATTACATCACAGGTGACCCAATTGCTCTCTAAGTGGCAATATCTACTAGCATTTGAATGGGATTTTTTTAGAACAAATATTGAATAAAAAGCGACAATACTTACAGCATGTGTTTATTTGTCCATGCCGCTGCGTGTGGTTGTAATTTCAGCGAGCCGGTTCTGTACACTGGTGTTATACCAGGGTCGTAACGAGGTATATTTATTCTCTAGTGGTCCCTTATTTTTACCCAGAACTTTGATCTCTGATCCCAATTTTCCAGTAATTTGTGATCCGTGATCCAGCCAAAAATAAATGAGGCCGTTCATATTCTGATATATTGATCCCGATCCCATAACTGATATACGTTGATCCCGATCCCATGCCCTGTGATCCCGATCTCGGGTCTGTGATCCCACAGTTAATCGCTCTCTAACTCCCGGGTGGGGGACCTCCTATATAAAAGGGGCAGGGATGCTCGGCGGCCCAAATCAAGATCAGGAGGAACTCAGAAAAATGGGTAAAATCTGTGAAACATCACGACCATCACAAAGCGTGATCATACAATTAATGCATAATTTAACGCATGCGCAGATATGGTGTTGCACGGAACAAAAATAACCGCTTGCATTTTAAGACTCGGTGCTGTCCATTTCTCCCCTTCCCACCGACGTCACAACCACTATTATATTAGCAATTGTACATTTATTAATTAGCTTATATTTTAAATTAATTTAGTTGTCTTATTTAGGGTGCGTTCCATTGACCGTATTCCGGAATAAAAATAAACAGAATGATCACTACAAATCGATTATACTGAGATTTTTTAACCACTGAAATACTAATTGTATCCTGAATATCATATATCAGCAAGCTTTTGTAGCTTACAGTGCAAAATATGCCCGAACCAGTGATTTTCAGAGACTATTCCATCTATTCTTATTCCGGAATACGGTCAATCGAACGCACCCTTAATTTGTCTTTACTTATAATTGTTATTCTGTTTTCGGAGATATTAGCATGTATTTGCTATCTTAAATTCGAAGCAAAATAAAGGTTATTGTATTCTTGGTGTGCACGTGACGTCTTCACGGTGTCTTCAAAAATTTAAATTCTAAACTATATATCCTATAAAAAAAATTCTTTAACATTTTGTAGATGTGTGTGATTTAAGTTCTCAGACGAAATTTCAGTTCAATACGATGTTTTGCTCACGAGATACAGAGGTTTGAATTATGTCTCAACAGTCCTTCACGTGTTTATATTAATCACGAAAGTCACAAATTTGCGTCAAATTAAAGGTTTTTGGCCTTACAAATGTTTAAAAGTTATGTTTAATAGGACTCATAGTGAAACCGACTGAAATGGATGGAATGTTCGCTTTGTTTAAGATGTTGAAGTTTTGGCGGCCATGTTGGATGATAACCCTTGTCATCCAACATGGCCGCGGCATACATTTTACACTAATAACCTCTCATATTTGTTCGCCCATAACTCTGAAACGAAATGCTCTTCTGCTTCAAAATTCGGCCCAGAGACGTAGTTTTGATATCTCTTCAAGCTGAAAAACATTTTATTTCATTTGGCAATAAAAAAAAATTCGAGTCACGTGGTTGCACACGAAGAATTGTATAGCTAACAAAACACGACTCTCGCTGCGAGATTGCAATCATAAAATGTAAGATAGCGAATACAAACGCCCTAGTAATTATACATTTGAAGAAGTCAAGATCAATAATTAGGTCTGTTGAACATATCAATAACCTCAGCAGTTAGAAAAAGCGAAGTTCGATCAGAATTTCATTTCCTCTCACATTAAATTATTAGGGAATCATCAAGCTCGAGTTATAATTATTGACATCAAATATCTTTTTGGGAAATCATAAGTTATCGAGCTCGGGTTGACTTTGAGTTTTCCTATGTTGTGAATAAATGTTGACTGTGGAATGTCAATATTCCTCAGTCACTCCCATGCATTGAGTTCATATCTGAAGCGGAAATGGGCGAACCAACATACGAATAAACAGACGACTCCACTCATGATATGGCCGGCCGCAGGCAACTCTATATAAATCTTCATCGGTCACTCTAAGTCCCCTGTGGATAAGTGGACGTTGGGGGACGGGGGCGAGAAAAGAACAGAGTTCGGCAATCCTTCTCCTCGTATCCTCTTTTCTCGTTCCCAAACCCCAGGATTTCAGCTGAGACTCCGTGACCGATATACTACCGGCGCCAGCTACTGCTTTTCTGACGTCACACTCACCAAAAGCTTACACCACACCGCTGCTTCAGCAAAGCGCTTTTCACTTTAGTAAAACGTTTGTCCAATGTGACCCCTCAGCTCTGGTTAGGTAAGAATATTTACAACGTTAATTATCTCGGCAAAGGTTAGTTTATTATACAAGTAATAATAATAATATTAACAACAAGAATAATGGTTTAATTTATATATAAATGTAAACATTATGCTAATATCAAATATTACTGATGCAAAAACATTACAATGTCTTTCAAAATACATTAAAAAGGTAATATACCATTACTACTAATAATATAAAAAAAGTTATTCATCGTGGCTAACAACTTAGTAAGTATCTATTGCATAGAGTTACGAGTTACAGTGAAGAAAATAACAATATGGATATCCGAGCTAAACGCAAGATCAATAGGAAAGGAAAAATAGAAGATGGGTAATAAATAAACTTATAGAACAGTTCGATAACAATAGTGCTGCCAAAAAGAAATAATAAGCTCCATTACTGTTTGTTGGCCTTAAATAAGAACGTTCTAACCATAAGATTATAATAAATTTAGGATATTCAATGATGCGTCTTATTTGTGATGGCAAATACATTGTTATAAAATTATTAAAAGTCTTAGCAGCTAAGTCCTGGAATGTCCTTTAGTACTTCCTTTGCTATTTCTAGTCAGTTTGCGGCTGATAGTGAGCGTAAACTGTAAGCACTGACTGTGTGTAATCGTAAAGTTAGATACGTAGGCCAGTTTACATCATGCAGTGCTCGATGTGTCATGTTGAGAAGGTGAGTTCTCTCCTTACTTATAGCAAGCCAATTCAGGCTCACTATATCTTTTGAGAAGCGTGTATTCTCAGCACGAAGCCTGCACATGCGTTCTGGGCTCGCTTTTGGCACATTGTATATTTCATAACCTAATACTCCTTGCTTCAGCTGATAGTTAGGTAGAGGGTGATAGACAACACAGCAGTAGTCCAGTTTAGTTATGACTAAGAGTTCTACTAATTGCTTACGCGCGTGATATAAGGTGCTAGATAGCGCAACTTCTTAAAGAATGTCAATCAGGATTAATGCTTTGCGAGCTTGAACAAAAGAAAAACGTTACAATCGCCATTTTCGTACTGTACGAAAATGGCGATTGTAACGGTTTTCTATTGTTCAAATGTAAACACGAGCGCTAGCTCGCAAAACATTAAACCTGATTGGCAACACAGCAGCGGTAGTCCACTTTAGTTATGACTAAGAGTTCTACCAATTGCTTACGCACGTGATATAAGGTGCTAGTTGGCTTCTTAATTAAGTACTACTAACACTGCATAGTTATACAACGACATGAGGAGCATTAGTGATTAAACTTTCCCGAAAGCTGAGGCCGGGAGTGTTTGTGGTGTTTTTTTTTACTGTAGTAAGCCATTAAGTGTCACCTCAGGTGAAGAATTGCCCTTCATGTCACATTTCCATTGCAGTCACAATGTACCAGGATAATGAATGCTGGTCTCAATGTAAAGCAAAATATCACGCGTTGGTGGATACAAAACCCACGGTCAAGCCTATCGGTCAAAGGGCTCTCTTTTGGCACAAAAGAGCTAAGTGCTCAAGGTTTGCTTACCTATCACCCATCCTCGGCATCATCTTGTACTTTGTGGACATCATCATGGACTCCCTGGTGGCTTATGATCACTACTATGCGGGGGATTACATATGGTGTGCGCTCAGCGTGTTGATCATCGTTATCGCATCGTGCATCGTGCAAGCTGTCTCTGCTTATCGACTACTGGATGACGAGAAAAACAGGTAAATCCGGTTAGTTTGGCTGGTCAAAAAGGGGAGAGCGAAAGTGTCAGTGCGCGTAGCACTGGCATTTTGTAAACTTAAAATAGTGATATCGTCTCGGTCATTAGCCCTTCGTCAGAAGCAACAGGCTAGCTAGAGAAATTTTGTTTATCTTCGCCACCGACGGAGACTTGCAATACATAGTTTCTAGGAAGACTAATAAGCAATTATTGGACGAGGCTGAGGAAATTATGATGAATTGTCTGCGGCGAGCTACCAGTTATTTGCCGATGCCGTAGCATGACACAGAGAATTCATCATATTTTGCGATAGCCGCAGTTCCAATAATTGTTTTATTATTCAGTTCTTTGGCATCCAAAATGCTCGCATTTTCCTCCTCTGAACGTTCTGGAAACCGAGCAGCCATGTTGGGATTTGTTGTTGAACAGCACACAATTTAGTATTAGTCACAAAAGTATTTGAAGTTGTTTCACTCAGTGCTGGTTAACATTCTACGAACAGAAAAGTATGTGCAGAAATTGTATTTGTATTTTATCAACCCGTCAGTATATTGTCAACCTGTCAGTTTTGAACAGTCAGGAAGAAAACTGCACAAGGTTATCCACCTGATACATTTCTCCTTTGTGGTAATATTACTCTACTAGAGAAAATTTGGGACCCTTGTTGTTCCTAATATATATAAATGACCTTCCTGATTGCTTAAAATTCTCAGACACTCAAATGTACGCAGATGATACTTGTCTTACAATGGCAGGTTCATCATGTGATGACATTGAATATAAATTGAATACAGACTTACAACATATTTATGAGTTTTTATTAGTAGGCTCTCGCCAGAGATTCTCTCATATGGCATGTCCAAATCTTGTAATTGGAGACGAAAGCATCCCTAAAATAGCGTTCGCTAAGTACTTAGGGGTGCACATAGATGAAACATTGACATGGTCAAAACACATTGAGAAGATTTCTAAGCAATTATCATCTTCTATTGGAGCTCTCAAGTGCGTACGGCCCTACGTGCCCATGTCCTCCCTCAAGACTATGTACACTCATTTATTCAACCTAAATTTGATTATTGCAGCATAGTTTGGGAGAGCCTGGGTACTGAACTCGCAAATAAACTCCAAAAACTCCAAAATAGGGCTGCTAGAATAATAACAGTATAGTTTCGATTCTAGCTCTGGCCCAATACTTCACGGACTGGGTTGGGACAGATTAATAATACGCAGGCGCAAACCTTTAGCAATAGAAATGTTTAAGATCTATAATAACCAAGCGCCTGGGTATTTAATACACAAATTTAATAGGGTTCATACACCATATAACACAAGAGGTTCATCATCAAAATTCCAACTGTCCCTCCCCAAAACGAATTATGGTAAAAAGCGATTCGGCTACAGAGGAGCACATATTTGGAATAATTTAACAGAAGACCTGAGGACTAGCAAATCGTTAAATACACTTTAAAACTAAGCTAAATAGTCTACCTCCCTGCTTCTTTGACGCGTTATAATTTACTCTCTTACAATTACTATAGTTTAATATATCGTACACGAACGCTAAAAGAACTGACTCTGGCGTTTTTAGCAGATTTTAATCGAATGTAATAATATCATTTAATGTTGATGTATAGATTTTTACACACGGCTTTTATGTAGACCAGTCTTAGTTACTGTTAAAATTACCGTGTCTAAATAAAGTTTCGATCTATCTATCTATTAGCATCTGACTAAAATTAGACATATTCTTGTATCTTGTCTCAAGGGGCGCTGACGTGTACCGGACGAAGAAGCTGCTAGACATCAAGAACACCAAGCTAACCTACATACTACATGTACTGCAACTTGGACCTGTTGTCAGGTACGGATACAAAGAACGAGGTTATTACACGGAAAATTGTGTAATATGGTTGGGTAATTTAACGAGTCTGGGTTTTTTTTCGAGCCTGAAAGGCGAGAAAAAATAAAAATGACGAGTAAAAATTCCCAGCCATATGACACAACTTTTCGAGTAATAAATTGTTTATTATACGACAGCTAACACGAACAAAAAGTGTTTGTTTTCGCTTACCTTATTGCTCTGTTTGAAGAAAATCTCGAGAGAAGAAACCTCTCATCCTCAGTTGAAGTCCAATGTCGGGGGCGGGCGCGCACTGAAAAACGTTTTCTTCGCGCGCTAAAAGCTGATTGGCTGTTACTCAAACAGCCCCATTTCGATTGGCACCTTTTAAGTGTTGAATAAACCTGTGCAAATCTGTTCGCGATCCGTGTAATACGGTCTCATATTTGCACTCGTTTTAACCCGTATTTGCACTCGAAAACGACAAGTCGTATAATAAAAACCTGTACACAATTCCAACATAACCACTTCAGATGTTACCTGTTAGAAAATGCCTTAAAAAATGTCAGTTAACTTGCACTAAGTGGTCATGTGACCTTGTCGATCAAAGAAATGGTTCTAGTACAATTGGATGCCAGCAATGGAAAGAGAGAGCGAATATCAGTAACCACGACAAGTTTTAGGTTCATATCTTTAAAACTGAAGCAAATACACATTTTTTGAAATTTCCAAATTCAACAGTTTACGAGGCTGGAGGGCATAACATCCATATTGTACTATCACCATTTCTTCGATTATTACCGTTTTCGTTGAATTGCTTTTACCGAGTCAATCAAATGCGAAGTCTGCTCTAATACAATGCTTTCAACGGCGTTTGATTGACAGTCGGCTAACTGCAATTTTACAAACGAGACTTGGAACTTTCACAGTTGCACTTCAATGAAAACGTGGTAATAACAGGGTTACGTGACATTTTAGTGCAAGTTGTCTATTCAAACACATCACACAGTGGAACGAGTCAATATGAGCTTCGTTGCGTACATTAGTGAAACGGTTAATAACTTACAATACATGCAGGTACTACAAAGAACAAGTAATATATGGGTATTATGAAACACATCATCAAAACGAAACGAGGAAAGAACTTGGTTCTAATGATACGTACAAAGCATTATGGGTAGTAGACCCATAAGATAGGTTCGAAAACAACAACGTCCTGCGACAAGAGCAGGAGTTCGTTGTTCGAGGGAGATGGTACTGCAGTTGTCATCGAAGGAGTATCGTGGCATCTTGACATATTTCAAGAGAGAGCTGCAGTATTCTGCCACTTCTCCTTGTTGCTTACGAAACTCATGTCTACGTTAGTTCTTAATGTTCAAAGAAATGGAAATTCAACAAGCAATGATGAACAGTTAGAACCCTACTTTCTTCGTTTCGGTAATGTGGGGAGCTGTGTGGTGCAGTGTTTAAGCGATCGCCTTTTACCACTGTGACATGGGTTCGAATCCCGGATGTGACGTCATATGTGAGTTGAGTTTATTGATTCTCATCCATAGACCTATTCGAAAAATGGCGTCCGATTTAATTAACTATCAGTGTTTAGGACTGACTAGCCTCGCTTACACGTTCAAAAACTTTTGTTTGTACTGACTAGCCTCGTGTTCACGTTACCAGGACAATAACTTTTTTAATTGGACGCCATTTTTCGAATGGGTCTATGCTCCGAGGATTTTTATCCTGGTTCTCCGGTCTTCCTTCCTTCATAAAAATCAACTAAGAGTTGAGCGTTGTGAGTTGTAAATATTGAACGTAGTAAAATGCTAGCCTCCTCCGCAGGCATCTCTTAGTGTATAGGACCGCGAGAGAAAAAAAAATGTAAAATTTTTTTGGGTTACCTGTGCCTGCGGAGGAGAGAAGAAGAGGACCCCTCCCCCTCCCCATTGTTTCATCATCAGTCCCCTCTCTTCTCTCGTTTTACCACAGGAAACCCGGTCTCGATTTTTTCGATTATATAGGAGATGCCTGCGGAGGAGGCTAGTAAAATGCGTGTGTGGAGAATGCTCGGAACATTAGCAGGATCTGCTAGAGGCCTAATAAGCCATAATATCCGAGGGCAAAAAAATGATTTGATTTGTCCTATACAAATTCTTACCTTTGAAAAATAAGCACCTGTTTTCTATCAAATTTTTGTTTCCAACCTTCTAGGTTGGTGAGGATCTTAAAAACAGTGCGCAAGGTTCGTAATCTTGACGAGGAAGAGATTCCTGAAATATTACGAATGCACATCCAGCGTCTCCTGATTGGCCAGAAGCTAGAATCTACTCTCACAGGAGTATTTACAGCATTTCTCGAAGACGCTCCTCAACTCCTCCTACAGCTCTACATCCTTGTTCTTAACAAACGCGTGGACTGGACGTTTCACGATATACTGATGGTAATCAATATCTTCAAGTCCCTTGCTTTGTTTTCTTGCTCGTTGATGAGTCACGCCGAAGGTGGTCACTTGGCGAGTACAAAAACCAGCCCGTTACCCGTATGCGCATGCGTTGGTCTGTTCGTGTGGCAGTTCTTCATGCTGGTTTCTCGTGTCATCGCTCTTGTATTGTTCACATCTGTGTTCAAAATATGGTTCCTTCTTGTTGTTGCCATTCATTTTATAGTTTCTTCTGTCCTCCTGGCACCACAAAAGTGTGAATACTTCAAAGAAAGCAAAGTCAAGGTTTTCTTCTTCAAGTGCGCCATCACATACGTACACGTGTTTTGCTTCTTCCCCATCGAAGGATCCAATTCACGCAAATACGGATTTCCGTATTATGCGTTCACGTTCACAGAAAACGTAATTCTTACGTTCGTGTGGTGCTTGTACACTGATTACGGGATGGTGTTCATGATAGTGGCCGGGAGTGTCGAAGGAGTGGCGTTTGTGATTGGTCTTCTTGGGGTGACCCTTTACTACCGTTTGCCATCGTATTGTCATCCCCATCATCGACAAGATGAAACTGATTTTTCAAGTGAAGTAGGCTTCCGGTTAGCTCAGGATAAAGCGGTGGCCTGACGTGCGGGAGGTCGCGGGCTCAAACCCCGTCCCCACCAACACTCAGGCTCTTAAAAGGGACAGGCATGGCCTGGTCATTGACACCTTCAGTTGTCATTCTGCCTTTGTGGAATGAACATCTGCGTGATGGTTGAGTGCTCCCTACTGATTGCTTAAAATCGCGCGAGATTCAACATCAAACACGTACATGTTAAACTTCAAAGAATACACATACATGTTAAACTCTAAAGAATATGAGGATTTAAATAGCTGTATTAAAGTTGGTTATCATGGTAAGCTTAAGACACGAATGGTAGACGGAATAGTGATAGACGGAATTTGTTTTTTCTCTAGCTATGTAAAGACACATTTTGTGTTCTAAAATTCTATAATTTATAACTTTATCATCTACACCTAAAATGATATTTACTATATTGGACTCTGGTAACTTAATATTGACAGTTTCAACTCTAGTTCTAATTTCAAAATAAACGTTTTTTTACTCGATACACTCAACAAAAAGATGATCAATAGTTTCGTAATACGTTTGGCAGAACGAACAGTTTGGATCACTACTAATTTTAAAGCGAAACAAATCATAATTAAGAAATAAACAATTATTTAGAATACGGTATTGAAAAAACCTAGAATGTGCATCAATTGAAGTCGTGTAAATTTTGTTATACACAGACTTCCAATTAATTACAAATCCTGGTTCAATCCGTTTAGATATATTAGCTTGTGAAGTAGGTGACTTAAACGTTTTATCAATTAAACATTGATATATAAGCTTTGTGTGTCTTATGTTATCTATGGCAATTTATTACATACATACTGAGATTTACGAATGGAATCATTCATGCGAAAACCCACTTCACAATTTTCCTTAGCCAATCAGAATCGCGAAACGAATTTTTCACACGTGCAAAAAGCGTTTCGTCAAATCAGAAAACACCTGCCAAAACATATCGAGATTTTCAAACTGGACTTGAGATCGGAGGCGCCACTTTCTTTCACTACGAAAATTGGAGGTTTTGACTTTTTTTTTAATAATGCAATATTGATCTGTAAACAGCCAACTAACGATGTTAAAACTTCCAAGTCAATTGAGGAGTATATTATCGACGAAGAAAACAAAATCACAAGAGCAAAAACTTAGAGCAACAGACGTAAAGTTACTTAAAGAGACCAACAGTCTATACACTGTTGGTCACTTTTGCATATTTACTTTAACCATCCCACATGTGCACGTGGTTCATCAGTTCATATTTTCAGTTCAGCTGAAAATAACTGTCAGGGCCGGATCAAATATGAAGTCCTCTCACCGTGACACAGTCCCTTTAATGGAATAACACCAAAGGAACCAGACTTCTTCCTGTTATATTTGTCCAGGGCGTTAACCCATTCCCATTGTACACACCAAAGTCTTCCAAACACCTTGAATAGGGAATAATTGATCTGAAATCGCATCAGTTAATTGTACTGGGTTTGTTACATGGAAAAATCGATGTGACGCTTCCCTTAAAAAAAACTAAAACAACACACCAACTATAATTTTTCTATACTACATAACAATATTAGAATATGGTCACGTGACACACCCAGCCAATTAGAGTCCAGCAGTTACTCGCCCCTAACCCCATGGAAACTAAATTAGTATGCTCAAAGAATAGGTTAGATAATGAATGCTCATGGTAATGACATTTAGAACGCGCTCGTGGCTTTCTTAATGAATGCAAGACATTCTAAATGCCATAAATCACGAGCGTTCATCATCTAACCTATACTTAGAAGCCTTAATAGGAACCTTAAGCAAACACTGGCCACTGATGGTGCCCTTGTATGAATTTGACTCGCGGCTATTAGGGACTTTAGCAAACACGACGACGATGTCTAGGACGAGGGCATAAAACAATAGCCTTAATTACAAAATACAATAACTGTACGTGAAAATGCACGCAGTTACCTCAGTACATTTTGGCCGTTCTCTTAAAAACAGAACGTGGAAACACCAAATTTTGCGTTCAAAGGAGAACGCGAACGTAAGAAATATGAATATATAATAGTAGTATAATAATAATTGTATGAATGAATAATATTATAATAATTATTATAATAGATATAACTGGACAAAGCTTAAAAAGGTATCTAAAATAATTATCGTAAATTACTTTTAATGATTGTCGTCATCAAGTTCTAAAAAGTACTTGAAAACGCCAGCCTTAAAAGTTGATAGTGTTTGTAACTTCCGCAGCTCTATAGGCAAGTCATTCGATTCTCTTTCGACTGCGCATTTAAACGACAATTGTTACTTCTAAATTAGACACCTGTAATGCGCTTTTATATGGCCTCCCTAAGCGCTTGTTAAATAGATTACAATTAGTACAAAACACTGCTGCACGTATCGTAATGCATACTAGGAAGTATGACCACATTACACCTGTTTTAATTAACAGCTACATTGGTTACCTGTACAATTTCGAATATTTTTTAAAGTCTTACTGCTTGTACATAAGGGCCTTAATGGCTTAGCGCCTAGCTATATCTCAGAGCTTCTCAGTTATCGCACATATATACGTTCCATTCGTTCTAGTTCTCAGGAACTTTTAGTAGTACCGAAATCAAATATGAAGACTTATGGTGACAGGGCATTCTCCATTGCAGCCCCCAAGCTGTGGAACGAATTACCCCTTGACCTCAGGCGTGCTGCCACAGTCCATATTTTAAAAGACAGTTGAAGATTTATTTATTTCGTTTAGCTAATGAGGTCTAATTTATATATTATGTAGAATATATAAGGAAATATATATATATATATTAAATTGTAAATATCGCAACTACTTTTTATACATTTGATATGTATTATTGTATCATCTTATATTTGCCTCTTTAAATTTTTAACATTGTAGTTTTGTGAAGCGCTTTGAACAATTAGTGGAGTTAGCGCTATATAAATAGATTATTATAAAAAAATATTATATAATCCTTTTGTCAGATGCCCGAACTAAAAGTATTCTTAGGATAAAATATTTTTACAGTTTTTAGCTTCCTTGAAAACTGCATGCCCACAAATATAATTTCCGAGACGACCTTACCGAAATCAAATATAGGAAATAAATTTCCCTTTGAAATTTCCAAACAAATTATCGAGAAATTCGAAATTACCTTCTGTGGTACACGCTTCTTCGTTCTCTCAGTTTTCACGGGAATTTCTGTTCCAATAGGAGATATTGTATATAGTTGAGTCTACGAATAGCAGTTTCAGCGGTATTGACCCGAACGCCTCACTTCGGCAATGTAATGAAGCACCTGCCCATTGAAACCGTCATTCTTACACGACATCAACACTCTCCTAAACAAGCACGACTAATTTAGATACACAGATTGAATAGCGCTTCATTACATTGAAGTGAGGCGTTCGGGTCAATACCGCTGAAACTGCTATTCGTAGACTCAACTACAATATCTCCTATTTACGCAGGACATTCACTAGGTTTCAAGGACGACTCCTAACCTACACCGCGGCCACACAGCGGTCAAACGTCTCCGCGTGCGTATTACGGTCAGTCTGGTGGGCGGCCGCGCAAATTTCCCGCGCAAAATTTACCTTAAAACATATTACAGCAATCCGGCGTTTAAAAAAAACTCGGCTTGTGAACTTCTACCCCAAAACAATAAGAAAAATGAGCTTTTCATTTTCACAGTCGACGGGAAATTGAACAAACTTCAAACTGTGAGTTTACTAATTTTTTTCATAATTTACCAAAAAAGTTCTCAAGGTTTCAAAACGGGTGTGTGAACAATGACGGCCGCCGGCTCGATTTGAAATTATTTCAGAATATGTTGTTGTTGCAAGACTTTTGGCACATGCGCAGACGTTTGACCGCTGTGTGCACCGCGGCAAAACGTTTGCTCCGCTGGCCGAATCAACGAAGGCTCTGAAGTTCCGAGGTCTTAAACGTTTTTAGTAAATCATTTTATAACTTAGTAAACTCACAGTGAATTGACAAATTAAGAAAACTTCAACCTATTAAAGTCTTAGGCTTAGCTTTTAAGTAACATTTCACGTACGTATACGTACGTACTTAAAATTAGGAACACGGGTGATTTCCTGTTTTCTTTTTGTTTCGGCGGGAAACTGGCAGGACGCGTACTGGGATCGGTTTACCCATATCCCGCAATGTAATAAAGCAATACCGATTTTCCATTTGACAAACTGTTTTAAAAGCAAGATATCGCCACCTCCGCAGCCACATTTGTAAATAGGCTTATTTTTAATCATGAACTGGGAATTTGAGATTTTTTTATAGTAAGCATTTCTAAAGTAGATATTTGTAATGTACATAGCCTATTTTTAATCTACTGTAAAATTTGTAATGTATTTTAACAAATTGAAATAAAGACATTATGATTATTATTATTATTATTTCCGTTAAATTTATTAAAAAGAAAGATTGGGCAATTTGCTTCCTGTGGCAAAAAGAGAAGAGAGGGGACTGGAGAGGATTAGAAATGGAGGGGAAATCATTTTTTTTTTCGTTTTTTCTCCCTCGGATTTCTTTCCTCGATACCTCTCCTCCTCTCTTTTGCCACAGGAACCCCGAAAGAGAGATGCCTGACCTTTGATATGGAACTTTTGGCCAAATGAAATGCAATTTTAAAACCATAATAATACTAAATTCCGCCACCAAAAACAACCCTTTGGATACGCGTCAACATATTGACCTGTTGTTATGTGACTGATTCGTGCCGCCGGGATCTGTTCCCGTTGCTGTCAGGCGACTCGGAAGCTATTCTGTTGTAGGTATTTCTAGTCCCACTTGGGATCACTGCTCTCCATACTTGATCGCTTTTTCGATGGAGATCTGCGGCGCTAATCGATTCAGTTTCCTCGTCCTTTATGAATGGCTGATGGCAGGAGAAAAGCATGTCGGGATGGTCATCCGGGATCTTGGCGCAAAGCTCCAGAATAAGAATCACGAACGCTATTCCGACAATGAAGAAAAACACACAACAGACTTTATACAATGAACGGTAGCCGCTCCTCTGCCAATAAGGATTATCACCGGGAACAAAGTCACCTAAGCCGATAGTCGTCAACGAGATGAAACAGAAGTAGAACGCCTCGAAATAGTCCCAGCCTTGGAGCTGCATAAAAACTACAGCGGGTACAAACATGGCAAAGCCGATTACCACGAATATGATGAACAAGAGATGGACAATGCGCAGATAGCCGGCGGGAACACCACGCACTGCGCACGAGCGACTCATGAACTCTTGGATAGACTCAGCGGCTAGCAGCAGGCGTTCTACCATGGCTGTTGACATTATTGCTGTCATTGGAATACCGAACATGGCGTAGACTATGCAGAAGAGTTTACCGCCTCTGGATAAAGGAGCAATGTTGCCATAACCTGGAGAAACAAATGAAGAAAACAGAAACTGGTCAAATTACGTTTTGATAACCTTGGTGTCGCTTCACAGAAATATGAACGGCGGCATTTTAGATTTTGAAAAAGCCGAATACAAATAAGCTTTATCATGATGAAAGACATTTTTTTCATGTTAAATAGATTTGCAGAGTATGCCTTACATGTACAGGGGATACTGGAGAAAATGTGAGACAATTATGATGAAGGTGTGGATGAAAAATACTAATTCTAAGAGAAATTT
Source organism: Actinernus sp. WN-2022 (assembly GCA_030867875.1). Taxonomy (NCBI): domain Eukaryota; kingdom Metazoa; phylum Cnidaria; class Anthozoa; order Actiniaria; family Actinernidae; genus Actinernus; species Actinernus sp. WN-2022. Next base: position 5,097,680 of record JAOWCC010001589.1, on the reverse strand, counting down.
AGAGCAACTTGAAATCGGTTTACTGCAACTGAAATCAAGTTTCTCTTTTCAAAGTAAATTTTAAATCCTATCTCTTTTGCAAATATTAATCATGATTAATTATTATTAAGAATACAGGTAACGCAAAAAATAACAAGGAAAAAACGCCAGTTCGTCATAGTTATGCGGGTATCAGCGGCCATCCCGAGGGGGCGGCCCCCGGGCAACCCATGGGCAACCCAGGGGCTTAGCAGGGATTTGTAGCAAAAACATGCCCCACACGCGGGGCATTAGAGCGCTTTTGCGTTTTCGTCAAAATACCCCGGGGACATACCCACAGGGTTTGCACGTAATCTGCTGTCTCAACGTTCAGCGGTTTTCGCCACAGGACACGTTCTTCGATTTCTTTGTCCTTGAGGCCGAGGTAGGTCATATCATTATCATTCAAATCAGTAAGAGATTAAATTAAGCCATCCAATAAAGGTAATATTTGTATAAAACTATTAAGATTTTTGACACTTCTAAAACGTTTAGCTTCTAATACTTATGTTGCCCCAGGGGTGGGGGTTTTTGTCACAATTTTCTGCCCCACCCGAGGGGTTTTAGCATGTATTTGTCATGGCTGCTGTGACAAATGCCCCTGGGTGCCCGGGGGCCGCCCCCTCGGGATGGCCGCTGATACCCGCATTACTCGCTATGTCTGTCCACTTGCTGTTATTTTAAGAGGAAGCCTAAATTCACATAAGCCCTTAATGGTTTCTTTTTAGGCTTCCTCGCCATTAACCTTTATATATATTTACTTTGTATTATCTACTTTGTAACTTCTATTAGTGGCGAATAAAATACAATCGGCAATACAATACAATACTCCTCTCGCATGGTATTTCTCTTCGGTCTCAGTGTGTTATTTTTTTTAGTTTTGTTTAAAGAAATTCGAATATTCAATTATTTAAGTGACTGACTACTGGAGATTCTCACCTCCTTCCTTTTTCTGTTTTTTTTTTTCTAATTTATATTTGCGTTAATGGTAAACAAATAACTGATTCCCCAGCGGTAGATCAGACTAGGATAGTCAGTGCAAGCTGTGGTTCTAAATCCTGGCTGCAACTGTTATATCTCTATCAATTCCAAGCCCCCCCCCCCCCCCCCCCCCCCGATGGGGTTAGGGAATTTTGTTGCCGGCCAGCCCGGGTTCGCGGCATTTGTCTAAATATAACCCCACACCCCCCACCCCCCACCCCCCACCCCTGTTTTGCTCCACTAATCAACGCGTGCTTCCTTCATCTATCAGCCGTGGCGGCGGAAAAGTTATCCATTACCTTACCCTGGCGTTGGCAATTTCCCAGTTTCGGGGTGAATTGCATTGCTTTAATAAAGAAAAGCGGTGAAATGTGTCTTTGAAACGGCGAACAAATTTGGCGCGTTCGCTATTTGCTCTCTCAACCACGTCTAAACAAGATATACTTGCCCCGGGATGGGACAAGTGACAACTCAGCTGGCCCCACCATGGCACATTAGCGGTATCCTGTCTGTAAATTTTCACGCGGAATTCGACTCGTTTTTACAATGTATGGAAAACTGAAAACACGATTGCACGCTTCCCAGCACAGCTACATACCTCAAATTTCGATATGTTAATCTTTTACCTGGTATCTTAAGTTTGTATCTGAAGAATATTTCAGAAATTCGATTTTACGGATTTTATTTGGCATCGGATTCGCATCAATTCCCATACAAACACTGTATTTCGCGCCATGTTTGCACACTTTTCAAAATGTCGGAATTTACCGCGAACTGGTCTATTAAACAAGGTCAAATAAATAATCAAGCATTTCAATCAAGCATTAAGGGAGGGGACTTAAACTGTTCGAAGCCAGTTAACAGCCACCAATCGAACATTGATCCAGACATAACCATGGCACAGCGCCTTGTGGATAGTTGTGGTGGATAGAATTGAATGGACCTTTTGCAGCTAGGCATTCACGTGATTGTACAGATTGCACTGGATGGCAAAACATATTTAACTTCGTATTGTTAACTTCGTATTGTTATTAGCAAAACCTGTTTGTAAATGCTATTTTCCACCTCCAATCGATTGTCGATCTTTCTAAAACACCGTTTTTAAAAATGGCTTGCTATCCAGAATCCATGGAAACGTCTTTCCCATGGGGATCACGAGCTCAATTCATTCGTTAACGAAGTATTATATCAGCACGTGACTGTTAGCTGCAAAAGGAAGCCTAAAACATTAGTTGAAATAATGCTAGTCGATCGCAGGATAAGTTTGAACATATTTCACCCAGATCGGCATAAAATCTGAGCGATGAAATAGCATGAATAGAAGGTCTGCGCAATAAACTGAGCCAAATTTCCTTACAAGATAGGAATTAACGTCAAACATGCAAAGACAATTAAGAAGTTGAAAATGTCATTACGATATTCACGAGGTCTCCTTTTATATCAAAGTTGCTGAGGGAGTTTATTTGGAGCGGTTTTTGTACAGTGAGTGCTTTGATATAGTACACAAGTTTGGTGTAAGGCGGTGTTTTAAACTGACCTCCTTATCAAACTCATTTTAAATAATTCATGAAGCAAAAACAAAGGAAATTAATAAAACATCAGTGTCTTTAATTCTACTAGATATTTCGTCCTGATTTACATAAACTTTGGCTTCGATTTTCTCGGCCAAAATAAGTCGTATATCGCCAAAATAACTGAAAACATGACTCTATATCTAGACGTTTGATAAGTGCGATAAAGAATTCGCGTCCTATCTTTATGGGATTTACAAACTTTTCAGCTCGAGTTTGTAAATCCCATAAAGATCGGCCGCTCATTCCTTATCTGAGTACATATTCACTGTAGTTTTTTCTTTCTCTAAATCTCTAGTTCTTCTTTCTTGCGTTCTCTTTTCCGTTGTTGCCTTTCGAATCACATTCTTTAGTCGATGAAACGTCAACAGTCAATTTGTTTCTATAGGTAAGCTACAATTTAACAGTTACTGTTACCAGTCGCACAAGTTACGTTTTAGACCAGAAAAGAACGAGTTTACAGCATATCGACGGCGGTGTAAGGTTTTTCTTCGAACTAGACTCGAAACGTTTTAGTTCTTAATTAAAATAAATTATAAAAAAACGCGGCCAAACGAAAAGTACTTACCAATTGTGGTTACCACTGTTCCGACGAAAAAAAATGCACCCCCAAACTCCCAGCTCGGTGTTGTGACATTGGCCAATGGGGAGATTCCTTGATCTCTTGCAACGACGACTTCCCGTATCAATTCCTCGAGGTCGTGGTCACTAACACAGGGATTGTTGGCCAAGAAAGCATTCCGCTTCTGTCTAAGGTTTAAAATTACTCTATGCTCATAAGGCCCCTCGATTATACAGAATGTTACCGCCCCAATGGCGAGGTAAAATATAACAAAAATGACTAGAACTAGCAAACGCAGGTTCCCTCTTTCCATCTGGCGTCAATCCCTGGAGAAAGCACATTTACTTGAGGTTATGCTTAGCTTTGTCGCACTGCTGTCGTATCGTCGCGGTATTCATGTCCCCTTTATCTGAATTTTAAGAGACTACTTACGAATCTTGGCGGGAGGGACAATTTGCAATGCAAATCACCTCTAAAAATATCCTCAAGGCAGACGTGTATTAAATTTGACCATGAAACGCGCATTTCACTGATTTAAACTTCATTCTCCATGACAACAAGCTAAGACTTGACTAATGTTTACTTACAGACCTCGCTCAAGGGGTGGCATTTATTTGTGTAGTACGTAAGTGTAAACTAGCTGCCAAGAAGCGATTCCAGTGGGTTTGCTAAACTACTTCACACAGCCGGCTTTGAAGACCAGTTTGCTCGTTCATTCACTAAATATGTCAGTTGAATTTCACAAATGGTCGCTATTGTTGTAAGTATTGCTATTATTGTAAGTATTCGCATGTTTTTGATGCCTACATAACAAATTTTACATAAGATGACTAGTGTCTAACTCGAAAAACTCACGGTTTATTTAGACTCCCAAATATTTATACTTAGTTTATTTATCACCTCTCATAGGCATATCTCTTTATACTAAGTTTATATACACTATCAACACTGTAAACAACTGCGAAGTATGAAATAAAGGTAAAGTAAAAAAGTTGAGCTCTTATCTGTGTTACGTTAGATATCTAGAATAGCTCTTCCTTCTCGCTTCTGAACATTGTTCTTTAGAACAACTATTGTTCTTTAAGACAATTACTCCAGATGATAATACCGTAATCAATAAGAGGGTGTAGAAAACTATTATAATATAGCTTGTCAAGTTCTCGCACAAACAACCACACAAGATGGCGGCAACTACATGTCTATTTTATTATGCTAATTAATGTAAATAACCACATACGCATTGCGGGAGCATTCAGCACTATAACAACTCCCCTTGGGAGCTGTTTCCTCAATGGCGCTGTCTAACTTTGGCCACCACACACGGCTGCGAACTATTGTCTTCATTCTTGCTACTCCTGGGTGTGTCCAGTGTAGTTCATCTAGAATTAGCTTTACGTTCTAATTCGCTACGTTCAAACGAACGTAAATTATTTTATCCCTTAAATTCCTTGTAATAACAACAAATAACCCATGTTATGGTTGGATTCACTTGCGGATCGGAAACCATGAGAGCTCACAAAGTACCTATGTTAGCACAACACTCGGTCAGCAATAAGTAATAAGTAATAGGATTATGATAGTTCCCTTTACCACGAAAAAGCTGATAATCAGCACCCATATTAGCCTTGACCCTCTTGTCGCCATCCATCATTTGTTGGTGCTTCTGCCTTCGTTTACGGCTTGCTGCTTCTTTCGCTTTCTTAAGTCTTTTCTCGTCCTCGGAACCGGCGGCAATTCGTCAGACTCGTATTCTTCCACCACTTGCCAGCCGTCTTTGCTCTACGCTACTATCCTTATCAGTTTTTGCCTTCGATGAATGAGCTCTTTCCCATCCTTTACAAGCTTCTTGATGCGCTGGTTTTGGCTGTCCTGCTGGTTCTCCTTTTCTATGTTCTCGATGATAGTTTCAATTTCGGCATTCAGCTCGTACTGTTTCTGGTTTCCTTTAAACTTTAGCTGTACGACTTGTTTGTCGATTTTGTTCTTCAACTCGGTCGCTTTTCCTTTCTCTTCGATTTTTTCTTCTAAGTAGTTCTTGAACAGGGTAAACACTTGGTTTACATCAGCCCCGCCGCTTTGCCTAGGAGTTCCTGAAGTGCCTTCCTTGGCTGGCTTCCTAAATGCTCGTTCAGTAGGAATACTGGCCTCCGCGCTACGTTCTTCGCCGTCGTCTGACATTGACTTGATTTTCTGTACACCTTGACCGCCGCTGTATGGAACCACGAGTGAGAGAGTGAAAAGGGCCTATGTAGGTGGGCAACTGAGTATTGCATTGCACCAATGAGCTATCTTTGAAATACTTGATATAGGTTTCTTCCGATATGATTGAAACCCCTGCTCCTGTATCGAGCTCCATGCTGAGAACAGTGTCTCCACGCTAAATCCCAATTCGATCTGTGGTTTAGCCGGGACCTGGCTTTGATCAGCCCCCGTGGTTGTTTCAGGTCTCGTTAGAAATTCAGAGTTTTTTCATTCAATTCAACAGGTATCTAGATTCCATGTTTGTCTGTGTACAGTTTGTACCTGGATACTGAGAATGGGTCAGCTGAATTATCACTCTCGGGTGAGCCCTCTACCTTGTTTATATAGCAGCTGTGCTGATTTACTCCGAGTTGCATCAGCAATATGTCCTAATTTTCAACAAGAGTAACAATTAAAGTTGATGTACTTACAGTTTGTTCTTGCGTGGCCTTGTTTGCCGCAGCTTGCACAAGGTGATGTTTGCCGTGTTTTTTCGTGCCCTTTTGTGGCCATTTTAGAAGGCTTATTTTGACGAAAATTTGCAGGTTTTCCCGCTACTTTATTCACCGAGTGAGTCCCCGCTCGAGAAAGCTCAGCTACATTTTCTGCGGTTTCAATACATAGTGACAGTCTGCAGAGCATCCTCGAAGGACTAATCCGCAGTGAGCAACTTCTTCTGCATATTTCCGCTCCTGAGACCACAATCAATCAATCAAGCTTATATTTATACTCATACATTTACAAAGAAGAATACAGAAACTAACAAAATATAGGAAAAGAAAACAATCTGCTGGAGTAAACGCTGCTTAGATTAACCATGAGGGCTATTCGAGCTAAGTAGCGTTAAAAATTGCTTTGAAAAATTTGGAACAAGATAGGCCAGGGGACAAGAACAACAATGTTTACTGAGCTACAGTACATAAGTATTATAAAACTACAAAATTAAATGTATAAAGATGGCAATAGGAAAGTAGGAAGCTAATAATATTGATAGTTAATTAAAATAGTAATGGTAATGAAAGGGACATTCATAAATAATTCATTATAAAGGACAAATCTTCGTTGATATTTGTCAGTGCCAAACTTGCAAACTTTTCCTTTATAGAATTCTTAGAACTATCACGTAACTTTGTGTACATCGAGTCAAATAAACTAAACTTGAAATTTTATATACGACAGCGTGAATCGAATTCAGCCCTCTCCGACGCCATCTTGTTCCCGCGAAAGTTTTTGCAGTCATGCGCAGTAGCAAATTACCCAGAAAAGTGGTATTTTTGGCGCATGCGCAGAAGAAGTTTACTAGACCTTTTCGATGCCCGCCACAGGCCATTTTACTATTACCATATTTTATTTCACACTATTTACAGGATATATTTACAAAGCATGAGTTACAAGTAAATAATGGAGAAAAAAAATAAGAGAAGAAAAACGGAAGCTTTACAGAAATTGTGTGCAGTGGTCAAAGGAGCAAAGCTTTCGGGTTGACCACTACCTATGAAGTGTATAGAGAGGACAAGCTCATGTGGAAATAAAAATATATAATGATTGAGGAATAATTAGTAATAGTACAATAGCTTAAATATATTTACATGTGTTACTTTATGAAATGAAGTGAAGAATGAGTGAAGAACTAATCATTGCATTGAGGAAATAAATTGAGGGGACTGTAAGTTTGTTTATCCAATAAATATTTTTTGTAAATAGCCAATCTGAGCGCGTGTACTATCGTATCTGTTATAAATCATAATATTGTTAATAACTATTAGTGTAATTAGTATCACAATTTTTTCCCCTCTTTACCCCCGTGGCTTCCGCCAAAATGTTGTAAATAATTAAAATAAAAACCATGAAATACCACCCTGTATTTCATCGTAAAACTGAGCTCTGATTGGCTGAAATAGGAGATTTGGATACACTTTGCGGGTGGGGTGGGTGGGGTTTTCCCAGAAACCGGGATGGATCCGTATGACCATTACCAGGAATAACACCATTATTACCAGGAATAACACCATTATTACCAGGAATAACACCACCTAGATAGTTTGTCGATTATAAATTTATTATTTCAAAGTGGTTTCTGTTGTCGACGGGTTACAGTAGCTTTTTCACATCATATTCTGCATCATTCACATCACGTTAATGGTCGCATTTTTATTTACTCCTGCAAATAAAACATTTTAAAGGGGAATGTCATGGTGTTGTACGTGAGTCGATGAACGATTGGTGTCAGTTACTTGGATACAGACTCCTCCCTCGATGCTTGATTGACAAGTTATATCGATATTTCCCTCAAGACTATGGGCGCATTCTATTAGCCGTATTTCAGAATAAGAATAGATGGAATAATCACTGGTTCAGGCACATTTTACACTGTAAGCTACGAACACTTGCCGACATATCACAGGCGGGATGCATTTAGTATCACCAGTGGCTAAAAAAATCCCGCCTATGAAAAGCGATTTATCGGGTAATCATTCCGTGTATTCTTATTTGCGAATACGGTTAATCGAACGCACCCTGTATGTCTACACACAGTTTGTTACTCATTTTTATGCATATTTACTGCGATTTTAACCAAACCATGCCACGTGTACGCGAGGTTGGTCAATCGCTGAGAATAGAGCTTTAGCATCAACGACGGCACCTAGAAATGTTTTATCCCGAAATATGACGTTTACTATAATTTCATTCGTTCGCCTTTAATTACGTTTCACATCAATATCTTCGTTCATGCCGAACGAAAAACGGAGTGATTTACTTTCTGACGTTGGCGTTCTCTTGTAAAAGTAGCCGGACTTTGAGGTTTTCACGTTGTTTTCCAGACAACGGTTGAAAGTTATTTTCCTCCTAGTCCTTGACTGAAAAACAACAAGTTCTATAGTTTCATTCAGGGAGCCGGTTGCTGTTATGCTCTTCTTTCGCCGCTCTCTGTGTGTTTTCAAGCTTTTATATCTCATACATAAATCATTTGTCTCTTGATTTACCATTGTCTTTGATGGCTATAATCCACCAAACTAGTTCGTAATTTCCAGGAAATGTCCTTTCAAGTGAACTCATGAAAGCGGTTCCTTTCGATAAATCACTCGCCGTGGCAGATTTTCAGTCTTGCCCATATCCACTCATTTTCGCTGCATTTCGTCTCTTTGTAACACGGTACGAGGCCTCAAAAGTGAAGATTGCTGCTTCAACTTGAATTCTAGTGTGCATTTGGACTGTTTTTTTCGGTATTGCTAACTTTTAGAAAATCCATTCTTGTAGTCCCTGCAAGTCTCGTGTCGAGTCGGTTTGTGCAATGAACCGTATAGCCTTGTCTACTACACTATCTTTTTGCTCTGACGAAGGGCTAGCGCTCGAAACGTCAGCTGCTACTCGCTTTCCACGGCGGTTAGCATACCTCAATCGACTTTAGTTGATTACGTATATACCGGTGTTTATATTCCCCGCCGACGCAGAACAACACTAGTTTTTACAGGAACTAGTTGCCTATCGTACTACACTATCAGACGTCTAATCGCTGCCTTGTCCACTACAATACCAGACGTTTGTTGAATTAACGAGAAAGCAACAATGAATATCGATAATAGTATGCAACAAAATACCCGGCAAATACTACTCTCTAATGACCCAAACATACACTCAGGTATCGTTCATTTTAGAAGCATTTCAAACACTCATTTGCCTCGAAAACAATAAATTCATTGTTTTCTCGGTGTTTGGTACCCATGATCAAACACTGAACTGGCCTCTGCGCCGTCGAATCCGGTGACGAGTATATGAAACTTAAGTAATGGTCCAGATAAGAACTGTAGTGCTCTACGGCAAGGAATGTTAAAAGGTGTTAATTTTCTATTATTCTTTCTCGTAATTTCATTGGTTGATACTTATAAATTCAATAGAAACCCATCGAAATAATGCATTCGATATTTTTTTGTGGTTTAAATCTATGTTTGATCAACTAACTATGGTTTAATTTCGAAGAATATCGTGTGTGGGAAAGTTCTCAAATTTGCGATTGAAAAATCCTTTGTTTTCTCTATATCCAATTGGCTGGATGGTGGCTTCTCTGCGTTTTCAAAGAAAAAAGAGCCAATAGCATAAAAAATATTTTATTTTCGATATGTAGTTTGGACTGTAGACACTTCCTAAAGCACTAAAGGCATATTCAAGCAAAATCGTATGTGGGGGAGGCTCATTGCCGCAGAACAATGGATTCTACTACAGTTCTTATCTGGACCATTACTTAATATGAAACATCACAGATGACCAAATGACGTAAAACAAAGAAAACCAGTCTTCTAAAGCAAAATAATACCTGAAATTCAAGGAACCTTAACCCCAGAAAACAATGAATCTGCTACACCAAGAAGCAAGAAGCTATACGTAGTTATGCCACTGCTCCTAGATTACTGGGTACTGAAAAATCACAACCAAAGTCACGTCAAAGAATTTAATTCTCATGTGTGTTTTGAATCCTTGTATCTTACGTTCATCGTAAATAAATCATGTGACAAAAATAGTGGTTGAGTATGACTGACTTGTAATGATTGTGTCATTGTATTAAGATGTTGTTGATAATTTATTTTCACTGTAACAGAATGGATTGTAAAAATAGTTTCAGTTCACAGAAGGTTTTGACAGAAAAATTGACCTATTTAGCGTGTACGTTTGGTGTCCCAATTTCAAGTCACCTGACTTTTCCCTTGAGGATTGTTTTTTGTTTTTCCTGTATCCCAGAAGGTAATATATAAATATCTGGAATTTGAAAACAAGGTACTGAATCCTCTGGAGAGCTGTCACATTATCTGAATTGGGACAACAAACGTACAAGCTAAATCGTGTATCAATGGTGTGTTCTTTTGGGACACTATTCCGAAATTAGAATACCTCGAAATGTTGCAGTCACCTCTTTCATTACATCAGTTAGGAATTATAATTTTGTTTTGATAATATAAGCAACACTGATTTTATTGGTGTATTCCTTATTCGGAATAGGTCGAAATATGTACCAAAAGAACACGCCGTAAGTTAGATATTATTCCATTCATTGTGGAGCATGACATGAGAAAATATGAAATATGAATACGGATAGTTATTTCTCGTAAAATCAGATCAAATTGAACATCAGTTAATCCCTTCCAAGTTACCAAATTACGCAGAGTAAAACGATTATAGTATCATAGTTTGTTTAGTCATCTCTCAAAGAAAGAGGCAACCGTTTTCTGTTCCCCTTCCAGCTCCTTGGCCGTCTTATCCATTTTTTCACGTGAGAAATCATTGATAGGCAGCTCTTGGACTATCTTCCAGTTACCATCAGCTGAGATATGCACTGGGTAGGAATATATCAGACCTCGCGGAATTCCATATGACCCATCAGATACTACCCCCATGGACACCCAATCACCCTACAGCAAAAAACAAAATTTAGCCTGTGAACAGGTTCTCGATAGCAGGGGAGGGGAGGGAGAAATGAAAAAAGAACAAGGTAGGAGAAGAGGAGGACTGGGTAAGATGAGGTCGGGAAGGGGAGAGCAGGTTATTCAAAAAGTCCTTCACTTCACCGTATTCATATCTCACGCCAGCACAGGAAGTCTGGTAACAATGGTACCAGATCGAGGCTAGTTGTCCTGTGACAAGCTGGGTCAACTATAGCCTCGCTTTGATGACTTTATGAATAAGGTCAACGATAACAGAATCTGGTACCACCTCTGATTGAACAATTATGGCAGATTTGTCAATAATCGGGTTTAATATCAGATACGTTTTCATAACAGAAAGCAAAAATCAAAGAATGCCTTCACATCAAACAGTTTGCAGTGGGCAGACTCAACCTAAATGCTATATAAGGAAGTTTCTTTGCAGCTCATTTCTCGCTTGGCCTCCTCGGTTTCTTAGTTTTTAAAAAGCCAACCGGTAGTGACAGCAGTACTTTATTTATAGCTAAACAGTTTTCTGTGACCCACTCAACCATATTTCATGCGACAAATTTGATGGGGACTGGGACTCGCTTATATTTGGACTTTGAAAACAAAAGCGATTTCAAATGTATTTACGTCACGGACCTAATTTACATGTGTTGATTACGCGTAATATGAACCAATGTCACCACATTTGTCAGAACTTCCCGGGCTAAAAAGGGCCAAATAAAATTAAGTTCTGACAAGGGGGAAACTATTTTTAACTCGTGTCTAACTGGAATGCATGTTAATCGAGGGTAAGAATGACAAAATGACTCATCATTACGTACCTCAGCAATTCCAAACCACCAGTCCCTCATGTGATCACAGATGGCTTTGGCAGCAGACATGGCACTTGACAGTTTACGTGCCGCAATAATAGCTGCCCCACGCTTCTGAACAGTCTGCCAAGGACAATAATGATGTTATAATTATTACAATTTAAATAATTAGCAATGTGAGACATGTGGAGCTACATGCAAGTTATTTTGTTATTTAGTTTTTTCAGGGGTTAGCTACAATATGCATCACTTCCTGAAAGGGAGATTAGATTTATGTCCCGATTTAACAATTTTAGGTACAACTACAGAATAGGTACTTATTGACTGAATGGGAGGGCCGGACGGGAAACTATTTGGCTCGAGGTTATGACGTACGGACCGAGCGCACGTACAAAATGACCGAGAGCCAAATATGTTCCCGTCCGGCCCGACCTAACTCAGTCAATAGGTTTTTATCATATGACCATATTCTTTTGTAGAACAAACCGCAAAACAGCAAGAAAAAAATGTGCAGGGCCGGACGGCTTTTTCCGGCCCGTTCACGCCATACACGTCCGGCCCTCATCACGTGACTTTTGTAAATGGTTTTGAAAGGAAAGCGCGCGGGGGCCGCACGGGTCATATGATAATACCCCACATTTTCAAAGCATCCATTTAAAGGCTGATATGCAGCAAGACTCACTCACTACGTATCAACATATCCACTTCAGATATATACCTTAGGGGAGGGGTGGTCTCACTCACTGCGTATCTGCGTATTCACGTATCCACTCCAGATATGATAGAGCAGATTTGGTATGAGTGTGACAAACTACGGCATGTCCGTAACCGTGTTGTAACCGTGCTGTAGATGTGCTGTGCTGTGCCGTAGTTCTGTGATTTGATTGGATCAGCAAGACAAAAACAATGGGAAACCATTTCAACGTCACGGCATGTCGTATGGTAACCGTGCTGTAGTCAGTGCTGTAGTTTGTATCTGCTCTATACCGTATTTTATCACGTACAAGCCGCACCCCTATTACTTCAGCCTGATAAACAGAAGCCTGTTTTCCCCAAAAGGTTTAAGGAAAAACCTCATGTACATGTATAAGCACCTCCACAAAATTCAGTAAGAGTAGTCTTGTGTTCGAGTTCATAAATGCCCAAAACTAAAGCAATGTTTTTCAGAAAAAATATTCCTCCTTTGATCAGTCGCATAATATACCGTACCAATATTTTATTTGAAACATAAGCATTTATAACTCATAGATGCAACACTTCAAATCAATAAATATTCTAGTATTCAACTATTCACTCAGATGTAGAATAAGGTTCCTATAGTTCAACATCGGAGCGACTGTTGACTCAGATGCACGGTTCTCAGTAGAAGCCATGCAGCAACCAGCAGATTTCCACCAGTTGTTTCGATGAAAATAGCTGCCTGTACTTCTGCTTGAGAGCACAAGACTCGTACAATTTGTCTTTTTACGAAGCCAGCTTTTATGAAAATGTAGCTGCTAATGTTGCCAATTATTGTCAGTCTGTACAAATAAATACTATGAAACGTGAAGACAGCAATCTTACTTTGTTGAACAAATTGTAGCAATCAGAGAATATGGGTCGAGATTTCAACTTTGGTATATACAAACAATTAAATTTCACTTTATCATAGTTTATACATTTAGTTTGATACATGAGAAGAGCAGCATTTGAATCAACGCCACTCTAGTGTCACAATCATAATGCAACAGCATCTGCCAAACTTAATTCATCTGTTGCACCTAATTGAAACATGTCAACCCAAACAGGCTTCTTTTATAAATATATGAACGTAGTTATCACAAAAAGGCTACTACTTAACCCACCATACTTGGCTGGCATGCACACATTTTTTGTCTCCCGGCTTTTCTCGTTTTCTCAGTCCTTAACCGGTTTTCTTATCAGAGGGGTGTTAACATTACTCATATGCTTGTCAAAAGGTTTCAATGTGTTGTTTTCTTGGTGAATAGAATAAACTTAATTTGTCTCTGAGCCTCATGTGTATGACAAGTGAAGCATGTATTGAAAGAAGTCACTTCTTCCCTCACAACGCCATGTTATTTATGAACGTGTCTACCCAAACCAATACCCATGATGCACTGCGCACCACTGGAACCCAGTCCTTTGCTCATTTCGGTCATGGCCAATTGATTCGTGTATTGCTCTTCTGCCATAATTAAATTATTCAAATAATAATAACAATTTTTAATCTTTCAAGTACAGACCTTCATTTATACTTCACCAGTACCAAAGTACATGACTGTAGTCTGAGGACAACTCAATAAAGCTTTTACACTAGTCTTGTAAATTACAAGTCTAGCTATCAGGGCCGTAGCATGCCCTGAAAAACTGGGGGGGCACAAAGTCATTTCGCAACACGTGATCACCAAAACATATTTAATTTCATAGATAATCCTTATTTAAAGTTATATGATTGTACTCTGATGGCATTCCTATAGTAGGGTGAATGAGCCTATGGCAATTATTTTGTTAAAGCGAGTTGACTAGTCTCGCGTTGGTGGCTCAAGCGAGTTTCAGCTATGGCTGGAGACACGCCGTTTTACAGCATTCGCCAAAAAAATCCCCTGGGTTTCAGAGGGGGCCAGGTACCTGATAATACCTTTTTTTTAAAAAAAAAAATTGGGGGCACACAGCCCCCCCTCCCCCCCGGCCTCTAAGGGCGCTACGGCCATGGCTATTCATTTCTGCCATTGAAACAATAGCCAGACTTACAAGTAATTTACAAGTGTAAAAGCTTTATGAATAGGGCCCTTACCGGCTGAATTCCATGCGTGCATGTACAGAATATTTATGTTCAAACTACAACAATAATAGAACAATAATTATTAACAAACTCACTGTGATAAAGTCGCCATTCAAGTAGCTATCGTTTTTAACAGCATCTCGGATAGGCACCCAGGCACCATCCACATTGACTTTTCCATGGTTAACATCAGGGTATTGGGTAGATGAGTGATTGCCCCAAATGACAACATTCTTCACATTATCCACCCTCACTTTAAGATAAGCAGCAATCTGGTCGAAGCAAAAAATACATTAAACACAACTGACTAATTACATGTACGTACACCATACAGTATGTACACTACACATATACATGTACATTGTATTACTGCACAAATATAGAGCAGATTCCATAGAGTTGGACAAACTACGGTACTGACTATGGCATTGTTACTGTACAGCATGCCATATAACATTGAAATTCTTTCCATTATTTTTGTCTTTCTGATCCAATCAAATTACAGAGTTACGGTACAGTATCGGTTACAGACAAGCCATGGTTTGTCCCACTCATACAAAATATGTCATACTGAAACTGAACTTTTCCAGAGGAAAAGGAAAAGTTCAGTATGACAAAACAATTAGCAAGGCATTAATTACACTTTATATGTTTGTATCTTGGAAGCTTCATCATTTATCGTTGACATTGAGTATCGTAGCATAAAAAACAATAATACAACATTTACACGAAAATATATCTTTATTTTCTAAATCTATGTTGGGATGGATGCAAAATATATACTTTTATCAGTGAATTGCCTGACATTAAATTACATTAAATGAGCCAAACACAGGATTTGTTTTGGATGGTCACTGGATGAACAGTGCCATGCGTCATCTATAAGATTAGCATTTTGAGAAGGATGTCAAATCCATGTGTGTTTAGCACAAAAATAGCATGAAATAAAACAGAAATTCAAAACAATTAAACCTTACTTGCATTTCTGAACCTGTTTGAACATATTTTGTTCTTCGAAAGTTAAAGATTTTGATGGAAATAAAATAGTTCTAATGGTCAATCTGACTGCGTGCATGCTAAATTAGTCACCAGTTTTTCTCGGTTAAATATTTGACATCACAACAAGTGAATTATTTCAATGCATAATTGTCTCTCTTCAGTCTCATTCTTCTTTTAACAACAGTGACAGTTTAACGTTTTGCCATTTCTGTAAAAATAAAGATTATATGTCTGGCATGTCAATTCTTTGCATATTCGGTTGAAAAGAAGTTATGGTCTCCCTGTGACTATAATTTTGCGTAAACTGGTGACAAATAAGGGCAGCCCTGTTTTCTTCGCACATTGACCGATTGAGTTATTTGAATTAGAATTTCTCCAGCTTCTCTTTTGCTCTATCATCACTTACAAAGAAAAGGAAATGTGTTTAAGACGTAACCAATCTATACAACAATAATATTTATTATAAGTCGGTAAGTAGCATTTTTTAGGCAATTAACTCACGAAATCGAACACACCCTCTGGAATTTTGTTAAACATGATACCCCCCACCCTCCAGAACTTCCTGGAGCTTTAACCCCCCCGGAATTTCCAATGTAATTCCCCCGTGGTGGGGGTATGGATAAGTTTCTGGAACCACACAATGTACACACAAGTGATCCTTTGTTTAGTGGTATGTGTGTTAATTGCTTCAACTTAACAACAGCTAATGATGTGACACAGAGACTACAGAAGGCATTTTATAAGGTTCAAACTTTGAGAACAAGTTCCGACTCTAGACGTTCCTTTATAAAGTGACCCATTCCTTCTGCATGCTATAAAACTACAATGTAGCCACGTCTATTCTATTGGCCAGGTTGATCATATGATGTCATCTAATTATAATCCAAGTCATGCAGACAGACATTTAATGGCTAAAATAATCAGACGCCCTGTAGGAATTTTGATTGGTAATTATACAGTATTTAATACTTTTACTTTTGGAAGTCATGGCCTCATGCAGCCAGGTTGACAACACCTTCAGTTGTCAATCAGCCTTTGTGAAGTGAAATAAACTCAGTTAAAAGCATGACTTTATGGCATGCATTAGATTCAACATCTTATGTCAACAAACCTCAGCTGGCTATGGTGACTACTTTAATTATTTTTAGTGTTTCCACAAGTTTTGAAAGTAGAAGTTGAAGTCATTGATATAAAATTAAGCTGCTTTGTCTTCCACTTGGGAGACTTTTGGCAAGTACAAGCAGGTGTCGCAAATGATAATGTTGCAGTAGGATGTGGTGGCCGATGGCATACGTGTATTTTGAAAACACCGTGTTTTTTTTCATTAACAGCCATTACCTGAGATGCAGCCCTGTTCTGATCCAATCTTGTCAGGCAGCTAAAATTGGCTGCTGGAATAGTTGGAGCCATTCTCTGGGCAATCAGGCAGTTGGTGTTAGCAGGATTACCTACAACCAAGATCTTAACAGAACACAAAATAATGTGAGGATGATTGAATTGCTTACAGACTATGGAAACCACAGTTAAATTAGTTATGAAACAAAACAGCTTTCAAGACATGACTAATGCAATATCTCCTCATGTGTATTAAAGCTGCACCCCTAGTTTAATGGCCTGAAAACAGAATCTGGCTTAATTTTGCCCAAAACGTTTATACTTTCAAATGGTTAATTGAAGTATGACAGCCTATGCACCAGATTTTATGTTTGCCTGGCAACGATGCCATCTTGGATTAGGCATGCAAAGACCCCTGGAAACAAGATTGGCCTTGTGGTATTTTTTCCTAGCTGCTTCGTACTTGCAGAAAATCCAGAGCAGCAAACCGGACATGGAAGCCTTTATTGGAAAAAGCAACGAGTGTACGTACATAGTGGAAGTACATTGTATCTAATGTAAAGGTATGTTTTCCCGTAAAGTTTCAAACTGCTTGTTCAGTTGAACTATTCAGTATAAAGTGAAGTCTGACTCTTTGGCCTCACCGTGGGGCATTTCAACACTTGCTTGTCCTTATTGTTGTTCTGAATTCTTCCTACACAGTCTGTAGTTTAAGGTTTTGTGAATTAATTTTGTGAGGGAGGGAGATTGAGGGGATACAGGCTTTTACTTTGTATTCACCAACATGTTACAACAACTATTATAACCAGAAAAATTAATGTCCAGACATACAGTATTGTTGGGTTAGGAGGTAACAAATTTTGCAGTGACCTACATTTAAAAAAAAATACCTGAAGTCCAGGAATATTTTTTTAACAAGTGGGTGAACTTTAGTTCCCTAACTGTATACTCATTCTGGTTGCAATTCCAAGACCTGCCTTCAATTCAAAATCTTAACAAGAATGTCTGAGTCATTTTCATGGATGGATGTTCACATGCATGACTGGTCTGAGATGCTACATGTATAGGCTGGTGAAGTGGAGTTAAAGTGCATATAAGCCCTGGCCAGTTATGCTTTTCTTTGAAAGCTTATTATACCTTAAAAGGTAGGGGAAAAAATCCTAAATATCTAAATAAATTATTTTTTTAGCGACTAAACTTCCAAATGTAGAATACAGTCATTTCTGCACACATTTGTGTACTGGGATGAGAATAAAACATGACGTCATCAACAGAACTTGTCTCTCCGCAAGTATAAAGCATTGGCTTATTTGCAAAATAATTGAATAGATAACTGAGAAAGATGATAATATCGCGCTAAAAATTTCGGAGAGCTTTAATTCGGCAGGGCCTTTCATGCAATGGCACACTGAGTGTGTTCTGTTGATGACGTCAAACTAGACCCAGTACCAATTTTGTGAAGTTCTCAAGTGCACTTGATTTCCATCAACCCAAGACACGTTTTAGGACAAATTTGAATGGCCAATACACCATGACAAATAAATCAAATCAACGTTTTATTCCAGAATCCTTTGTCTATGGCCTCTGCTACTGTACTAGTCTATTCGTAAGAAATATAATTAGCCAGGGCTTATATGCACATTAAAGTTCAAATTAAGCTTAAGTTAGGCAATGCATTTGATATTCAGTACTTGAGGTCTTCAAATATCGAAAACTTTGTAACTACAGAACAGTTATTTTAAAATTATCTCATTCTTGACACTACAACCAAGAATCCCAAATACACTGCATAGCTGATCATTTGATTAAGTACCTTGCAAGTCTTTTTAGCATACTGGTCTAGGGCCTTGCCCTGCCCCACAAAGATCTTGGCATTAGCACTTAGGAGATCTTT
The DNA here is from genome assembly GCA_030867875.1 of Actinernus sp. WN-2022. Lineage (NCBI taxonomy): Eukaryota > Metazoa > Cnidaria > Anthozoa > Actiniaria > Actinernidae > Actinernus > Actinernus sp. WN-2022. The sequence goes on along the minus strand of JAOWCC010001589.1, from coordinate 5,079,062 downwards.
TCTTTCCATTCCTTCCCGTCTGGGCATGGCACCAACCAGGATAGCAACATCAATCTGATTAAATGCTGCCTGAACATCTGCAGTGGCAACAACTTCTGCAATATCAAGACAAAACCAAATTTGTGGTTAATGATCCCAAATACCGGTACATGTATTTTATTATTAAGATTCTACATCAAGTAAATACTAGTTTAATATTTTATAGTAAAATATTTCTTGATTTGAGTGTTGCATCTATAGATGTCAGTAATAAAGGTTTTTAGTATTTTCCACACCAGTGAATATCACTTTTCGCGTGCTCTGATTGGCTACTCAAACAGTGAATATGATTTCATATTCACCTCCGAGCGAAGCAGCGATCATCTCGTGCGAGTTTTTGTCCAATTGACAGAAAATAAATAACTATTTCGTGTTGGCTATTCACCTGCAGTATGGTATAAACTAAAACAATTATCCACCTCAGTGTTGGTGAATAGTGGTGGATATTTACCTCGCCGAAGCAGCTCGGTAAATATCCACCACTATTCACCTCCACTTCGGTGAATAATTGAAGGGGTCCGTGCAAGAACAACGTAAGTGACTTTTGATCAAGTTCTAAATTCTCTCTTAGAAAACAAAGAATATCAAGAAGAATTTGGAATTTGATCAGTACGGTGGCCCATAAGTGCACACCGAATTCCAATCTATACACCGAATTAGAATTGCTCACACCGAATTCCAATGACTCACACCGAATTCCAATTGCTCACACCGAATTCCAATGACTCACACCGAATTCAAATGACTCACACCGAATTCAAATTGCTCACACCGAATTCAAATTGCTCACACCGAATTCCAATGACTCACACCGAATTCAAATTGCTCACACCGAATTCCAATATCTCACACCGAATTCCAATAACTCACACCGAATTCAAATTCGACCTGGCCTTCCGTATGGAGTCTGGAGCCTGGGCCCAAGAAACGAACGCAAGTAGTCTTGGGACACCACTGCATGCTCGCTCTTCCCGCGCATTGCTTTCGGAGAAGTCATTCCTGTCCTGTTACAGGATGAAGAACATCTTGCCCAGAATGTAATTCAGGTAGATAAAATAGTTCATCTGGTCTGCCACTAATAGTATCATGTCGTGATCTACGGATATAGTGTGTGTTCCAGTGGCTCATCACAGTATCTATAAAATCTTGCTGGATAAGACCAGAAAAACAAAACCATAAACACTCCATTTGAAGATCATTTCCGGGAGTGAAAACACTTTGCTCCATCAAGTCTTTGAAGAAGTTTATCCACCAGGTTGTCCTACTTCGCTTTAAATATGCCCACCATCCCTCTATACGTTGGTTATGTGGAGAGGTTCCATATATATGGGCTTCATTATCATCCCTAAAATAGCACTGTGCAGCTGCTACTAGACCATTCTCAGTTCCACAGTCAGTTCTTACCTTTCTGGGACAACCCCCAAGTTCTTTCACTGTTTCCAAGTACCACTTCGCTACTACAGTGGTGTCCCAAGACTAATTGCCTTCGTTCTCGGGCCCAGGCTCCAGACTCCATACGGAAGGCCAGGTCGAATTTGAATTTGGTGTGAGTTATTGGAATTCGGTGTGAGCAATTTGAATTCGGTGTGAGTCATTGGAATTCGGTGTGAGTCATTGGAATTCGGTGTGAGCAATTTGAATTCGGTGTGAGTCATTGGAATTCGGTGTGAGTCATTGGAATTCGGTGTGAGCAATTTGAATTCGGTGTGAGTCATTGGAATTCGGTGTGAGCAATTCTAATTCGGTGTATAGATTGGAATTCGGTGTGCACTTATGGGCCACCGTAGATCAGAAGTCACTTAGGTTGTTCTTGCACGGACCCCTTCAATTGTTAAATATTTTGAATATACTGTACATGTAGCTAATGATATGATACGTCATTTATCTCTACAAGCAAGTTTTTGAATAATAAATTATTCCCTGTTTTCACACCACATCATCAGCATATTAAATATAAAGTTTATAAGTCATAGATGCAACACTCATATTAAGAAATAATTACTATTCAACTATTTAGTTGATGAAGCGATTTTAATAATGATAAATATTGGGGCTGATACGCTCTCTAACACAAACCTTGCAAGAGTGGAAGGGCACAGTCTTGTAGTTCAAAGACAACTCCTTCAAGAGCAGTCATCATCGGTGGGATGTCCAGAAGGTTAAGGATGATAGGCTGTAGAAAAACAGGCTTTATAAATATAGGCTGATACACTAACAACACTAACAAATACACAGTCATGTATACTGTAGGTCCTAATGTTATAAGATCAACTGTGACAATTATTGTACACCTGTATTGCATTCATCCGAACCCAATATGGCAAAATATTTAAGTTGACACTTCAATAATTGGCCGAGACCTTTAGGCTGAGTCTAACCATTAAAAGTTGAGAGTTAAATATTTGCCATATTGGGAGAGGATGAATCCTATACATGTACATTGCAAGAACAAAATAATAACCCTCCAATTGATACACACAATAGCGTGAACAGCTTATGTAAACTGTCTAGTAGCTACATGTACATGTACAATGTAGGTAGCTGGCAAAATATTGGGCTGGCATGCGACCGTAATTACACATGTGATTGGTGGTTATTTGTAATTGAAGTATAATAAAAGCACATACAATGTACATGTACATGCATGTACCGGTATGCAGTGGTTATAAGTAACATGTAGTTCCGCAGTTTACTTTATTCACTCTTCTTCCCTAATACTTGGCATAATTGTGGTGAGCACATGAGGAATCACGATAGAAGATTAAATAACCAGCTAATTCATTCAAAAACGGAACAATGACCACATGTTAAGACTCTAAGTTGGAAGTTGAGTGCCCATTAGGCTGCAAACAGTGCTTGAGAGCTCGGCTGCCAGGAAATCCTGGCAACCGAATAGCCCAGCGCACTGGGTCACACAAAAGTAGACAAGGGAGGGAGGGAAAGCCGTGAGCAATCACAGCAAGTTGCAACTGACAAGCAGAACTCCAAGCCATGAGCAAAAATACAAAAGCACAGTCCGGCCCGGATGAAAACCAACCCCAGGGCTACGTGAGCACACCACAGGGCCCCCCAGTAGTCGCTGGATCTTTAACCATACCTAAATTAGATTTATATACATGTAGTCTCGAATAATCTTAGTGCTTTTCCTTATAAGTATGATGCACCTTACATATTCAACTGATGTAGCAGGATTTGATTGGCTGATACTTGACATTGTGTATGTAACACAATACATTGTATGTGTGATATGTATACATTACATGTATCTCTGCACATACATTGTACATGTAATTAATGAAAATAAAAATTCAAACCTGATTATGTCCAAACACATCTCCCTTTGCTACAGAGTAGAGCAAGGAGTAAGCAATTTGGCCTGCGGCACCAGTAATGCATACTCTAAGTGGTTCTGCCTGTAGTGAAAGATACATGTATGTCAATTAACATTTAGAATGGGCTACATTGTATACTTATAAAGAGGGTGCAATGTTATGCTATAACATACTCAACAGGATATCTGGATTCTGATTGGTCAATGACAAGTGCCTAAAAAGGTTATTGAGTGCACAGTCGCATGCTCTCAGCAAATGCGTGCAATAGCGATGTTTCATGTGTCGTCATCTATTGTCGTTAATGTGCCAACCAGAGATCCATTGGTTCCTAACACAAAGTGGGCTTCACAAATCATGGTTGGTACATTAGCATAACAATTGCAATGCTTATCAACACGAAACATCGCTATTAATTATTAGAACTTTCAAAATATCACTCAGTGCCTAAAAATCCTGTATAGCAGTCACGTTAATTCATGCGATTTTTTTCTACATATATACTGAATACATTTTTAACCCTTTGACTACTGAGGACAGCTGAAAGTACTTACTAGCTTGCTTTTAGTAGGCTTTGTGAGGTGATTTCATTGGATTTTTCTGTTGTGTTTGTGCTTTGAGAGACATCAAAATATTATTCAATGAAATTAATCCTTGAAATTCTGCAGTTGGTGATTTTTTTCCCCTGCTAAACCTACATGTATGTTAGGATGTGTTTTTGTCACTTTAAGGCCTCAGCTTGTGTCAAAATCACCACTCTTGGTTGTAAGGGCACAAGACTTATAAAAAAATCCTACAGGACTCCCAGATGGGACCCTATGGAATTATTGCCCATTACCCAGCATGCAATTGGAGGTGGGTACAGGAAAACATGGTGGAGAGAAATGCAGCATTAAGAATAGTGGTTCACAGTCGCTTGGTGTGTGTTGTGCAAAAAAAAACTGCTGGTTGGAGAGATTAAAGAAGGTACTGTAACAACTGAGTGCTGACTTTGTGTTTGCTTTTGATTTCAATTGTGAATGGGAAAGGTTATTAAAGCCAATTTTCAGAGCATTGAAATTGGTTTAAATCAAAGAAACAAGACAAGATCTCCAAAACAAATGAGTTTTCCCCAAAGTGGGGAGTCGATCGATTGCTGTTTTTTTAGCTCTGGCTTTTAAGTAATTCATCCCTTGAAATAACATCATATTTGCAGCATGTCTAGATTTGATGCAATATTTTTTCCAGTCACATGCACAAGCCAAAAATAAATATATCAGTATTATATTTGATATCTAAAAGTTAAACCAAGTGATGCTTTCATAAATGGTTTTATCGCCAACTTTTCTTCCTCTTAACCATCAAAATCGGGTTTTAAATTACTTTATTCCCAATATGAGGAGAATTCAAAAATATAACATTTTAGTATTTTACAGGTATTTGAAAATATGGAGAAACCTAATTATAAATAGCCTCCGGGAGGAACGAACCCAGAGGAGACGGCTGAAATTCAGGCTAAATTATAAATGGATAAATGATGTCATGGTGACGTCATTACATGTTCGTGTTAACACTAAACATGAAATTTATTATTTTTGTTTACCTGTCTAAACCTCTCCTCAAAACATCATTATTGTACTGTTGAAAGCTTTGTAGATTATATACATGTAGACAAATAAATCAACCCTGACGATTTTGAGGTTTTAATATGCCCACCGTGACTTCAGAATTTTTGAAATCATCAAAGCAGGAGCTGTGACCTTGTTCTGTCACACTTTCACACTGCAATCCGATTAAATAGCTTGTACTCCATTTCATTCGTTGTCCCAATTCCCTTGAGTAATCAAGTAATTCATCAATTTCTAAATAAACTCAAAAACAATGCACTGAATCCTCGGGAGAGCTGTCACATGATCATGATCTGACTGACAACAAACGTAAGTTAAGAACTAAACGGGCTGCACACTAACCTATAGTGTCCTAGGCCTGTGTACAATTTACTGAATTCCCAACAAGGCACAATGTAGAAATTCTGAATTTCTTCAGTTTCTAATTCACTTCACACTTAGGAACCAAATCATTAAAACCAACTAAACCCTCAGGTTACTTTCCAATAAAATGGATTTTACATGAGCCTAAAGTTGACTTGAGAAATCCATGACAGATCGGGTTGAACGGGGGCCATTTTGGGGGCCGAAAACAAAATTGCACACATTCTCTGCCTCTTATGCATTCGAAATTCTGCTCCGGTGGGCCGTGTATTTAAGTATTTGCAACCAAATAACGAAACCAAGTCTTTCCGCTCTGAAATTTCTGTGGAATTTTAATAGAAAGTTTGACACGTGTAATATTCTAAGACCGAAGTCGAAGACAGGAAAACTTCAACAGCTATATATTGCCACCACGAACATGCTTTATGAACTTCGATGACAACTAAGAGAGAAACCTCCATTAACTTACCATTTTCATGGGCTAACAAAGGAAAGTGCTGGGGATAGTGGAAGGAAGGAGTTCCAAAGCGTTCGAAAAATCGTGCGAAGTCCCACGTCCACGATTATGTTGTGAAACGACACAGGAAGCCCGAGTTTGATAATCATTATGAGATTTGAGGGAAGAGGGGTAGGGAGGAAATTAACCAGTTAGTAAAAACTCTTTACTCTCCGGGTCCGTGACAAAATTTAACTTCGTGAGTGGAACGCCACACTGACGCCAAAAACTAGAAAGCCTTATAAACTATTTTTTTCTCGAGGACTCGAGTACAAAGCTGCCCTTTAATCGCATTTATATTTTATTCAGTGCTTCAAGGTAAAAAGGGTAGGGGCCGACCGTCGGAAAACCTCGGAAAATACCCTAAAAAAATTACAAACCGTGAAAAAATTTCCTACCCTAAAATGTACCTCATGGTCTAAAAATCACCCTGAAAAATAGATTTCGCTTGGAAAACCCCTAAAAAAATGCTAAATCGCCGATTTGAAACCCTAAAAAATACGACGATCATCCCTACCAGCCGGATATAGGAAGGACGGGGTTTTACGCCGTGGTTTATTCTCTTTCCCGAATTGGGGGAGTTTAAATACTAAAAATCAATGAACATGTGAGGTCTCATACTTCCATTTAAGAAATAGAAAACATTTCCCGTGTTTCTATAGAGTTATAGAAACACGAGTGGGAGTTTGGGAGAACGAGAAATGCCAGTGGGAACACGAGCCCGAAGGGCGAGTGTTTCCACAGCTATTTCGAGTTATTCCAAACTTCCACAAGTGTTTCTATAACTCTATAGAAACAAGGAGGAAATGTTTTCTATTTCCTTTATAAAATAAACAAATAGAAGCACGGAAACGCTCGCTTAATTTGATAACCAAAACGTAAATTCTCACAACTAGCTCAAGCGCGCGCTCAACTTACTATGTTTCTATAGAGTTATAGAAACACGGCTTACAGCCAATCAGAGCGCGCGTACTATCGAAACTATTTTATAAATCATAATCATACCCTATTCCAGACTAAAAAGATATAACCCTATTTAAAAAAAAAACAGCTCGAAAACCTTTGGGGCGGCACATCCTCCGGGATACCGGGCGCCATCTTGATCAGACCCAGAATGATACAATTCGTTTCGGACCTGAAGCCCCGGGGGGGGAGGAGACTCCCATGGTACGGCCGCAACGGAGACCAGAAATTTAACCCCTGAATGGTACGGCCGAGCGCGAGTACACCTGACATAGACATAACTTTATTTGGACCTTGTAGATTGAACTACATCGGTAAATGTCCAATTACGCAAACAAGAGCCCATCTGGGCTTTCACTCGGGCCACATGAGATTGAAGATGAAATACACTTTCATTTGAAATCCTCTTAGTAACCAAAGGGAAGAATTATTAGCTGAATTTAGCAGTCTTTAGGAGTGGCCGGTAGCGCGGTGACTTTCATTCTCTGCTCCCCTAGTATATATGTAATTTAATATTTTGTTTTTCTCGTATGTTGACCTTTTAATTTAAACACTACTTATTCGTTTAACACACTGCATTTGAGCAGGCATATATTCATTGTTTTGAACCCGAGAATTAACCGTACTACCGTACTTCATGGTCCCTTTCTTTAGTAGTGGGTTATCGGTCAGGTGATTGTAAACTCTCGTCATTTAGCACAGAAAATGTATTCTGATGAATAGAGATCGGGTTGTCGTGTAAGAGATATGGCTCTTGAACAAACTGATTCGTTGCTAAAGCTTCAGTAGGTTGGGTAGTCTCGGAACACTGGAGACCTTGGTCTTTCATTGTCTTCATTTTTGTATTCTTGTTTTGTTTTTTTAAAGTTTGAAAGTCGGATCTAGCTTTATTATATCCCCTTTCAACTCGCCATTTTCAACTTCTAGGTCAATAATACGTGATGACAGCATCTTGATTTCGGTCTTGTATGTATTATCTTGCTGCACTAATTTGTCTTCCAAATGACTGAGTTTCGTTTCTTGATTCGTGTTTTGATGTGACGAGAGTAAGAATTCATTACGCATATCAGTCAGGTCAGCCTCCATGTTACAAATCAAGGTCATTAAATCAGCGAGAGTGTTCTTATTGCGGGCTAACAATCCTCGTGAAGAATCTAAAGAATTCCGTCTCTTCCGGTTTGAATTTGACCCATGTGTATGTTGCTTTTGGAGTTTCAAGGATATGTTGATCCAAAACTACAGGCTCTTGGGGTTTTTCATTGACTTGTGGACTTGCAGGCTCTGTAACTTGTTTTGTTTTGTAATCTGGGAAACTCAATCTTTGCCCATGCCTTGGCACATAACTATTCCTGTTGTTAAGTAGACGTGGATGGTTATAAGTAAAATCCTTCGACAACTTGTACCGTTTGCGCTAGCTAGGTCAATATCCTCGCTGGAACGAAATAACTTGATCTCAATACTCTCTGACTGTGTCTCTGCCTCATTTAAGTGGTCGATCCAACATACGGTAAATTTAAATCTCTGACAGTTTTTAAGAGACTCATAATATTGGTCTTGAAGTGCCGTCACCCAAAATAAGATGTTCTCCTCGGATGTTTTAAATGCAGCACAGCGAGCCGATGGCTTATAGATTCCAATATCTATTTCTTCGAATTTTAGCTTCCGGATCCTGGTCCCTTCACTGGCTTCAGGTCGTCGTACGTGTCGTATATAAAATCACTGGCCATCTGGGTAAAAAACGCGGTCCTTCGGCTCCGACAATAGCGCCAGTTGAAATATCCCGAGCCTGTTGGAAGGCTTTCGCACGAGTGAAGTTAAATAAAACATTAAACTGCTTACATTTGAGAGATGGGACTCCAAATTAGAGAGAAAGTTCCTCGCGGGTCCTCCACCACTTGATTTACTGTATTAAATTATGTAAATAAATTAACCTGGCGATTGTTGCGTGACCAGCACAGTGCAATCTGATTGGTGTGAACTTGACCTTTAACGCATGCGCAGAAATTTTGCGACACCAAACAAAAATAAAGCGCTTGCATTTTAAGACTCAGTGCTGCCACAGGCAGCCCGAGTAATAACAATAATATTTATATTACCACCGTGGCTCCTGCTCAATGATAATTCTTTGCTTATATCTGGTATACGAACATATATAGCTACTGAAAAATTATCGACTTGCCATGACCAGTCTGTAGGATTTCCGATTTATAACGCCAAAAAACGCTTTATCTTGCACATCAGGCGGTAATGTTATCTTGGGAAAGAGAGCTTTTAGTACAGATGATACGATGTCTTCATAGATGATTTGAGGAATCGCCGTACGAATACTATAATTTTCTACGTGCGAGATCGATCGGACTTCGATCGCAATTGACCAGCAAACGCAAATAATTTCCGTCCTCATGAAAGTGAGATTGGCACCCACCGATACCAGACGTTTTCTCTTCTCTCTTCTCGCAGCCCTCATTTGCTGTTCGCTCTCACTATTTCGCACCATGTTTACCCTGGTCCCAGAGGTTTTAGGGTAAACATGGTGCGAAATAGTGTTTGTATGGGAATCAGATGCCAAATAATTTCAGTCAAATCGAATTTCTTAAATATTCACAGCTGTCCCTCAAATTTTGATCAGTCAATCCTTAACCGGATGTCTTAAGTTTGCAGACAGTACATGAATATTTTAGAAATTCGATTTTACGGATTTTATTTGGCATCAGATTTCCATACAACACTGTATTTCGAGCCATGTTTGCACCCCTTTCACAACGTCGGAATTAACCGCGAATTTGTCAATTACAGTTTGCCCTGGTGGGGAGGGGGCATTCTTGTTGGGTCAAGGCAGGTTTGAACATTATTTCGATTTCCTGGTTATAAACGAACGAATGAGATTCAGGATAATCGTGCAGGCAGAAAATCCAGGTTCGTTTTCACAATAACTTTGCTAACTAAAGGAACTTTTGATCAGACAAACTAGATATAGAGCAGATTTCATAAGAGTGAGCAGGGTACGGCAACGACTTATGGCACGGTTACTGTACGGCATGTCATAACATTGAAATGGTTTTCCCACTGTTTTGTCTTAATTCCGATCCAATCAAATTACAGAGTATGTATGGTACAGTAAAGTTACAGTATGTAATACGGTACAACTACAGCCGTGTCCTATTTCTTAATCCCACTCATACGAAATCTGCTCTATTTGCAGTAAAGGACAACAACAAGTTATGACAACTGGATCTTTATTTGAACCCGTATACAACCAGGTTTCACCAAATAATTTACATAATAAAAATGCGTGATGAATGTTGATAAATAGATGTATAACTAAGATAAAGGCACTGTCATCATTGGTTTTGCACATGTCTGGAATCAATAATCGACTGGTGGCTGTTAATTGGCTTCAAACAGTTAAGACCCCTCCCTTTGTTTGATTGAAAGGATATGCAATATTTTCCTTGAAAACTAGATCTACGCACACATTGTTAAGCGTTTTTGCACATTTACTTTGATTTCATCCATCCCAGGTTTGTCAGTTTAAAGAAAACTACTGAAAATAATGTTGTTCGAGCCCGGAACATAAAGGCCGGGGGGGGGGGGGGGGGGGGGGGGGACGTGCCACTCGACAGGGTATGGTTTTTGACAATTCTTAATCTGGAACAGGGTATAAGTCACTGTTTTGGTCTGCAACAGGGTCGTAATTCTTTGGAAGGGCCTTTACAAGGACGGTTTGAGTTATTCACGGCCGCTTGCCGCTGCAAACGCAGAGTCCGTTTATCTGTTTATGATGCGAGTGGAGTGCAATGTCTCGCGCGTATCATATCAGACAACATGCTATCTTTTTGCCATTTTTGTTGTTTCTAGTCTGGAACAGGGTACCTTTTTGCCATTTTGTTTGGAACCGGTTCGCAAAAATACAGTTTCTTGGTATGGAACAGGGTAAGGTTTTCAAGGGCTCAGCAGCACACCACCCACCCCCACTCCCCTTGGGCATAAAGGCGTCGCCCTCACCATGACACAGTTCCTTGAATGTGAGATAGTTTGAAGTTCAGTTACCGAGAGTTAGAAGCAGGCAATTACCATGTGTGCCCCACCCCCATGGCATTATTTGTGTATGCTGGGGAGTACAATGCATTAATATTATACAAATGTAGCTGATGATTGCTTGGGCACAAAATATCTTGTTTACAATAATATTGTAGTGAATAAAGTAAAGCAAATGCTGCTCTGTTAGGATTTCATGTTAAGTTTTCCTTTCTTCCTAAGAATGTCCAGTTTACGCTCTTCCTCAATCCTGGGGTCAGGTGGAGAGACGTAGTCTTGCCAGGTTTTCTACAAAACAAAATAAAAATACATTCACATGCCAAGCATACAACAGGACATATGCAGACATACATTAATGTTAAGTAATGGTCCGCGCAAGAGGTAGGCATATGTTATACATGGAATGTAAAAAAGTGCTAATTGTGGTATTGTTTCAATCTTCCACCTCATTGGCTTAGACATTAAAATATATCTAAACTTGAAGAAGAATATAATTTGTTCTCGTTTTGTAAACAGATTGTGAAAACATAACGTTAAATATGACGAACTTTCAGTGTCTCGAACATTTTAAAATTGAACGTTTTCTTGGTTATTGTTTTGGACTCTTCTGATTGGAAGAAATGTTTTCACACAAAAGAAATGTACTTTTAAATTGCAGTTTTAGTGGACTAAAGTGGGGAAAGCAATTGCATCTGAACAACAGAATTGTGCCTACCTCTTACGCGGAGTGACTATAAGCCCAATGTTTTATCAGTAAAATCGATTCTACATCAATTATTATAAATAGGTGAATAATAAAATATTTATTGATTTCAGTGTTGCATCTATTAGCTGTAAAGGTTTCTATTTCTAATTTCTGGTTTCTAATTAAGTGATATCACAGTAGGCCTCATTTATTATATAAAAGCATGCTGGCAGAGATACATAATTTTCTATACACATCCATGTTATAGTTGGGTGACCTTATATCAGTGATTTTACCAAATATTTTGTATAAATCAGGAATAGTTTCATTCACAAGGTGAAAGAATGACGTTTTGTTGGCCTCCAATGAAGTCACTCATTAGCATATTGGAAATAGAAACCTCTATAACTCAGACAACACTCAAATCAAGAAATATTTTACTTTTCACCTATTTAGTTGATGTAGAATTACTTTTTAATGATAACAAAATTGGGCTTCTAGTCACTTAAAAGTATACACAATGTAGACTGATAATTTTTTATCATTAAAATCGATTCTACGTTAAGAAAATAGTTGGATAGTAGAATTTCAAGTGTTGCATCAAATCAAGAGATACCTAAAACTGGGCCTTTTCATTTCTACGGTAACTTATAGATGTAACACTGACATAAAAAATATTCTACTGGCCAGCTATTTATTTAATGTAGAATCAATATTAATGATGACAAAGATTGGGATGATATAAGACCCTTATTTGCAATAGACCTGTTTCACATAAACAATACACGACTTTCATAATGGCGCCTCCAGCCGCCTCCTAATTTGCATAATTTGGAAGATAAATATGTAGGGAAAACCAATGCTACTACATGAAAGATCACATTATAACTAGTAATTGTTTTCAGTTTTAGAGGAATGTGGAAAATTGCTGTTGAGCTATGAGCATTTGTAATGCAGAAAAATATGAAAGCGAGGCTATAAAGGCCTCCGTCGTTTTTCTCATACAAATCTCTCTAATTTCAACTGGCTGTAACTTCATTGCTTTATAAGCTGCAGCACTCAACTTTCACAAGGTCACTAATGTCGACATGCTCTTTCACATGGCGATGTTCATATTTTCTATACACGTGGATAAACTACCGAAACGGGAAATCACATATGCAAATTAGGAGGCGGCCATTATGAAAGTCGTGTATTACTGTGTGTCTGCATGTGATGACTACAGATGCACTTTCAACATTAGTCTCATTCTGATGTTAAATATTCACAAATACCAGCGAGAAGATTGAAAATTGCTGCTGGTACATGTATTTATAAATATTTAACATCAAGGTGAGGGTGATGAATGTTGAGTAAATGCAGCTGTAGTTGTCGCATCCAACAGTAATTATTGAATGCAAAACAGAACTATTAATTTTCAAAACAAAAGGTTTTTCTCTTCGACCTTCATGTAAAGCAGCTTTCATTTTTGATCATTGCTTGGTAATAAGCCTAAAGTAACACCACCTTCTCTTTCCGTATTTTTGTTGTGGGGAGGGGAGGGTCCTTATTTTAAATTTCAAATTCGGGAGTCTAAATGAGGAAATACGTACCGGTACTATACGTGTATAAGTCCTTTTATATTTAACTACACTTACAAGTTCCATATGTACATTGATTCCCTCTGGGAGATTTATTTGAAGATACTGCAATAAGATGTCTGCCTGTTCAACTGGAAGCTCCTTGACCTGCATGATAACAGTCAAATGAATAATCATAAATTTAACTACAGTTTACATACATATACAGTTGACAGAACTGAATTAAGACATGCAGGGATAACAGCAACGTACATGCATACAAAACTGGCAGAAATTTCGCAACTCAGGGTTCACACAGGCAAGTTATAATGAGATTCCATATTTTGTGTGAAGTAAGGGCAAGGATAAGCTTCAAATACTCAGACCATTTCCTTCAGAAACTTTAAGAAAAAATATGTTTTGAACAGTGTACAAAACTGTAGTTCTGGGATCAAATTCACTCAAACATGAGACATTGACTGCACAAGATAGTGTTTACGGAAACATTTCCATGAATTTACATGTCAGCTCACGCATGCGGCCTAGTTATTCAGTTCTGTACAGTCAGGACTTTTTTGAATTTGTTGGTGACACCAGAGCCACCAGAAAAGTGACAGCTACATGTAGATGTTCAGTAAATATCAGCGGTGTCCAACAGTAAACCCCAGCACCTGGTTGTTTGAAGTATGAGTAAGCGCTACCCTGGGTGCAGTCGTTCACAGCAACGGAAAGCACTACCCTGGGGTAAATTTGCAAACCAGAGGTTAAACTGTACAGATTACAATTACAGATTTAAAACTATTTAATATTACCCATGCTTCAAACAACAGAGCCCAGGTGGCTATCCACCAATGTGTATAGCTGCCCAGGCGGCTGGCCACTAGATTAGAACAGTAACCATGCTGACTGAAATAGGCAACCAAAACCACCGACAATTTCAAGTAACCATCAAGTAGAAAACAGGATTTCTATTGCACTGGTGATGTTCTTGTAGTTAAGCCTTACCCTCTATTTGAATCAAAGATTTTAGGTAAAAAGGTGTGGGCTTGTCTATGAGTGTTTACAGTACTAAATGCTTGGTATTAAAGTTTGTACTTCTCTAACCTGGATCATACGTCCATATTTCTTGAACTGGTACCTGACTTTATGTTTCTTGTAGCTGTCTGGTAAGTTTGCTAATATCTGGCTAAACTTCTCTGTGGGTAAGTTAAACCTGTTACGGGAAATGAAAACAAAAATGTATTCATTAGAATACAGGTCAGTAACCATGCAACAGCAACAAGTTATATGTATCGTCAAATAGCTCAGGGGGTAAGATGCCAGTCATGAATGGTTGTGGGTTAAACTCCCAGCTGCATCCTTGGGCTGCATGCAGGGACATAAAATATATTGGCCTCATCCCCCAACAGTTTCTCTTCATAAATTAGTGATGTACATACAACATACAATCATGTAAAATAACCTGTTGCTTGAGCTTGGATATGGTAAAAAGCAAATTTGGTCAACTTAATTTCTAAAGTCAAAGTCTTTTGAATGAAGAAAATCACATGAATATGCTACATGTAGCTAGGGTTAGTAATTTGGAATGCTTTATTTTCGTTTTGCAATGTGCTTTTATAGTTCTAGTTGTCTAAGTGGCCTCAGCTACTATAATCGCACTCATGTATGACTATTACATACTTTATTGCTGCTGCAGCGAGCAAGCCTGAAGCGAGCGAGCAAAGCAGCAGTACTAATTTGTGTAGAGGAGCCATTTTTTGGCACTTTGCCAGAGCAGTGCATTGTGGTCGTGTGCAAGGACACAAAAACAATATGTGCAGATCAAATGAAGTGCATTATGATCATGCACATTTAAGAAAAAATATATTTCTCTTTGAATGAAAGGAAAATAGAAATGAGTTACTTATCCGAAAGACTATGTTGGTATCCCTATCGTGTGATGTGTCTGTTATCAGTTAATTGAAGAGAAGGAAACGATATGCATGGTCTTTCACACATGGCTTTCTTTCCATTTGGGTGTGAAGGTGTATATATTTTCAGTGCTTTATTTTGCATTTTCATGTGAATGTGGCTCTTATTCGTACATGTACATGTACTTAGAATCTGTTGTTGTTGCCATCCTACAGAGTGTTGTAATATCACCTTTGTTTGTATTTTTACCACAATTCCTTCAGTGCTCCTTATTAGTCTTGTATTTTGCATTTGTAACTTGATGATCATTTGGGGTGGAGAAAATGACAATTTTCCAAAGAGAAAAATCTCTCCTCTTATCAACACGATTAGCAACAAATAATCCTGCACCATCCTCCTTCATCCTGCACCATCATGATTCGTTTTACTTTTATATAAAATGGACAAAATTCTCACAACTCAATAAGTAAGCTACATTGACTTATACTTTCACTATACTCTACATAATTCTAACATTGTTAAACTATCAGTCCAATGTTCAGCTTGAAGAATTTAAGGAGAAAAACATTGTTACTCCCCAGCCATCGATTCGTACAACCCACAAATTCAACAACAACTTGAGTCGTTTTCCTTTGTCAGTCGCTGTGTTAATTGAGATTCTACTCGCTCAGTTCAATTACCACATGTCCATTCTTTAATTCCTTATGCAGTTCCACACAATGGCAATTCTAAGAACTCTACTTTTCAAGGCCAAACAAGTAGGATTAATTCAGACAATGCTCCAGCTTCCTGTTCCCCAAACCTGTTCTTCTTGTTCCAGTCGAGGTGTCATGGATACAAATAAAATTCTTACTTTAAAATGCCGAAAAACGAATAAAACCTGATTTCCTTTACTCGTTAATACTTCATCTCAACACTTTGGATTTCAAAAACTTCTAGTTCATCGATTGATTCATAAATCTGAATGTTTGTAGGTCAAAACACCCAACACCTGCCTGCACCATCCTGCGCCATCCTGCATAACCCTGCATCAATCTGCGCCATCCTGTATCAACCTGCGCCATCCTGCATCAACCTGCACCATCCTGAATCAACCTGCTTCTTCTTGCGCCATCCTGCATCAACCTGCACCATCCTGCATCAACCTGCGCCATCCTGCATAAACCTGCACCATCCTGCATCTACCTGCCCCCATCCTGCATCCTGCGCCATCCTGCATCATCCTACGCACATCCTCCTTCATCCTGCTTCAACCTGCACCATCCTGCTCCCATCCTGCATCATCCTGCGCCATCCTGCATCATCCTACGCCATCCTCCGCCATCCTGCTTCAAGCTGCGCCATCCTGCGTCAATCTGCACCATCCTTCATATTGCATCAACTTGCGCCATCCTGCATCAACCTACGCCATCCTGCATCAACCTGCTTCATCCTACGCCATCCTGCATCAACCTGCGCCATCCTGCATCAACCTGCGCCAAACTGTGCCAACCTGCATCAACCTGCGCCAACCTGCACCATCCTGCGCCATCCTGTGCCATCCTGCGCCATCCTGTGCCATCCTGCATCAACCTGCGCCATCCTGCATCCACGTGCGCCATCCTCCATCAACCTGCGTCAACCTCCGCCATCCTGCATCAGCCTGCGCCATCCTGCATCAACTTACATCAACTTGCTTCATCCTGCTTCATCCTGCATCAACCTGTGCCATCGTGCTTCATCCTGCGCCATCCTACATCAACCTGCGCCATCCTGCATCATCAATGCGCCATCCGGTATCAACCTGTGTCAACCCGCACCAACCTGCATCAACCTGCGCCATCCTGCGTCAAACTGCGCCATCCTGCACCATCCTGCATCAGGCTAAGCCATCCTGATTCATCCTGCACCATCTTGCATCAACCTGCGCCATCCTGCATCAACCTGCGCCATCCTGCATCAGCCTGCGCCATCCTGCATCAGCCTGCGCCATCCTGCATCAACTTGCATCAACCTGCATCAACCTGCGGCATCCTGAATCCACCTACGCCATCCTGCATCCACCTGCGCCATCCTGCATCCACCTGCGCCATCCTCCATCAACCTGCGCCATCCTGCGTCAACCTGCGCCATCCTGCGTCAACCTCCGCCATCCTGCATCAGCCTGCGCCATCCTGCGTCAACTTGCTTCATCCTGCATCAACCTGTGCCATCGTGCTTCATCCTGCGCCATCCTACATCAACCTGCGCCATCCTGCATCATCAATGCGCCATCCGGTATCAACCTGCGCCATCCTGCGTCAACCCGCGCCAACCTGCATCATCCTGCGTCGTCCTGCGTCAACCTGCACTACCCTGCGCCATCCTGCATCAGGCGAAGCCATCCTGCATCAGGCTAAGCCATCCTGATTCATCCTGCGCCATCTTGCATCAACCTGCGCCATCCTGCATTAACCGGCGCCATCCTGCATCGACTTGTGCCATCCTGCATCAACCTGCGCCATCCTGCGCCATCCTGCATCAACCTCCGCCATCCTGCATCAACCTGCGCCATCCTGCATCAGGCTAAGCCATCTTGATTCATCCTGCGCCATCTCCCAGGTGAAAATCTTATTAGGATCTTATAAGATCTTGTAAGATCTTATAAGATTCTTATAAGATTCTTGATAAGACCAATAATTTATTAAGATCTTAATAAGATTGAGATCTTAATAAGATCTTACCAAGTTCTTAATAGGATCTTAGAAGATTTGTATAAGAATCTTAATAAGATCTTGACATGTATTCTTAGCAAGATCTTACCAAGTTCTTAACAAGATCTTACAAGATTTGTATAAGAATCTTAATAAGATCTTGACATGTATTCTTTGTAAGATCTTACCAAGTTCTTAATAAGATCTCACAAGATTTGTATAAGAATCTTAACAAGATCTTGACATGTATTCTTAGTAAGATCTTACCAAGTTCTTAATAAGATCTTACAAGATTGGTATCGGAATCTTAATAAGATCTTGACATATTTTCTTAGTAAGATCTTTTCAAGTTTCCTAATAAGATCTTACAAGATTCATATAGAAATCTTAATAAGATCTTGACATATTTTCTTAGTAAGATATTCAAGTTCCTAATAAGATCTTAAAAGATTTGTATAGGAATCTTAATAAGATCTTGACATATTTATTCTTATTAAGATCTTATCAGGTTCTTGATAAGATCTTACAAGATTCATATAGGAATCTTATAATAAGATCTTCTCATATATTCTTAATAAGATCTTACAAGAATCATGTAGGCATTTTAAACAAGGACCTGCACTATAAAAGGGAAAATACCTCGCCCTGTGGGATTCTAAATTCAGAACAGTCAAGCAAGTAAGCAAGTAATGAGTCTTCTCCTGCTAGAATACTAAATTGCTGAAGCTGAAATTAAAATAAGCTAAAAGTAAACAACAGTAAGGTAGTTGCTCAGTTATTCCTGTTTATAACATAACTTGAACTGTTTACAAACTCTTTAGTGTATTTTTAAACATTAATGTTTTTGATTTGCATTTTGCAGGATACCAAATGTCAGAGATCACTCAAGGGGTCAACATCTTTGAACAGAGATGTTTACTTGGCACAATAATATGTGATCACAATAATAAACTGTGATCACAAGTGTGATATCATGATCACGAGTACATACAGTTAATAATTTTAATTATGAAAATTTTCTATTCTTATATAATTAATTGTTTTAATGTATCTAGCTACATTTCTATTGTTAATCCCCTCTACATTTTCTCACCATTTTATTTAGTTATTTTACAAGAGCCCCTTTGGTGAGCCTGACTGTGGCTCTTCCTAGGTGACTATCAACGACAATGAACTACAGCAAAACAATACCCTAAAATACAAAGAACCCTAACCCCAGAATACAATGAACTATAGCAAAACAATACCCTGAAATACAAAGAACCCTAACCCCACAAATCATATCAAGTAAAAATCACATGTAAAAATTAGTAGCTTGCCTGATCCCATGAAACAGCTAGTTATGTTCAACAATATTTGGAAAACAGGATATAATAACCAGAATAGATCGATCAGAACAATCATTGAGTTCACACGTCCATTGAAATTGGCTGACGAATATATGATTACGATTCATGCCAAAATAGGGCTAGCTGATTCAAGTTAAGCACATTAAAATGTTTGACAACTTGCATTTAATTACGCATTTAAACTTGAAGAATACATTTTAAAGTGTCCATTTTATCTAGAAGAATTAACTATAAACTTATAATTACATGTAAGCTTATACAAATGTTTTTAAAACAGTTGACTTCTAGAACTAGAAATCTTCTGAACGAAAGCTCAGCTGGATAAATTCCTGGTTGTAGTTTTCACTCTTTGCAACACAACCCACCCAGCCTCGGGTGTTTCTTGCTTTCCAAGGCAGAGGAGTAAGTAAACCAGTTCATTAGTGTATTAGATTCCTCAGAGACATAGCCATCTGGACCATTTTCCAATCCTGTTGGACGAAGACAACCCTGCACTCTGGAACTACAATCCAACATGGCCGCCATGAATCGATCCCATGATGCACTGCTTATCTAAATACCGCTGACCTGAATTGTGCGGGCGCTTTCAGAAACCTCTTGGCGCCATTCATTCAAAAAAGCCGTTAGATGTGCGGTCTCTTGCAATATCTGTATAATAGGCCTTCCAAACTTGGCAAAAGAATCTTCAAAACACCTGGAAGGTTAGAAAACTACAAAGGTAAGATGTGATAGTTAAATTTTATGGTTTGAAAATAGGGATTTAGGTTAAAATTATCATGCACAGTCACACTAATTAAATATTTTAATACTACGACTGACTCTTTTTAGGAAAATAACTCATGCATACCCCATCACTTTTAATGAGCAAATCAGGAATTTTATCAAGTTTTATTTATATAGAATATAATTTAGCGAAGTGATCGATCACAGGAGATCAGGGTTTTTCGCAGCCCTTTAAAAACTTAATCAAAGTACAGTACACTCTGAGAGTGAGTACATGTGTGTCTGCAAAGAAAGCCCTAATGTCATGATTTGCGAATGCTATTGGGGAGGAAAGAGGTTAAAATTCTTTGAAATCGCTCGATTACCAGAGAACAAGAAGGTCATCATCTACATGTACTATCACTTCAGGCAACCAAAATTCACTTTAAGGTGATAAAATTATGTATAGCGATATTTCACAAATCGCACACTAGCCTTAACACTAGCTATTGGGGAGGAAAGAGGTTAAAATTCTTTGAAATCGCTCGATTACCAGAGAACAAGAAGGTCATCATCTACATGTACTATCACTTCAGGCAACCAAAATTCACTTTAAGGTGATAAAATTATGTATAGCGATATTTCACAAATCGCACACTAGCCTTAACATTTTTAACCATGCAAACAAATCAATCCTGGGCTAATCCTGTGCTGCTGTACATGTAGATTAGCATCCTCTACATGTACAGTGTATGATGTAACAACATAATTCATGATACATTTACAATGTACATTATTAAATCAAAAATTGAAATTCTAACAATACATTTTAAATATATCTGCCATAGGGCATGCTGTGACTACTTCAAGAACAAGAGCAATCATGGAAATCATGACAGTACCGTGGTGTGATTCAGTGTATAATTGCAGTGCATTGACCTGCTGGCTGCCCGTGACTATTAACATATGCAATCTAATGGACATTTATAACAGTACAACATACATGTACGAATGTAAGTTAATTAGTTACCAGTTTTCTTACATGTATTTTCTACCATGTTTTGCCAGGTAGAGTATGGCCAGGACAACCTTTGACATTACATGTTTCTGATTATTTCTTAAAATTTTATGATTCAGTGAAATAATTGTAATCAATAGACCTCTTTAGCTTCGAGGCCACATGGTCGGAAATGGGTAAACATGGCATCAGATTCCCATACAAACACTGTATATTTAGCCAAATAATTTCTGTAAATCGAATTTCAGAAATATTCACAGCCTGCAAGCGTAAGGCACTAGGCAAAATATTAACTGATCAAAATTTGAGGGATGACTAACTGTAGTTGTGCTGGGAAGCAAGTAGTCGTGTGTTCAGTTTTCCATGCATTATCTAAACAATTTTCCACGGACTTGGACTCATTCCAAATACAGACAAATGTATGTATAGTTAACTGAAAACACGACTGCTCGCTTCCCAGCACAGCTACATCCCTCAAATTTTGATCAGTTTATCTTTTGCCTAGTACCTTATATTTACAGACTGTGAATATTTCAGAAATTTGATTTTATGGAAATTATTTGGCATCGGATTCCTTTACAAACACTGTATTCCATGCTGTACTGTTTACCCATTTCAGACCAGTCATGACTAGTCTGTGACGTATGAAGCTAACTAGTCTATTTTATTACATTATTTAAATATTTACTGGCATATTTACTTCTGCTTATCAGTATGTAGTATTACAGTTGGCAATAAATTAAGACATGATTCTGCAACTTACAGAGGTGTTTGCTATATATTTTATATACATGTACATATACATGATTGTATGTTGTTTATGAATCATAATTAAACTTTATTGAATTTAGTTCACAGTGTCATGATTGGTTTAGTTTTAATGTTCATGGTCAAACCGATTTTAATTATTATTAATGATGACATTGTAATACTTACCACAACATGCATCAGATCATATAATATTATGTGTGATCAAAATTATCATGAAGGAATTTAGTGCTTACAATCACACTGTCTAATATGATCACACTTGTAAGTGTGAATTCACACTTCCTCTGACTTCCTTCACTCCTGACATTTGTGATCATACATGTACATCGTAGTAATTCACTGTGGAGTGTGATCACATGTAAACGTTTTTACCCATGATCACGCATATTTTAACTGGGGCCAGTACCAAGTCGTAACTTAAACTGAACAATGTAGCTGCATGAGTTGCCTTTTCTGGAATACATACATGTAGTGCTGTGGTATGTTGTTCCACCAAACTTGGTATTCAAGATGTCACAAAAGTAGGGTAATTTCTTGAGAACAATAATTATTGGTTCATAGAAAAATTAGAATACAAGTGATTTCAGAGTAATAATAATATAATAATAATATTCTTGTAAGAAATCTAAAAGATCTTGCTAAGATCTTAATAAGATTATACAAGATCTTAATAAGATTAAATAAGATCTTAATAAGATCTTAATAAGATCACCTAAGATCTTAATAGGATTCCATAAGATCTTAATAAGATTACATAAGATCTTAATAAGATTACAATGTACATAAGATCTTAATAAGATTACATAAGATCTTAATAAGATTACATAAGATCTTGATAAGATTACATAAGATCTTAATAAGATCTTAATAAGATTACATAGGATCTTAATAAGAATTACACAAGATCTTAATAAGATTCTTGTAAGAAGTTTACAAGATCTTGTAAGAATCTTAATATGTTTTTGTAAGATCCTAATAAGAATCTTGTTAAGAAAGAAATCTTGTAAGAATCTTGTAAGAATCTTGTAAGAATCTTGTAAGAATCTTATAAGAATCTTGTAAGAATCTTGTAAGAATCTTGTAAGAATCTTGTAAGAATCTTAATAAGATCGGTAGTAAGATCTTAATAAGAATCTTGATAAGATTCTTATTAAGATTCTTAATAAGATTTCCACCTGGGCTTGCATCAACCTGCGCCATCCTACATCAACCTGCGCCATCCTGCATCAACCTGCGCCATCCTGCATCAACCTGCACAATCCTGCGCCATCCTGCGCCATCCTGCGACAACCTGCGCCATCCTGCGCCATCCTGCGACAACCTGCGCCATCCTGCGACAACCTGCGCCATCCTGCATCAACCTGCGCCATCCTGCATCAACTTGCATCAACCTGCATCAACTTGCGCCATCCTGCATCAACCTGCGCCATCCTGCATCAACCTGCGCCATCCTGCTAGATCCAAGAGAGAAATGAAATGTTCACTAAAGTTGAACGTCGATATCTGAAGTTGGAAACATAAATCTTTCAAAAAGCCTGCAAAAACAGCTGTGTCCTTCCTGAGATCAAAAAGGCAACCTGCAGTTCTTGCGTTTCAACTTCTAACCCAATATTTAGTTCTTGCGCTTCAGCCTGAACTTCTTTTGGTTCAGTAGTTCTTGCATCTAAAGCACAAGAAGTTGGTTTAGGCCTTCTTGTGGCAGCTTGCGTGTTCTTGCAATGCAAGAAATTACTTGCACCACTTATTGCATGTGTATTATTTTACGGCTGTACTGTATATGACTGATGCCAATACAAATTAGTTACATATATACACATGTACAATGTATGAACTATGCAAGGACATTTTGTTATATAGTATATATTTTAATAAATTTTGTGATTTTCTGGTATATTATTAAAATATATGGCAAGATTTTGACAAACGAATATATTTTTGAATGTCAAAAAGTTTTCTGGAGCTACCTCAGGACTCTGAATTTGGGTATTATTTTTAGCAGGTAAATGTACATGTATTTGGGTATACCCCATTTTACCCCCCTCCCCAGACAAGGCTGGTACATGTATAATTTTGTTGTTAATACTGCACAAGGTACTCACTGTTTTGTGACATCCAGACCTAGGACATGACTTGCAGACCTCACAAACTGACAGTAGTTATCAAGAACTGCCTCATCATGTCCTTCGAGTTTAATGAGAATATTGGGGTACACTAAATCCTTCTTTGACACATTTTTCTGTGGAAAATTTTAATCAAAAGAATAATAATTACTGGGCGACTACCGTAATTGGGGTCACTTAGGCAATGGGAACCAATCACATTGCAGAATGAAAACAAAGTATTCCAACTTAGGGTTACTTGAGCCAATCACACTTCAATACAAGACACTAGCATTTCATGCTCAAGCTCAGTACAAGGCAAGAAGAAAATCACATGGACATACATGTACTATGATTTATACATTATTTTGTAAAGTTACATGTAAATGCTTTAATTATTTTCATGTTTACATGTAGTTCTCATTGTCTAATTAGTGGCCCTGGTTACAGTAGTCAAACTATAAAACATGATTACACTTGTCTGGAAGAAGAATAGTGAATTCAAATAGCACATTCCAATAATAATTATTATGCCCTCTTGATACCATCTTATTTTTATCTCATTACTACGAGAATGTCCCCACTACTCTTGGTGAAACCAAGAAATGTCTGTTCTCAACAACTAAATTGGCTCACCTACATGTATAATACATGTACATCAATAATTAACTTCCTTTGTTTTCTTATTTTCAGTTATGGACTGCATGTTGACCAATCATTACTTAGCTATGATAATAAATCTTATAAATTACCATTTATTGAGTAGAAAAAATATCAACTTCAAACAATAGACCCTCCCTCCAATCCGAGTGGTACCATTGCATTGTACCAAAAACAGCGGTTGGCAAAAATCTGCCGGTTGTCAGCTTCTAATGAGGACACTGGCCTACATGTAATTAGCAGCTTCATGGTGGACTGAAAACAGACACGAGGTGAACAGCACATAAGCACTTACAGTACAGACAAAACATTTCTTAATATGTTTTGCTTGTAATGCATGTGAAATTTTGTGAGTGGGAATTTCGAACAAAACTCATATTTGGGTTCTCTAGGAACTCAATCACAACAACCAAATGCTATTTTATTGGCAGAGTGCATGATTTTTGCTTTCTATTCACATTTTAAATTTGTCGTTTGCATTCATTTGAAATACTCAGAAAAGTTTATTTTTATGTCAAAGTTCAAAGAGTTATTTTACTATTGTTTTCAAGCAATGATCGCCTTTGCTATTGCCTTACAATTTTCTGAGTGCTATAAAAGATATGCATGTATTAATGAACCTGCAGAATTGTATATTTTACTAACTCACACAGTTCTTCAAGGACATTATATCCACACTCTTCAAGCACTTGTTTTCCACATGGCCACACATTTAATAACGTCAAAATTCTATGCAATTTTGGCTAAATGTTCGACTTCTTTGCTCAATGAATCATTCAGTGCTTGCTCTAATGATCTTTTGGAGACATAATTTTGAAGCTGTTTTACTGTCTTCTCAAACATCCAAGGAGGTGTAAAATAATTAAGGAGATTTAGTAAAAATTCAAGAACCTGGCATCACAAAGTTATTAAGTAAAAAATTGAAATAAAAACTACAGAGGAATTGATATGGTGCAATTTCACAGCAATGAACACTGCCAACATATTAAAACATCCAACACTTCACACCTCAGCATTTTGATTTGACATATCGACTCAAAGCATTTAAATTCTGCATCAGGTGGAAACTGTTCAGACAATAAAATAACTTTCAAAACAATTGATTCAGTGCAAGTATACTGTATGTTGTAACCTACATAATTGTACATGTAATCTCCATTTCACAAGTCACAAACTGTATAGATTTGCATCTACATTTGTACTGTACATTTTGTATAAGGATTGAGACAAACAGAAACAAACATACATGTACTTATCAAGGAGATGACCAAATCAATAAAATAAGTTCATACAAATGTACATGTACATACATTGTACATAACACAATATACATGTACCTCAGAAGCTGCCAGGGTAGCAAAACCATGCAACCTTAAACACACTGCATTTACAGCACACAGGCCCCTAAGAGATCAGAGAAAATCACTAGCAATTGGCACTTCTAATTTTGGAGAACACTGTATACATGTTGAAGTTCAATTTTCAAAATTCTACAGAGGGATTCTAATTGGGGGGAGAAAGGCAAAAAATATTTCCACCCACCTGTCTCCTGTAAACTATTTTGGACAATCCTCCTCTCTCCTTTCCATCCCCTCCCTAACCCCTCATCCAATTATTTAGAATTAATTACCTTTAACTCGGATAAATACCTCACCCTGGCCAGGATTCAAACTTGCATCACTGATTGGACACACCAAATTTCCCAATGACTACATTGTATTCTTGTATGCCACAGAAACACTTATTGGTTTGGATATACATTGTACATATTCATTGTTTGAATGGCTAATCTTAGAACCCATGCAGACCCTCTCAGTCAAGAAGTCAACCTCTTGTGAAATCTGTCAGATTACTTTGCTAATAGAGCTTACAGTGCTAACAGTGTTAACAAAGCTAACATGTGAAATACATTTCCATCTTCAATTTCAAACATGACGGAACAATGCATAGCAAGAGACACTTTTTACCAAGACTTTGATGCTTTAAAGGCCAATAATTATTAACCAAAAACATCATGACAATGCAGTGTTAGTAAATCACCTCAAAGAACAATAGATCATTCTCAATCTCAATAATTACGGCAAGCATGCACAGATCACAGTGGAGTCAGAAGGCAGTTACCCAGGAAACATATTCTAAAAATAGCTCAATTCGGTCATACGTTGACTCACGGATATACATTTGTAGTATATATGGATGCTCCTGGTAATGGGCTCCTGCCAAAAAGAAGCAACTCATTGATTTATCTTTTTAGAGGACATGGGTTAGGGTTGAGTGTGATTGTAGTGAGTCACACAGGTTAGGCCATCAACATCATATCATCGTATGAAGTAGAATGTACCTGTATGTTTTGGCACAGTGACTGCTAAATCTTCCAGTGACTGAGTACATGCATGTACTTACAGTAGACTGTGAGGTTTCCCAAAACAATGAGTTCTTCAATGGTCATGTGAACAAACCCTAACCCACCCCCCTTTAAGCAATCCTATATAACCACTCTGTAAAGAAGCTACATGTAGTTCACAGGTAAATGATGAGTCTCGTCCACTTTAATAGGGCTAGAGTTCTCATGCATGTGTACCACAAGTTCTTCAATGATTATTATTTTGCACTAATTCAATTAAACCCTAATACAACCCTAACTCTGTAAACAAGTTCCCAGGCAAAACAACTGAATCAGTTTCAAATAAATTGAAAAAATTTAACCACCACAATAAAAAGAAGTAAGAACTCATACGGACTCTATTTGACCAATTAATTCCTCACCTCACAGCATCTTTTTTTGCTGGCAAGGGGGGGCTGTCAAACAAAAGACAGAACCACGATAAAAAGTGAAACGTAAATTATAGGGACGGGATGGTTTAATGATCCGAAGTCTACATCGTAAAATAGGTCGTAAAATCCTTGAAGCTGAACTGAAGTACTGTTTTTTTCGTTCCCGTTTACATATATTTATAGGAGAACATGTTAAAACTGAGTCTGAAATGGTAACAATAGGCTAATAAGAGACTAAATGAGTTAATTATAGCCTTACCATGTGACAGTACTGCCTTTGACATGCACAGAATATTTATCACTTGACAAACGCGATAGTATTCCTGCGCATCGAACAACAGAAACCGCCGAGCATGTCTGAGACAAAGTCAAACGAGATATTTCTTAGTGCACAGTTCAGATGACAAGACACAGTATGGAATAGCTATTCTACAAGAATACACCCGATAACAGCAATACCTTAGCAAATATCGACCGAATACTCCGACAAGCCATTTTCACTCAGGCACGACCGCCATCTTGAATAAGTAACCTGGCCTATCGTGTACACCCGCAGAGAACTGTGGGTAGGTTTGTTACCAGATGTGCGCGAGCATATTCTTATGACGTCACGGCTTGTTTATGAGGGGGACAGAATCGACATGAACAATAGAATTTTGAACTAAATCTGCTCTGCTGAGGAAAATTTAACTTCGAATTGTCTGGTTTCCAGATATCAGCTGTATCAATGTTGATCCCACAATATTTACCGTATTTGGTGGCTGTTACCGCTATTCTACGTTCTACAAAATGCATTTGATAGCGATTGCTGTTTTATCCCCCTCCCACGACCGTGATCCTTAGCGTTGAAACAATAGATTGTTTTGAATTGACGTCATAATGTTATAGGGCAGTTGTTGGCTACGTCTGGAACATGTTTTGAGTTTTATAGAAGTACATTTTCCTGTACAGGTAGCCTTCTGTGATTTTGCGACAAATTGACAACGATAAAATGTCCGAAGACTACTGTAATGCTGATCATACGTTTATCGAGATTTATAAGATATTTTAACCGCCCGAAAACGTACTATAATCAAGGTTAGAAACTGGCGCGCAGTAAAACACAAACATTAAGTTATTCCAAATGAGCGCACTGCCCTTTGCCAATCACCTGCTTGGCTTTTGTACTATGCCCGGACAAAAAAATTGCTGAAAGATTGGGAAAGTTTATAGAAGGGCGTTTCCCGAAAACCATTAATTATATCAAAATACGGGTAATCAAGAAATAAAGGAAACAATAAATAATGGCACGGACATGTGATTTGAAATTGACCAATAAAAAAAGTATATTAAACAAACAAATTGCACAATGCCAATGGGCTCCTGGCAATGCAAAATATCTAAAAAAATAGGGGGGGGGGAAATCATGCAAAACCAAGCTAGTATCCAGTTCAAAGACAAATAAATCTGAGCATTTTTAAACATATAGTGATAAAAAACAATTTGTTTAATACTCTTAAAGAAGGGAGTATATTAAGCCCGGGGGGGGGGGGGGGACTCTCCATAACAGTAGACGGGGGTGATCGTCCTATCCCTTAGGGTATAAAATTCTACCATCTGCTATCCCTTAGGGGTGTTCAAAGAGTCTGCTATCCCTTAGGGGGTCTCACGCTAATGGTGGCCCGGAACTTATATTACAGTAAACCACACAGTCAACTGAAACTGATCGCTTAATACTTCCGGCTTTATTGTCGGTAACAAATACAAAATTATTATCACAAGTATAAATTGCTATCTCTTAGGGTTAAAAATTTCTTCGACCACACCCAATGTGCTATCTCTTAGGGGTAAATTTGCTGTTGACCACACCCAATGTGCTATCCCTTACGGTTAAAATTGATTTTGCCGACGATCACCCCCGTCTACTGTTATGGAGAGTCCCCCCCCCCCCCCCCCCGGGATATTAAGTCAGGTTTAGTTGATGTGAATGGAGTATTAGATAGTCGTTGCTTTTATTCAGTATCCAGTCACAGCGAACAATAAACTATACCATGACGCTATGTAATGGCTTTCAATAATCTTTGTTTTCTTATGAAATGGGATAGTCAGACGGGATTATCTTGGGTTATCTTTTTGCCCTTGAAGACACGAATAGAAAAATAGAAAAACATTTCTCCCGTTCCCATATGGAATTCTGATTACAGTAAATTTATGCATAGAAAAGTTTAGTGACAAGAAACAGCAATGTGAATTCGATGACAATTTCACAGGACTTGTAAAAACCTGAGGGTGCGTTCGATTGACCGTATTCCGGAATAGGAATAGATGGAATAGTCTCTGGAAACCACTGGTTCGGGCAAATTTTGAACTGTAAACTACAAATGCTTGCTGATATATGATATTCAGGATACATTTAGTATTCCAGTGGCTAAAAAATCCCAGTAAACGTGATTTGTAGTGATCATTCTAGGTATTCTTATTTCGGAATACGGTCAATCGAACGCATCCTAAGTCTTATTAAACTGTGTTTCAAGTTTGAAGTATCCGTCCACTATTTTCTCTTTAAAGTGCACATAAGCCCTGGCCAGTTATCTTTGATATCGATTGTACATGAAATGGATAATCTAACGGTAGAATATTTCTTGATTTGGGTGTTGGGTCGGAGATATAAAGCAGTTGTAGCCAAAATCTGGCTACAGTCCTCACATCGCATGCTCAAAACTCAGGAAATGAAATGACGGACAACTCGATGTTTGAACTGGCGTTAGAGTTTATGGGAGAGAGTATGTTTTCAATAGTTAGAAAAGGTAATCAAATGGGGACCAGTGAAATTGGGGATAAATTTCACGCGTGTTTGTCAAAATCGAAGTGAAATTTGTCCCTAATTTCACGAGTCACTATTTGATTACCATTAATATTATGGAGAGCAAATTACGATCCAGAAAAAACATTTTAATCGAGCGTTAGCGGAGTTTTGAAATTTCACATGTGAAATTACAAATTACGCGTGAAATTTCAAGTTGAAATTAGGGATTAATTTGTCCTCTGGTACTAATATTGAAATTTTCCTGTTACTAGGATAAATTATTTACCTACCTGCAAATAAATTAATTACGCACGCACGTGCTATGTATTCATCTGTATTGTTTTATAAAACACCAATCAGGGCTCACTAAATTCTGTAGTTTCCCAGAGCCTTACGATTTCGTCAGGCTCTGCGCAGTAAGAAATAAGAGAAGGGTCTGGGGTCGAGAATGCTCCTAACCTTGCTTCGAACAACCGCTGGCCCAAAGTACAAGATATAGAACAAGGCACTGAACGATAACCACATAAGGAAAACATCATAAGACTTTATTTTAAAATACTAATCTGAAATACCTAGCAAAACTAACAACTTTTGCCGTCTTAACTTTAAAAACAAACAATAGCGTATGCCTAAAATGTTTTCAATTTCTGCACATGCACAGAGCGCCGTTAACTAAAAAACGTTTGTCATTCCGGTTAGCTTACTGCAGTTTCGTCGAGTTGGTTTTAGGGTGGGAAAACCACCGCTTTCCCAAAATTACCGCAATTACTCACTCAAGTACAGAACTTATTAATCTCATATCGTCTAGGCCTAAAAAAAACAAACAGGTTTTTATAAGAAGCCAATAAAAGCTACCTAAAAATTAGAAATATATATATAATGCATAATGAAGAATATATCTATGAATTTAACGGGTAATGAGGTCTTGCACGATCTTTGTTTATCTCTGAATAAATCAGTGACTGTTTATTCGATGGCGTGACAACGACAGCGGCTTGCATCCTCTACTCCTCTTTATTAGCTCCCCACAGCACGACCAGCCTCGATTCGCAACGTAAGATCCCGGATGTTGCAATGTCACGCAAGTCCGTGTCTTCAAAGCCGCTCGGGGTACCATCGTGCTACATCGATTGCATCGGACATCTTCGAGCTGGTTCGTAAGCACCCGAATGCATTGCGTGAGTCCCCGGATTTTGTCCTCGCTGAGACGACTTTCTTCACGAGCGCGTTCGGACTCGTGCAGTGCTCGGTTAAAGATGCTCCGGAAATCCAGAGTGTCCAGTGTTGAGAATAACTTGGGCTTCGCCTGAATCCCCCACTCTATGTCAGAAATAGTGGCTTCCTCAAGGCATCTCTGCTCTTTTAACAACTGCTTGGATTCGGAGAAACCCGAATCTTCTTCGTTCCATAGAACAACGACTTTCAGTTTCTCGCCGTTTTTGAACAACCCGTTCTTCGTACCGTAGTCGAGAACTTCGCTCAGGAAGCTGTAATCAATAACACTTCGGCAAAACATCGGAGACTTCGTCAGCACTCGCCACCTGTGAGCAAAGACCGTAACAGCTTTCGTGATTAAATCCTTTATGCCCAGAAAATTACTGTTTTGGGTAACGCGAAAGATTTCTTGGTCTTGGAACATTTTATCTCTCTCATCGGCTAAGCCAGAGTACAGAAATCGTAGAATTGGTTCAAAATTCCCCGGTGTTGGTAGCTCTATACTCACTTCATCCATGGCATTTTCTTTAAAGTCGCCCTGGAATAACGCCCTGAAATAGTCACTCCGTAGAGCGAGGTATTCCGTGTGAGAGAAGAACCGTTCGTTACCAATACAAAGCATTTTGTCAGCGTGTCGCGGGTTGTTCACAAACTTTAGAGCTTCCTGGCCGTCGACGAGTTTGAACTCTTCTTCTTCTGAAGCCCGTGCAATGACTGCCTTGTTCTGTAGAACGTGAACAGTGAGACCAGCATTGGTGAGTTCGCAGAAAATTGCATTGAGTTGATCTTTGATGATTTTCTGAGCTTCGTTATCAAGCAACGAGTCGATACTTTTTGGAGATGACATGTTGCCGTGGCAAAAGCTTCAAGCGTATAACCTGAGAGAGACGTATGAGAGCAGTTCATCTGCAAAAGAATGCTCGCTTGCGTAATTGACCATTTGTTGAATCCCAGTAGAATAAAAACCTTTTGTTTTTGACGTTTAAACTCGTTCTGAAAATGCTCAATTCGAGGCTGGACTTACAAAGTCTAATTTTTAAGCCAACATTGCCCAATGTGAGAAGAGTAATTATTTCCTTAGGGAACAGCATTACAAGGTGCGATCTTTAAACATAAAGGAGTGACAGTTTTGAGTACAGTCAGGCTTGCGCAAATAGGGAGATTAAGCCATATGTGAGTTGAGTTCGTTGGTATCTCGCCCTTGCTCCGAGGGTTTTTCTCCGGGTTCTCCGGTTTTCCTCCCTCCGCAAAAATCAACACGCTAAATTCCAATTCGATCTGTGGTTTAGCCGGGACCTGGCTTTGATCAGCCCCCATGGTTGTTTCAGGTCTCGTTAGAAATTCAGAGAGTTCAAACGTCGAACTTTTCATGCGCCGAACTCAATTGAAACAAAAGATAATTAGGCGGCTTATTTTGATCTAATTAGGATCGGCGCATGAAAAGTTCGACGTTTGAACCGGGCCTAAGCAACCAGGACGACGACGGCTGTGACGACGGAAGGTAGAAAAGTGTTTACTTCCGATAATTGGTGTTTACTATTTCCTTTATTTGCCTTTAGGTGCCTTTTATAAACAGATTTTCGAAAAATGTGATCAGGACAGAGTTCATTTCAGGCCAAACGATAAACGGTGTGATTACTTTCTTACGTTCGCGTTCTCCTTTGAACGTAAAATTCGGAGTTTTCACGTTCTGTTTTTAAGAGAACGGCCAAAATGTAGGTTACCGTGCCTTTTCACGTGTAGTTATTGTATTTTGTAATTAAGACTATTGTTTTATGCTATCGTCCTAGACGTCGTCGTCATGGTTACTTAAGGTCCCTAATGACGCGTAGCTCGAGTAATGGCTGATTCAAACACAAGAAGATACGCAAGCGAGATTATACTTCATGGTTAGTTAACCCCTTTCTACTTGAGTAGAACAAAGCATTCATCAAACCTTAAAGTACGATCTGCGCTTGCGTATCTTATGCTTATGTCGCAAGTGTGAATCAGCCTTAAAGATCATTAATATTGTCAAACGTGAAATGATTTTGTTCTTGCATTGTTTAATGACAATTTTGTACCAGAGCGCAGTCCTGATTATATCCGTGAAACAAGTTTAGCACTAAATAGTTATAAATAACATTAAATCCTTTGTTTTCTATTGTTTAATTAGTTTTATTTAGTGCTATACTTGTTAAGAAATGTTTCACGGATATAACGACTGCGCTCTGTTTCGTTGCACATATTACCGGTAACTTTCTGCACTCTATCGTACTAAAACACGATTAGATAGGTTCCTCTATTAAACCATAGTTAATAGAGTGGAATGGTTATGAAACCCGGCAAACTTCAAAGGAACTAACAAAGGCGCTGTGATTTATGTTGGAAGGGGGTAAGACAAAATATTGTGCACGGTCATAGTTCATTAGCGTTCCCTGAACGACTGAACTCACACCGGTTTCTATTGGCTGATTGATTAACACATTGGAATTTTATTGTGTTTTGTGCACGGTAGTGGTAGAAAAAAGCTAACAAAGACATATATCGAAGAAGGTCGCTGGGTTTCATAATTCATAATTCCACTCCATTAACTATGATTAAACCATCAGCTTATCGAGTCTTACTTCTGTCACTTGTCATCGGCTTCCCAGAAGGGGGGAGGGGTGCAAATATGGGGAATTTGTTAATTTTGTACTGCAAAGTTCCTTTCCCTACTTGTGGGGAACTTATTTTTCAGCAAAATCCCCACTACTTGGGAAAAGCAACCCCCAACAAGAGTGTAAACCATGCAACGACACCGCCTCCCGGTTATCAGTAGTTAAGCTCCGGTCTGTCGTGCGGGAAGTCGCTGGTTCAAACCCCGACCGTACCAACACTCGTGGTCTTAAAATAACTGAGTAGAAGGTGCTGCCTTGGTGAAACAATCTCGTTTTCGAACTGCAGAAGGTTAGACCTTCACGTCTACTCTGATAAGGACGTTACATTGTAGGTCCCACGTCGACCTCAAGTTTATCAGTCTCACCAGACTGTCACGAGTTACCGACTTTAAATATGGTTGTTTTACCTTAGTTTACTTCTGGCCTTTTAACCAATGCAATATATTTAACTACCATGCATGCAAAATTTTGTTCTTTAAAAGGAAAAGAAGTATAAAGCGATCAAAGGTATATACAGCCAACAAATACTCGCGGCAGTTTGACAGATGGCCTAAGTCAACAATTCTCCCATGTACAGTCCGCGGGGTGTCGATCCCCCCTAAAATGTAACTAATGTAGGCCAGTGGCTAACTAGAAAACCTTGCGGTTAATTTAGCCTCTAGGAAGCAAACATTTTAGACGCGTGAATTCAAACATCGATTGCTGAAACTTTAACATCGATATGCAATTATTGAATAAGTCGAATATCGCTTGCTATCATAAAGCTCCTTTCCAGGCTCTTTCGCGTGCTGACACCATAGTGAGTGAGCGAGTGAGTGACACGAGTTCACCTATTGCTGGGTTGCACGTGACGTCATCGCCGTCATCTTGGTTGACGTTAACAAAAGATTTCGAAAAGATTCCTCCTTCGATCAACCATGAAACCAAAATATTTCTTTGTTTGATTCAACCAACATGACCGCCACGTCTTTCTTATTTGAATTTATGGAGATTGATTGCAAACCAGCAATACAATACTTTTATTTCATACTTTAAAAAATTACATTTTCACTATTAAATTCAGGACAAATTACATATACATAGTAAAATAAATTCCATAATATAATAGAAAAATGCCTGGTCTCCATCGCGGTTTCTTCTTCGTTACCGTCTCTATAGCGATACTTATTGTGACGTCATCCATTGTCATTAATGTGCCAACCAGAGATCGATTGGTTCCTGACACAAAATGTAATTTCTGACGTTTGAGCGACGCAAGAGCGATTTAGTCAGAATTGGATATTCTGCCGGCACGGTAAAGAGGTTTGCGGAGGATACTACAGCATTATGGGTAATGCTTCTATATAGCATATATAATGCTTCGAGCGGGAAAAGTAGTCATTCTAGGCCAGTCAGCTCCACGTTTTTTTCAAATTTATTTTATATATCTTATTGATTATAGCACGGTTACTTTCTATTGACTTCGATTGTTAGTTCTCTAGCCCTCGGAGAATTCGGGTTGCTGCATTAAGTCGAGGAGTACGTTTCCGCATTTCCCCACGTTTTTTGGCCACAACCCCAGGGTGGTTTTGCTTCTCGAGCTGCAAATGGTTAGACCTTCACGTCTTCTCGGATAAGGACGTCAAATCGTAGGCCCATCATTGGATGAAGAGTTGCCTCGTGGATATGCCACTGATTAATCTCGTCGTCGCACTGTTATTTTCAAGGAGTTATTTTAACTCCAAAAGAGTTATTATGTACTATAATAAATGGTACAGACTAACTCTTTTGGAGTTAAAATAACTCC
Organism: Actinernus sp. WN-2022; assembly: GCA_030867875.1. Taxonomy (NCBI): domain Eukaryota; kingdom Metazoa; phylum Cnidaria; class Anthozoa; order Actiniaria; family Actinernidae; genus Actinernus; species Actinernus sp. WN-2022. The sequence goes on along the minus strand of JAOWCC010001589.1, from coordinate 5,043,601 downwards.
TTGAAAATAACAGTGCGTCGTTGTTTATTATTGTCTTGTTGGGTTTGCGAGCGTAAATAATTTATTGAAAAACCTTGCGCAACTACTTTATAACATATATATTTCGTACAAGCGGAGAAGAAATACGCAAGACTGCAGCAGACGATTCGATGCAACGGCATGGCGTACGGTAGAGCGAATTTCGTATGACAGGGCAAGTTACGGCAATGACTTACAGCACGATTACCGTACATGCCGTGACATTAAAATAGCTTCCTCAGTTTTTTTCCTTTCTGGTCCAATCAAATTACAGAGTTGTGGTACGGTATGGTTACTTAGTACGGTTATTAAAAATAGTACGGCTACCGATAAGGCTAGACATTAAGACAAGATGAAAGGGTGATTGTGCAGTTACTGGGAAATATATATAATTACTACCGATGTTTCGGTTGGCACGGCCAACCTTCCTCAGGTTCTTGCACTTCGTTCGAATTGGTCCTTGTGTCCAGTACATTACACAAGGCTAGGAATGCCGTATTCCCATGCATTCATATCATGTAAATCCGTCCTAACCGGCACGTGCTGTGGGGAAAAATTCTCCAGATTCGCATTCTTCTCGGCTATTCCCAGGAAAACGTTGAGCAATATGAATCAGGGTACATGTTCCTCTAGTGTAAACGAGCATGAGAGCGCATGAGAGTCGAGGCACGAGAGTTGAATGAGAGTTTCCTTCAACTCTCATCGACTATCATGCAGCCCGGTCAAAAACGAGCACGAGAACGCATAAGAGTTGGCGAGAATCACACAAGGGAATGACTTGTCAGTGAGAAAGCAACTCTCGTGCAGCCGGTCGAACGAACGAAATCTCTCATCAACTCTCATGAAAATTTGAACAGGTTTGCGGTCAAAGGAGAGTGAGAGTTTGAACTTTCGTCGAATCTCATGCGCTCTGCGAGATGTAGTGTCGTCTGGTACCAACCATTTTCTGGTCTTTACTGATTGGCTGAAAAATGTATGAGATGCGGTAATCCTTCCATTTCCGTCATGCGCAGCTTACAAATTGAATATTTTTTTCCTCAACTTCCAAAGCAGACAAGTTATTGTCCTACAAACCTCATATTTCTGAATTGCACAATTAATATGCATTTTAAACGAAAGTCAAAATGATTCCCAAACATATAATAAGGATCTCTAACATAGTAATTGTGTACAAAAATATGGAACTTTATTGAGTTTTGCAGAGTTATCAACATTGGGTACAACATTGGGTATATACAACTTCCGAATACTCCGTATTTTCGGAGCATCTCCTCAAGGCGATTACGCAGATACGCAGTGGGCAAGCCGAGATTCACTCATCGCGTAAACACTCCAGATACATACCTTCAAAGTTCGGATCAGATATCTCTAGATGTAATTATTCCTCGTTCTTTAAGAGTAGAAATGTCACTCGAATACACTTCATTACAGGAATGTTTGAATTTTTGCGAGGAATTGTGTCGTGGCAACCCGTAAATTTTGAACTATTAAAAATTGAATTTTGTAGAGAGAATTTGATCAACCGTAATCCAAATAAACACAATTTCCCATGGGCACGACGGCCTCCCAGTCGCTGGTTAACTCAGTGGTAGAGCACGGTCTAGAGTGTGGGAGGTCGGGGGTTCGAATCCCGCTTCGTCCTGGACCTGAAGGAAGGTATAATCCTTCCTCTTCTAATCTATACGAGGAGGCGTAAAATAACCTGTTGTGTTATTTCGAGAAAGAGTAGGGGATTGTCTCCCGACACAACAGCCTGGTTAATTATTATGCCGAGGTACTAACAATCACTCATGATTGTAAACTGCGCGGCAGCACATTGCGCCACAATAGCATCCGTATCACAAAAATAACCTTGTGAAGCGCATTTCAATATATTCATATAGAATTTGCGCTATATAAATGAATACCTTTATCTTTTACTTATCCGGAAAACGTAGGTCATTTTACTCTGTGTCACAAATAAAACATTGCCGCCATTTTTGTAAAAGGTCTACTGATTCAAAAACATCAACTTCAGATATATCACATGCCAGCTGTTTGTTTATTACGTTTCAGTATTATGTTGGTATCTAAAGTGTTTTGGTTGATAAATAAACATAACAACTTTGATGTAGTCAATCTCTAATGAGAAGGGTCCATTGTTATTGTCTGCCATGGTAATGCCGAATGTTCTCAAGCGAGGGAAATCCATCTGGTGGTCTTGTAAGTACCCAGAGTTGGTCAGAATGAACTTGCTGAATGGCATCTGATGAGGAAAAGAATTCGAATATTTATTAGTATATGTACTGTTAGTTCCCTTTACACTTCGGGCTTGTTTGCTTCAGATTTGGAATAAGCAGTTTGGAGTAACACGGTAACGTATTAAGTTACAGCTCCTATAAAAGCGACGCACAAGTGCAGCTAAGAAAATGCATCCCTATACACACTATGTATAACTCGCGCGATCACAACACGAAAAAGAGGCCGGTAGGTCCTCTGGAATGTTGAAGTTGAAATACTAGCAGGAGGTATGAAACATGTTGAACATGATTGTTTAGTTGAAAAATGTTGCTAATCTGTCCTCATTTATCCCTTTTTTTCTTTATAGTACAACCAGCCAGGCGCATAGCAAATTAACGGCATTGTTTCACTGGACATTTGTTCAGTGCATTTCACAATCTCCCGGGCGCTTCAATTTCAACATTCCAGAGGACCTACCGGCCTGGTTGACATGCTAGTTACCAGGACTTATGCATAGGGTCTATACATGTCTATAAATATTGAATCCAGTGCCTATTATTTAATAAAGTATACTAAAAAAGAAGCAGTGTGGTCTTAGTGAGAACCATTGCCGAGTAATCCGGCAAAGATACATGTAGATAGTTTCAACTAAAATGTAAGAAGTAACGTAAGTTACAAAATAATGAGACATACAAATACGATGCTCGTTCTCAGTGGGACAGACGTTTCTTACCAGTCTATAAGTCTTTGCAAATCAACTATCACCTATATAATTTAAACGAAATATGAAGCAGCTCAAAGATCTGCTGAGGGAAGAGATATTTGATTTGATATTTGATTGGGTTTTTCACCTATCTGCAGGGATCGCAATACTCAAAAATCCATTTATCAAAAATTGTACCTCCTGATCCAAGTATCTTCTTACTCTACAGACACCAGTGATTTGGCAAAGAGGCCAAACCCTTAAATTAATGTTACAGGTGCAGGTACAAAGTTAGGTCAGACATAAAATTTCTAAATTGGGCACTTTAGCTGAGAATCAGCATATAATCAACATTAACATACCCTGATAGTCTCCCAGTATGGTCCTCCCCTGGTGTACAGAAATGCTTGGTGCAGGTCATCAGTTCGGAGGCTATCTGGCTGAATATTGAGTGCATATGTCCTGCCGTCACCTCTTATTTTCATTTGAATGCCATCAAACTCTGACGTTTCATATGGAACAACTCGCCCTTTCCAGTCCTGATTAGAAGAAGGGTTTTAATTAGCAAGTCAATCAGGTTAAATGTCAACATGAAGATGGCATTGAGAGTTGACCCTCAGCACTTTAACCCCTTATATGGCCACTGTCAATCCCAAACGATAAACTTTCTCATGAAAAAAGACAAAAATAACTACTCAGATTAACAGAACATTTGAGACAATTTTGATGAAGGATGGCAAAGATTTGGATAGTTGAAAAAGAGTGAGATTAATTTAGAGCAACATTCACCACAACTAAACTCAATTTTCTAGTCTGAATAATCCACTTTAATCTTTGCCATCCTCTAACGAAAAAGTTTGAAAAGCATATAATCTGGACATTTACATGGTTAAAGTTCTCTGAACTTTCTCAGGGTGTTTTGTAGTTTTGTTTTTAGAAAGAAACTTGAAAAGAAGATTTAATTTGGTTGACAGCTGTGCCTCTTTAAAACCCACAGTGATTATGTGAAGTATATACATGTATAACTCCTAAATCCTGTGATATCTGTTTATTTTAACTTCTGTAATAGCTATATATAGTGAAGAGCAAAACGATACCAATAATTCCTTAGGGAAGGCGCAAGGCACTAATTACGAATGCCCAATATAAACACATTAATTTATGACCAGTCCCTATAAAAAAATATAAAGAACAAGTATGAACGGAGCTAATCTAGGGCCCAGAGGCAGAGGTGCAGAGGCACACTGGCCATGCAACACAGAACACACTGCACAAGTATTATACACTCACCACTTGCGGCTGTGAACGAATAGCACAGACACCGCTGTGCTTGGCTTCGCTGCCCTCTGGTAACTTGGTACAAAGGCTTCCTCTAAACACTGCTTTATCGGATTTGCTTTTCGCAAACTCGGCAGTCGACAGCCCACCGAACTGTTTATCTGTGATTGTTACCCATTGATCTAGTGTTTCCTTTTTCTTAAAATCCCAAAGCATTAGTTCTAGTCTGTAGTGGTCCATTGGATCAGGGAAAACTGTCTTTACGGCTTTCTTTAACGTGGGTTTTGAGAAGATTTCTCGAATCTTTCCAAATCGGCCCGCCATCTTGGATCACGGTAAAAATAAGATGCAGGATCCCTGTGTAAGTTTTCGTCCCACCCCCCCACCCCCCACAAAAAAAAAGGTCTATACAGTCCGTTATTAAACTTGTCTTTATTAGTAGATAATATAATCTTAATGCACCCCATGAAAAATTATTAGGGGGAAATAAAGAAAAGAGAGAAAAAAAGAAGAGAAACAGATCTACCTTTGTAACTGGGTTGCCTGTGGTTTATTAAACAGCGAGGAAGACTGGACCAAACCATTGGGTCCCAGTTTTCCTTTCCACGCGGTCAAAATGGCGGCTTCGTGCAGAAAGCTCGTTATTTCATGGAAATCAGCTTGTTTTCAACCTAGGATATCAGCGATTGGTATTTTGAGACTAGACAGATGTAATTCAATGTTTACTGCGGCGTTTGCATCGTGCGGGAGTGGATTTAACAAGGTTGAGCTGCAATACGAGGGGATAAAGTTATCAGGTGTTTCTTGTGTTCGAACTCGAAGTCGAACTCGAAGTGCACACGGACTTAGTTCATATACACCGAAGCTAAGGAACCGGTCATGTTTGCAGAAACTGGACAATGAGACATGCTGTAAAGGACTGCGAACATCTACATTTTATTTTAATAATAGAGAATCAGAAAAAGGAGAAAAGAAGAGAAATGTAAAAGAGAGACTTGAAAAGGTCAAGGAAATGGTAAGCATTATTGTGTACATCTATATAGATAATCCGCAACGGTTTCCTATCACGCGGATGCTGACAGCAGTTAACGTAATCTAAATTGTACATTAATTTACACACAGTACTAGTGAATAATTAATAAGTAAGGTACATGTATTTTTATTGCAAAATATTTCTTACAAAGGAACTTGATATCTTCTTAAATTACTGCAATGCCATCCTCAACCTAAACACAAGGAACTATGAAAAAGTCATACTTGTTTAGGAAAGTTTGATTTGACCTAAGTTGATTCAATTTGACCTATAGGTTGAATCAATTTGACCTACATGTAGGTTGGAAAAAAAATGACCTACATGTAGGTTGAAAAAAATGACCTAGCTAGTTAAAATAAATTTGACCTGAAACTAAATTTGACCTGTTACTTATATACTAGAGTTTGAGTTTGAATACTGCATTCTTAATAAAAAGATGTAAATTTTATTTATATTACAGTCTTGGAATCTGTAATGTTATAATAATAATAATAACAAACAGTTGATCTTAAGCACATTATACTAATGTCTCAATGCTCTCACGATTATCATAATAACTAGTAAATTAAAATTAACTACTAAATACCCAACAAAAACTACATTATTTACTAGATATCTAAGATCCAATTGGTTAAAAATACCTAAGTATTACCTAATCTAATAACAATAATAATAAGTATGCATAATGAGATTAAAAACGACTGTGGTGAAAGGAAAATTAAGTTGTATGACATGTTAATGTGTGCATGCTGCGTGCAGGCAGATCATATGTAACCTGGATCGTTTCCTATTGTCTATAAAGGTGAGGGAGGGAAAAATGGAGCAAAAAAAGTAAAACAGAAGTTACAGGCTGGGGAAATGAGACTCAGCTTAGTATCTGCTGGAGAGAAAGGAAGAAGTAGACAGTTTCCTTAATATATACATGTAGACCAACTCAACATTTTTCTACTTTAAAAAAAAATTATGCTTTGGACTAAACAGCAAATACACAGGACTAACTTACTGCCTCACTGGTTAGCTCAATTGGTAGAGCACAGTCTAGAGTGCTAGAGGTTGGGGGTTTGAATCCTGGCGATATCCTTGGGTATATAGGAACATATATATATTGTAAGCTGAATATTGGCCTTGATTGGTGTGTCCTACTTCTAATCAGTATTTGAAGGAGACGTGAAAGAACCTGTTGTACTACTTGAAAAAGAGCTGGGGATTAATTGTCACCCTGAACAGAAGCTTGGCCATGCATTCATGTACTTATATAATTAATATAACCACACACTCAACATTGTAAACTGCCTGATGGCTATTAGCAGCATTAAAGCAGTCCAGAAAAAAAAGTAAAGTGCCATGAGACTGTGGTGATTTTGGCACTATATAAAATTATTATTGGTGGAAGATCACATTGAAATTAGTAACATGTACAACCCCCTCAAAGTTTCCATTCTTACCTTGTATAAGGAGCAGAGATATTGCCATGCAAAGGCCATACATTTTAAAGATTTTTAATTGAATGAAATTGAAAACAGAGCCTTAAAAAGGCAAGTCTCAGAGAATCTTGTATAAATTTACCATTCACCACCTGTCTTTCTCAGAAACTTTTGCATTATATGTTAATTAGTTACTAATTGCACATCCTGTATGCATAAAAAAATTACCTACGAGAGTGTTAATATAGTGGTGTACATTTTGTTGGTTAACAGAGAGAAGATATTCTTACCATTCCCAACATATTGTCAGCCTCCAGGATTATTGCTGCTCCATTCCTCGCTTACTTTATTATATCAGACGAATTTATCAAGGCAGTCTTACTGTTTGGTGTTGCTGGAATAACAGACATGGTAATGTTAACATCATATCAATAATACCTTTATTATGTTGATAAGTAATTTCACTAGCTATGATTTGACAATTTGTGGTCGATAACTTCCCAACAGATCTTCCTCCCACTTCTGGTCTCAAAGAAAATGAAGAAGCAATGTAATAAACATCTTAAGGTTACCGGATACCTTCAGGGTGCGTTTCCAGTCTAAATTATGTAGCGCCTCGAGGAAACATCGTAGATAAATCATTCATGTATCATTTTAAAGCTTATAAAATTGGCTACAAGAATTAGAATACATAAAAAGTTCTTTAAAAATCTCGAATTTTCTGCCATCCCGTTTCTCCGATCTAGTGACATGGCTTTCAGAAGTTCCGACTCCGAAAATATTTTAATGTTTAAAAATCTGTTTGCTTTGTCGCATTTCAGAGAAATCGTATTACCAAACCCGTGTCGGGGAATTTCAAAATTCGATTTAGTTAAAAAGTTATCATGCTTTCCGTGAAAAGGCAAAAAATAATCCGAGTAGATATGCAGGAAACGTCGTCAAGAGCTCTCTTTTTAGAATTTCCCAATTCCTCGACACGGGTTTTGCAGCTGAGATATCAATTGACATTTTGTGAAAATATCGCACAAATCGAATAAATTTCTCTTGAGTGGGAGCTTTTTTAAAACTCTATTTTGATTGAAAATCGAAAGCGAGAAAATAGCACTTTAAAAAATATACCGTCTGTCGTGCGTGAATCTGAAGCCCCGCCTCTCCAACAATTAGCAAGCTCTTGGCCAATTATTTCTCATCACAGTTCAACTATCTGTCAAGATTTCCCGCCAATGTTGATTTCCGATCAAAGCAGCGCGCCGCATCGAGATTTTTGTGCTGGTTTCCCAGGCTAGAAAAATGGGAAAGACAAAAAGACCACGAGGGGCAAAGCAAGGTTATAACACCTATAGAGACGTCTTGAATGCCAGCATAGTTAGTAGAGGAGACAGCGATTTGCAGGCGTCTAAAACACCACGGCAATAGCGAGATCGTGGTTCAACCGATTCAGTGTCACCGCCAGACTACGTTTCCATCTAAGCTTTCTTGGAAACAAATATTCTCTCGGCTGGCTCTTATCAATTCTACTTTATGTTCAGATGTGGACCACTCGGCACTCTGTCTGAACGCTTGTTGGGTTTTGCGAGGACTACTATTTGGCTTTGTAATTGTTTGGCCTCGTTTTGCTTTTCTTTTTTCTTTGTTTTTCAAGCTAAGGGTTTAGGGTTAGGGCATCCTGCTTGCTTTTTGTAACTAAAGATATAAAGGCCAACATCCGATGGAATTGTGGAATCGTGTGTGGAAAAACTTCTCAATAAACGTAAACATTGGTATATGAAATGAATTTAATATGTGCCGATTTCCCACACCGTCGTTACGGGCGAGTGAGCACTTGTCATGTGTTTATTGATCTGCTGTCAATCAAAAAGAACCTTTTACTTCCGGTTAAAAACTTCCTTTTGGTATTTCTCCGTCAATATTAATTTTTTTTGAACGGAGTTTTTGGTATATGAGACACTACTACTAAAACTACATTTCTGTGTGAAAAACATTTTTTTCCATCTTTTTCGTTTTGAAGGTATCCGGTAACCTTAATAACCTTGTTTGCTTGGTCCATACCATACATTTTAAGTTATGGATCCTATTTTTTCCCCTTTTTATGGCCTGCAGCTTTGTGCTTGGGTCGTAAAAGGGAAAAAAAACTAATGGTCCATAACCTGAATGATATGGACCTTGTACTCAGTTAATAAGAGGTACACTGTATGTACATGTATGTAAATAATATAGTGGAATTTACACTTCTGACAAAGAAACACCATGGGCTGATTTTTCAACCAAAGTCTGCGATGCTGTCTGTTGTCGATAACAATTTAATGGGTCCCAGCAAGCTTAGAACAGCGTAGTAAGTGACTTGCAATTGAAGCCTGTGTGCAAAAAGGGCATATAACTGACTTCTGATCACATTCTAAATTCTCCCTTAGAAAACAAATAAATTGCAGGAGAATTTAGAATGTGATCAGAGTCACTTATGCCCTTTTTGCACACAGCCCTACAATTGTGATCACGTTTTAAATTCTCCATGAGCCACAGTATTGGCTTACCCAACAATACAAAACACCCTATTAACCTGTAGAACAAGCAGTATAAAAACAATAGAGCTACAGTATAGTGGGTCCAATCAGAATAGGTCTCGAGTGGCACTATATTACTCAAAGATTATGGATGATAAATTATAAGTAAATATCATTCCAAAAACTGGGCTGAGGGTGTAAGTATCTCCTGATCACATTCTAAATTCTCCTTAAATTTCTTTGTTTTTTAGGGGAAAATTTAGAACATAATCAAGAGTCGCTTACACCCTTTTTGCACACTGTCAGCCTTCCATTGGAATTAGCATTTTCCATTTGCTCCACCCCTCGTCATGTGGCTGATGGCACCCTTAAAGTCACTTATGCTCTACTTGCATGGATCCCTTCAATTTATTATAATTGTGATTTTTATTTTTTATTTTAACATTTATAATTCATATATATGAGCTGGCTTTTATTTGATTTTCTACATCAGCTGGATGGCTACATAGCAAGAAATTTCAAGAACCAACAGTCAGTGTTTGGAACTGTGTTGGATCCGATGGCAGACAAAATATTGATGAGTGTACTGACAATTTCACTTACTGTTGCTGGTCTTCTACCAAGTGAGTTTGTTTCTCCAATTCTGATATTGTTGAGGAGAAGCAATCACTTAAAGACCTTATCATATTGGTGCTTATTTAAAAATTGCTGCTCTATCTGAATGCAATGACTGTAGAAATATTTACTCATCCTTCATGCAAGTCCCTAAATCTATTAGGTATACATGTATCTTACAGTAACTATAGAGTAGTTTACATTCCCATTTTCATGCTGGGTAATCAGGACAAACATGGTGGATAAGTTCTATTTTTGAAACATTTTTAATCCCAAAACTAAAGATGGTTGGTATTGGATTTTGCTGATTAAAGTAGACATCTTGGAAATACTGCAATCCAGTTTAGCTTTTCTTTCTGTTTGCTTTTAATTTGATCACAGCTTTTAGCAACAGATTTGTGGACAATTTAAACAGTAGACTGAATCGTCAATAGGATGCTTATCGCCTTGAAATTGTGTAAGCAAAAACTTTTGCTACAGATTTTTAGTTTCATTTTGGGCAAAATATTTTACATCAGTGTATTAATTCTACCATATGTTTGCCCTGAATTTCCAGCATGCAAATGAAATGTGAACTCTTAAATTCTATTTTACTTTGGTGATGAAATTTATACCTGACAAACAAATATATATATATAAACCAACCCTAAGACACTTCTCCCTAACCTAATCCGAAAAACACCTAACCCCTGCGTAACAGTAATCCAATTCATTTTAATTGACTTAACCTTAACCCTTAGCTAACTCTAGCCTAACCGTAAAATAAAACATAAAAGTAAAGTGGCATTTCATACTTTAAATAATTCTACTTGCAGTTCCTCTTACAGTGCTGATCATCAGCAGAGATGTTTTGCTGATTGGTGCATCATTCTATTTCCGTTACAGATCACTTCCTCCACCTGTGAGTATTTAATAATTCTCTAAATGCTGTCATTACAGGGACGTCTTTTCAACATTTGAATAGAATAAGTTGATAATAGTTGTTTATTTGATTTCTGTGAGTGTTTCATTTTAGCTTCCTAGCATTCGATTAAATCCAGCAAGAAATAATTTTATTATCACAGATGTATGATTTTTAATTGTAATTTGTAATTTCATAGTATAGTTAGTTTTTTATAGTAAATATTGTAAAATAGTTTGTTTTTTAGTAGCAATATATTTAGCATTAGAAATTAGATTTTATTAGAATTAGGATAACAATTTAGATTTTTAAATAATTAATTAGATTTTTATAGTTCAATATTATCAAATAGGTTATTATATTAGTTTAATTTTATTGGCTTAAAGAGTTACCCTGTTTAAATAAAGCAACCTATCTATGGATAACATTTCTTTTTTTCACATACATACATGTAGACTGAGTTCATATAGAATATGGTTTTCCTATGTCCTATAATTAATAAAAATAATGCTCTTTTGAGATCTTGAAGATGCTGTTAAATGCACTTGCATACTACATACTTATGCATCCACTCACATGAATTTCAAGACCTCAAGCATGTATTAAAAAAACAAATTCTAGAACATGGAAAAACATATTTTGTTAATTACATGTAAGTTGCAGCAATGAGTTTTAGAAAGTCGAAATATGTGCTAACCTTTTCTCATGTAACATATTGCATATCACCATAACCCATTATTTTTTTATCTTCATATTTATTATTATTATTTCCTTACACCTAGAAAACAATATCCCGATACTTTGATGTTAATCTAGCAACAGTAGAACTGAGACCAAACCTGCTTGGCAAGGTACTGTATCTAAGACTGGTATAATGCCGTTAGTAATGTATGTAATAAGTGAGTTCATAGTTGAAGCGGACAATAGGGAGAACATGCACAACTGGGAGTGAGTCAGAATAGAGAAGCAGCACATTATTTTGTCAGTCTTTCTGAAAAAGTGTTATGATGATGGTGTTAGTATTTATTTGCCCGTTAACTCTTTCACAGGCCAATACAGTTTTACAACTTGGCCTGGTAGGATGTACACTCCTGGCCCCAGTATGTGGCTTTGTAGGACACCCCTATTTACAAGGTCTATGGTAAGCAGCATTGTGTTGTTTATTCCTTTCAATCATGTTGATATTAATGTCCACAAAATCCATAACCTGATTTTCAGATGGTCCGAAGTGAGTGGACGACCACTCAGGCTACAAAATCTTTGGCTAATTCACAGATTGAAGAATATTAATGGTGGCTGGATGTTAATAATTTATCTCGGACTGTACTTGAATCCAGTAAACTTTCGTGCAGTCATTGTCTTGTTTTACCAAGTCATTGAAACCGTCTAAGAGACATGTACATGTAGCCTGAAAACTTGTGGAGAACAATAGGCAGGAGTACCCATCGGAACCGCTCCACAAAATATCCGCTCCGCAGGCTGAACTTGAGCTGGCTGGGAATTTCAATATTTGAGAGATCCTTGCTGGGATTTTGTTTTCTAATCGCCTAAAGGCCCATAACCAACCGGGAACCTCTGCGGGTGTTTTTTTTTTTTGTTAATTGCGGCGCCAGAAATTCATTGTGACTGGGAACCTGGCGCGCAGGCGTCCGATCAGGCGGTCCAGGTCATGCACCTGCGGAATTAGTATTCCGTGTATTCTGTATTCTGTCATTTCCCAAGAGAATGCGCCCATGTATTAAATGTTGTTTATTGTCGCTCATTAAAGTAACCAAATTAAAACATAATTGCGACATCGTTACGTTGTCATGAAATAAGCTCTGGCTTTACTTGCTCTGGGAGAGGGTTTTCAATAATATCTATTTGCTGACAAAAATAGGTCCAAATACATTTCCTGACTGGGGAAAATAATTCCCGAAACATATCCTTGCTGGCAAATACATTCTTAGAGTTGAGAGCTAGCTGGCAGTGCGGAGCGGATATATTTTTCCCAGGACAGTTGATAATTAACCGAAAACGTTTCAGTGAATGCCAACTAATCGTTTGGAAAAACGGCAAATCATTTTTGAAAAATGTCTCGTTGGGTACTCCTGAATAGGGCTACCGAAAGGTGAATTCAAGCATTAGCGAGTGGGTACTATTTCATGTAGTTGTGACAATAGCCTAAATTAGCCTAATTAGTGATTAGCTCTAAGACACCCTAAATTAGTGAGCACCTGTTGTTGATGGTTAGGGTATTTTTTAAATGTAGGATCAGGGTGTTATAAGGGTTTGGGACAGTTTGCGCAGCTACATGAAGTACTTGCCAAGTGAGCAGGCAAGCACAAGCAATTTTATTTTATCACAGCTGTGAACAATGTTTTATACAAAAACCGAGCAAACAAGCACCTTGGGAAAAAGCAAGTACAAGCACTTCGAGAACACACAATCTTTTTTCCGAGCATTCGGGCAAAGGCTAAACAAATTTTGACTGGCCATTCGGTAGCCCTAATAATAGCAGTTAATTAGAATGTTGAAGAGATGTTGAAACCATTTATCATGCCTCCAACCACAGGCAGCCCAAGCTCTGTATTTGCACTGTGTGTGACATCTTTCGTATATGTAAATCCCATTATTTAACTTAAGTCTCAGATAAAGAAAATAAACTTACCTTAAGAATAATATTTAGAAAAGTCCTAAGTGAGAGAAATGCCCCATAAACGCCATTTCTAGACCCCAGAGAAACAACAGGGCAACAGCAAACTCTTAAGGTAAGTTTATTTTCTTTATCTGAGAATTAAGTTAAATAATGGTATTGACAAAAACAAAAGTGGTCACACGCTTTGCAAATACAGAGCTTGGGCTGCCTGTTTGACCAAGGTTTTAAATGTCGTGAAATATTTTCTTTTCCACAGGGTAACTGTGGCAGCCTCTACAGTTTTGTCTTCTCTGAGTTACGTCTTCTCTGCTAAAACAGCTGTGCGATATCTCAGATAACAACAAGCTTACAGTAGAAAATGAATAGAAGGAAAACATCTCATTGGCTACAACTCCTTTGTTCCACCAGTGAATTGCTAGAAGAGGGACAGGTTTATTTACGTTGCCAGAGTATGGGAAGTGATAAACAAATTGGATCTCAAACCACAAGCAGTTTATGTTCACAGTCATTTTAATCAACATAGTCTGCAAAAGACAAAAGAAAACTTTTTGACAAATTATGAATTCTAAGGTCACTTGTGCGAAAAAAATTCTATCAAAACTCATAGCATTTTTGACTTTTATCTTACTACATGTAGATCGTTTTATTAAAAGGGCACTGTCAATTGAATTGATTGAATTGGACCTTCAAGTGCCTTTAAAACAAAACTACAAAAATAGCAACCTAACGATTGAAGAGAAATACCATGTGAAATTTGTCCTGGTATGCTTTCCAAACTTTTTCGATAGTGAAAGGCAAAGATTAACGTGGATTACAAAAGCTTATTCTACAATGAACAAACTTGATTTTGGTTACAGGGAATCGATTCAAGTTGCTCTAAATTTCTCTTAAAAGTAGTATTTTGCATCCACTTGAATCTTTGCCATCCTTCATCAAAATAATCTCAAATTTTCTCCAGTGTGCCTGGAAAGCATACTCTGTTAATCTGAGTAGTTATTCTTGGCTTTCCTCATGAGAAAGTTTATCATTTTGGGATTGACGTGCCCCTTCAGTTAAGGTAGCTATTTATAAAACATCCTCTACAATGCGTGTTCAACAGTAATTGGCCAAAACTCGTGTTATTGGCGAGAACACAACACTTACTCGTTCTATAAAATCAATAAAAACTCATTTCCCGTCTTTGTACTTTGTTATAAACACATGGACTCTTGGAGAGCACAAGAAAACTCTTGGCATTCGCGATTTTCAAGTGTTTCTTGTGTTCTCCGAACGTCCAAGTGCTTATATCAGATAACATAACCTGCGAACAGGCTCATAGGAAGGACGGAGAAGAAGGTAGGACGCAATACAAATTTGAATATCTGCGTCTAAATTTTCGACCCCCATTGGTCCATTCTACGATGAAATATTTTCACCTCTTTTAAATTAGATTTTATATCTCAGTTAGGCCCTATTTCAATTTCAGAGGCGCTGCACTTATGTGCCGAACCTAATTAGATAAACAAAGCCGCTCTGATTATTTTCCTTTGTTTCAATTGCGTTCGGCACGAGTGCAGGCCGTTTTAAACGAGCCTAATGATGGATCAATGTAGAGGCGTAATTCACATCGTGAGCCTGTTCGCGACGTATGTTTGCATTGGACGACCGTTAATCATACAAAGTAGGAGCGGTAATTACCTTACTTGCAAATTAATCAATGGCGGTACGTCAAAGTTGGCGTTAGCTCCTCACACTTTGTATGATAGGAAGCTTTCGTCTCGTGTCATGGCCGGTAGCAATTAAGACGGTACAGTTTTTAGAATTAAGACCGTACAGTTTTTAGAATTTCCTAATCAGCGCTTTTTCTTATCCATAACATCCGTAACAAATCTCGGGGGAAGTTAAAGTGCATATAAGCCCTAGCCAGTTATCTTTGATATCGATATAATCGATATCGATATAATCGAATAAAGAAGTTGGTTGTTTTAGTTTGTTGTTTAAACTGAACATCTATAATGTTTGCTAACGTGAGTTTTTCATTTCGATAGCTTTCTGAATTTGAAATGCTTTGGAATTCACCTATCGAAAGCTACCGTGGTTCCAGAGGTAATTTTTCCCGCCAACACACCGAGTGCCGCTCGGTCGCTACTCGGTGTGTCGGCGGAAAAAAATAACTTCTGAACCAGGGTAGTATTCTTGGAAAATAGAACGAACTACTTACTGAAAGTGAAGTATTATCTACTTGGAGTTGCGCTTATAGGCTTCACTACGTACAGCTATTTCAAAAAGGTTGTCCTGAACAAACGACAAGCAACAGTCCCAGACCGAAAAGGATTGTGGGTATAACTGTTCAGCTGTACGAAAAGGATAAACAATAGACCATTTTCTCAAGTATGCGCACGCAACAGGCTAGACTTGCTCCAAGTCGAACTCGCTGAGTCACTGGGTAAGCGATTACTGGGTCAAAAAGCGAGCGTGGGAATCGAATCACGTAGTGGGCCTATAACCCTCCCTATTATTTCAACCAATACTAAATCCAAGCTGCGTACATGAAGTATTTCTTGGCGGGCCGTGAGTTTTCTTAGCTTTTGTTAGACTCTTTCTGATGCATCAGCCTTTGTTATTCAAATTATCGGCTATTGTTCAAAAATTGGCGGCTATTGTTGAAAAAGCCATTTGGCGGGAAATGGTCTACAGCGTAATTCGATTCGCAGGAGACCATTAATACTCGTATTAAAGGGGCTGTGTCACGGTAAGACTTTACATTCGTTTTTCCGGGCCGGAAAGAGCTATTTCCACCGATTTTGATATGAACTAACGAACCTCTCGGCCATGTGGGATGCTTAAAATGAAAGCAAATATGCAAAAATTACTAACAAACTGTATATAAACAGTCTCCAGGGAAAATATTGAACATCCTTTCAATCAAGCATTGAGGGAGGGAAGTTTAACTGTTTGTATCTAATTAACAGCCACTAAACGAGCGATTACTCGATACATGCGCAGTACCATGACATAGCCCCTTTAAAGTTTTACCACACTTTCAAATACGACCACAATCCAATGCGGCCTGGGGACGTCGTTTGTCATACATGAAACTTGTCTGATTTATTCCTAGAAAATAATTTCTCTCAAGATTTAATTTGTTGTACAGTTGTGTAAACTACCACCATGTGGACATATGAGAAGACAAAATACTAAGGAAAAATTCGTAATAAGCGAGTTCGCAGTTTCAGCAGAACAATAGGGAACTTAAAGTGCATATAAGCCCTGGCCAGTTATGCTTTTTTTTTGACAGCTTAGACCTTAAAAGGTAGGGAAAAAAATACAAAAAATTAAAATAAAAATGTTTTCATTATTTTTTTAGCGACTAAACTTCCAAATGTAGAATAATTTCCGCGCACGTTCGGAGACTGGGACGAGAATAAAACGTGACGTCATCGACAGAACTCGTCCCTTCGCGGGTATAAAGCGTTGGCTTATTTGCAAAATAATTGAATAGATAACCAAGAAAGATGATAATATCGCGCTAAACGTTTATGAGAGCTTTATTCGGCAAGCCTTTAATGCAATGGCGCATCGAACGTATTCTGTTGATGACGTCAAAACTAGACCCAGTGCCAATTTTGTAAAGCGCGCTCGTGCGCTTGATTTTCGTCCACAGGCAACCCAAGACACGTTTTTGGGCAACTTTGAACGGCCAATACATCATAACAAATCAATCAAATCAACTTTTTATTCCGGAATCCCTTGTCTATGGCCTCTAGTCTCTTCGAAAGAAATATAATTAGCCAGGGCTTATATGCACTTTAAGCATCGGCGACGGCAGCGAGGACGGGACGTAGAAAACTGTTTTCTCCCGAAATATGGTGTTTACTATTTCCTTCGTTCGCCTTTAATTACTTTTAGTCACATTCATATCTTCGAAAAATATGATAAGCATAGAGTTTCTCTCACGCCGAACGAAAAACGGATTGATTTACTTTCTTACATTGGGTCCTCTCTTAGACGTAAAATTTGTTTTTTTCACGTTGTGTTTTTCCAAACGGTCGAAATGTAGTCGACTGCGTGCATTTTCATGTGCAGCTATGTACTTTGTAATCAAGGCTATTGGTTTATGCCGTCGTCCTAGACGTTGCCATCGTGGTTGCTTAAAGTGCCTGTAACCCTTCTTGCAAGTTTTATAGACCCATTCGAAAAATGGCGTCCAATTTAAAAAGCAATTGTCCTGGTAACGTGAACACGAGGCTAGACAGTCCACACAAAAGCTTTTGAACGTGCAAGCGAGGCTAACCAGTCCTAAACAATAGTTAATTAAATTGGACGCCATTTTTCGAATGGGTCCATAGCTATGTACGTTCGAAACGTTTCGAGTAGTTCTGTGAAGAAAGTTTTGGTTTCCAGAGAAAACCGGTGTCGATTCCTGGGTATTCCGTTATTCCCCATGGCACCTTTCTATCACAACAACATCGGTGCATACAAAAGATACACAGTTTGGGAGTTGTTAGTAAAGAAAAGTCATTTTAGTCGACTTTTAAGTATTTCTTCAAATGATTGCAAAGTCGAATTAATTATATGACGTCAAGATGACGTCTACCCAGGGATCGACCCAGGCTTTTACTTACGCGGTCATGGGTCAGGAAAGGTCAAATTTACAAGATTTCAAACAAGCGTAGAACAAAGTATTCTCTGTAGTTTCTTACAGAAAGTGAGGTTTCTTAAACAGGAAGTTCAGGTATAAATTTGAAATTCAAATTACAGAGCAGTAAAGATCGTAGGCGAGAGAATCAGCCTGTCCTGTTAAAATGCGAAATGTTGGGGGTTTAAAATCAAACAAGCCATCAAAAATAAACAGAGGGCGTTCGTTGTTTATTAAATAATTTAGGCGGTATTTTATGGCTGTTTACGAACTCTGTAGCCCTTACTTCACAGTTTAACATTTATATGTTTGATTTGAATTTCGCGCGATAAGCACTCAAGTGGAGCATCACAGAGACGTTCACTCGACAAAGAGTGACAACTGAAGGTGTCAGTGGCCTGACCATGGCACTTTCATACCGGAACTTCCTGTTTAAGCATTACATAGATATATGAGATCATCACAGAGATGTTCACTCAACAAAGGCTGAGTGACAACTGAAGGTGTCAGTGGCCTGACCATGGCACTTTCATACCGGAACTTCCTGTTTAAGCATTACATAGATATATGAGATCATCACAGAGATGTTCACTCAACAAAGGCTGAGTGACAACTGAAGGTGTCAGTGGCCTGACCATGGCACTTTCATACCGGAACTTCCTGTTTAAGCATTACATAGATATATGAGATCATCACAGAGATGTTCACTCAACAAAGGCTGAGTGACAACTGAAGGTGTCAGTGGCCTGACCATGGCACTTTCATACCGGAACTTCCTGTTTAAGCATTACATAGATATATGAGATCATCACAGAGATGTTCACTCAACAAAGGCTGAGTGACAACTGAAGGTGTCAGTAGCCTCACCATGGCACTTTCATACCGGAACTTCCTGTTTAAAGGTGTCATGTCACGGTGAGAGGTTTATATATTCGCACTCTGGGCCGGGCACTATTATCTTTGGTGATTTTCATATTAACTGACGAACCTCGCGCACATGTGGAATAATTGCAATCAAATCAATTATGCAAAAATGACTAACAAACTGCGTACGTAATTTCAATGAAGCATTGAGGGAGGAGACTTGAACTGTTTGTAACCAATTAAAGGAGCAGTGTCACGATTCTGATTGGTCGTTATAGACAATGGAAAAATCACGCAATGTCACGCGCCGCTGCAAATTTCCCTTTCGATTGAAATGAATAAAATGCTGCTTTATCAAAATATAACATCAAACCTAACCATATAATACTGAAGTATAGTTTTAAAGCAATTTCGGCTCGAGATATCGTGCAAATACGCCGATGCAAGCGGATTACTCACGGACTTCTACTTCTGTCATATCTTTTGATTTCTTGTCCGCCTGACACATTTTCAAAACTTTGGGCATGAATACTAATCGTGACACTGCTTCTTTAACAGCCACCAATAGAACATTGACTCCATACACGTACAACATCATGACATAACTCCTTTATCTCTTCCCGTCAAATCCCCGCAATTACCCTATATCATTATGACGTCACGGCTTGTTTATGAGGACAGAATCGACTTGAACAATAGAATTTTGAACTAAATCTGCTATGCCGAGGGAAATTTAACTTCGAATTGTCTGGTTTCCAGATATTAGCTGTATCAATGTTTATCCCACAATATTTACCGTATTTGGTGGCTGTTACCGCTATTCTACGTTCTACAAAATGCATTTGATAGCTATTTCCTTTGTGTTGTTGCTGTTTTGTCCCCCTCCCACGACCGCGATCCTTAGCGTTTAAACAATAGATTGTTTTGATTTGACGTCATAATGATATAGGTCAATTGATGAATTGTTTATCCCGACTCGTCCCAGTCCTGCGCGTTTTACTAAGTCTCGCTGAAATAGACCTTTTCCGCTTGGCTCAATGTTGTCCCATTTCAGATCACGTGACCATCCCCTTGTGTATTGGTTCTTTTATTTCTGGTTAACGCACGCGGAGATACATTGATATGAGAATACTTCGGCCAAAGAATATTATTCCCGAAAAAATTGAAATAGGACAACATTGAGCCAAGCGGAAAGGCCTCTTGTAACTCCAAATAAGGGTTAAGTAAGGTTTAGGAATGGCCACGATTTATCATCGCGAGTAATGCTTAACGGCCACGAGGACGAAGTCCGAGTGGCCGTTAAGCTTTGCGAGCGACGATAAATCCCACATCACATCAGTGGACATTGATTAACCAATTTGTCTTATGCAGTCAGTTTAACCCAGAAAGAAATGAAAGTGTAAAGTTTACTGCAGAGTTCGTAGGAGTAGGCATCTAAAGTTCTTTAATCAAAACATTTCTAGCTTTCCCAGAAACCGTGATTGATTCATAATAATACTAATAATAATGCTGGTTTATTTTGTCATATATTCGCACTAGATGGTTGCAATATGTCTTAAAATTACATATGGTCAAAATATAATATTACAAACTATTAATACAACCCTATATACTTAATAATAATAAGCTTAAAAAACCTATCATTGTAAGAAATTATTGTTGGAGTAAACTACCTGCTTCATAGATCATACTACGTATTACTGCTGTTAGCTAAATGATAGACCATTGCCGGGAAGAAGCTTTTCTTAAATCGGTCGGTTCTACACCTTGGCTATTACTAATGCGTGCTGCTAGGCAGTTTTTTCTCTGAAGAGGCTAAATTGTTCCTCCCCAAATAAATTTACAATCTTTTTAGATTTCCAAAGGAGCATCGTCGTCTCCCACGTCGTCATTTTCATAGCTTAATAGTCGCCTGTAGCTGCGTGGTTCTGTGTCGGCTTTCAATCTTCTCTTCCTGCAAAAAAAATACATATTAAGAAATAACATCTTAGAGTGTTGTAACGGTTGGATGGCTGAAGCTGGGAAATATCACATTTTGATGCAATTACAAAGTGGTCATTTATGATTAATATGTACCAAGTAGATTGAATGGTATGTGACCTCTGTTTGGCGATTAGCATAATTTGAAAGGAGCTAACGAAATTGATTTTTTTTTACTTTTCTCATTTCACTTTTCTCATTCTTGCCGATCAATAAAATAGCAAGCAAAAGTGTCGTTTTGAAGTTCCCGCGGCCTCTTCCATATTAGGAAAATTCCATATTCCATATTTGGAAGAGCTGCCAGGACATTCAAAATGGAGGTTTCTAGGTCCCAGCAGGAGTTGTTTGATATGGCAACAGGCTTGTAATATACACGACTTTCATAATGGCCTCCTCCTAATTTGCATAATTTGGAAGATAAATCTGTAGAGGGAAACCAATGCTACCACATGAAAGATCACATTAAAACTAGTAATAGTTTTGAGTTTTAGAGCAATGTGGAGAATTGCTGTTGAGCTATAAGCATTTCTAATGCAGAAAAACATGAAAGCGAGGCTAGAAAGGCGTCCGTTGTTTTTCTCATACAAATCTCTCTAATTTCAACTGGCTGTAACTTCATTGCTTTTTAAGCTACAGCACTCAACTTTCACAAGTTCACTATTGTCGACATACTCTTTCACATGGCAATGTTCATATTTTCTATAAATGTGGATAAACAACCGAAACGGAAAATCACATATGCAAATTAGGAGGCGGCCATTATGAAAGTCGTGTATTGAGGCTCTGTGTATTTCACTCTCCTAGGCCTGTTACTGCCAAAAAATAAATCACTAAAATGTTAGGGTTTTGTATTAGGTTTGACGGCTGAAGAAACCTAGCACATTTTGGTGCAATTATAAAATGGTAATTTATGATAATATGGAAAACCGTTTAAGCAATGTAAAAAGGCTTTGAAGAATGCTTTCAGAATGCCGTATAACTGAAACTGGGCACCAACATGTCACTACGTAGAAGACAACGAAGACAGATGCCACGTTTTGGGAAGACTTGCTTTCTACTTTCCATGGTTAACATCTGTAAGGTAGACCAAAGGACGCCAAGTTCTGGTAGGGAAACCTTTTATTTTTAGCGAGTGTTCTCGAAATAAGGACCATGCTTTCGCTTTCTGCACAATAAAACACCGACGACTGTATCTCCAAACGAGACAAGGCCGGAAGTCAGTCATTACACATCCATGGAAATCGAACAATATAATTCACTGGTTGATAAGCAGGTCATCAACCTCCTAGATCTCATTCATAATGGCCGCCACCTAATTTTCATAAATTGAAAGATTAATATGTACAGAGAAACTATTGCTACCAATGAAAGATCGTACTTATATTAGTAATTGACCACAGTTTGAAAGCAATGTTTCAAATTGCTGTCGAATTATTGGCATTTGAAATGTAGGAAATACATGAAAGAGAGGCTGGAAAGGCCTACATGGGTTTTCTCATACAAATCTTTCTAATTTCAAATTACTGTAACTTTACATCCTTTTCTGCTACAACCGGCTCAAATTCTACAGAATCACCAATGTTGGTATGCTCGTTCGCATGGCAAGGATGTTGTTGTTCATACATTGAATTTAATATATACTGTTGAAATACAGAGACCACGCCCTTATGAATGAGGTGTATTCACGAATCCATGAGATGGATAGCCAACTTATCAACCTGGATTATAGTAGACTTCACCAGCGATGATATAAAGCGTTTCTACTTCAATGTATAACCAATACACCCATTATATACCTCGGTAACGGTTACAACCTTTATTCATGATCAGTTACACTCACTCACTCACTTACTTACGATTTACTTACTAATTTATTTACGATGTACTTATTTACTTACCGCACTACTACCACTATTACCATCATCGACACAACGATAATAATGAATCCAACGAGGGAGAGCGATACAACCACCGAAACGGTGTTACTCTTTGAGTCTCTACCTCCCTTCTGAGGCTGAGACTTGGGTTCGTCGTCTAAGTGGACTTTGTACCCTGCCACCGTGATATCCTTCTTAATCATCTTCTCGACTATCAGTTTGGGGAACACTACACCCTTGGCATGAGGTGTCAGGACTATGAACCTTAGTAACAGGACCCCCCGGAACACCTCTGGATTCCCTTTCAGAATGATGACGTCATAGATGTCGAAAGTATGGACCGTACCGTTCCTAGAACAGAATTACGGACTGCATCATCAGATGTCCAATCAGCGACTTGCAACAGCGAGCAGTTAAATTACATTGTAACATCATTGTATAATTATGTTCAATGTACATCTAGTAATACCAGCCTTCCTAAATCTTTCAATTCTACATCGAGGAAGGATAATTGGTTGCACCCCATCCCATAGGTAGCATGTTCCAGATAATGGTCGACATTCTAATAATTGAAAAAGGTCAACATTCTAGGCCCTACCGAAAGCCAGAAGAACGAATCTGCCCAAAATGTGACAAACAAGAAGTAGAAAACGAATTACATTTTGTGTTGAGATGCCTCCTTTACAGTGACTGAAGGGAAAACATAATCAATGCTATGAATAGAAAAATAAATTTACAGAAACCAAACTATCATGATGAAAATATAGATTTTAATTTACTAATAGATCCGCCTTTAAAATTACAAAAAGAAGTTTGTAAATATATACATGACTGCTTCAAAAAACGCAAAAATAATAGCTAAAAAAGGAACATTGAACCTCTATACCTGTACATTACGTTTGTTAGCTTTCTGAGCAGGTCTGAGGCCTATGTACAAGTTTGTATATGGTGCCAATAAACATATCAATCTATCTAATTGTTGGTCATTCTGCTATACGCGTGTTGTTGAAATGTTTCAACACCATGGCCAAGATCGATTCGAGTTTAATTGTTGATTTGCACATATCTGTAGTAGATCCCTCCTTCCCCCTCCCCTTCTACCCAAGTACCCAAGTTCACGTCTCTTTGCATAACTCAATGACAAGGAAATATTTCCGCTTTCGTTTCTATATTGAAAACGTACCACTAAATACTTACTTGAAACCGCATGGCGTTTTTATGCAAAACTCGTTCAGTTGGTCCACCAATCCCTTCTTGAATTTGGTAGCACTCCACTGTTAAGGTAAACACATCGTGACAATTGGATTCGTATTTGATACTGCTTTTGACTGGAACTCAAATACTATTTCTAATTCGAATGTCTTAGTTATTTTTTCCCTTCGTTTCAAAAGGAAATAACGAAAAAATACAATAATTTTGTTACGCACAAGCAAATGCCTATTTCATTCTACCGATGAAGTGAATTGATTGCATGTGTTGTCACCGCTTGGGCTTGCGAGAGCAAAACACCAAAGCTACTAAATAAGCTGCCTTATGTAACGCTGAATCGGGTATCGTATCGCTTAGGATCTTGCACAATGCAATTAATTTTAAGACTCAACCAGCCTTAAAGTGCCTGCAAGCCAGACAGCGGTCAAACGTCTGCGCGTGCGTCAAAAGTCTTGCAACAGTGACATATTCCAAAACAAATTCAAAGCGAGCCGGCGGCCGTCACTGTTCACACACCCGTGTTCAAACCTTGAGAACGTTTTTGGTAAATTACGAAACAATTTGGTAAACTCACAGTTTGAAGTTTGTTCAATTTCCCGTCGACTGTGAAAATAAAAAGCTTAACTTTCACGTATTTTTCTTAACTTTTGGGGGTAGAAGTTCACTGTAATATGTTTTAAGGTAAATTTTGCACGGGAAATTCGCGCGGCCGCCCACTAGACTGACCGTAATACGCACGCGCAGACGTTTGACCGCTGTGTGCCTACAAGCCCACATTTGTTGTATAATTAATATCGATTCTACAGCAAGTAAATAGGTGAGAAGGATAATATTTCTTGATTTGAGTGTTGCGTCTATGAGTTATAAATGCCTCATTTGTTATACAAAAACGTGTTGGCAGGGATACTTTTTTTTTCTACACATCCATGTTATAGTTGGGCCTTATATCAGTGATTTTACCAAATATGTTGTATAAATCAGAAATAGTTTCATTCACAAGTAGAAAGAAAAATTTGACCTTTTGTTGGCCTCCTGTGACGATTTAGTATTTTTAGGGGTTGTCCAAGCGAAATCCATTTTTAGGGTGATTTTTAGACCATGAGGTATATTTTAGGGTGGGCAATTTTTCACGGCTTGGTATTTTTTAGTGTATTTTTCGAGGTTTTCCGACGTCATCCCTACCCTTTTTGCCCCCCCCCCCCCCTTCCCGGGATTTTACTATTAACATATACTGTAGGATCGATATTAATGATAAAACAGTTGGGTTTATAGACACTATAAGTGAAAGAAGCTTACAAAGGGAAGTATAGTATGCAAGACTATTTCGGTAGCTTTTTGGCAATTTTAAAGTACCCTGGTTCCAGAGGTTTCTCCGTTACTTAGAGAGCCGCAAAACGGTAGTCAGCGAGCCGTGGATATGGAGTGGCGAAGAGCGGGCAGCACGAATCTCACTATCATGCCAACGATAGGCGTCATAGTTTAACATCACAATATCAATTTATTAAACAAGCAACCAATCACAACATACCTCCCACGTGGTGTTTTGGTCTTGGGGTAGTATAGGAAAGGAAAAGTGGTAGTCGTAAGATAATACTTAACCAGGGAGTAAAAAGGAAATATTTGGATACGTGCGTCGCAGAACGGAAACGATTTCTTCAACACCAACAAGCGCTTCAAAATGTTTCATTAATAATTCTGCTCTTTGAACCAAGGATATTACAGACGATCTTCTGTAGGCTTTCATATGGGCCCTTCTTAATTATTCTACAATACTGTTTTCGAATCCACTTTACGGGCTTTATATATATAGATGAGATCTTAGGCGATCCTTCACAATTTCTCATTCCCTCATGTCCTATGAGTGCGTACCCTTGCGAGCGTGTACTCCGATAACTTATGCCTGAGTTTGAAATGCATTTGGAGACAGAAAAGCAGCATTCTTGATTTCAAGCGGTTTATGAAAAGTCCGTTCTATCTCAACTAGAAGAATGTAAAGGTGAACGACAAGAGAGATGTGCTAAATATTCGCTTCAGACTAATTGAGTTGGTCGTAAACATTCAAGCCCGGCCCGGTCCCAGAGCTGAGGTTTTCTCCGGTTGCTCAGAGAACAGAACAGATCATTTTCCCAGCTGTTGATTTGCTCCGACTCTACCGCTGCCATGTTTAATATTCATAATAAACATTTCTAATATGACCTTCACTGCCTTCAAATGTATTGTCGTGGTGAGATCAGTCAACTCCTCCCGCTCGCAGCGTGAGGTTTCGTTCTCTTCTCTAGATCTCTAGCCTTTCTCTGAGCTGAACGGAGAACATCTATGTGACCAGGGTACAAAGCACCCCTCCAGTGATGCCATTGTCAAGCCGGGCTATTCGGCAGTCATAAATATCTTCGTTAAATTATTTAAGAAATAACCATAAACTTTCTCGCTTTTCGATGTTGGGGTGACAAACCGACGTTCACTTTTCTACTTATCCCACTCCCGTTAATTGCAATTTCTAACTCAATCCCTCCCCCTGTCAGTAAACAACAGCCAATCAGAGAACGCTATTGGTAATTAGATATTCCTCCAATCAGGAAGGAGGGACAAATTTTGTCCCTAGTTCAAAGCTATTGGCGCGGTACGATCAGTCAACTAACACCTGCTACCAGAGCTTCTCTCTCTCTTCCCTCCTCGCCGTTTCACGGCTCGTTGATCGCCTCTTCGCGACTCTCTCTAATCAACGGAGAAAACCTCTGGGACCAGGGTAGCAATTAAGCCTATATAGATAAATACTATTTACAACACTTGGTTTACTTACAGGGGGAAAAAGTTCTTACCTGACTGATGTTTATTTTAAGGCTGATCTCAATAACTTCGTTTCCTGAAGAGACAAAGTCAGTTATTTTATATATGTTTAGTTCATTACGTCAAATATGTTTTAAAACTACTTGGAGTGTGAATGGTATATATGTATGTTATTGTTAAACTATATAAGGCGTATACCAACAGCCTGTATCGACAACGCATCGTAACGTCAGTGTTTGGATACTCAACATGGCCGAAAAGGTATTCTCCGACAACGTTTATAAGTGCTATCGCTTTGTGTACATTTTACGCCCCACATGTTAACAGGATTCCTCGGAAAAAGCAAATAACTTTACCTCTCAGATCAAACTTTTAGGCATTCTGAATTCAGAAATTAGAGTTATATTTATTGTAACTGAAATGAATCCTGCAGAGTTTCGAAATGGTCCTGGATTTCATGACACCAGCTTAGTTGTGATTTCTAACCCCACTTTCCTGAGACAACTTACTGACTTCTGTTTGATGCAAGGCAACCTTACTTGTTCATTCTCTATTCTTTTATATTATGTTAAAGAAATCCCGGTTGACGAAACTACATTCTATAAATAGTGGAATTTTAGATTCAAAGTTTTAGCTCCAACCATGCATGATCATACTGAGTTTAAGAAAAAACTAATGTGAACTTCATGAAACCCTTACACCCTGTTTAATAGGTCTATTTATCAACACTAGCCCTAAACATACGAAATTTATCGACGACTGTCTATCAGTCCACTTACCGACAGTTGCATCACAGTGTTGCTTGTCACCAGTCCCCCTCGGACACACGCACACGCCGTCATATTTATCATAACACGAGGCGGCCACCGGACACCCAACTTTACACGGCTTTGAACCTGTAGCTGTATTGGATCGAGTAAAAGTACTTCAAACTTAGCCCTTAAACAGAGAAAGACGGCGGTTTGTACTTTTACATACAAACCTTTGCGCGCGAAAAGCTTTAAATGTGCTATGAATTTGGTTTTGGACATAGCAGAATCTGATATTTGGTCCAGGATTTTTGGCGTCAAGTTTGGAATCAAAGTGATAAAATGAATAATTATTGTTCTGAAATACGGTCAGGGTTTTTAGTCGCGGCGACACTCGCACTTCCCTGCTGCCAGATATCTCTTCCTTCCCAACGGCGAGAGAGAGAAAGGGAAGATACCTCTTCCGTTGTAGGACGCTTTCTTTGGCGCGCATGCGTTGGGTTACCTAGAAACCTTGTCATAATCCCCACGTGACTTTGACGTGGGCTCGAAAAGTGTAAGGTTTGACCATGCGCACCACGCATTTCCGTTAAAAACCGGTTTCAAAGATTGTTTGGTTCATCCACGGTTGTGGATACATGGCAGTATATCAAAGAAAACGTTCTACACCAGCAGACGTCTTCACTTTCTCTCTCCCGCTGTTGAGAAGGAAGAGATGAACGTCTCCCAAAATTAATTTTACCCGCGTCTTCCGTGGGGTCAGTTGTACTCAATTTGTTACTCTCATGCCAACTCTTCTCACTCGAAATGACAAATATCCGCAGGTATGAGGTAACGACCCGGAAAAAAACGATAAATTATATAAAGGAATTAACCAAACATAAGAACACGAAAATAACTAGTAGAATCAAGGGATTTAAATCAGTGCAAAGCGTTTAGAAGAAAAAAGAAGATAACGCAAAAATCTAAAAAAAGAAAATTAACAAGTCTCACTAGCTATTTGCAAAGGTTTCGATAAAAATAACAGTGGTTAGCGGCTCTCGCCTGTCGTAATTGTAGTCTGAATCAACGTAATCGTGGTCGGTACATTTTAAACATCTCTTGAAAACATATAGACATGCTTTTAAATCATTTTAATTAGAGCGGATTTCGTATGAGTGGTTAAGCAATTTACGGCAATGACTTCCGGCACGGTTACTGTACGACATACCATGACGTTGAAATGGTTTCCCATTGTTTTTGTGTTTCTGATCCAATCAAATTACAGAGTTACGCTACAGTAAGTTACAGTACAGTTATGATAAGGCTATGGCTATTTTTGTCCCACTCATACGAATTCCTCTCTATTCTTTAGAGATACGTTAGTACATTTCCAATAATACATATCCATCTCTACTGTTAGCTACCACACTTTCTTGCCTTTTCACCCCTTTGGGATATTTTGAGATCAGTATAGATCGTAAAACCACAATAGTTTTTGTTGTACTGCTATCAAGGGTTGAAAGAAATACTGTGAATTCTCCCAGATGAAGCCCGCTGTATCCATGAGGTGATCAACTGTGTGTTGTTCAGTATCTCATTATAACAACAAAAGTTAAACAGGTAATAATATAGCTGTTCTCACCTGTAGTTGTTGAAGCCTGAGTCGATTTGAGTGTGGTCGGTGCTACAAAAATATATTATCAGTATTAATAATATGTAGTAATCTAGGGCGCATCCAGAGGGGGTTCGATCGAATCCCCCTTTCCCTCGATCGAAGCTGGATCCCCCTAAGTAATAATATCAACAGCATGACATCACAAACTACGCGACTACCAGAATCCTTTTAGTGAATCCCTTTGTTGCTCTAGTGTACAGAACCAGAAAAGGGACGTGAATTTGAAAAGAAGTTGTGAGAAGGCTAGACAGAACGGTGAAAATATATATATATACATACTTTTTAAAATCTTTTATACTATTGTTATAACTCTTACCTTTTGTTGTTGTAGCCGGGGTGGAAAGAAGGGTGGTCGGTTCTATAAATATGAAACGACATTAGATTATACTGATGATGATGACATTAATAGTCCCTCCCTCAATCGGCGGTGGTTCAGTTATGTTTAGAGTACTCCTGTACTGTTAATTACGGCGCCTGTGACAGCCATGCAATTTCAAAAGAGCAGTGTGTTCAAATAATACCTTTTACTGAGTACAGACTGGTATACCGGGTGACAATTACTTTATCTTCTACGAATAGTACAACAGATAGACTGAGTAACAGAATGGCTACCTTGAGGCCATTATTATCAGTAACTGGAACCAAACTGGTTGATGTATAAATAGATATATAACGATTAACATGTTATCCTTTGTTCTTTTTTACCTGTACCTAAAGTTTGGGTGTTGTTCTCTCTGGGATTATAAACTGAGAGAAGATTGTTTTCTTCTAACGTATATTAACATTTCATTATGAAATTGTCTTATTACCATCTTAGTTCCATAGAGTTTCCTCCCTGATTTTTATTTCCATCTTCTCCGTCACTTCTCTTCATATAAAGTCATACTTATGCTGTAATCCTTGTAGCTTAATTAGGTCATCACATGCATGAATCTTGATACCCAATGAGAACACAGATGAACATCACTAGTGATATGGATCACATATCCAAATCACTATAGCGATGTCCATCTGGTGTTTCATTGGGTATCAAGATTCATGCATGTAACCAAATGACTAAAAATAGCGTCGGCAAAAGGTTCTTCTTGGCATCTTTGAAATTTGGTAGCGCTCGACAATATTTTGGTTTGTCAAAACATCGTTCGCACTTAAAAAAATTGGCATTTTGTTTTGGCAAAACAAACAATAAATGATTTCGCCTAGTGCTAACAGGCCCTTAGGGACTATATTTCACACGTCAAACGCACGAAAGAAACAGTACAACATGTTGTGACATTCATATTAAATAGAGTGGATTTCGTATGAGTGGGTAAGTTACGGCAATGACTTACGGCACGGTTAGT
Source organism: Actinernus sp. WN-2022 (assembly GCA_030867875.1). Classification (NCBI taxonomy): domain Eukaryota; kingdom Metazoa; phylum Cnidaria; class Anthozoa; order Actiniaria; family Actinernidae; genus Actinernus; species Actinernus sp. WN-2022. Next base: position 5,013,186 of record JAOWCC010001589.1, on the reverse strand, counting down.
GTACGACATGCCGTGACGTTGAAATGGTTTCCCATTGTCTTTGTGTTTTTGATCCAATCAAATTACAGAGTTACGGTACAGTAAGTTACAGTACAGTTATGATAAGGCTACGGACAAACCATATTTTTGTCCCACTCATACGAAATCTGCCCTATTCTTTAGAAATATGTTAGTACATTTCCAATAATACATATCCATCTCTACTGATGTTGCCTATAACACTTTCTTGCCTTTCATCCCTTTGGGATATTTTGGGATATATATAGATCGTAAAACCACAATAGTTTTTGCTATCAAGGGTTGAATAAATCATATGAGTTCTCCCTGATGAAGTATCTATATAATATCAAGTCAGCTGATTAACTGTGTGTTCAGTATATCATTATAATAAAAAAGATAAACAAAAATAAAGTGGGTTCACCTGTAGTTGTTGAAGCCTGAGTCGTCTTGAGTGTAGTCGGTGCTACAAAAATATAAAAATATTAAGAGGAGATATTTTACAAAACTGCGTACTGACAGGCTAAAGACTGTGCCGAGCTAAAATGGTGTTTAACAAAGATTTCACGATATTTGTGTTTGGCTTTTTGAATGGTGTTAATCCAAAGCGAAAATTTAAAACAAAAACCTCTCTCGTCAGGCTAGACCTGAATATATAGCACCAAACTTAAGGCGGTTCAATTGCTGACTAAATTTACAAAGAAAAGCAAGAAACTTTGTGCCACACTAAATCAGTTCTTAGTCAAGGTATTATGTTATTTGTGTTTGTTTGTGACTAGTGATTTTTGGCGGTTTTTTTTATACTACGCGACCCCTCTTAAAATATATACTTTCCATATTAATAATATGTAGTAATAATATCAGCTGTATGACGTCACAAACTACGCGACTACCAGAATCCGTTTAGTTAGTCTCTTTCTTGCTTAGTTTACAGAATCAAGAAAGGGACATGAATTTGAAAAGAAGTTACGAGAAGGCTAGCCAGAACGGTGAAAAAGCAAGTATACATACTTTTCAACCGGTTCGCCAATTCTACATGACTAACTTTTTCTCCGGGTCCTCCGATTTTCCTCTCCACCAAAACCAACATGCTAAATTCCAATTCGATCTGTGGTTTAGCCGGATCCTGGCTTTGATCAGCCCCTATGGTTGTTTCAGGTCCCGTTAGAAATTCAGAGTAACACCCACTCGCTCTAAATTTAGAAAACTGAATGGGTTGAAGCCAGGTTAGATGATCATCTAAGCAATCTCGCAAATCAGAATACTCATAAAAATAGATTTAATTTCTTTCACGATCTCCTTATCCCTTCCTAGGATCCTAACACCTTTCAGCATTATCCCTCTCTAAGCTCAATTTGTCTAACTAATAAATCTTACTTTTATATCTTATCTTTCGATTTCCCACCGCGGAGTTTGAACCGAGACCTTCGGTGTGCAAGACCAGAACTTTACCAATGAGCCAAAGAAACTTGCGATGGAACGACTCTCACTTTTAAAAATAATAATCCTAACCCGTACCACAAACCTAACCCTAACCGTCAGTTCACGGGTAAACGACGAGGTCCCTGGGTCCACAGGCAAACAACATGTCAGTTGACTGTAATGAGAGCACTTTTTTACTGGGTACGACCCACTTTTCTAAATTTAGAACGAGTGGGTGTTAGCCATTTAGAATCCGAGAACCAGATGTACTTTTTACCATCTTTACTATTGTCATAACTCTTACCTTTTGTTGTGGTAGTCGGGATCGAAATAAGGGTGGTCGGTTCTATAAATATGAAACGATATTAGATGATCCTGATGATGATGAGATAATAAGATGAAAAGATGATGACATGACGAACATGATAAGATGACAAGATGATGATGATAATGATGACGATGATAAGATAAGAACTGAATATAAAACGATGATGATGACGTTAATAGTCCCTCCCTCAATCAGAGGTGGTTCAGTTAAGTTTAAAGTACTTATAGACTGTTAATAAACCTTTTCCATTTGGCTCAATGTTGTTCTATTTCAGATCACGTGACCATCCCCTTGTGTATTGGTTCTTTTATTTCTGGTTAACGCATGAGGAGATACATTGATATGGAAATACTTCGGATAAAGAATATTATTCCCGAAAGATTTGAAGTGGGACAACATTGAGCCAAGCGGAAAAGGTCTGTTACGGCGCCTGTGACAACCAGCCATGCAGTAGTGCAGATACCAAAGAGGAGTGCGTGCATGTTAATAATGCCTTCTACTGAGTACAGACTGCCGGGTAAGAAACACACCATTAGAAAAGTGATGGGGTGGGGTCAAAAGTAAAAGAAAAGGCAAGACCACAGAAGGATAAGAAAAGATGACCAAAGTATAAGAAAACACTTGTGCAGAGGAATCAGCTGAAAAAAAAACCATTACTGCAGCAGGGATATCATGTGCTCTGAAAAAGTCCCCCTCCCCCATCACCTTACTTTTGGTCCCACGTTAATTAGAGGATTTGGATTTGGTACAGCAAGCAAGTCGTAAACGCCCATTAAGGTCGGTACACACCCTCGTCTGAACTTGTCGCGGGGACAAAATTTTGTCCCCGGGACTTGTCTCTTCAAATCAAACCGGTTTGAATTGAGGAGACAAGTCCCGGGGACAAAATGTGATCCTCCCCTCGTGTGAACTGTTCATGCTGCATGTCCCTGGGACAAAATGAAAATAAACCAATCGCAAAGCGTCATTTTACTTTCCCACAAGTCCTTACGAACTTTATTTCAAGATGGCGTCTGCTAAAATCACAATGTCCCTGCAACACGTCCCCTCGTCTGAACACAACAAGGGATTTGTTCCCGGGACATGTCCCTGGGACTTGTCCCTTCGTGTGTGCCGACCTTTAGGGTTTGTACGGAGCCCTGTTGGTGCCACCCACGCGCGCGTATACATCATATTAACGATGTATACATTTACTTGCATCGCGACTTTTTTCCCCTTTGGCGCGACTTTTTTCCCTTTGGCGCGACTTTTTTCTGTTACTTGGCGCGACTTTTTTGCTAATTTCATTGGCGCGACTTTTTTCTCTGGCGCGACTTTTTTCTCTGGCGCGACTTTTTTCTCTGGCGCGACTTATTTTCTCCGGCGCGACTTTTTTCTCTGGCGCGACTTTTTTCTCTGGCGCGACTTTTTTCTCTGGCGCGACTTTTTTTCTCCGGCGTGACTTCTCTTTCTTGCGCGAGTTTCTTTTTAACCCCTTGTAGGAGTAACCGCAGTTCTATGTCATCAGTGGCTCAAGTAAATCAACATGGCGGCGAACGACCTTCGCGACGATTTCATTGAGGAATACTTTCATATGGGCTTTAGTTACAAGGAAATCATTGATTGCCTTTTTTAAACCATGAGATAAGGTTAAGTCTACGACAGCTTAAAACAGTCTTAGCGAAACAAAATCTTGGACGGCGACGTTTTAGCAGCTTCGATGAGATAGTAGACGCTATAGAAGAAGAGCTAAAAGGAAGTGGAAGCATTGTCGGCTACAGAACTATGTGGCAGAAATTAGTGGTTGACCAGCTAATTTGCATATTTTGAAAACCTGAATATCTCTGGAATGAAATAAGATGTTGAAAAACAAAAAAACGCCATTCTTCATCCTTTCAAAAGGAGTTTCAAATGAACTAAGTTCTAAACGGTCGAATTTTTCATTTCATAGACACTTTAACCCATGAAATACACTTTCACGTATTACACTTTATTACCCTCTAATTTCTTTGTTTTCATTTGTATTTTCTTGACTCTTACTCTTCAATAAGTACATTTTGTTTCACGGTTAATGGGAATCATTCTAATACAATGAGACTGTTGTAAATAATATTCCATACCCCACCCCCCTCCCACACATACCCCCCAAAACAACAGTCACAAGGTGTTTATTTGACATTTTCAAGTAGGTTATTACATTTCATGGGACTGGGAGACCCACAGGGCTCACTTCTTGGTTTCACAAATTTGTCAGTTTGGAATATTCAACACATTGTCTTATGGTAGACCATGTTCACTCTGTGGATGTGCGAAGCTACATTATTTTCTCTATCTCGTTGATGAGAGTCAAATAAAGATTCCGCGCATCATTACCATTTTCTGGCATTCTTAGACCTTCTTCTGTCATGATTAGTTCAGCTAGTGCAATAAATTCAGGTGATGAACACATGGGAAGGTCATCACAACACAGGTCTCTAGCAACATCTAACCCGTCAATGTCAACATCATGCTTGCAATCTACAGCCCCTGTCATTTCAGGATAATGATACAAGAAACAGAGCCGACCATGGGGAGAACTGTTGTTCCTTGTTGAGGGTCGAATCCGATGCAGGTTCCACAGTCGTGCTACTCTTTGGAGTTCCTCGTGGATAACTGCCATGTAACAAAACAGCAGACATTCCACATGCACAACATTGGCATCACAGTATAGTCCCCTGTCCCTCAAATCCTTGAAATGTGGCATCCACCAATCAGAAGCACCTCTTCGCAGTTGCCCCCACCATGCCTCTACCTTTGATTAGCAACTGATCTTCCGTAAAGAAAGCTCTTCTCCCCTGACCAACTATCCCCTGCTTCATGTCGTAGATAACGTTGAATAGCAGCAATTCTAACATTTTCTGTTCCCATATCTCCACGAATTACACAGGCGGTGCCCCAACGTTTTGCACACAGTCAAGAAAATAGCTTGCAACGACACCAGGATGATTATTCGTACGCCCAACCTCAAGCCACATGAGTTGTCTTGAATATCCGTCTATACAACCGTGTATGCAAAACCCATAAGGTTTCAGTTTGTCATATCCGTCTAGGTGCCAAATGAAGTTTGGGCCCTTTGCATGATATTGTCGCCTTTGGAGTCTATGCCTTAAGCGCCTGTCTACCCCTTCAGGGTCCATTATTCTTAACGCTTTCCGAACCAATTCCTTGCTAACAGACAATTTATGGTCAACCACTAATTTCTGCCACATAGTTCTGTAGCCGACAATGCTTCCACTTCCTTTTAGCTCTTCTTCTATAGCGTCTACTATCTCATCGAAGCTGCTAAAACGTCGCCGTCCAAGATTTTGTTTCGCTAAGACTGTTTTAAGCTGTCGTAGACTTAACCTTATCTCATGGTTTAAAAAAAGGCAATCAATGATTTCCTTGTAACTAAAGCCCATATGAAAGTATTCCTCAATGAAATCGTCGCGAAGGTCGTTCGCCGCCATGTTGATTTACTTGAGCCACTGATGACATAGAACTGCGGTTACTCCTACAAGGGGTTAAAACTGAGAAACTCGCGCAAGAAAGAGAAGTCACGCCGGAGAAAAAAAGTCGCGCCAGAGAAAAAAGTCGCGCCAGAGAAAAAAGTCGCGCCAGAGAAAAAAGTCGCGCCGGAGAAAATAAGTCGCGCCAGAGAAAAAAGTCGCGCCAGAGAAAAAAGTCGCGCCAATGAAATTAGCAAAAAAGTCGCGCCAAGTAACAGAAAAAAGTCGCGCCAAAGGGGAAAAAAGTCGCGCCAAAGGGGAAAAAAGTCGCGATGCAAGTAAATGTATACTTCGTTAATATGATGTATACGCGCGCGTGGGTGGCACCAACAGGGCTCCGTAGGTTTGTCTGTATCTGTAAATAAGCGTGGGAATACTGAAATGTGATTGGTTGACTATTCTTACAAGGAAAAATATGCATGTGCAATTTATATTTCTGAAGTAGCTTCACCTAGTCTTCCAATGAGTCCGAAAGTTCCAAAGATTGAATTTTTCGCTTAAACTATAAAGCAGTATATTTGTTGTTTGTTATAAATATTTTTTTAGGATAGCAGAAATTTTCCCACGCCAGTTTAACTTTCCAGCTGTCTGAAGAATTTAAATAGCCAATCAAACGATAGGTACGTGCTTCACATAAAAACGCAAAGTAAACTTATATACTCGAGTTGCAAGACTGGCTTAGGGGCCGACCATTTGACTTTTGAGGGGGGGGGGGGGGGGGGGGTGGGTGTTTTTGAAAAAAAATAACCTGCAAGCCAACGGTGGCGAAAAAAAATATCCTGCAAGCGGAAAAGCTTTGTTCTGGCTCCGCTTTTTTCGCAAAAAAAAAATCGTGCAACAACAGTGCTAAAGAAAAAAAAATCGAGCACAGACAAGAACACCCACCCCCCCCCCCCCCCCCCCCCCCCCCCCCCCCTCAAAAGTCAAATGGTCGGCCCCTTACCAGCTAATCACCGAAGTGGAAGCTACGACTTGGCTAGCCGAGGAGGCACTGGGAACGCATATGACCGCATAAATACTATACAAACACACCTATTCGATTACGCATGTCATGACGTAAGAGCTACTGTTTATCGTGTTTTACTCTCCACAAACCGAGTACAACGCTTGTTTTTGAAAAAAAATGTATTTTTAAAAACGTCGCTTACTTTTTAAAAACACTTGGCTTATTTGGTTAAATATAGGAGTTTATGAACGAAGTCTGATGCAGACGTAGCCTTGCTTGAAACATTTCTTCCACAAGAGTTGCAATGCAATGAACGATGTATGCCGTTACACTTTGCGAACGTTGACGACGACGAAGAAGAATATACAGAGCCCTATTTAAGACCTCGAGATTGAATTGGGCAGCCGGAGTAATAAGCCAACGCCAACAGACCCAAAGAGACCATGGGTAGAAGATCAATTTTGCCATCTAATATAACGAGAATTATAACAATATACATTTGCCCATTTAAAATCTGAACAAGCAAGAAGCTCTGTTGTCTCCATCCCATACTACATTTCGGTATGGTCGCGTGGGCTTGAGTCAATGACCGACAACACATTTGAAATAGCTGTATTCGAGTTTGCTAATAACGGCGGTGTTTTGTTAGTACTCACTCAGTTTGTAGCAAACAACTTGTGCATCGTTTGTATGGGTACACTGGTGCTGTATCCCAATAAGAAGCGTGAAAGCACACAACCCAAGGCTCGGCTCATCCCCTCGGCATTTCACCCTCGTAAGGATTGGTACCGAGCTATTTGTAGCCCCAAGAGAGGTGGTCAGTCGGAAGGACTTGGCCCTGGAGTAGCCAAGCTGTCGGCACACTACATTAGCATCATTTATGTCCCAATCGTCATTACATATGGTTCCCCACACTCCATTGTACTGTATTTCAACTTGTCCTTCACTAGAGTCTCCTCCCCCAGCGACTCGTAGCCCTGTATAGTAAAGATCATAGATGTTTGATGCTATGTCAATTGTCAAAAACGTCTACACGCTATTTATTCTTCAACCAAATGGGAATTGACAAGTATTAATCTGCTTATATTAATCAGGATACTTACTAAAGCACTCGGCACCAGCATCTCTAGAATGACTTGGTCCCCACCAAGACCATGATGAAATTTTTGTAACGTTACATTGCCATAAAGCCTTCTCGTTTCCAATACAGTGCACATTGGAGAACCATACGTGCCCTGTGCCAGGCCCATAATGCGCTTGGTTATATGCGCTGGTAGCTCCAGCAAACCCGAGCTGTACACATGTGACTGTGGCGTCATAAATGTCCCATCCTACATCGTTAATTGTGCCCCAAATGCCGTTAATTTTCACCTCTACACGGCCTTCCCATGAATTCCCTGACTGGCCAGCGAGGCGCACTGTAGAAAGAAAACAACAATGAAGGTCACAGTTTCGTCCTTATCCGTGTATCTACACACCTGGATCACGTTTTGAGTTACACACTTTGGGATTGATTTTCTCGCAATTAGGGTAATAAACCTTACTAAGTGAAAGAAACCAACTTCATAGCAAGTACATAAACCGCCATAACTCACCATCGTGTAGAGTCTCATTGGTTTTGCATACGATGCCGGCATCTTGCCTATGAGAACAGGACGTTATTCCCCATCCCCGATGGGAACACATGGAGATGGCAGGCTCTCTTCCTTCGCACCTAACAGCGTCCAACCAGATAACTCCTCGCCCAGAAGGAAACGAGCTACAGCAACGCATCAAGCTCTCGACTCCCAGGAAGCCAAGCTGACGGCACACTACTTTAGCAGCATTCAAATTGAAGCTTGATCCACATACTGTACCCCACCTGCCGTTGTGAAGAACCTCAACGCGACCCGCTGACGACCCGTTCAGACCCACAAGTCGCACAGCTAACAAAAGTAGTATATTAGAAGACTGTCGAAAGTAATTGGTTTGGTTTGTTTCTGCGTTGGCTTAACTTTTTCTATTGGCTGTAGACAAGTCCCTTATAAGAGCACTAATCCCCACCATGTTGAACCCTGTTTTGCCATGCTAATATAGAAAATATATAAGCAAATACCGTGAACAAAAATCCTGCAAAAAAATACGCTGGATCCGAAGTGAGGACCTATACAGCCAAAAGATAAACGATAAGAATGAAAAGTCCGAAGACTACAGAAAAGCTGATATTCAGCTTTGCTGTAGTCTTCGGACTTTTCATTCTTATATAGAAATTAGCGAACATAAGGGACTTGTTAGCAGTCTACAACCAATTGAAAAAGCTAAACAAACCCCTTGAAGTCCAAATTTCTAAATGACGCGTGTGATTTCCCAGCCTTCTCGATCGCCCCCTTCTTATTTCTTACTGCGCATGCGTAGATCACCGCGGCCACCGCGGCTAAACACAATCTCGTTCCCAGAGCCCGCGCGTTTTTCGGCCATCTTGGCGCTGGCCAAAAGATCGCGGTCTCTGTGAACGAGATTGGGCTAAACATTGTGCTCCGCTGGCCAAAAGAATGAAGGTTCTGGGGGCTTCCGAGGGCTTAACCTTTTTAGCAAATAAATGTATAACTTAGTAATCTGACAGTGAATTAGAAATTAAGAAAACTTCAACATGGCTTCGCTTTTATAAGTTTTCTTGTTTTTCGCGAAACATTTCACGCAAATACGAGTACGTACTTAAAATTAGAAAAAGGGATGATTTAGTTTCGGCGGGAAATTAAACTGGGGAGACGCATGCACGACCGGCTTGCGTTGTTATTTTCCTACTAGAGAAATACTATTTTTTATTTTTTTTAAACTGTGTATAAACTTGATCGCATTCTCTTTTTTTCCTTTTCTATTTAGCTTAAAAGGGTCATCCTCTCGATTAGCTCTGCTATTTAGGGCGGCCCTTACTCAATTGTGTACTTATATTTGTAAACTAGCTTGTTCAAATCTGTAAGGAAATGTTACTATCATTAATATTTGTATCAGTATAATCTTGCTATTTTGTACACACGAGTTAAATAATAAAATGATGATGATGATGATGCTTATCAAAAACGCATGCGCGTGACATTTTGCCGCGGTGTGGGTCTGGGGTCGCGAATGGATTCACGCATGCGTAGAAACACTTGAAACACTTGCCTAACTTCATTGCCATTTATTACACTTACTGTTGGTGATGTTGCGTAGGTCTATGATTTCCGGTTTAGCGTTAGGAGGAATAATGTTACAGGTGGTATTGAGGACCAGAATGTCATCAATGGCAATGTCTCCAGTATAGGACGAACCCCTGATTCCCTCGAAAACAATCTGTCGTGTGAGAAACGGGAAACAAAATACACCACATTCATAAGGGCGTATTCTCTGTATTTTAACAGTTTAGCCACATGTACAATGTATGGAAAACAACATCCTTGCCATGCGAAAGAGCATACCAACATTGGTTATCTTATAGAATTTGAGTGCTGTAGCATAAAAGGTTGTAACGTTACAGTGATTTAAAATTAGAGAGATTTGTATGAGAAAAACCATGTAGGCCTTTCCTACCTCGCTTTCATGTTTCTTCTACATTTAAAATCGAAATAACTCGACAGCAATTTGAAACATTGCTTTCAAACTGTGGTCAATTACTAATTTAGGCACGATCTTTCATGTGGTAGCAATCCCTGTACACATTAATCTTCCAATTTATGAAATTAGATGGCGAGAAGAGAGAACAATCCAAAGTGAGAGAAATGCCCCATAACCGCCATTTCTAGACCTTAGAGAAACAACAGGACAACGACAAACTCTTAAGGTAAGTTTATTTTCTTTATCTGAGAATTAAGTGAAATATTTATGGCTTGATACTGTGGTCACACACGGCAAATACAGAGCGCATGTGATTAAACATCCATTTCTTTTGTTTTTGCTTCATGAATTATTAATAAGTTTTTGAATTGCTGACCCGTGCTCTTCTAGTTTATAGGAAGGAAAGAGAGGGGACGACACAGGTATTTATGGATTCGAGTTCCCCCTTGGACACTAGAAAAATCCAACCATCTACAGAGCTTGAAGAACTGTATAAAAAAGTATGTAAAATGTCCTTTAAAATTTGAGCATTTTACAGACTTTGTAAAATATCTGTGAACGTACATTCAAATTTACAGCCATTGTACAAACATTTTAAAGAGTAGTATAAACTTAGCGAATTTTACAAAAAAAAAATCCATATTGGTCGTAAAAAACATTTTACACTGTGTAACATGCTTGTAAGTATGCCTGGAAATTTGTAAATTTGTAATTACAGAAATTTTACAAACATTTTACGAAGTCTGTAAATAATGTCTGTGACATGGTCACATTTTACATACATTCAGTTACAGAGTACTTCAAAGTCTGTAAATGGTTCAGTAATTCTGATTGCACTCATTATACTGTAGCTCTATTGTTTTCGTACTGCACGTTAAAGGTTAGGGTGTTTTGTATTGTTGGGAAAGCCAATGCTGTGGCTCGTTTCGAGCGGTACATGATGGCCCAAATGGTTGGACTATTCCAGTACATAGGAGGCCGTGTTCGTCTGAAATTCTCTATTCCTCCTTCAACTTTGACTAACCTTAAATGCCCTGACATTCTCCACTGGTATTTGAGCCTTATTCCAATTGCGTGATTGATGTCCCTCCAAGTGCCATTTTCTTAACCTGGCCAGACCGTTGTCCATGTACACGTTTAGTTCACCCAACGTAGTGCCCTTCATGTGGTAGTAGAACTCAACGCACCTCGCGTCGGTGATCTGTGGACTGATAATGCGAGCCGCCTCGCCCTGAACTCGAGGATAGGAGGTCTCGGTATATATGTAGTGTCCTATAAATACATAGTCATGGGCGAAACATATTACACCGTTATATTACACATGCGTTTTAGATTTCAGAATGTTTCTGTGGCCTAACCTAGATATTCGCTACACGTTTGATGTTAGTAAACAAAAAGAAAAGTCGCACAAGAAAACAAACGTGATCTATAGCGATGTCATGGTTATGTATTACCTGATCCTGTGGTGTGATCTCCTGTAGGTCCCGTACCAGACGAACCCGTCCCACCCAGATTTAAAGTCCAGTCGAAGTCATCACTACGTTCGTTCGTATAACCGCAAAGTGTGGTTCCTGATTCAAAAGTACAGCTACCAGGCGTCGAATTTGCTGGGAAGGAAAATTTAAAATATCGGAGGCTTGTCAATCCATCAAATATTTTGTATCACGTGACCCGATATTTTCTCTCCGTCAGACGACAGATTGTAATGCGCACGCATGAGCTCCCGTAGACAAAAACCTACTGCGCCCTCTATGAATAAATCACACACCCTTCGCTCCGGGCCAATAACCTTGCATATTTCATCGCCACAAGTAAGTTACGGTTATATATCTCCACGCGACAAGTAGGTTATTAATCACATAATCTAGCGTATCTAGCGTGAACATTAAATTGGGAATAATCTGCTCACTGGGATTATGCAGACATGAAACTCCTGCGTCCTCGTAGTGCGAGCAGTCATTATGGCCCCAACCTCGGAAACGGCAACTAGCAAGTCTCGTCTCGGAACCTGTACAGCGCACATCGTCCATCCATATGGGACCCGTTCCTTGTCCAAAAGCCGCACTGGAATAAGCCCTGACTGCAGCCGAGTATCCAAGTTGTCTACAGACAACCCTCGCTTCACTGATATCCCAATAGTCATCACACACTGTGCCCCAGACTCCATTGTGGTAGATTTCCACTCGGCCATACCAAGATGCATTGCTTCCTGCCAGGCGAACGTCGTCAGGTGATGCTGAAGCTGTGGAATTAATATAAGGAAGCCTATTCACATAAGCCCTTAATGGTTTCTTTTCAGGCTTCCTCGCCACTAACCTTTCTATATTTTACTTTGTATTATTTTACTTTGTAAATTCTATTAGTGGCGAATCAATAAAATACAATACAAATACAATAGAATAAGACTTGAGCTCAAGAGACCATAAAGCCATGTTCACACAAGCGACACAAGCACAAGCAACATACGCAGACGCTGTGCCGTAATAGTCCACTTACCGAAGTGAAAAGCAGCCAGTTTCACCAAGAACCAGAGCCAAACGCAGTGGGATGCCATACTTCTCTGTGTGATGTTGAGGCCTCTACGTTACGTAAAGTAAATGCAGTCTTAATGAGAGAGGAAAATGACAATTTACATATATTTGGGTAACCTAATAGCGGAGTTTCCAGTTATCTGAACTGAAGTAATGACCCAAACAAAATGATAAATTATATAAAGAAAACACAGATAAAAATATATAAATAACTGTTAGAAATCAGCGCAAAATGTTCAGAAGTAAAAAGAAGTATCACGATTCACTGATCACTTTGTTTACTTTTGAGGCGCCAATATAACATGGTATTGCGTCTCAGAATACCAGCCTCTGATTGGCTCTTGCGCGAGCCCTTGCAGTTACATGGGTTCCAGGTCAAGGTCAAAAGTCGTTTGTTCAACAGCAAGATTTCTACAATTTCACCTTCAAAACACTGTAAATTACAAGATAAGCATCATTCAATCCTAAAGGTAAGGTTGGCATTGTAGTTTCCGTCAGAAATCTAACACTCTTATTCGCTAAAAGTACAATTTTCATAATTTTTGAAGAGATTTCAAAACACGTCGCGAAAGTTTTCGCCACTCAAGCCGTTGCCATAGATATACTAGGCGCCTTTTGAGAATTGAAATTACGATCAGAATAAGTTTGGTGCTTCATTCTCTTCTTTCTTTTAACAATTCCCGACTTAACTGTTGAATCGCGATACAAAACTAATTGAGATTTTGAGACGCGATACCGAATTATATTGCCGGCGTTGGAAGAAAATATATTCTTCGTATTGGGCTTCGTCGCTGCGCGACTCCGCCCAATACGGAATGTAGTAAACGGAAAATGAAAAAAACATTGAAACTTTGAGCGCGCAGGCTCGTTGTTCGAAATGACGTGCTCAGATTGCGTCAACAGCGCGCGCAAACTAAAATTCAAAACTTTTCACTAAAGGTGATGTTACACGAGACGATTTTTAACGACGATTTTTCGTGCAACATTGTTGCGCGAAAAGTCAACATAGTGTAACATGGCGCTCTGGACGATTTTTAACGCAATCTTCGTTGCGGCAACATGTTGCAAGTTTTGAATTACCTTCAAAAACCTGCAACATTAATTTTAAAGCATTAATTAAAGTCATTTTTCATCTCAAGGTTCATTATTTTAGTTTGTTTTTTTAGTCTGTGAAGACCACGCCCCTCGGCGGAGCTTCAAGGTGCGCAGCCAGTCATTACCTTGGATCACACCACAGATCAGACACAGAATGAATCTGAGATACAAAACACTCAAACGCGCTATGAAACTCCATGATACCCAGCTATGGGACGAATATAAATCACTTAAGAACAGTATTACTGCAGATGTGCGCAAAGCAAAGACGGCGTATTACAAGGATATGTTTGCAATAGTGAAAGATTGCAAGTCATACTGGAAACTAGTAAATGACGCCACCTCCACAACTACACATCCACCAATCGTCGCGATCAAGCGTGATGATAAATCTCTAGCAACAGACAATGCAGAAAAGGCAGACATTTTAAACACACACTTCTCGACAGTGGGAGAAAAACTAGCAGCGGAACTACCGCCACGCCTAGAGTGCTCTCACCCTGCCAATGCAGCTGATGTAGCTACAGTCCTAGTAGAGACCGAAATTAATATCACGGAGAAGGGCGTCACCAATATGATAAGGAAGTTGAATCCCAACAAGGCCTGCGGTCCGGACGGTATTGAACCTAAACTGCTCAAGCTCGCAGATACAGCCATCGTGCCGTCACTCACAGCTCTGTTCATGGCATCGGCAACGCAGTATAAGGTTCCAAGCACATGGAAAGTGGCAAAGATCTCACCTGTATTTAAAAAGGATGATGCCGAAGACAGGACTAACTATAGACCAATTTCACTACTGAGCGTACCAAGCAAATTAATGGAGACAACAGTTGCGGATTCCTTCACAAATCACATGGACGTAAACGATCTATTCAGTCCATATCAGTGGGCGTATAAAAAAGCACACTCCACTGAGCTCTTACTGGTACACATAACGGAACATTGGAGGAAGGCTCTTGACGCAAACAGAGTCATCTGTGCAATATTCTTCGACTTCAAAAAGGCATTTGACTCAATAGATCATGACGTTCTACTACACAAGCTTTACACCCTCGGCGTGTCGGACAGCACCCGCTCATGGTTAAGAGACTATCTTAAGTCTAGGCAGCAGTTTACGGTTATTAACAGGGTACATTCCAGCAGTCAAGCTGTTACATATGGTATACCACAAGGATCGGTCCTTGGACCGATACTGTTCTCGATATTTTGCAATGATTTGCCCAATACAATTTCCAATTACGAGTTCGCTAATCTATATATGTACGCAGACGATACCACCGTGTCTGTGACCGGGGCCACCATTGACGAGGCAATTAGCACTGCAAACAGTGTACTTGAGATAATGTATGACTGGTGTATGTCAAATCGAATGACAGCTCACCCGGAAAAATGTGAATATATGCTATTACACAGAGGCTCTTTTATGGGACCCATTGCAGCCGTTAGGTTTGGATCTTCCAACTTAAGAAGGGTATCCTGCACACGCTGCCTCGGGTTATCTATAGATGACAAATTAGGCTGGTCCAAGCACTTAACTGACCTAATTAAATCGTATGTCCAGAAGCTAAACCTCCTAAAGTCCCTGTATTTTCTTCCTGAGCATGCTAAGTTAGACTTCTACTTCAAGGTTATCCTTCCTGCTATCACTTATGGATTTCTATGTTGGGGATCGTGTAATACAACACTTCTAGAATCATTAAACCGAATTCATTACCGGGCTGCAAGGATAATTTTTGGACTCCATTGGCTAACACCACGTGAGGATGTAACTGTCTCTGCCAAATGGAAGCCACTGAACTATTACTATAACCTAAGACTTGCCTGTTTTGTACATAAATGTTTTCACAACCTAGCTCCTCCTGTACTATGTAATGCCTTTCCTAAGAGAATACTTACATACTCCTTACGTAACACTCACTGTATCAGTCTACCCACACCGAAAACCAACTACCTGAAATTGTCAATAACGTACAGAGGTACGAGGCTTTGGAACAGTCTCGGTAACGACCTAAGGTCAACTGCATCACTTAATAGTTTTAAAATTAATCTTAAAAGAAACACTGAACTACTGTAAATAACTGAATAGAATAAGTTAATTAGTATAAGTTAATTAGTTTTATATTACTATTATTATTATTATTAGGGTAGAATAGCGTAGTTATAAGCACGACCACATCAGCAACGCTGTAAATTTATCGTGGGTAAATAAATATTATTATTATTATTATTATTATTAACATTGTTGCCCGAATTTTGTTGGAGTTGCTTCGTGTAACACCCTCGCCGTTGACTTTTCGCGCAACGTCATCCCAGAAACCTGTTCGCTACGCCCACGGAAACGAGGCTACGTCAACAAACGTTTCTAAACGAGGGTGTCGGAGTAGGAGCCTGGATGCTAGCTAGATATTGCGCCAAAAATCGTCCAGTGTATTAACATACCCGTTTCCGCAACAATGTTGCGCTAAAAGTTGTCTCGTGTAACATGCATTAAAAATCGTTGCGAAAAATCGTCGTTAAAAATCGTCTCGTGTAACACCACCTTAACATCGCAAATAATTGTCTGCATTTTCTCCTTTTTTAAGGTTTTCGTTATAAAATATTAGCCAGAAATACAGGGAGGTCAAAGCTAGCGTAAATTTACCTCAAAATCCCTGAAAAACTTTGGTTTTGAGATACTTTGTGAAAATGTTTGTGCTGCCGATGTCCGATCTCCAAGACATTCAACGCAAATTAGGCTGACGTAGAATGATATGGTCAAGTGACAGTTTGGGAAGGCCTTCCAATCCTAGATCCTCCTTTTCAGGCACGTCGTGCGTTGTGGTTCGAAGTCGTCCAATTTTTTTATCTCATCCTACCAATGTTGTGGTTTAGTTTTGACAATTCACCGCACGGGAAAATATGGCGTCTGTACATTTGACCACAATCCTTTGCGAACCTAACACAGTCCAAATAACACGTAGAAATCTTCTATTCTCTTCAATGACAGTGCACTGGTAACACCACTTGTACTGGCTTGTTTTTAAGAGTGATTTTATATCAGATTTAAAGTTTTTCGCCCGCAAAGGATTGTGGGTAAAAGTACAAGTCGCCATCTTGTTTTCGGTACGGTGAATTGTTTTAAGGTTTTCTACATGTCTTTCGAAGTTCATGTTTGGTAAGGTGTGTTTGGGTTAGATTTTTATTTTCGAAAAAAATGTCGATATACAACATCAGCAGCCGATACTAGGCCTATGCAGGAGTATATTACACAGGAGTGTTCCTGTGCCCTTGTGTTGGCCCCTAACGCAGTAGATGGTGTGTCTATTTATGATCGCGAAGTTCTGGTATGCGATTACGTTGTCTTTTGTTCTCTTGCGCTTTAGTATTTTTTTTGCAGTTTGAATCATGTTAATTACAATTTTTCAGTACATCCTGATTGGTTAAGAGTGACGGCCTTTGTTTCTTCTCGCGGGTAACTGTATGCTAAAAATAACTCTACCGTCTACGTATAAGAGGCGATCAATTACCATGGATCACGCCACAACTGCAGCGTGAAATTTCCATTCGAAACCGCTTGTTTAAGCTGCATAAGAAAAATCCAACACAGCTCTCTTGGGAGGCATTTAGGAAGCAGCGTAACAAAGTTACGTCATTGAAGCGTAAAGGGATGAAATCATTTTGCATCGATGCTTCAGTTAACACAAAACATCACGGCGAATTCTGGAGTAAAATGAAACCTCTCTTGCCGGGAAAAAGCAAAAAACAATCTAAGATCGTCCTACTAGAAGACGAGAGAGTGATAACTGATCCTCTATCCGTGGCTGAAGTGTTTAATGAATATTTTTGCGAAGTGGCTGGAAGCGTTGGTGACTGTATGGAAATTGACGACTTCATTGACCATCCTAGTGTCAAGTTTATCGCTGAGAGAAACACTTCGCAGCCGTTTTTCACCTTTGCTACAGTAGGTGTGGCCTATGTGAAGAATATTTTGGACAAGCTTAATCCAAGAAAGGCGGTTGGTTGTGACAATATTTCTCAGAGAATGTTGCGTTTATCTGCTCCCGCCATTGCACAAATGCTGACCAGGCTGATTAACCACTTCATTATTAACCGTGCATGGCCGACGGTATGGAAGAGCAGTAACATCTCCCCTGTGTTCAAGAAACTGGAGGAGACGAACAAGACTTGCTATCGTCCGGTGTCTGTGTTGACTGCCCTGTCTAAGATCTACGAGAAAGTTATGTTTGATCAGCTCTATGGAGCATTCCATTGGAGGCTATCGTCAAATATTTCCGGCTATCTAAAGGGACACTCTTGCTGTACGGCCCTGTTGAAGATGACAGAAGACTGGCGTGCGAGCCTGGATAAACACGAAGCTGTTGCAGTAGTAGCCGTTGATCTTAGTAAGGCATTTGACTCTGTCTGCCACAGTCTGTTGCTTGCCAAGCTTAAAGCATATGGCTTCTCAGATGATACTATGCAGCTCATGGCTGCCTACCTTCGAGGGAGACGACAGCGCGTTAGGCTGGATGGCGTTTACTCTGAGTGGAGAACTGTAAAGACCGGAGTACCACAGGGATCCTTGCTAGGTCCATTGTTATTCAATATCTATATCAATGACCTGAACTACTGTGTATCTAATACCTCTTTGAGGCTTTATGCGGACGATACAACTGAGTATGCTTCCGATGCGTCTCCAATGGTACTGCAGTACCTCACTAACTCTGATCTCAGTCTACTTTCTACATGGTTCGAGAGTAATTATTTACAGATTAATGCGGCGAAAACACAAGCTATGGCCATTGGACCATCGTCATATGCATACGACTTCAAACTCGATGACTCGGACATCAAAGCCACTGACACTCTAAAGATCCTTGGGGTCACTCTGGACCGCAGACTTTCATTCAAGGTGCACATTGCAGAGCAATTGAGGAAGGCTTGCGCTAAGGCATCAGCACTGCGAAGGCTGCGCAGATTCATTCCCCAAGACGTTATGATTAGCCTCTACAAAGCTTATATTCTCCCCCATCTGGAATACTGCGGTCCACTCCTGTTAGGGATTGGAAAGGTCGAAACTAGGAAGATGGAGAACACTAACTACTACATACTAAGGACTATTTTGGGTTTGTCCAAGTCATTGTCATACGATTATCTTCTCAAATACGCCAACACAGGAACATTGGCTGAACGTAGGAACCGTCAATCTCTAATTCTAATTTTCAATTGCATGAACGATCGGGGTCCAGCTTATATAAATGACTTCTTCAAGCTTAAGATGGTAAGCTACAACTTGCGCGGAAATGGTACCAGACTAGAACAGCCTCGTTTTAATTTGGAATGGCTTCATAAATCGTTTTCATATACAGCAAGTGTTCTGTGGAACAAACTACCTACTAAAATAAGGGAATGCAAAGAAATTATATCTTTTAAAAGCGCTTTACGATCACATATGTTATCGTCATAAATAATTACCAGGAAATTTCTAATATAATTTTATTATAATGAGTATAAATGCATAGTTTAATATACATTTTTAATATTGTAATATTTCAAGACTTCGTAATATTTTAAGACTGTTTAATACTCTTAAACATCAAGTGTATCTAAACTTTTTTAAATTATAAGTTTGTATGTATTTTCATTTGCCTATTTTTTGTTCACGTTCACGTTTAAACGAGTTGTATAAGCTCCTAGGTGACACGTGGTTAAATAAAGTATTGTATTATTATTGTCTACAGTGTTGTGTGACAATAAAATGTAGGAAGAGTAACACTCCTCTGTAATATACTCCTGGCCTATGTCACAGCGTTTTCACAAGTTAGGTTATTTTTAGAACGCTATTGTTGAGTTGTAATTATTCCTAAGGGAATAAAATTACAAAAGCGTAGCAGCCATGTTGTTTAGTATAACAAAAGTAGCTAATGAGGCATCTTTTGTTCCGCCATGTTGCAACCCAACAATTGGCGGGGAAAATAATCTAAAAATAGCCCAACTTGTGAAAACGCCGTAGCACCTATATAAGAGATATGGACGCTCTTGGTTATGGGCTCTTGGAACGACTAGTAATACTAAAGTCCCTAATATCACTGAAATGCATTTTAAAAAGTTTGACCCCCTCTTGAAATGGCTAACAAATTCGAACATGACCGACCTATATGGACCAGTATTTGTATGGGAATCCAATGCCAATGCCAACATTTGAGGGATGTAGTTGTGCTGGGAAGCGTGCAATCGTGTTTTCAGTTTTCGATACATTTGTCTGTAATGCACTAGTCAATTGAAACCCCGGCCCCCCGACCCCCGGGACATAGTGGGGCATTAACGGGGACATGGCCGTGGAATAACGCACATTTAACGCTGCATTTTTCCGGTGGAACGGGGAAAGTAACGATTTGCAAAATTTGCGGGGATTTTAGCGGTGGTTGTAACGCCAGCCACGACAGAGCGGGACTGGACCCGAGCATCAACAACGTGTATCAAACATGGCGGAAGCTATGGACACGCAAAAATCGTAGCTTAGGAAGACGTTTAATTTCCTCCAATTTTTCAAACTATTAAAACTACGATTTGCACTGCGGTTCCAAATGTCGTTTGTAAAGCAAATCGTATGTTCGGAACCTTATCAATCGTGCCTGTTTCGTAGCTATTGTTTTTGGAAGATAATTTGTTCATAAAAATAGAATGAAACTAAGACTTCATACTACTTTTATTTCAGAATAATTATAATTATCACCCATTGTTTTCGTAGTCTTTTAGACAAATCACATGTGAGGGAGGCTCAATGCCACATAACATTGAATTTTGTCGTACTTTTTACACGGATCATTACTTAAATATATTTAAACGCAGCTGCATAACATTTCCTTTATATTCCTTTGTCGCATTGTAGTTTTTTGTTGACAGACAACGGTTTCTGATAAACAAGACAATGGTCGAGACTGTAAAAGTGCGGAAAGCATGTATGGTAATAGAAAATGTACAGGGGCGGATCCAGGATTTTGTGAAAGGGGGGTTTGCAAAAGGATTTTATTTTAAATCTAGAGATTTAAAATTGAATTTAGAGGAACACCAATCATACTAGGGCTAAACAAATTTCTGATTTCAGTTCGTGTGGGGAGTAATGAAGAAAATAAATACAGCGAGTGATTGTAAATAAGCTTACAAAAACGTACATACCGTCGTTTGTATCTAAGCGTGAACGCGTGAGGCGAAAACACGTTCAAATTGCGTATCAAACGTAATGTGGTTCGTCATCAACTTTTGAAGGCGTGCTATTCTCTTCCCATATCGATAATTCTCCAACCAGCTCTGCCACTTGATTTATGAAGTCCTAACTTTACGGCTGTATTTGTTTATCGCAAATATTCTCACAACTGGAGCATAGCACTAGTACCTTTGCATTCTACAAATATCAGAAATATCAGAAATTAATTACCTACATATTGCTCTATTTATGCATGATTATATTAATAATCACGGTTACCTCAAGCATTTCAAAATTATGCAAAACCAGCTTCTAACATACATAACTATAATACTAGACATGCTTCAAAGAACCTCTTTGTCTTACCAGCCTCGACAAATTATGGAAAGTTTTCTATTAAATCAACTGGTATTAAACTCTGGAATAATTTACCAACTAGCACTGAAGAGATCTCAAACGCTCACAATTTAACTCGCATCGCAAAAAAAAAAAACTGTTTAATGGCCTACGTGTAAATTTTCATCTCCTTTCACTTTACTTGTGATGAAATTATGATTAATCAGATGATACAGCTTAATGTACATTTCTTAGTTGTTATTGTATTTTTTTTACCATACATTAACAGTCCTTAACTTCTTTTCAATTTCTTTATTATTATTTATTATGACTATGATTACTTGGATTTATAGGCAAAGGCAGATCACACTACACATATTTATTTCACTTAATGGAGAGTTGGCTTAGAAAACTTTTAGTACCTTCAACTTCCCTGCACCCTTTCCTATTATATATTTTCCTCTTTTTTTCCCTTTAAGTATATGTCTGTAAATTACCCAAATGTAAAGCAATGAGTGTGAAATTAATAATAATAATAATAATAGCACACCTTCAAACTTCGAAAGTTTAATGACGAATCAGGTTGTGTTTGACACTGACACTGGTATCATCAACTAAAGTTGATATGAGGTATGCTAACCGCCGTGGAAAGCGAGTAGTAGCTGACGTTTCGAGCGCTAGCCCTTCGTCAGAGCAAAAAAGGGAATTGTGGGTGGGGAGACAGTTTATAAAGTGTTGAGTGCATGATTACCGCTGAGGAGACATGTACTCGGATCAATTAGGATCAAAGGAAATTGCGCCAATGCATGATTATCGCTGAGGAAACACGTGCTCGGATCAATTGTAATCAAAGAGAATTGCGCCAACAATGGAAATGCTAATAGCTGTAACAGCCGGAACAATAAAGAGTGTTGATGAATAAACTAACGAAACATGCTGATCTAGTAAGTGTGAGTGAATACGTGAATTCTGAAATTAGATGAACGAGAAGAGTTCATTAATACTGTGAGGTGCCAAAGTGCCTAATTTGAAAATAAAGTTGTGTTCTTTGCGTTTACGGGTGTCGGTAGTACCTTGATGCAGAGAAATGCCGCATATAGTGATGTGATTAATAGAATGGTCAGGAAGATTAAAGTGGCGAGCTACTGGTTTGGCGAGATCCTTGCTGTTAGTTCTAACATCTGGCAAGTGTTCGCGGAATCGATCTCCTAATCTTCGCCCTGTTTCTCCAATGTAGAGTTTGTTACAAAGTGTGCAGGTGATACAATAAATAACATTACTGGAAGTACAATCAAAATGATCAGTGACCTTTAGGTCCTGAAAGAAGTGTCGTAGTTTTAGTATAAGCACAGGTATTGCATCGTGTCCTAAACATGTTTGATACAGTTAGAACATGTATTTGCCTCGCGTGTTCACGCTTCAATGCAAACGACGATAATTTAGCCATGTGCCGTTTATATTCAGAGGAGTCACACTTTTAATACTCCTTCGATTATTTATAACAATAGACTGATCTATTTTTAACTGGGAAACCTAATTTCTTGGCGAACGTAAGAAAGTAAATCACACCATTTATCGTTCGGCCTGAACGGAACTATGTCCTCATCACATTTTTGGAAAATCTGTTTATAAAAGGCACTTGAAGGCAACTAAAGGGAATAGTAAACACCAAATTTCGGGGGAAAAAAACGTTTCTACGTTCCGTCGTCACAGCCGTCGTCGTCTTGTTTGTGTAAGCTCCCTAGTTATTCGACACAGCGACTAGAAGGGGAAATGCATTTTATAAGGTTCAAACTTTGAATACAATCTCTCTAGACGTTCCTATATAAAAATCACCTTTTCCTTCTGCATACTAATAGCCACTTTTGACGAAGGGCTAACGCTCGAAACGTCAGCTGCTATTCGCTTCCCATGGCGTTTCACATACCTTAATCGACTTTCAATTGATTATAAATATTTACAATAATAAAAAAGGAGAACTGCAGACTACACTGCCACTCCAGGAATGTGCTTATTAATAATTCATTTTCCATTGTTTCGGCATACAAAGCTTACCCAACCATTTCAACAAACCCCTACCCTGGTTACCAGAGGCTCGAAAGTTGCGAGTCGCGAAGTGGCTATCAACCCCAGGTCCACTCGGTTACGTCGGTCACTGTGGCCTCTGGAACCAGGGTAACAAACCCCTGAAGTGGCTTGCAAAGTACAGTGCGTTCGACGTTTTTTTTTTGTGTGTATGAGAAAAGAATTGGCCTTCCGGTGGTAAAACAAATGTCCTTCTAAGACTGCGAGATTGCTGCTGTGATATATACTACACTCTACCAGACTTTATAATAGCATAATTTGAGTGCAAAATATCCCACACAACATGTGTTGCAAAGGATTTGAATTTCTTAACTTGCTATAGATCATTATATGAGAAATTATATAGCTATCATTTCAATCGTACAAAAATGTGACAAACCACTCGTGTAAGTATTTTGAATAGGTATCTGCCGTGTTTCAGTGAAACTCTACAATTGTAAAGCGTTCTCCTTTGAACGTAAAACTTGGATTTTTCACGTTGTGTTTTTGCAGAGAACGGTCAAAATGTAGGTGACTGCGTGCATTTTCACGTGCAGTTATATCATTGTATTTTGTAATTAAGACTATTGTTTTATGCCGTCGTCCTAGACGTCGTCGTCGTGGTTACTTAAGGTCCCTACTGTTGCTTAGATGACGTCACGAAAAGACCACTAACTCCGGATCGCTTGTTATGGCGATCAGTCTGAGTTCGAAATTATGGCTAAAATATTCAGACTTCCCGTAGGAATTCGGACTTAAGATTTGGATTGGTAGCTGGTATTTAGTACTTTTACTTTTAGCCTGAAATACAGTCGCCTCCTCAGCTCGTTCCAGGCTGTATTTCAGATTATTTTACTTTCCGTAGTCGGCAGAAAACAGGAAAAGTGTAATTTGATCGCCAAGGGCTCACACACCAAACGTCATTACCACGGCAGTTAGCATACGTTAATCGCTTTCACTTTATTTTATTAACCAATGATTACTGACCGCCAATTATGCAAATAAAAGCTAAGCTTTGATGTGGCAGAAGTTTTATCCTCGAGGTTATTCGAACGTTTTATAAAGTTCTGTGTCATGCCCTGATCGCCTGATTACTGAAGTCAATTTAAGACTTTGTCTTGCTGTTGTTGTTGAATATCTCACCAAGGTTCCTTGCCTGATATTCTGAGCTGGTAATACGACTGTTTAATGAGTGAACACTAAAATTTTGCTTGAGTTTATAGTTAGTTAGATTCCGGAGTTGGAATCAAGTGTCACTACTTCCGCTTTCAGTGCAGAGAACAAGTCGCTACAGAAGTCCATACATAAGTTAATGACTTCTCAAAATTCTGGTCGCTATTTATAACTTTGTTACCGCCTAACTGTTCTAATCAGTTACTTACCGCTGACTGAATCTTATTACAAGGACTTTCTTTGAACACAAACAACTCTCCTAAGCAAGTTAGATGCTAAATTAATACGTGTTTTTGAACCATATGTATTGATAATTGCTTGTACTTACTTCGAGAGATGTTTGAGGTTTTGCAAGATCAACGGCCAGCAATTATGTGAGTTACTCACTTGATAATGAGGATGTAGGAAAATCTCGTCCAGCTTTAGAAATCGTTCTCGGCGGAGTTGCGGATACAGAGTCAGGTTGAAAATTCGTGCCACCTTCTGTAGCGAAAGTACAAAGTCAGGTTGAAAATTCTGTAGCGAAAGTGCAGAAGCGTGAAGCGTGATGGGCGAAGTGTGACTGAGCCACAGGCAGCCCAATCTATAGGTTTGTGAAAATATGACTATATGTATGAAGAAGATACGTATGGGTTTTGTAAATCCTTTCAAATTGAGTATAATGTATAAATAAACATACCTTTTCGCTTCTATGTTGTTTTCTTTGTGGGTTTTTCTTCTCTTGGAGCCATTTTAGGGTGTGTTTAGGAGTTTTCCATCCACCTCCTCTCACCACCTAGAAAACTGGAGAGAAGGCTGGAATCTCCCGAAGACTTCTGCCTCAATCACCTACAATCTTCACCTCCAAAACCTCCCTTCACGCCATCGAAATGTCACGAAACTCCTGTCGTCGCTAGAATGAAAAATGAGCTAAGCCCTGTCTGAATTTCAGAATCCAGTGATCCCTCATTCTGGAAAACATTGAATACTATTTCGAGACTTTCGGCCATCTGCGAGGGTACCTGCTAACGAAATTGGACACCGAGCGCCAACTGTTACGAGAGCCTCGCTTAGTAGTTGTCTTCACAATATTATACGCTGGATCCCGAAATTCAGGCATATTTTCAAAAACCCATAGATTGGGCTGCCTGTAGTGAAGCGTGAAGAGGTCTCAGTAGAGAATTCTAAAAATATATTTATAGCGTGTCCCGGCCCTTTTGACCAGGATTGTAGACACATTGTTTTAGTGTCACAACCCTTTTCGACCAAATATGGGAGCTAAACACAAACATAGGGCCCTTAAGGGCAACTCGCGGATTGTCATTGGGCAATTATTGCATATACTAAAAATCACGTGACCGATGACGTCATCGTTACGTCATCACCACTAAGTGATTGATAGGAACCACTACCATGTCTGTCCAGGATTGAGCCACCTGCCAGTAATATTAAGCGAGTTAACCATGAAAATCTCATATCCCGAACATGGTACGAATTTTGCTAACATACATGTTTGGAAAAGGATACGGCAACCCACCTAACCCCAATAACTCGTTCCTGCGCATGCGTGCATCCACGAGTTAAAAACTGCAAGGGTCACTGTTATGCCTACACGATCGGCCAACTATTATGGGACTACAATTTTTGCTCCGTCTGCCAGCTGCACATGCCAGTGACGCATGACAGCTATAAACAAGTAATTATTCGCTTTTCGTCAAAATTTCTGAAAATTACTATCTTTTAGAAATAAAGCATTTGAAGCCATTTAGCAAACTCGCAGTATTTTATCAAGTCGAAAACACACGGGATGTTCCTTCGTGTTTTAAACCTGATACAACACTACACTGCTTGTTTATTAAACAATATACCAAATGTTGAATGATCGATTAGAAATGAATATCATTTTGAGCAACAGTACCTAATTTAAGCGGGTTTTGTAACGGTTTACCATGGTTTACCAAATGAATTAAAAGTATGATCTTAACAGTCTTTGTTTATGCTAAAGTTGTTGGTAAACGTGGTATACCGTTAAAAAATCCGCTTAAATTAGGAAAATCCGATGGTGAACCGATGGTAATCCGATAGTAATCCAAAGTGACGTCGAAAATTGTAGTAACAACTTTAAATGAACACGTTTGTGACCTTTCCAAATAATACTTTATTGAAATAATGAAACCCTTAAGACTGAAGTGCATAACAAACATGCTACTTACAGTGAAGCTACATGTGTCAGATGATATTGTAGTTCGCTTTATAATTGTTCTTTCTCAGACATTATTAGGCATTCACGAAGACAATAAATGAGAAGTGCACATGTTTGTCATTTTTCTTGTATCATGAATCTCAGCTCTATTTTTAAGTACTATTCACTGAATGAGCGGTAGTGGTGTATCTCCACCGGCACGAATTCTGTAAATTACTTCTAATCCATTTCTTCTTAAACTATCTAAAATTTTACATGTTCTGTTAAATTGTGATGAAAAGCGTATTAATTTGTTCTCAGCGCTATAGTATACATAACGCACATGCGCAGGACGCAAAAGAATACGGCTCCCATAATGGTGAGACGGTCTCTGTGCATCAATACAGATGTCAGCCGATCGGAATAGCGGAGGTCAGTAATCTGCTGTGAGATCGCCCTCATACAGACATTAGCATGGTATTTGTTGGATAAAATTAAACACTTACAGGTTTATGAACCCTTTGCACGTTACGTCAGAGCCGCCATATTGGTGTACAGTTAACAATATTCTTCGTTAGCTTCTTTTGTTCTGTACACCAACATGGCCGCCATGCCCTTTGTCATGATTTCAATCTCTAGGGATTGAGTGCAAACCATCTATTAGATGCATTTCTCTGTTTAGGCCAATGTAAATTTGTGAACTTATTGTATCCAGATTTTACACTTCTAACGCTTAATTATCTTGCATTTTCTCTCTGTTGTACGTCATGTAACTACCGCCTCAGTACATGCGTGGCCGATATTGATATTGATCTTCAACGTGCGTTTACACACTTGTTACATTCTCTGAAACAGAACACTTTAACTCAACTATATGTTCCCAACATAATTCTAACGGACTCATACAATCTTCGTCAAATGGGCTGGGACACTTACCTAGTTTTTCCGCATAAAAAATAATTTTTAGTGTTACACTTGGTAATAAAGCTATGACAACAACACTGGATTAAAAAAATCAGCAGCATCCGAGATATCTTTCTGGCGTGGGTTTAGTGTACTTACTGAATTTGCAAAATGCAAAGTGTTTTTTTATTCGAATAGTGCATTTTTTAAAGCTTCAACTACGATCACATTTTGACATATCAGTGTTTCTTGCATTTTCATAAAGTAGAGTTGCTATATTATTACCAGTCCAAACTCCGAGAATTGAATCTTAACGTCCTCGAGCTCCATTACTGGAGGCCGTTCTCATTATTCAGCGGAAGGATGGCATACACTCGCCTGCACAACACAACGTATTGGAGGCATATTTATACCAAAAAAACTCTTCTCGTACACAAGAAGAAAGATATATTTATCTTTGCGAGGTCGGCTGCTTTCTTATGCACACTCAGGGGCTGATCCAGGAATGGTAAAGGGGGTGGTTTGGAATGGCAAAAGTATTTCTGTAAAGCTGGAGTGATAAAATGCAGAAAGTGAGCACGTTTTCTTGGATTGATAAAGTTTCGCATTATTTGTATATTCTATATTTGACACCCCATTCTTAATCATCGTGAACCGTAGAACATTTGAGAAAAAAGAAAGAAAAAAGCGAACTTTGGTCAGAAACACCTTAATATTATGAAAAACAAGGGTGCCGAATACTTAGGCAAACAATGTTGGTCCCAGGACCGGCAGTGCGATATCGATGATGTCGTGAAGTTGCATCTTTCGTTACTCCCGAGTTCTCATCTTAAATCGCACATCGGGGATAGGGCTAATATCGTGTTAACTTATTATTGCGGTTAGTATTACTGAAAAGCTAGTCGTAAAACATGATAGAGGGAAAACTATAATATTCATATTTTTTTATACAGATACAGATACAGATATTTTTATTAGCCCATTGTACAGCAGATAGTACATTAGAATGTAGTGCTAATAAAATATAATTGTATTACAGGCTATAAGATTATATTGAGTATTGCTATAATTTTTACAAATCATGTTTTCAGTATACCTTAATATATAGTTGCTTAGTTAAAGATATGACGAAGATTAGAATCTATTATTGTAAAATTATTATTTCTTCTCTTCTTTTGAAACAGTCATAAACGTATTTAGCTGATACTTTTTGTAGTGTTTTTGGTGGGTTGATTATTGTGAAAAATAGTTTTTTGTCCATCATAGTCTCAGGGCATTTTTTGGTCTGTCTTATTGTTATAACTAAGGCTTCTCTTAATTCGTTATACATTGGGCATTTTATCAGGAAGTGCATTTCGCCTTCGATATCGTTTTGACATTTCAAGCAAGTTCGTTCTTCCGGTTTTTTTGTATGGTATTGCGTATGGTCTTGTATGGTCTTGCATATTTTTTTATATAGAGGGTAGCAGCCCCCCACCCCCCCCCCCCCCCCCCTTTAAAATCCTGAATCCGCCCCTGACACTATTTCGCGCGACGCTGGTTGTCGTGTTGCGTGACGCTGGTTGTCGTGTTGCGTGACGCTGGTTGTCGTGTTGCGTGACGCTGGTTGTCGTGTTGCGTGTATGACATCATTTCCGCTTTATAATAAAACGGCCTCCAGTAATGGCGGACAGGATTTACCGGTAAATTCTCCTAAACTTTTGTGCTTTAACTTCCTCATTTGGAAATATGTTTTACTAATTTGGATATTTCTAAAACTGACTGTTGTCTTGTTGACACTAAGAAAGAGGCAAATCGAAATGGTAAATGGCACTTTAAGATAGATAGAGTTGGAATCGGGGAAACTCGCAGCTCACGAGGTCGAATTGAAAGCAATATGAAAGCACCTCAGGCAGCCTCTCTATAGTTCATGTCAGTGACCTAGAAGTACAGTACCGCCTCCCGGTTAGCTCAGTGGTTAAGCTCCGGTCTGTTGTGCGGGAGGTCGCGGGTTCAAACCCCGGCCGAACCAACACCCAGGGTCTTAAAATAACTGAGTAGAAGGTGCTGCCTTTGTGAAATAATGTCGTTCTCGAACTGCAAATGGTTAGACCTTCACATCTTCTCGGATAAGGACGTTAAATTGTAGGTCTCCCGTTTATCAGTTTATCAGTCTTTCAAGACTATCACGAGTTACCGACATTAAAGACGTTAAATAATGAGGTCGCTTTACCTTTTCACCTCAGCACTAATAAGTTTGACCTAGCTAGGATTGGTTGAAGAGAAGGGAAGAAAAAACCGGCAAGCCAATAAAAAGATGAGGAAAAGTAGAAATGACAAATTCAATTGATGTGTGCAATGCACTCATATGTCAATCAAAGCCGCACTAGACCTGGTTCAGCACACACCGCGGCAAAACGTTAAGCGCATACGTATTTGCTATTTCTTGTCGGCGCGCGGCCGCCCCCAGTTTCCCGCGAAAACTGAAATGAAACAACAGGCACATACCCGTGATTTTAAAATTTCTGCTTAAAAGTATCCATTCGTGAACTGTTTTGTCAAAAAATAAGAAAACTACTTAAAAGCTAAGCCTTAGACTTTAACAGGTTGAAGTTTTCTTAATTTGTAATTCACTGTGAGTTTACTAAGTTATAAAATTATTTACTAAAAAAGTTGAAACCCTCGGTAATTTGTATTTGATAGCAGAGCCTTCATTCTTTTGGCCAGCGGAGCATACCGTTTTGCCGCGGTGTGGGTTCAGCATGCATATACGCAATTTTCATCCAATCACAGCGTTTTGATACGAAAGCCATTTAACAGTTACTTTGATTGACGGAGTCTTAGTTCAATGTTTAACTTTTTTACCTTCTTTAACATTTATACCGCCCTACAGACCTTGACGAGTTTTTACAGGAATAATTAGCTATCCCGCCCAGGGTTCTCGACTAAACACTTTTTAGTTATAGAGTGGTTTCCAATTGAGTGTCGAAAAGTAATTGCTTTTGAATTTGATTGGTTAGTTATCCATGATTGCGTTTACTTTGCCGGCTCGTGATTGGTTGAAGTACATCAGTGCGTGATTGGTTCATTGATGTTTTCACTTGCTCTTGTAATTGGTTTTACGACACTCAACTGAAAACCACTCTAATGGCCATATTTATATAGCGCCATATCACCACAGTCTCGTGGCGCTTTACATATTACTGACATATTGTCAGTGAATATTTCGGACTGCTTACGGCGCTAATAGTTGCCACGCAGTTTACAATGTTAATACAATGGCCAGGCTGCTGTACCGGGTGACATTCCCCTGCTCTTTTTCGATTAGCACAACAGGTTCGTCCCTTAAAATACTGATTACAAATAGAAGAAGACAAAGCCAACAGCTTATAGGCGAATCCTTGTTTACGTTTTTTCCTCATTAGCATACATCAAACTTCAAGCGACGTACATACAAACAAACAGAGTCCATAAATCGAAAGAGATTGTCACACTTGATAATCACCGAAAATTTGAGAGTGATATGATAAATATATTTTGAGGAATGAGCGTTTAAAAAGCTCAAAACTTACAATGCATGTATGGCTGTCAGCAACTCTTGCCCCCCAGCCCATTTTATAGTTTTGAAAAGTCAATTTCTCCGTAAATATTTAACATATCAATCTCAAATTTTCGGTGGTTACTCAGTTTATAATTCTCTTTCAACTGATATAGTCTGTTTGTTTGTAGCTTGAAGTTTAAGTTATGCTAATGAGGCAAAAATGTAAACAATGACATCAGCAAGGATTCGCCTATATACGTCCCTGCCCAAGGACACGGCCGGGATTCGAACCCCCGACCTGCCCGGTAACGGCTGCTGGACATTATGTTTTCTCTAAGAGGCTTAGTAGACTATTCCTCCCTAAGTAAAAAATAATAATTTAGATTTCCAAAGAAGCATCGTCGTCTTTCACGCCGCCATTTTCATAGCTTAATAGACGTCCGAAACTGTTTGGTTCTGTGTCTTTCAATCTTCTCTTCCTGCAAAAAAATCATATTTAGTGGTTCTTTCATGGTTTTCTATGGAAAACGGGCGAATATTTCACGAGAAAATATAATTTCTGACGTTTGAGCGACGCAGGAGCGAATAGTCAGAAATTGATATTCTGCCGGTACGGTAAAGAAGTTTTGGGAGGAGACAATAGCATTATGGATAATGCTTCGAGCGGGAAAAGAGTCATTCTAGGCCAGTCAGCTCCACGCTTGTTTCTAATTTATTTTATATATTGATTATAGCACGGTTACTTTGTATTAACTTAGTAAGTCGATAGTTAGTTCTCTAGCCCTCGGAGAATTGGGGTTGCTGCATTAGGTCGAGGAGTACGTTTCCGCGCATTTTCCACGTTTTTGGGCCACAACACCAGGGTGGTTTTTTCGTGGTTTTAGCGGTTTTTCGTATCTTGCAGTTTCCCATTAGCTAAGAATACAATTTATACTAATTAGTTAATTGTATTATAGTACTGAGTTGTCTGGCGACTATCCCACAATAAACTATACTTATGAAGTCTCTTGTCAGTGTAGTCAGAATTTTGTAGTATTTGGTATACAAAGAGTGTATACCTCCTCGAAGGAGGCGCTTTGCACCTATAACGTTCGCGAAGGGCGAAGGGTAGAACCTCTGGTATGCAGGGCAGCGTATACCAAAATAATATGAATTTCGAGTGAAATGTTAGCCAGTATTCCATTGGAAAACCAAGAAATACCCATATATTATCCTATAAATAACAAATGTACGGGAAGATTTATCACGAAAACAAAGTAACTTACCTGACGATAGACTGCGAAATTTCTCTGAAAAAAAGATTTTGAGTGGCGGACGCGTCTGCAGACTAATTATGTATTCGAAAGTCTTGAATTCTTATTGGCTGATAAAGAAATGGCGCGAAATTTCCTGCATATCGATTGGTCTGATCTAGCCATGATCGGACATTGTGGTACACAAGATCAAAACCCTTACTAAAATCTGCAAAATAAATTCTTACATAGAGCGTGAGTGGTAGATTTACCACTGACTGAACACTGCTTATAGTCAACTCTCGGCTATGTGTCCGGTTGACACTGTCTTATTTATTTTTGATGTACCGACTAACTTACACAGTAGATCTCTGTTTATGTCTATACTTAAACTCAACGAGCTTATTGAGAACGACCGCCATTACATTATGCCTTATCAAGCCTCCGTTCTATAATTATAATCGACAACTGTCAATCAAGTAAACCGGAAGTATCTTGACAGACACACCCTCGCGGTTGTAGAAAATCGCACAATAACATAGTAATTCCACACTTTATCGTTTCAATTCGGACTCAACTCAAACGTTCAGCTCGTTTTGTGAAACAAACTTGATCTTCACATTATCTCAGGTCATGTGATCAGACATTGTATTACATTTCGTGATGGTCAACAGTGGCGTACAACCTTTATTTACTTACCGCACTACTGCCACTATCGCCATCACTATCACAACGATAATAACGAACCCAACGAGGGAGAGAGAGACAGCCACCGGAACGGAGGTACTCTTGGAGTCTCTACCTCCCTTCTGAGGCTGAGGCTGAGGCTGAGGCATGGGTTCGTCGTCTAAGTGGACTTTGTACCCTGCTACCGTGTTCTTCTTCTTAATCATGTTCTCGACTATCAGTTTGGGGAACACTGTACCCTTGGCATGCGGTCTCAGGACTATAAATCTTAGTAGTAGTACCCCCCGGAACGGCTCTGGGTACCCTTTCAGAATGATGACGTCATAGATGTCGAATGTATGAACCGTGCCGTTCCTAGAACAGAATCACGGACTGCATGTTAAACGTCCAATCAGGGTCTTGGAACAACAAGCACGGTGAATAGCCCAGTTTCGTATTCTAAAATTACCGCTGAATACGATGACTACAGACGCATGTACGCAGGGTTAGCCTCGTTCTTAAGCTAAACATTCATAAATACCAGCGAGAAGGTGCAAAACGCGAAACTATAACAATACAGTGTTGTGAATAGCCCACCTTCTTACAGGTATTTATGAATGTCTAACTTAAGAACGAGGCTAACCCTGTGTACATGCGTCTGTAGTCATCGCATGGACCTTATTCACACGGCGGCCATGTTTAATCCCAGGAGTATAAAAACCTTTGTTTTGAACGCGTGAACTCGTTCTGAAACTGCTCAGTAAGATGCTACACGTGGGAAATCTATTGTTTCAAGCCAATATGGCCGCCGTGTGACAAAAGCCCTTTCAGCGGTAATTTTTGAATACGAATCTGGACTATTGACCGATTTAGCTGACTTTTTCCTTGAGTAATATTTTCTTGTTTTTTCTTAATCCCAAGAGGAAATGTATAATTTCTCTGATTGGTAAACATAGCACTGAATCCTCTGAAGCGCTGGCACATGATCGGTCAAGTACACTGTAACATCATTATATAATGAGCCTTTTGCAGGAATGCAATCACGTGGTTGTACTGGACGTTAAAACAATCTCACTTCATTTATTTAAAGGAGCTGTGTCTCGGTGAGGGACACACCTTTATGTTCAGGGCCAGAACAAAATAATTGTCAGTGATTTTCATACAAACTGACGACCCTAGCACACGTGTGGGATGGATGAAATCAAAGTAAATGTGCAAAAATGATTAATAAACTGTGCGTAGATCTAGTCTTCAAGGGAAATATTGTATATCCTTTCAATCAAGCATTTAGGGAGTGGACTTTAACTGTTTGAAGCCAATTAACAGCCACCAATCGAACATTGATTACAGACATGCGCAGAACCATGACACAGCGCCTTTAAAGGCACTTGTATGTGAATGCAATTTTCCACCTCCAATCAATTGTCGATCTTTCTGAAACAGTGTATTGACGTTTGTTCCCCATCTAGTTGTAAAGCCTTTCCCATGGGATCACGAGCGTAATTCATTGGTTATTTAAGTGATATATCAGCAAATGACTATTATGTTCAATGTACAACTCGTGATGAGAGCCCTTCTAAATCTTTCAATTCTAAATCAAAGAAGGATAAATGGTAGCCTCGGCGGATTGTTGAGCAGCTGTACAGAGGCCAGATAAATGGTTACACCCCGTCTGACAGGTATAGCATGTCACATTATTCTGCTACGCCATGTCCCACGGCGGCGGGTGGACTAAGATTGATTCGAGTCAGTCTACGTTTTCTATTCATTTGCACATATCTGTACTACATCCCTTCTCGACCTTAAAAGGGAATTTTCTTTCCCCAAGACCAATTTCATTTCTCTTTGTATAAATCAATGACAAGGAAATATTTCCGTTTCCATTCGTATCACTAAGTACTTACTTGAAACCGCATGGTGTTTTTATGCAAAACTGGTTCAGTTGGTCCACCAAGCCCTTCTTGAATTTAGTAGCACTCCACTGTTAAGGTAAACACATCGTGCCAATTGGATTCGTATTTGATTGATTGGCACTCAAATACTGTTTCTAATTAGTCGAAATTATATATTTAAAGGCACTTGTACGAGATCGGTAGTGTTATTAGAAAAACCTGTTTGTAACTGCTATTTCTACCTCCAATCGATTGTCCATATTTCTAAAATTGCATTTTCAGTTGAAGATTGTTTCGCCATCCATGCAGAAAAGCTTTTCCCATGGGATCATGAGCTTGATTCATTCGTTATTGAAGTGATATATCACCAAGTGGCTGCTTCCTTCCAAAGGCTTGCAGATATTGTCACCGCTTGTACTGATATTTCAAAATAGTAGATTTGATTCTAAGAGCAAACACCAAAGCTCTGAAAGTATTTACAGTAACTGCTGCCTTACGTATCGCTGTATCGGGTGGATTAAGTATCGAAACGTTTAGGATTTTGCACAATTAATTTGCTTTCAAGGCTCGACCCGCCTTGTTATCCTATAACTTCAAGTTAAAGAAGCTTGAAAATGGAAGTATATGAATGCAATGATTATTTCGGTGCCTTTTTGGCAATATATCTAAACTCATTCCAAGCTACCTTGCCGTTACATAACTCTTTTTAACATCACTTGGTTCAATTACCGCTCGCGCGCGAAAAAAAATCAAACAAATATTCTTTTGGTAGTGACCTACGATTTCCAGCAATCTGATTAGCTCCGGGAGTGGGTGATTTTTTTCTATCTCTAACCGCGGTCACGGTACCCAGTGCGCATGCTCTCAATTCACTGGAGTTTGTTGAATAATTCGTCTCTCAAGTCGAAAGAGAATAGACAAAAAAAAAACGCTATTTACCGGCTTACGCCGTATAAAGCGACCTGTGCACTCGGTCTTAAAAGTGCGGCCTCCGTGAGTACATTTCAAGTCCTCAGGCACAGTTACTCTCAGCCGGTAACTACCTCATATTTACCTTGCTTATGTTAATTTTAAGGCTGATCTCAATAACTTCATTTCCTGAAGAGATAAATTCAGACATTATTATAAACGTTTATCATTACGAAGACTTAGCACTCTGTAAATTCGAGAATAAATAAATTAAAGTGTATGCTTATGTATATGTATATGTATATGTATCTGTATATATTACATCAAATAAGTTTTAAAACTACTAGGAATTCGAATGGTATACAAAGATGTTATTGCATGAAAGTTGTGTAATTATACGGCTTCCTATTTTTATTTTTTCGCGCCTGAAAGGCGAAACAAAATTCCCAGCCGTACAAATTTTCGTGTAATAAATTGTTAATTATATGTACGAGAGAAGAAACTATCAAAACTATCAGCCTTTTCAGTTGAGGCCGGGGCGAGCGAGCGCTGAAAAAGTATTTTTCGCGCGCTAAAAGCTGATTGGTTATTACTCAAACAGCCCCATTTTGATTGGCTAGCGCTAAACCTGCGCAAACCTGTTCGTGACTGACGTGTGTCGACAACGCGTCGTAACGTTAGTGTTTGGAGCGTCAACATTGGCCGAAAGGTATTCTCTAACAACATTTATAAGTGATATCGGTTTCTGTACATTTTATGTACCATACTTTAACTGGATTCCACAGATCAAACTTTTAGGCATTCTGAATTCAGAAATTAGGGTTATGTTTATTGTAACTGAAATGAATCAGAGTTTCGTAATGGTCGCCTCCGTCCTGGATTTGATGACATCAGCTTATTGTGTGATTTCTAATCCCCACTTTTCTTAGACAATCCACTGACTTCTGTTTGATGCAACAACCTTACTTGTGTATTCTCTATTCTTTGATATTATGTTCTTAAAGTCCCGGTTGACAAAACTACATTCTATAAATAGTTTTGTGCACTGAAGGGAAAGTGGAATCCATTGCATTATGCGTGGTTTTAACTAAATATAAAATTTTAAGTTTTAGCTCCACGTACCATGACTAAGTTTAAGTCACGTCAAGTAAAGTTTATTCGCCTTCGACCTACAATATATCTGTAAAAATACTACGTAAGAAGTTAAAAGTTAAAAACACGTAAAAGCTATTCAAATGTGATGGGTGGGTTCCTCAGCTATCGCTGTTCTTGGGGATAGTTATTTCAAAAATCTATCACGTGTTTATGAAGCTGCGTTGATAGATCTACTTAAGTTTATCTTCACATTTCATCAGCCGAAAAAACAGGACTATTTGCGCCCTGATGCCTTTAGGACTGTGTACATTTAGATTACTGAGCAATATCAAGAAAGCATAAGTAAGAGAGGGAATCTCCAATATGCACGCCTGTGCGATGATAATGTTGAATAAAATCTATTTTTAGTAACCGGAAGTAGTCGAAGCAAAGTGGGAGCACGCGCGCAACAACTAAAAAATGGCGCGAAAACATTTTGCCGGCTTTTGATGGCCAATATTTTCGCGCCATTTTTTAGTTTACGCATTCGCGAGCGCCCACTTTGCTTCAACTGCTTCCGGTTACTAAACTAGATTTTATGAAACCGTTACAACCTGTTTAGCAGGTTTATTTATCAACACTACACTAGCCCTAAACTTACGAAATATCTCTTCCACTTACCGACAGTAGCATCACAGTATTGCTTGTCAGCAGTCCCCCTCGGACACACGCACACGCCGCCATATTTATCGTAACAAGAGCCGTTCTTCGGACACCTAACTTTACATGGCCTTGAACCTGTATTGGATCGAGTAAGGGTTACTTCAAACTTAGCCCTTGATCAGCTGTACAGAGGAAGATGGCGGTTTGTACTGTTACCCACGGTCCTTTGCGCGCGAAAAGCTTTAAATTCGTGATGCGTACAGAACTATTTCAATATGGCTGCTCTAATTGACATAATGCCAAAAACGTAAAATATTGCGTGAATTGAACGCCGCTTATATTAAAGCATACCATAGTAAGTTTTATAATATAGATACGATAGTACGCGCGCTCTGATTGGCTAAGAAGCCATGTTTTATCAGAGTATATAACATGGTTAGCCGTGTTATATAGTTTTCAACTGGCGGTTTCCTTTCATCGCGCGCGTAAATCTATATTATAAAACAGATAAAGAAGCCTTAAATCCATGTTTTATACTATCATAAAACACTCTGGTCATTTGAGAACACTCTAGAAATGTTGAAAGCACGCGCCTTCGGCTTGTGCTTTAACATTTCTCTCATGTTCTCAAATGCCCATCGTGTTTTATGATAGTATAAAACATGGCTAAGGCTTCTTTATTTGTTAAATATTGAGCAGTCTGATAGTGCTGTTGTCGAAACACTGTCATTGATGCGAATAGACGATATGTACTTGTTATTTTGACTGCGATAGGTTCGCGAGAAATTGCGGCAAAATACACAGTCGCTATCTTTCTCGGTTAGCTATGGATGTGATGAGACAGAGCCATAGTCCACACAGTATTATTGCTTGTTAACCCAATCAGCTTGCAGGAAAAGTATCGTGCGTTGGTCTCTAAACATAATCTAAATTTCTAATGGAACCTGAAACAACCATAGGAGCTGATCAAAGTCGAACCCGGCTAAACCCGGCTAAATCGAATTGGAATTTAGTGTGTTGGTTTTTGCGTTGTTTTTTTTTGACCAGCACTGCAGTCAGGCTATCAATATGACGAAAATACTTTGGATACTGAAATATCGTGAAAGCCCGACTGAACGACTAAAAAATCTATCATTTTTTTCAAAATTTGGGTGGTAATAGCTAGGGACAACACTGCCTCGGGAGAGGGGGGGGGGGGTTGAGAATTTAGTTTTCCCACACAGGAATAGGAATCTCATAAGTATCATTTTCCATATTTAGTCTAGGTAGATAGAGATTATTGGCGTCAAGTTTGGAATCAAAGTGCCAATAGTAAGCAATTATTGGTCTCAAATACAGTCAGAGTTTTTAGACGCAGCGACACTCACACACCAACGTTTCCCAAATTAATTTGTCCCCTATCCCGTGGGGTGGTACTCCATTGTGTTACTTTCATGCGAACTTAGTTCTCATTCGAAATGACAAATAGTCGCAACAGTATTATAAATCGGACAGAAATTGAACATTACATTTTGAAGTAGACGTTTTTTTAGTTGAACGATACCCTAGAGAGAGACATTTTGGTAGCGATCGACAATATTTTTGGTTTGCCAAAAAGTCATTCGCGCTCAAAAAGTTTGGCGTAGGCAGATTCTTTTGGCAAAACAAACAATAGTTACAGTCACACTGCGGCAAAACGTCACGCGCATGCGTATTTGCTATTTCTTTTCGGCGCGCGGCCGCCCCCAGTTTCTCGCGAAAACCGAAATGAAACAACAGGCACATACCCGTGATTTTAAAATTTCTGCTTAAAAGTATTCATTTGTGAACTGTTTTGTCAAAAACTAAGAAAACTACTTAAAAGCTAAGCCTAAGACTTTAACAGGTTGAAGTTTTCTTAATTTGTAATTCATTGTGAGTTTACTAAGTTATAAAATTATTTACTAAAAAAGTTGAAACCCTCGGTAATTTGTATTTGATAGCAGAGCCTTCGTTCTTTTGGCCAGCGGAGCATACCGTTTTGCCGCGGTGTGAGTTACAGTACGGTCACGGCAAGGCCACGGAAATGCCGTATTTTTGCCCACTCATACAAATCTGCTCTATTCTTTCCAGATACGTTAGTACATTTCCAATAATATATATTCATCTCTACTGATGTTACTAACAGCACTTTCATTTCCCATAGGATTTATCTTATTAGCAGATTAGACTATAAAGTCGCTTGCCTTTCATTCCTTTCGGATATATAGATCGTAAAACCACGATAGTTTTTATTGCATTGCTATGGAGGGTAGAAAGAAATCCTGTGAATTCTACCTGACGAATTCCGTTGTATCCATGCATATAACATCAAGTCGTCTGATTAACTGTATGTTCAGTGTATCGATCATTATAACAAAAAAGATAAACAATAATATAGCGGTTCTCACCTGTAGTTGTTGAAGCCGGAGTCGTCTTGAGTGTTGTCGGTGCTACTAAAATATAAACATATTAAATAAATATTTTCCATATTAATAATATGTAGTAAAAATATCAGCAGTATGACGTCACAAACTACGCGACTGCCAGGATCCTTTTAATGGGTCTCTTTCTTACTCTAGTGTACAGAACCAGGAAAGGGACGTGAATTCGAAAAGAAGTCGTGAGAAGGCTAGCCAGAACGGTGAAAAAAGGAAATATAGATACTTTTTATCGTTTTTGAATCTACTGCGCTTGCGCAACGAGATTTTTGTTAAGTTAACATATCACGTGACGAAGTGATGGCAAACAAATATGGCCGCCACAAAAAAAGCGATATGGCTTCAAACTCGAATCGAGCATTGTTGAAGTAGCTTCGGTGTCTCAGCTAATTCATTGAAGAATACTTTGGGTAAAGTAAGTATTTCCGACCATTTTTTTTAGATTTATGAACTTTTTTGCCAGAACTTTCGAACTGCGTGTCCCAGGTTCCCAGGTAAGACCACCGAAACTGTTCGTTGTAGCAAATTATTTTGAGTTGTAGCTAAAGCGACTGGAATATTATTATCGCTGTGTTGCAATGCCGGTCGATGCGATAGGTGATGCACTAATTATGTCACTTCATGAGAGAGCTTTCAGAGCAGCAGATCAATTGGGATCGAATCCAGAATTCCAGGATTATAGCGTGATAAAGGAGAAGCTCGTTAGGCGATCGTCCGACTTCGAATTAAGATATGAGTTGCCATAACGCCTACAAAAGCAAAATGAGGTATTAGAAGGCTTTGCTGTGGCTCTGCTCGATCTGTCAGCTCAAGGCCGTGGAAACCAGAACTTCAAGATAGCTTGGCACGAGACCAGTTTATAGCAGAGATTCTTTCAGAATCAACCCAAGAAAGGCTGCTGATAGATAGTCCAGAGACTCTAGAAGATGCCCATAAAATGGCTCGGTGCCTTGAAACGGCAAAGGCAGTGCGCGAACGAATGCGTACTGGAACCGGAAGTACTGCATGTGTAGTAAAATATGCAACCAACCAGGGACCTGCAGAGAAAGATTTAGAAGTATCAAGAGTCGGTGGAGAGAAATACAGAGAACTGGCTGAGGCTGTGCGTGCTAACACAGAAATGCTGAGAGCCCTCATTAACCAATTAGCTTTACCGAACGAACAACAGCTACTGGCGATCTCCGACAGGTTGTTGGTACTGTGGGGAGGAAGGCAATCAAAGGACCGCGCCTGCTTCACAGCTTGATCGAACTGACCATCCAGCTCTTCAGTGCATGGTTACAGAAGTTCAAAAAGCGAGAAGGTCAAGTTGCTCGGAGGTTGGAACAGCTCCAGGAATTTGATTTTCTGGCAGTGCATAGAGCTGGGAGCAAACACAATAATGCTGATGACATGTCCTTGTAGACAGTGTGGAGTCAAGCATCACCATTCTGCAGCAGAAGTGCAAAATGAAGTTAACTCAATCTGTCCGGATTCTAAGTCTGTATGGTCTGTAGGTGAGGATGTTTATTAGCTTCAAGCAAATGATCCTAGGACAGAGGGTCATCATATCTTCAGACAGACCTCCTGGCTCGGTAGTAGATAGGACTGAAGCAGCAGTTAGAAGAAGCGTATTACGACGCTCGAGAGAACATAAAGATAAAGTAAAGTCCCAAACTTTTAATATTCCAACTGAACGCGCAGCGTCCTATAGTCACCAATAAAGTCACTGTCATTAGCCAATCACCTGGATGTTGTACTGTGCATGAAGTTGGAGTATTAAGTGACACATATACTCTGTTCAGTTTTACATGTGTGTTACACGCATGCCCTATGCAGTAGACTCGTGTACCCATTGGGTACCTATTTTTATAACTCTTACCTTTTGTTGTTGTAACCGGGGTCGAAAGAAGGGTGGTCGGTTCTATAAATATGGAAATATGATGATGACATTAATAGTCCCTCCCTCGATCAGCGGTGGTTCAGTTATGTTTAGGGTACTCATGGCCTGTTAATTATGGCGCATTTGACAGCCATGCAGTTTCAAAAGAGGAGTGTGTGTTAATGCCTTTTACTGAGTACAGAGTGGTACACCGGGTGACAGTTACTTTATCTTCTACGAGTAGTACAACAGATAGGCTGAATAACAGAATGGCTACCTTGAGGACATTATTATCAGTGACTGGAGCCAAACTGGCTGATGTATAAATATATTTATAACGCATGTTAGGCAAAATAATATCTTATCCTTCTGGGTTTTTTTTACCAAAACCTAAAGTTTGGGCGTTGTTCTCTCTGGGATTCCAAACTGAGAGAACATTGTTGTCTTCTAACGTATATTAATATTTAATTACGAAATTGTCTTATTATCATCTTAGTTCCATATAATTTCCTTTCTGTCCTTCCTTTTTCCACATTTTGAAGCAAGATTGCCACATTACTCGTTCGAACTTTGCACCTGCAAAAACTAGTCGTACTTTGTCGAAAGAAAATCAAACGTTTAGCTAAGGTAATTGAACGTATCATTACTTGTATCGCTAGCGCTAGCTTTGACTGGCCTTAACTAATCCTTTCAAGTCCTTCTAGTTACCATTATATTGCACACATCATTGTGAGGTGAAGGTACATGTGTGTGTGGCGCAATGGGTTATGGGATAATGCACGGCACATTGAGCATGCGTCCCGAGTTCGATTCCTGCCGCTGACCACCACATTCGTACCGACTCTTCTCTGATCTGAGTAGCTTGTACAGCTTTGAATTCCCTTAATTGGAAGCTCTGGCAGAGAATGGGGTAAAGTTGTCAGCCTCCTGGAAGAGCAGTCGGTTAGACTGAAGGAGATACTGAAGTTAAATATACAACTTTACTCAACTTTATAACGACGAATGTGAACAGCTTAAATCAACCTACAGAGAAACGTGACTGGCTGCCATTACAGCCAACAGCCATTTCAAAAAGGTTGTCGATGAATTTGACTTAATAAGCCGACGCCATCAGACCCAAAGGGCTCTGTTGTCTCCATCCTATACTCCACTTCGATCTGGTCGCGTGGGCTTGAGTCAATGACCGACAACATAGTTTGAAATAGCTGTATATGAATTTTCTAATTACGGCGGTGTTTTGTTAGTACTCACTCAGTTTGTAGCAAACAACTTGTGCATCGTTTGTATGGGTACACTGGTGCTGTATCCCAATAAGACTCGTGTAAGCACACAATCCAAGGCTCGGCTCATCCCCTTGGCATTTCACCCTCGTTAGAATAATTGGTACCGATCTATTTGTAGCCCCAAGAGAGGTGGTCAGTTGGAAGGACTTGGCCCTGGAGTAGCCAAGCTGTCGGCACA
This sequence comes from Actinernus sp. WN-2022, assembly GCA_030867875.1. NCBI lineage: Eukaryota > Metazoa > Cnidaria > Anthozoa > Actiniaria > Actinernidae > Actinernus > Actinernus sp. WN-2022. The sequence goes on along the minus strand of JAOWCC010001589.1, from coordinate 4,970,249 downwards.
CTACATTAGCATCATTTATGTCCCAATCGTCATTACATATGGTTCCCCACACTCCATTGTACTGTATTTCAACTTGTCCTTCACTAGAGTCTATTCCCCCAGCGACTCGTAGCCCTGTAGTAAAACATCATATTCGATGCTATGTCAATTGTTAAAAAGACGTTATACACTGTCACTTTGAACTCAACAATGATATATATTAGCTATTTAGAGCAGTTTTCACATGACTGTCGGAAGTGTTTTGGTTTTGCATTTACTAAGCTCTCCTATTGGTTGAGAAAATAAACCAACCAATCAGATTCCAAAGTAAAACCAAACGCAAATTGGTTTTGGTTTTGCTTTGGTTTGTCATTGGCTTGTGATTACTCGCTCCTATGATTGGCTGGGTGTAGGTAATATGCGTTTGGTCTTTCGACACTCATATGAAATTAGCTCTATTCCTCAACTAAATGCATATGGGAATTGGTACAGTGTTAATCCGCCTATAATCAGTATACTTACTAAAGCACTCGGCTCCAGCATCTCTATAATGATTTGGTGACCACCAAGACCATGGTAACGTTTTTGATACGTTACATTGCCATAAAGCCTTCTCGTTTCCACTACAGCGCATATTGGAGAACAATACGTGCCCTTTGCCAGGCCCATAATGCCCTCGGTTGTATGCGCTGGTAGCTCCAGCAAATCCGAGTTGTACACATGCGACTGTGGCATCATAAATGTCCCATTCTACATCGTTAATTGTGCCCCAAATTTCATTAATTTTCACTTCGACACGACCTTCCCATTTGTTTACTGACCAGCCAGCGAGGCGCACTGTGGAAAGAAAGGTCAACATTTCGTCCTAATACACACCTGTATCACGTTTTGAGTTACAAACTTTGGGATCGATTTTATCGCAATTAAGGTAATAAAACTTACTAAGCTAAAGACACCAACTTCATAGCAAGTACATAAACCGCCATAACTCACCATCATGTAGAGTCTCATTGGTTTTGCATATGATGCCGACATCTTGACTATGAGAACAGAACGTTATTCCCCATCCCCGATGGGAACACATGGAGATGGCAGGCTCTCTTCCCTCACACCAAACAGCGTCCAACCAGATAACCCCTCGCCCAGGAGGAAACAAGTTACAGCATCGCATCAAGCTCGCGACTCCCAGGAAGCCAAGTTGACGGCACACTACTTTAGCGGCATTCAGATTGAAGCTTGATCCACATACTGTACCCCACCTGCCGTTGTGAAGAACTTCAACGCGACCCTCTGACGAGCCATATAAACCCGAAAGTCGCACAGCTAACAAAAGCATTTTAGTAGTATTAGAACTTGAAGAGTGTCGAAAGTAGTTATTTTGTTTTGGTTTTGCGCTGGCTTAGCTTTTCTATTGGCTGTGAAAAATGTTTGGTAACTATCATCCAATCAAGTACTAAACTAAAACCCAACATTGTTTTGCTTCGTCTTGCAATCAAATTTCCTTTTAGTGAGAGTTATCCACGATTGGTAAAAGAAACGCGAGTCCATACTTGCCTAACTTTATTGCCATTTATTATACTTACTGTTTGTGATGTTGCGTAGGTCTATAATTTCCGGTTTAGCGTTAGGAGGAAGAATGTTACAGGTGGTATTGAGGACCAGAATGTCATCAATGGCAATGTTTTCACTATAGGACGACAACCCTCTGATTCCCTCGAAAACAATCTGTCGTGTGAGAAATGGGAAACAAAATAGCGATATGATCGATGCCCTTCGACGAATAAGCGTTCTTGTTATATCTTATAAGTGATATGATCAATGTCCTTCAACCAATCAGTGTGCTTGTGGTATCTTATAAGTGATATGATCGATGCCTTCAACCAATCAGCGCGCTTGTTATATCGTATCAGTGATATGATCGATGCCTTCAACCAATCAGCGCGATTGTTATATCGTATCAGTGATATGATCGATGCCCTTCAACCAATCAGCGTGGTTGTGATATCGTATCAGTGATATGATCGATGCCTTTCAACCAATCAGCGTGCTTGTTATATCTTATAAGTGATATGATCAATGTCCTTCAACCAATCAGTGTGCTTGTGGTATCTTATAAGTGATATGATCGATGCCTTCAACCAATCAGCGCGCTTGTTATATCGTATCAGTGATATGATCGATGCCTTCAACCAATCAGCGCGATTGTTATATCGTATCAGTGATATGATCGATGCCCTTCAACCAATCAGCGTGGTTGTGATATCGTATCAGTGATATGATCGATGCCTTTCAACCAATCAGCGTGCTTGTTATATCTTATAAGTGATATGATCGATTCCCTTCAACCAATCAGCGTGCTTGTGATATCTTATCAGTGATATGATCGATGCCCTTCAACCAATCAGCATGCATGCTTGTTATATCTTATAAGTGATATGCTTGATGCCCTTCAACCAATCAGCGCGCTTGTTATATCGGCAGTATTATGTGTAGTTCATATACTAAACTCGGAACGACAATCCATCATTATAAAGGAGGTGCCTGGAAGACATTTAGGCTTAAACGTTTCGATAATCTTACCAATTAGAACCGATTGCTGATCTACTTTGAGAGCGCTTTTCGATTAAGTGTCAAACGTAATACGTATACCTGCTTTGGTTTGGCGTTTGCTAAGCGTTTCTATTACCCTTACCGGGGGTAACGGTAACAGGAGCACATTACCCGGAGCGTCCATTTGTAGCTCCATAGTTTAGATCCCCCATCCGTTGTCCCCCACACCATTCACGGTTTCCGTGCAGAGAAACTGAGAGAGACTGGTAATACAATAATCACTTCCGCAAAATAATTATATATTTAGCACGAAGCGAGTAAACGCTGTGACACAGACCTAGAGATGGACACTCCGGGTAATGGGCTCCTGGTAACGTGTTGTAATCAATACCATTAACTTATATGTGGGCCGCATCAGGCAAAAAGGGCCCGGACGACATTCAAGTTAAATAATTCCTACAACGATGTTCCTAATAACAGGTTGAAGATTGTATTGGATTCCTGACGAGAAGCGCTACATTTCATTCCTAACAATAACTGTCAGTTTCATGAAATTGACAACAAAAATCAGGGGTGAAATTTACGTGATTTTGATGCAAGGGCCCGATCACAAATATGACCACAAAACTAGGAATCCTGTCAAAGGGGATGATATTTTGATGTACATTGACCCAAAAAAACCTTTTTGACCCAAAAAAATATTTTCTGTTGTCATTCTACTCCCCGTACCTCATAATACGATTTTAGCAATAGTACAAGTTATACCTTGAAACAATCGTCTGATGATAAGGAACCATTTGCGCCTGCTAAAATTGCGATCACACCCTCGTGTAAAAATATCGTAAATTTTGTCTTCGATTTCATTGGTCAATTTCATGAAATCAACACTACTTGTTAGTAGCAAAATATGGCGCTCGCGATGCTTATTGTAATCGCACCACAAGTATGAAAAACATGGTACAATTTCAAAATACATTTACATATTATGTCGTCCGGGCCCTTTTTGCATGACGCGGCCCAATTGTAATAATAAATCCTCTCTTAACACTGTCATATCACTATTGTTATGTTATATGTAAATTAATTGATAAACTGAGTCAGTAATTTTCCCTTTTTAGTATACAGGAAGGTAGAAGAGAAAGGGGAGGGGAGGGGATGGGAAAGCCTTTGTCGCCCAGTCTCCCTCTTTTTAAATACCACAGGAATTCCTGTATTTTCTTTGATGGCTATGTTCGACTGGAATTCTCTGGTTCACCTTCAACGTTGACTAACCTTAAATGCCCCGACATTCTTCACTGGTATTTGAGCCTTATTCCAATTGAGTGATTGCTGTCCCTTCATGTGCCATTGTCTTGTCCTGCCCAGACCGTTGTCCACATACACGTTTAGTTCACCCAACGAAGTGCCCTTTATGTGGTAGTAGAACTCAATGCACTTCGCGTCGGTGATCTGTGGACTGATAATGCGAGCCGCCTTGCCTACTTGAGGGTAGGAGGTCTCGGTATATATGTAGTGTCCTATAAATACATAGTCATGGGCGAAACATATTACACCGTTATATTACACATGCGTTTTAGATTTCAGAATTCTTCTGATACAAAAGCTAACTTGTACCTTTAATAATAATAATGTTTATTCAGGGTGTACCATTCACCGAAGTGTTTTACAAGGTTGCCCTGTAATGGCAACAATAAAATTATATATATATTTATAACTAAGTAGTATAGAATAAAATAGATAATTTCTAAGATTAATAAATTAAAATAATAAAAATATATTGATAATCTAGGAGCTAGTGAGCTTGACTTAATTTGAGTTTTAAAAGCAGTAATGAATTTACATTATTGGGATCGAAACCTAGGTCATTAAAATATTTAGCATGCAGCATGGTAAGTTAATGAATGTTTTCCCCAATTTGTCTTGACTGAGGGTAAGTGAATCTTAGACTTATTTCTAGTATTATATTGGTGAACATTACTATTAATTACTAAGTTAAAATTAAAGTCAATAAAATTGTTCAAACATTTAAAAATAAAAATACATCGATGTACATGACGTCGTTTACATAACTGTTTCCAATTTAAAGACTCTAGAGCTTGTGTGGCAGATGAACGTAGTGGTTGGTTTAAGATAATTTTGCTGCTTTATTTTGCTGGACTTGGAGCGTTCATTAGTGTTACATTGTTCTTATCCCCCTAGATTATGTCTATACAGCTAAATTGTCCTCAAGGCCGGGATCCATAATCTTGTTCGAGTTAGCGAGAAGTTCGAGGTTAAACAGTTGCCAACTCGAAAGCTAACGCTAATTTGGCTACTGTGCACAGATACAAAAATGTAGTAACTGATCTCTGATATTATTTTAAATTATGTTATGTCCTTCAATTTTGTTTATATATAATTTCATCCAATAATGTAAATATAGTGCAAAAAATAAACTTGAACTTGTTCGAGTTATCGGGATTCTACTGTACTTTCGAAATACTCTACTGCTGAAGAACACAAGTTCCATGTCAAGGCTCAGGAGAATCATTTCATACTCTCATCTTCTCCTTCTCTGATATGTCCTAATCATGCATTACCTGATCCTGTGGTGTGATCCCCAGTAGGCTGTCTTGTACCAAACGAAGGCGTCCCACCCAGATTTAACATCCAGTCAAAGTTGTCGCTAAGTTCGTTCGTATAACCGCAAAGTGTGGTTCCTGATTCAAAAGTACAGCTACCAGGCGTCGAATTTGCTGGAAAGGAAAATAAGACATATCGGAGGCTTGCAATCCATCAAATATTTTCTCTCCCGTGTGATTGGTGGAATGAATCACGTGACCCGATGTTTGCTCGCCGCCAGACGACAGATATCAGCGGAGCACGAGGGCTGCCGCAAAAGAAAACATGTGGCGTTTAAATATGTACTGATATTTGTCCTCGCCATTATATGTTCCTCGAAACTCAGTGTTTTCCTCGAGCTTCACTCTCGAAAACCGTTCACTTGTAGGTTATTCTTTATATATTGAAATATAAATCAATCGGATCTGCAGGAATAAAATGGGGCTCACCTTTAAATCGTTGGCACATATTAGGAAACGTAAGTTCATTATACAAAGCCATGATAACTATCGGTAATTTGTACGTTTTAAAGACAACGCCAACGAAGGAAAGTAAATCAAATCATTTTTCGTTCGGCGTGAAAGGAGCCCAATAGTCACTATATGTTTCAAAAATCTGGTTGTGAAAAACAATTCAAGGCGAACAAGGGAAATAGTAAACACCAAATTTCGGGAGAAAACACTTTGCTACGTCCCGTCGTCACTGCCGTCGCCGTCCTGGTTGCTAAAGGTCCCTATTTATTCAGCTGTGCGCCCTTGGGCGACGGCCTCGGTGAATAAATCACACACCCTTCGTTCGGCAACAAGTAAGTTATTGTTACATATTTCCACGCGACAAGTAATCACATAATGAGTATCTAGCGTGAACATTAAATTGTGAATAATCTGCTCACTGGGATTATGCACTGCACATGAAACTCCACCGTCCTCCGAGTGCAAGCAGTTATTATGGCCCCAACCTCGGAAACTGCAATTAGAAAGTGTCGTCTCGGAACCTGTGCAGCGCACATCGTCCATCCATATGGGACCCGTTCCTTGTCCAAAAAACGCACTGGAATACGCCCTGTCTGCAGCCGAGTATCCAAGTTGTCTACAGACAACCATTGCTTCACTAATATCCCAATAGTCATCACACACTGTGCCCCAGACCCCATTGTGGTAGATTTCCACTCGGCCATACCAAGATGCATGGCCTCCTCCCAGGCGAACATCACCAGGAGATGCGGGTAAAGCTGTAAAGTTAATAGGTATATACTTCATGGTAGTGTTCCGTTCCATATAGTCTGCCTGTATAATTATTTTCTCTGCTGTTTTACAGTATTATGCAGGGAGAACAATCAGTTCCTCGGTAAAATGTTTGTAAAAAGTGTTTGGTAAATGGTCTGAAAAGAGCACCTCGAGTTATTTATTGAAAAGTTTACAGACGTTTGTATGGAAATTTCGACCAGTCTAAATTTCCATACAAACGTCTGTAAAAAATCCCGAAATTTGGGATTTGACTAACTTCGAGGTGCTCGTTTCAGAAGTATCGACGGTTTTGCTGTTATACCTATATATCAAAAGTTTTCAAAAAACCGTGGAAGGGTCTATTTCAGTACGAAGTCTTTAAATGGTTCGATTTTTCCAGTGATTTTGTGTATACCACAATGCATATCGATTACGGCAGATAGTATTTTTTTATCATTAAAATCGATTTTACATCAAGTAAACAGATGACAAGTAAAATATTGTTATTTTAGTGTTGCATTTATGAGTTAGATGTTTCTATTTCCAATATGTTAATTATGTGATGTCACAGGAGGCCAGTTTATTACACAAAAACGTGCTGGCAGAGATGTTTTTTTCCAACACATTCATATTATATTTGGGCCTTATTTCAGTGATTTTACCAAATATTTTGTATAAATCAGAAATAGTTTCATTCGAAAGAGAAAGAAATGATGTTTTGTTGGCCTCCTGTAACGTCAGTTGTATATTGGAAATAGAAACCTCTATTGCTGGCTTTCACTTGACGTCATAGCCGCCATGTTGGTGCCCTTAAACAATAGATTCCTCGTTAGCTAATTTTGTTGGGGCACAACATGGCCGCCATGCCCTTTGTCATTTGAATCTCTGGGGATTGAGTGAAAACCAGCAATAATTCGTAGATGCAACACTCAAATCAAAAAATATTTTACAGTTCATCTATTTACTATATATAGAATCGATTCTAATAATAACAAAAATTGGGCTTAATGGTATTTTAACAGACAACTTGTTTTTGACCCCGGATCAAGTATTTAGCTCTCTCGTACATTACGTCTTATTTTCTCATCCCACATGGGAAACGCCACTCAATTGCTACATATTACCTAATATAAATTACTTACCGAAGTGAAAAGCAGCCAGTTTCACCAAGAACCAGAGCCAAACCCAGTTTAATGCCATACTTCTGTGTGTCATATTGAAGCCTCAACGTCACGGAAAGTAAACGCAGGGGTCTAGATAAGAGAAGAGAATAACAATTGATGTCAATATTGTGGTTTAGGCTCGATTCAAATGTTGAACTTTTCATGCGCAGAACGCGATTGAAACAAAAAGATAATTAGCCTGTTCACTCATTTAAACAGTGGTATGTACAACCAATTTCTGAAACAAACTACACACATTTTTTACATAAATTAGTTATCCCTTGTACCCCTTGGTCATTATGATAATTCCTCGACTTGTGAATGCACGTGCGCTTCCGTCAGTCAGCCGTGACCGCTCTAGATGTAAACAAAGAACTATCCAAAACCTCGGCTCTGATGTATTCTTCTTTGAAAAATTACATCTCCAATAATAAATATTTCTTAGTGATAGGATTTGATAGGATTTGTATTAGTCTTATGAAAGATTGAATTTAATGCTCAAAGAAGTTTACAAAATTCTCTGGAGCGGTTTTTAAGAAAACCTGAAAATTGTAGATTTTGAGGTTTTTGCCATTTTTCGACTTTTTGCTCTCTCGAAAGAAATATTTTCAACTTTTTTTCTGTCTTTGCTAATACAATTTTATTTCTCATCAAGATTTGGGAAGCTTTGGGGAATACTTTTAACTAGTTTGGATTCTAATCACTTCTATTGACAGAAAGCTACAACCCTTTCAACAAAACAAAAGATTACAATCAGTTTATTGTTAACGATTATGACCGTGCACGACTCGTTAATGTATCGGTTTCCAGTTTTACTGACTCATTAAGCATGAAGTGATACGTCGTCGTAGTGTGAATCCCGGGTATGTTTTCTTAACTAGTAAGATTGCCAACATGGCCGCCGTGCGATAAAAGCCCATAGCCCACTTCAGAGATATGCCTCCATTCCTACATACAAAGGAATCAATACGAGGCTCCGTGCATAATGCTCAGTCGTTTGTGACAAACAACAGAAGTGCCGTAGTCTTGTCAAGGACGACTGAGCATTATGCACGGAGCCTCGTATTGATTCCTTTGTATGTAGGAATGGAGGCATATCTCTGAAGTGGGCTATGGGCTTTTATCGCACGGCGGCCATGTTGAGTCCCAGGAGAATAAAAACCTTTGTTTTCGTCCGGTAAACTCGTTCTGAAACCAACCAGTGCGAGGCTACCGGGGCCAAAACTATTGTTTTATCCAAGATGGCCGAACTGCGATAACAGTCCATTATGGACACTGCGTCTGCGATGCTGCTTGTGATTTTGCTCATGTCAAACTTTATAAATCTCCTTTCTCCAACATTTTACTTCATTTGAAAACACAAACGGATCATGGGGAAAGCGGAACATTTTTTAGCAAAGTTTCATCTGTGAGGCTGTCGGCTTCCCTTGCTTCCGTTTCTATCTAGCATGCATGATGACTGCCAATGGATGACCACTCTTCCTGTAGAAACTGGTGTAGGTCTGCGTCGGCGGGGAAGAGAAACACTGGTATACCGATCAACTGCAAGTCGATTACGGTATGCTAACCGACGCGTTAGCCCTTCGTCGGCTGCTACAGTGTCGATTCCCAATTCCCATGGCGGTTAACATACCTTAATCGACTTTCAGTTGATTGATTATACCAAAATTACAGACTGCCAGTTATGCAAATAAAGCTTTGATGTGGCAGAATGTTTAACTTCGAGGCTATCGAAAGTTGTAAAGAGTTTAATTTAAATTAACTATTTATAGTAACTTTCTACAATCAGTTTTAACTAAATGTTGACCAACTACTGAGGAATCGGCAATTAATGTAAAGTAACATTATTGCTGGTTTTCACTCAATCCCCAGAGATTCAAATGACAAAGGGCATGGCGGCCATGTTGGTGCCCCAACAAAAGAAGCTAACGAGGAATCTATTGTTTAAGGGCACCAACATGGCGGCTATGACGTCAAGTGAAAACCAGCAATAGTTAACAACATACACGCTAGCCTGATTTTCAAGATATTCCAGACCGCTACACTTACGTCTATATACATCAGATATACTAGTTTAATTGATATGTTATTTATTCATTTATCAGTATCATTAGTAGTAGTATTAAAGAGGACAGGTATTTTAGTAATGAACACGACCCCACCAGCTAGCTGATTGTGTTTTATAGTGTATAAATATAGTAGTATTATTATTAGTGAGTATTATAATGATAATACTGCTATCCTGCGTTGCGGCTCTGGAGTATCGGAGCGCAGCGAGCGGAGATTAGGGGGATCGAGGCGAGAAAACAAAGAGAGGGGGGAGGGGGTGGGTAGGAGAGGAAGAGAGAGCCTGCCGGCAAGCCATGGTTATTTTGATTTCCACCCACTAATTAAAATGCATAAAATTAATAAGTCATTCGATTCATCCAATCATCATGCGGCGGAAGTGAAAACCATGTTTAATATCTGTCAAACTAACGCGTGGAATCATAAGGAATCTCAACTCAAGCGTAAAATTCAAAACAAAAAATATACGAACTTGGAGAATGTCAGATGAAACTCCGAAAAATTATTTCCACGGCGAGAATCTGTTCAAGCCTTAAGAAAGGGACCCGAGGCTTAATTCTAGCTGGTGCATGCACAAGTATTGGTCTTCATATTCCGAAATTGGCTGCTCTATCAGAGCGAGTCTGTCGTTCCTGTGGAAGGAAGATTCGAAATACAGTAGAGAACTACACCTTTGTTCGAGAAAGTTTGCAGGATAAAGAGAACTAAGATAAAGAGAACTCGTTGCCGCTAAATATAAAGTCGCCACCAACGGCACAAAAGAACACTCCCGACCACAATAACACCGGAACGAAGTTCTGCCAAAAGAAGCAGCTCGTATTTTCGGAAGCACAAGCCTGTTCCTCGAATACACCGGTCCATGTTTGAACCGTGTGTGATTCGTCGACGACAATACAAGCAAAACGCTTGTGGAGTTCCGATGCAGGGCCACAAGCGCGGTTCTTCAGCCTATCGCGAAATTCGCTCTCATTACTTCTTCTGCACAACTAAACAGCAATTTGAAGTTGCACTTCTGTAGTTCCTCGGGTTTTAGGTCTGAAAGTTCGGCAGCAGGATAACCTAAGGAACTTAACTGGTTCAATTGATCTTTCACAACTCTAGCTAAAGGAGCAATAACCAAAACGACAAGACCCGGCCATCATTTTCGACGTCTTTAACACTAGTGAATGCTTGGAATATCCTACTTTTTTCAAACCCAGCGGTTGGGATTACAGCTAGAACATCTCTTCCAAACAAGACTGATCTCTCTCCTGTTCCGATCCGGCTCATATCGCATGCCATGCATGAATAGAATTTAATGATTTCTGTCAATCACGCATTTTAGCCAATAGCAATACGCGGCCTTCTGAGGCCGAGAATTATCAAAATAACCATGGCTTGCCGGCAGGCTCTCTCTTCCTCTCCTCCCCGCCTCCCGATTTACGGGAATGTATGGGAATTTTCTGTGTTCGAAAGTCGAACACAGAAAATTCCCATACATTCCCATACAAACTCTGTAATTATTATAATTGACACATAGCGAGCTTCGGCTATCTGTGATACTTAGGCGAAGTAAAACGCGGATGAAATAGCTATAACATGCTTTATCTACACAGAGTCTGGAACTATGCGTTTTAAGAGTGTTAAAGTAACTCGAAACTAACCATGCATGCTTCCACATACTTCTAATACTGAAAGTGAAAGCAATAAAGCCTTGTCTTGTTGTTGTTGTTCATGAGTGTTGCTGTTGTTGTTGTCTCAATAAGGTTCGGCCTTGCTGCTTAACAACCTTAGCTGAAATACCACCGATGAAACGAGCGAAGACTAATAATCGTTTAGTTCATATACCCTGTAATTTTGCTTTAGTTTATAGTTAGATTCTGGAGTTGGGATCAATAGTCCCTATATACTTCCGCTTTCAGCACGGTGAATAAATCTCTACAGAAGTCCATAATTTTAAGATAATGATTTCTGGTCGCTATAGACGTTCTTGCTGTCTAACTGCTGCCTAGTTACAATGAACTGAAGATTATTACAAGGACTAACACAAAACAACTCTTTCTCCTGTTTTCAACGAAGCCGTATGCGACTTATACTTGTAAAGGAATTATATGCTAATACAAGTTTTGAACAATATCATGGCCTTACTTTGAGACTGTTTGAAGTTCTGCAAAATCAAGGGCCTGTAATCAGTACATAGATACGTGCATGTAGATGTAGGAACAACTCGTCCAGTCTTTAAAATTGTTGCCGGCGGAGTTGTGATATAGAGGGGCTGGTGTTGTCGTCGCCACCTTCAGTGTACTTGAATTCTTAAACCAAAACAATAATGATCCAGCATAAAGTGCAAATTCCGAAGCGCGATGGATGAAGCGTGAAGAAGAATGACGTAAGCTCTAAAAAATATTTTTTAGCATGTATGTACAGTCACCATTTTCGACAAAATGGAAATTTAGGAAAACTATTTTTTGGGGAAAGTGGAGCTGAGAGAATCGATCGAAAACAAATAAAAACTTGCCCGAAAACAAGAAAAAAAACATAGGCTGTGTTCAATTAACCGTATTCCGCATGTATCGGGATGTTTTAGCCACTGGAATACTGAATGTATAATGAATATAATAAAATTTTAAGCGTTTCTACAGACATGTATGTACATCGGCGTAAATCCAATCAGTGTAGGGCCGGCAGTAATAAGATATATATGAATTATATATACAGTCAATGCCAAAAAGGTTGTCCAGCAGAACATAATATAATACTATTATATCCATTGTTTTGGGCTATTGTCTAGACCAAGACAATAGGCCAAAACAATGGATATGAAAGTATTATATTATATATGTTCTGCTGGACAACCTTTTTGGCATTGACTGTATATATAAATATATATATATCATAAACTATAGAGCCATTAACGCTAACTAAAGAAAGAAAAAGAAAGAAAAAGTATATTTTCTATCATTATCAAATAAGTCCAAAATTTCTTTAATATAATCACTGCTAATCTTTAATATAATCACTGACATGATCAAGGGAGGATAAAGATATGATTTCTAACACTGCAAAGTTGGAATGGTCTTTAACTTGATTTCGTACTGTCGTACTGGAACCCATGTTCACGCAAGTTTAGAAATATAAACTTGTGTACAGACTTGCGACCAATGCCCAAACAGACTCACAAGTCAACTCGCAAGTTGCTGCAAGTCGCCAAAATATTACACATTTCATTGGTTAATGCGTTTCTGTAACAACAGCTTAAACTTCTCTCTCTTTATTCCATCTGTCAGTATATGTTTGTCTTATTTTCCCCATGACTAGCTTAGAGATAGACTTGAAATCTAAACTTGAGACGATAACCAAATTACTAAATTTAAAATCATCTAATTTCAATAGGTATGATACAAGACTAAACCCGATGACCAAACGTCCTTCCTGCTCAAATTACAAGATACTTCTAGGGCGCCAGCAGGATTATCGGTATGTTCCAGCAGGTTCTAGATATTTATTTGAGTAATATATTGTAAGTAGTTAAACCTGCATGGATAAAGTCCCAAGCTGAGCTCTTACGCCGGCAGAATTAGTAAATTTCGAATTCACTCCTAAAACTATTTTATACATTTTGAGGTTTAATTTTTCACAAATTAAGAGTTGGAATAACATTGTGAATGAACTATGACGCTTACAATATTCACACAATTATGCGTCAAAATAGGGCGAATCAAAGCGTTATATAGCTTTGGAACGTGGATACAAAACTTTCAAAAGACTGAATAGGGCTCTTAATCCTTTATTGTATAACTGAAAGTTGATCGGCTAACAGTAAATGAGCCAGAGTCAAGGTGGTACATTAGAACCACCAAGATTGTACATATTCCAGGTATGTATGTCATATATCGGTTGTACGCCCTGGCTTATTAAAAACCATAATTTTAGTCTTATTTAGATTCACTTTAAGTTTCCAGGTTAGGCTACAAGCATGAAGCTTATCAAAACCGGCAACACTGTAAACCGTCTTCATTCTCTGACAATAATTTCACAAATCATCTGCTTATAAAAGGCAATTCACTCTTAGGTTACCTATAGGGATACTGGATCACATTCTTTTAAAAAGATCTCAAGTATATCATTAACGAAAATGTTAACGAGATTGGAACTTAAATTGCAACCTTGTTTGCTCCCACAAAAGATTGAAAATAATCTGTTAAACCTTCATCAGTTTTAACGCACGCTTTGATATGTCTATACATGTCCATAGTAATAGCTTACTTACTTACAACATTTGGGCGTAACGCCACAGGAAACAAGCAATAGGACTCCAGGTCCCCTTCGAGGCTTGTGTCCGCCATGCCATAGGAAAGTCTTGCTATAATTCCAATTTTAATTAAATTATAGAATAAACAATTTCTCCAAACCGAATCATAAGCTTTTCTAAAGTCGAAAAAGCAGGCATAGACCTATCTTCAGGTTGAAAATATGAATCTAAAATGGTCTTAATGACGAAAATGTGGTCGGCTGTTCTATAAGATTTACGGAAACCGATTTGATTTGGTTTAATTATTCCATTTTGTTCTAAATATTGATCGAGAGTGTCTCGAATTTAAAGCGAAAAATTTACCAACGCAACTATTCGGCTGTAATTCCCCAGTAATTGTTAGGGTCATTCACAACCCCGGATTTAAAGATCGGGGTACAGTTGTTCTAAGCCCGATTAGCGCTAATCCTGGGTTAAGTCTTAACCCATGGTTTTGGTTCTCTTGGTAGAAGGTATTTGTTTTCAAATCTAGCAAGACAAGTAGAAACGTACTTGTTATTTCTCTTCTAGGAGTAAGTTTTTAACCTCAAATATGTAGTTCACAAGTGACCAAATTGAACTAAAGATTGCCTTTAATCCTTGATTAGCTTAATCGATCGGGCTTCGAACAACCAGGTCCGTAGAAATGCAACCACCATGCCAATACGATAAAAATGGTTCGATTGAAAACCCAAGATAAATAATTTAACGAAATATTCCGGATCATTAAACTGAGACGCCAAAAACTCCGTATGAGAAACAAAAGTATCTACACCGCAATCAAATGGATTATCGCTAGCGCTCCCCGTGCTATTCAACTTTTTTCAAATAGAAAAACCACTCTTCCGCTTCTATTGTGGATGTTTTTGCTTTTCGATTCGGTGATTCTCAGATAACCGCAATGACTTAACTAGATGCCAGTACTCTTTTGGATTGTTAGATTCGAGTGATGAGAGCATGCGCTAACACGTCATAGCGTGATGCAACGTGCTTGGCTTGAAGTTTTGTTAATATCTCATTCTTAAATTTTATTATTCTTTTATTATACGACTTGGCGTTTTCGAGTGCAAATACAGGATAAAACGAGTGCAAATATGCGAGCGTATTACGCGGACGACAAACAGGTTTGCACAGGTTTATGCAACACTTAAATGGTTTTGAAAGCGCGCGAGCCAATAAAAATGGGGCTGTTTGAGAAATAGCCAATCAGATTTTATCGCGCGAAAACATTTTTTTTTTCTGCGCGAGCGCCGTCAAAATTTGGCTTCCTGAAAGTTTCTACTCTCAAGAGATCTCAAGATAGTTTCTTCAAACAGAGCATGAAGGTAAGCCAAAATAAATACTTTTTTTCGTGTTAGACTTCGTAAAAACTATATAATAAACAATTTATTACACGGAAAGTTGTGTAATACGGCTGGGAATTTTAAAACTGACTCGTAAAATTACCCAACCGCATTACACAACTTTCCGTGTAATCTCCTCTTTTATATACTTCGTCAACTTTTTCTAGCACCTCATTAATATTAGTGTATGAAATGTTCCTCTCAAAAACGGGCAAGTAGGGATTTTTGAATGACTTCTTTCTTTGTAAATCCCACTTTCTTTGCCATGCCACTTCTGAGGCTTGGATTTATTGCTATTCTTGTGTTTGCCGCGTTTCTTCATCGCGAGCGAACTAAACTCACACATTTTTCCGAGTTGACAATTCGAGTTTCCGAACTCAAACTGACTTCTGGAGATTTAAGAGTAGGTAAAAATTATATAGTTTTCAACATTTTCAAGAATCGGTGCATGAAACTCGGCGGGTTAACCGTAAAAACAAATATCTCTAACAAACGTTTTTTTACTCACTAACACTATTTAACAATTATTCACCGAAGTGGAGGTGAATAGTGGTGGTTATTATACACTTGGCGTTTTCGAGTGCAAATACGGGCTAAAACGAGTGCAAATATGAGACCGTATTACACGGGTCACAAACAGGTTTGCACAGGTTTATTCAACACTTAAAAGGTTTTGTAAGCGCGCAAGCCAATCGAAATGGGGTTGTTTGAGTAACAGCCAATCAGCTTTTAGCGCGGGAAAAACTTTTTCAGTGGGCGCCCGCCCCCGACATTTGATTTCAACTGAGGCTGAGAGGTTTCTTCTCACGAGATTTCTTCTCTCAAGATTTTCTTCAAACAGAGCAGTAAGGTAAGCGAAAACAAACCTTTTTTGTTCGTGTTAGCTGTCGTACAATAAACAATTTATTACACGAAGTTGTGTAATACGGCTGGGAATTTTTACTCTTCAATTTTATTTTTTCTCGCCTTTCAGGCTCGAAAACATAAAACTGACTCGTAAAAATACCCAGCCGTATTACGCAACTTTCCGTGTAATAACCTCTTTATATTTACCGAGCCGCTTCGGCGAGGTAAATATCCACCACTATTCACCAACACTGAGGTGAATAATTGTTTTAGTATATACCACACTCCAGGTGAATAGCCAGCACCAAGAATTTTTTAATTTTCTGTCAAATCACAAATGGACAAAAACTCGCGCGAGATAATCGCTGGTTTGCTCGGAGGTGAATATGAAATCATATTCACTGTTTGAGTAGCCAATCAGAGCGCGCGAAAAGTTATATTCACTGGTGTGGTATATACTAATGGATGTGATGAAACAAGTAAATTGACCAGAAAGCTCTCCTTGTCTTTCCATTTAAGATATTTAATAACTCTGACGCAACACAGGTTTCAACAAGGCTTTGCCGAACCTGCATGGATGTAAACGCTTTACCATGCGATTGTTTCTGATAGGAGGCGGGCAATAGCCCACTTCCGCGATATGCTTTACTTGTCACGCTAAAAGGTTTCAATACGAGGCTCCGTGCTAAATTAAATTTAATTTAGCACGGGGCCTCGTATTGAAACCTTTGTGCGTGACAAGTAAAGCATATCGCGGAAGTGGGCTATTGTTGTCACCAAAAGGCAATAGGACTAATGGCTCCGTGAAATATTTTAATGTCCCTTTGTCCCATTGCGGTTTCCCAAATAAAACGGCCGCATTGCAGGCTATACGAAACCCGGTTACTTGATGTGCCGAGTCAACACATCACAAGTGTCGAGTGTAACAGCTTGATGACGTCAATTGTTAAATTAAGGCCCGGCAAGGAGATATGGGGGATTCGAATTAACGAATTCGAACCCCCTGGAACTGTCAAATTCATGTGTTTCTGCACTGAAACAGTGCAATGCAAACGAGTTTTCCAACGCAAACACGAAGTTCCGGGGGAGCCCGGGTTTGTCACCTTCAGTTGCCAATCGTGGAGTGAACCTCTCCGTGAGCTCCGCTTGAGTGCTCCTTACAAACAAACGAACAAACAAACAAATAAATAAATAAATAAATATATGTATTTACACCAGTCTCATTTTTACAATATAAAACATAAACAAAGATTATTGAGAAGAGAAAGTGTTAGGATACCTGAAATGACTTTAAGAAAAATCAAACGCGTCAGGTACCCTAAAAAAGGCTGGTTCACACGTGTAACGCAAGCGCAGACGCAAGCGCAAGCAAAAGTACGTGTGAACATTGCTAACGCAAACGCAAGCGCAAATGCAAGAATATGGGAACTTTTCCATTCTCTTGCGCTTGCATCTGCGCTTGCTTCGCGGATTCACCCGTGTGAACATTGGTGAAGCAAGCGCAAACGCAGGGAAATCAGCAGAGAACCTACACAGCTAAATATTTATCCAAGATGGCAGCCTCCACGATAACAAATCCCAGTCATAACTACATAAAGTTGTACTTACCGGAAATAAAACTCTATCGCCAAGGTGTAATTCGCGCACCAAGTTATGGTGATCGCCCTGAAACTGCCGCCTTTGAAAAATATCTCTCACCCAAACACTTCTTGGACTTCTTGTCCGTCTCTACATTATTCTTCGACGTATACGACGACAAAGGATGAGAAAAAGCATGAATAACATGTCAGACTCGTCCACCATCTTGAAAAAGCACTACAAATTGCGCATGCGTGCACCATGTTTCTTGCGCTTGCGTTACACGTGTGACCATCACTTGCGCTTGCATCTGCGCTTGCGTTACACGACGTGTGCATGTGAATTAGTATGGTCGAAAAAGAAAAACGGAAGCAAAACACGCATAAATTGCTAATTCCATAATGTAATATTTGTAAATATATTACTATTATTAAAAGTGGTGCCATAGAAGGTGTCCGAAAGAAAAAGAATACTGATTTTTATAAAGTAATAACTTTTGAGCAACTTTTGGACATATTTTCGAGCAACGTTTTCACGATTTACTAGCACTCTGTTATCAGAAAACGAACGAGAAAGTCTTCGAGCGAGCGAGTAAACATCGTACAAAGCATTTCCCATGCTGTTATTTGTTTATTTTATAAAGAGATGTAAAGCAAATTTTACTAGTACAATATGCAACACCACTAAAAATGTTCAGAAGCGAGACTGAAAAATTAGCATAAGCTTGAAAAAAATCAAAAGGCAGTTTACAAAAATGTTTAATAAAAAATGTTCAGAAAAATATTCTCCAACTTATAATTATGATGAACACTCTTTTTAAATGTCTTTCACTTAAAACAATATTTCATTCACACAAATACAAATACAAAGAATGAAAAAGAACTACAACCAAAATTCGCTAAGTATCTGTAATTTGGTAAAACTGTTCAAGTAATTAAATATAAGTGGAAAGATTATGTTTCTGGTTTCCTGTTTTGTCTGGAGAAAACTCGTATTCGGGTCTTCGTTATCTAGGGTCTTCGTTTTTGGGTCTCCTTTATCTAGGGTCTTCGTTTTCTAGGTATCATGTAAACCAGCAGATGAACATACTGCAGAACGGACATAGTGCTATTTGCCAGCCAGTACGCAGTGATCACGACTAGGGTTGTCCACAAGTTGCTCGGCGACTTTTGGGCAACTTTTCCGATTTCGAGCAACTTTTTTACTTGAAAGCAACTTTGAGCAACTTTTTCACTTTAAGGCAACTTTGAGCAACTATTTCGTTTCTTTTACTTTGTTTTTACATTTACATGAATTCAAGCCGATCAACGGGTCGAATAAGAGCAGAGAAAAAAAATAGGGTTTTTTACTGATTTGTATACACTTTGTGAAGAAATGGTCTGCCTGTGGTAAATGTAGGTCAGCGGTTGTCCTTGGAAAATGAAAAACAAAATGGCCGACAAAGGTACATGCTCGAGTGATTCTGATTCTGAAAGCTATTTGTACACGAAAGCTATTTGTACACGAAATGATGGAAAGTAAAATAATAATTGTTAAAGCTAACTCAATTCTATGCTATGAAATCATCAAATTGATTGTGCACATGAACTTTTTTGAGAGCATTTTTTAGCAACTTTTAGATTTTTGAGCAACTTTTGAGCAACTTTTTGATTTTTCGAGCAACTTTTTGAGAAATTATGAGCAACTTTTTGGACTTTTAGGAGCAACTTGTGGACAACCCTAATCACGACCACATGGTACCTCAAACCATAATTAATAGAATGGAATGGTTACGAAACCGGCAAACATCAAAGGGGTTAACAAAGGCGCTGCGATTTATGTTGAGGGGGTAAGACAAAAGATTCGAATTCTGCACGGTCATAGTTCATTAGCGCCCCCTGAGCGACTGAATTACTACGACTGAACCCACACGTTTCTATTGGCTGATTGATTAACATATTGGAATTTCTATAGTGTTTTGTACACGGTAAAGCATGGTTGGAAAAAGCGAACAAAGACATCAGTATAACAAATAAGGTCGCTGGGTTTCATAACCATTCCACTCTATTAACTATGCTCAAAATTAGGTCCACTTCAAACTTGTTTTCATATTGGGCTCCCTGTGGTCCCTCTTTTCCTTCAGTATCCTCGCCCCCACACCGCGGCAAAACGTTACGCGCATGCGTGTTTGCTATTTCTTGTCGGCGCGCGGCCGCCCCCAGTTTCCCGCGAAAACTGAAATGAAACAACAGGCACATACCCGTGATTTTAAAATTTCTGCGTAAAAGCATCTATTTGTGAACTGTTTTGTCAAAAAATAAGAAAACTACTTAAAAGCTAAGCCTAAGACTTTAACAGGTTGAAGTTTTCTTAATTTGTAATTCACTGTGAGTTTACTAAGTTATAAAATTATTTACTAAAAAAGTTGAAACCCTCGGTAATTTGTATTTGATAGCGTAGCCTTCGTTCTTTTGGCCAGCGGAGCATACCGTTTTGCCGCGGTGTGCCTCGCCCCATTTTGACCGCGCGCCACAGGTAGCCCAATCCGAACATTTTTACTGAAGCCGCGAGTTTACTGGTCAGCAGGATTACTTAGAACAACTACTCTGGATGCAGAGGCTCGAAGACAGACCTCTTTTAAGCCGACGTCGAGTTGTCGATATTGATATTGTGAGCTAGGAGAAGCGGATTTCCAACATCTGATCCAAGGTAATATTACTCTAGATGTTGCGGGAGAATTACATGGACTGATGGAGCTCTATCTATCTGCTCGTTTCTGAAGGGCCCTGGATTATAAAATTTTAAGTAAAGTCTTAATAAGTTAATTACTCGTTTCTAAATATAGCAAGACAAGTAGAAACGTACTTGTTGTTTATAATAATAACTTTATTTCTGTGTCAAAATTAAAATAGCTGAGGGAAAACCCTCTACTAATGGTAAGTCCTAGGGAAGGGGGGGGGGGGGGGGGGGGGGGGGGAAGGGGGTGGGAGGAGGTGTGGGGATTTGACATTTCCCCCCCAAAAAATGTCAATTTCCCCACCCTCAGGACCACACACATTTGGTCAAATATATCAAATATCTGCCCTGTCTTCCTTATATTTACTATAAATAACCCTACCCCGAGCAGCCAGCATTTGTCAAAATCCCCACCCCTTGGGCTTAACATTGATAGGACACTTACATGTATGCTAAATATATAAGATTAAAATATATAAAATAAGGTAACACAACCTATTATTGGACAGTTTACTTTGATCGCTTCCAGACATACATGTACTGTGCATGTATATGAAGAGGGCTATATTGCCAATGTTTTCCTTGGCCTTAAAATTGTAATCTTTAATAGTTGGTACTACGTTTGCATAACCTGATTCCTTGCAAATTTCACTATTCTCCCTGAAAATCGACTTAAGATATCCGTTGTTGACAAACCCATTATCAGACACACCACCCTACATTGTGATATTGGACAGTTAATATCTGTTATTGGACACTCGATGTTTCAGAGCTTTGTAACCATGGGAAACCATTAAAACATGTTTGGATTGAGCTAGAGTTATTCAGCGACTATATTAGTGTACATACATGTACATGTAAGTCTGTATATAAAACATACTTTATTTAGGGCAAGTGCATGTGGCAGGAATAATTAGCGTTGTTGTTGCCTCATTGCACTTACATGTACTATACATGTTGCTGTTTTATAGCTTCTTCACTGTGCTATAAAGTGTGCCTCAGTTTTCACATTCTTATAATAAACTGTTTCTTTGCTATAACTTACCTTAACTTTGCATTTTTCACTATAAATTTGGGAAAGCACTTGATACATGTAGCAATACACTGTACAGTACATGTAAGTGAGACCATGTTGAGCCCACAAACTGTTCAGCAATACTAGGTATTTACAGTGTATTGACTGAATGCGAGGGCCAGACAGGAAAATATCTGGCTTGAGGTCGTGACGTACTACGGACTGACTAGAGCACAGTGAGGTCCATACAAAATGACCGAGAGCCAAATATGTTTCTGTCCAGCCCAACCTAACCCAGTCAATAGGTTTTTTATCATATGACCATTTTTTTTGTAGATCAAACACAAAACAGCAAGAAAAATTGTGCAGGGCTGGACAGATTTTTTTCAGCCCACTCATGGCATAGTACAATGTACATGTCCGGCCCTCATCACATAACTTTTGTAAAATAATGGTTTTGAAAGAAATCGTGCACAATGCCATACAGGTCATGATAAAGTGCAATGCTGTTGTTTGAGCAAGTGCTACATCATTGTCATTGTGTATTCCACTGAACTGCATGGGAATTTAGGCTGCTCGTTATTTTTGGGTGCCAAGACTTGATTGGTTGCTTTATAGTTTATTGTTATGAACTTCAGGAGCTTTTGCCATCCTTTGTTTTTCCTGGGTTTTATTATGTGCCTGGGAAATTTCATCAGTTTGTTTTGTTCAATTTTAGAGATCCCTGTGACTGTGTGGTTTTATAAACTTGGAAGATGTGACGTTAATCAAGTATTGCAAGGTGGGGCCTGTAGAATATTCTGTTTTCTCTTTTTTCTCATACACTCATGTATCTGTTGATTTAAAGTTTATTAAAGTGCCTATGTGACCTTAAACAATATTAATAATATTGATTTTACACAGTGAATAGTTGAATGGTATTATGGACCGTAGTAGTTAATAATATTATAGAGGATTGGCACAGATTAAACTAAGAACTCAACTTTATTTGCCATCTGGCTCGTGGCTATTTTACGTCAATAATTTCAGGCGGTACTGTATGCCTTGCCCTTACTCTTCTGTTCACTATCCTCGTCACACACTTCATTCTCCATGTGTACATCACTCAGTTCTGAAAGTCGTGTGCATACATATAAATTTTGCCCAAATAGTAATTCAGCTGGACTCACACCAGTTGTTGGGTGGGGTAGGCTTTGGTATGCAAAGTTCTACATGTAGATATGTGTTCAGTCTTTTCTTCCAGTGGCCCTTTGCATATCAACACAAAGGCATACATGTATGTCCCCCTGTGACTTTGGTACAATGACCACAGGGTTGACCCATGGAGTTGGTCCATCTACTGGTTCTACAATGTCTATAAGTCCACAAGCTCTTTGACCTTTTCTTCCACCTTGGATCTCATGCTGAATGGGGTTCTCCGGATCGGTTGCGCTATTGGCTTGACGTCTGGTTCAATGTGGAGTTGCACTGCTCTGTCTTTCAACTTTCCGACGCCTTTGAAGACTCTGGATACATGTATTTCTCCTGTAGAGTTTTTCCAATATTCTTTGAGCCTGTGCTTACTGCAGCAACGTCAACACCCATCTTCAGAACTCAGAGACTTGTGGCAGTGTCCTTTCCTAGAAGAGACTCTCCCTTTCTGGTAATCACGCAGAACTCCGCATTACACTGTTGCATTCCAACGGAAATTTCACAGTGAAATGTTCCAATTACATGTACATGTACCTCCAAGGGTACTTGCGACGCATATGTGTAGAGCTTTCTGTCCAAGTAAACTGACTTAAATTTCACTTAATGTTCTTTTTTTAGCCACTCCCATGTTTGCTTACAGTCAAGACGCAAACTTTGTCACGCTCAGAAAGGCAATTGCTGAACCGGCTCGGCAATTGCTGTTCGTTTTAGAAAACAGCAATCAGCAATATCGTTTTGCCGGCAAACAGCAATATCGTTTTTTGAAAAACGAAACATTTTTGTAAGTAAAACGGCAATTGCTGATTTACAGCTATATCTCCGATATTCTGACGAGTTTGTACAAAATCGATGTTTTCCATAACCGTATGCCAAATGGTTTGTTTTTGTTGACGTAGAGAGAGCTGTTATGGGTCAGCTTCCCAAGGCTGAATGAGGGCCATTGAATAAACCAGGCCTGAATTGGAATTTAGGTTTTTTAGCATAAAGAAAACTGGTGAATCTGGAGAAGTTTGACCCTTGGCGAAACCCGAGCTAAATTTCAACTCACATATACTGTATGATGATCGATCCTGCATATGCGTGCCTATACTAACAAAACTTCATGCTCTCCTTGCTTAACTTCACAGCTCGCTTATAACGCATTCCCCCATTGCATGCTTCTGCAAACCTTTACTGGAAACCTATACTTAAAATATTAGAACTACATGTACATGTAGCATGAATATGGAAGCCTCACCTTGCAACACAAAATAATAACAAAACGATTAGCGGTCGCTTGTTTAGTTCCCTGACCGACACAGGACTCAATCACTTTAAAGTTTGCCGCTAAGCGCAAATCATAACAGTAAATAAACTTTAGCTTCTGTAGTTTCACATTTTCGGTAGATCCTTGTGTAGTTAAAAGTTTCGGCTGAAATTATTGCAACTGTTTAAAGTCCTGGCATATTTTTCGAAAATTAGAATCAAGTTCTCGGAGTGTGAATTTTCACTGTGGAAAACGTTATTATTCTGTTTGATTACTTTTATTTTATCAGCATGGTCATTTATTTTATCAGGAAAATATTTTTACTGACTTTTCACTGACCAGAAAATAATTTTCACTGACCATAATTAGACTGTTCCACATTCCCTCATCCAAAACAAAAGTCCTAATCAAAACCTGTAGCCTCCCCTCTCAGATACTTTGAGGCATGAGTGAGCGGCTGTCGTGGCATCCTAAAAATAGAATTCCCTGACTTTGACAAGAAAACCAGATTTATAATTCCCTGACTTTTCCCTGACCTATGACAATCCTGATCAGTACGATATTTCACAATTGCGCGTCCAATTTCCGTAAGCGCCCATCCAAGGTTAAGCACCCCCTTCGAGGAAATATTGCATTTCTTCCTTGCTATTTTCCCGTGAATGGACACTGTCTTTTTCTTGTCAATAAAAAGTCCTTCAAAGAAGTTTGCATAATTTTATCTTGCCTCGAATAAATCGGTAAAGATCACATTTTTCTTAGTTCGCTCAGATCGTGCCATTAGATAGAAAAGAAGATTTATTAGAGCTCTGGTTTTAAGGCCCTTTTACGGGCTTTAGTCTTTTTTTTTTTTTTTCTCTGATGACTGATTCGGGATTAAACTCCAGAATAACTCAGTCATGCTCTGGAAACAAGGCCATGACTACGGGCTCACTACAACTTTTTTTTTGCAATACAGTTTTAGGGCAAAATCCGTGGCAGGAGCCAAACTGGAAATTCGTTTTAGTAAGGAACTTAGTTAAATCATGTTGGATTGCACATTACATTTAATTATAAGACTTTCTTACGTTAAGTTTCTGACAGAAATGCGGCCTTATTGTATTGCATCTTCATACAGTTACGTTTTAATAGCTATAATGGGTTTTAACACTAGAAATATTGCGCAGCGGGGAAGGCTCAACTTATTAGTGCCACCAAGTGGTGACATTTAGGCGATTACCACAGCTCCACTAAAACCACATATGCCTGTATTCAGGTTACATTCTCCTTTGTTTTTCGGCAGGGACATGGCCCGAGTGAAAGCCCAGATGGGCTCTTGTTGTTTGCATTTTCTTTGTTTATGATCAAGCCTTTGCCATCAGCAAACAGTTTGGAATCTGTGATCCAGCATTTTCATCGTTATCATCCATGTTCGTTGTGAATTGTCTTTTTCCTCATTGACAATGTTAAGTAATGGACCGCGATGGTTAATAATTATAGAGGATTGGCACAGATTAAACTAAGGACTCAACTTTATTCACCATCTGGCTCGTGGCCATTTTACCAATTATCAACAGGTGTTCCTCTGCCTGATCGCGTGGGGGACTGGGTCCTAAAACATATAGTGCGTACACTACAAATGGTACAATATTTCTGGGTTTGAATGCCGTTCCGATGAGTTATTGAGGATCTCCATAATGATAATTACATGACGTCAGGGTTGGCATAATTAATTAATATACAAAAATTGCTGTTACAGGTACATCGAGTAGTTTAGAGCTGCTCTAAAAAATTAGTTGGAACAGTATCAAAGAAAGGCAGAATTATCAGAAATGTGTCACTATGACAGTTTATCAGCTACACCCAAACAGAGAACAATGCAGTGTTCTGGTTAGGAATTTTGGTCAATGTGTGAAATGACTCATACATTTACATGTATCTCATTTTTTCTATGGGTCAATTTGCTCAATTTCTAAGTAACCCTTTGTTCATGTACATGTATGTGTCCTATGGTCCCAGTGGTGCAAGGTGCAGTCCTTAGCCAGACAAGTAATCATTTACACGTCAAGTATATTACTCTGTACATGACCCAATGGTCCATGTACCATGCATTTACATGAAGGTCTTGAACCTTATGTTATCATTGATAATAATATACATGAAAAAAAATCTCAATTCTGATTGGTTGCCTTCCAGGTTGTGCAAATTAATCCCAAATTGCACTCGAAACCATATGATTACCTGATACAAAATAATGTTAACATATTAATGGTTTATTTCGTTGCATCACATCATTACTTAAAAATGGAAAAGGGATAAATCCAAATGCTTCACAGAACACAAAGTAAAACAAAAGTCCAAACTAAGTAAATTACATGTACATGTACATAAGAGAATAATATGTAGAGGTTATTGACCAAGTGTAGAGTCAAGATGGGGGGATATTGGCCAAGCTCATTTTTGTGTGTTTATGGACCGAGACGAAGTTAAGGTCCATAAAAAATGCAAAAAATGAATGAGGCCAATATTCCCCCATCTTCACCGAACAAACTTGGTAAATAAGGTTTTTATTATATGGTGAAAATGAACAAATTCCACTTTGACGCACGTGCCAGGAACCCATTGCATTGTAAACTAAATAATTATTATAAATCAAGCTAAAATTACACTCAGACTCGGCGAACTTTCACTTGAAGTTCAACCTTGTGGCATTCAAAACAGTTTGTTTTCAACATCAAAAATGTTTTTTTATGGATGAAAACTTATCAGTTCTGTACTTTACTTCAGATGAACAAAGTTTCAAAGACAACTTTATCAGGAACCCAAACGCATTATCTTAGAGACAAAACTGAACATGCATATTTGTGGAAGATTTGAAAGTTGAAAACCGACAAGTTGAAATCACTTGAGTGGTGATAAGCGCAGTTGCACAACTTGACAAAAAGACCTGTAGAAGTATGCAAACAAACTTAATTAGTAAATACATGTACTCTTAATTTATAAGCCAATTACCAAATGTGAATGCTGAATTTCTTCACCCATACATGAATTTCTTCTTTCATGAAACTGTGTGCTATAAGTCTACATGTACTTGTTTCTGTACTAATTTTTTTTTAAAACAAATTTAGTACCAACCTAATCTATTTTTAAAGTGTAACAGGAACCACATACATGTACATGTATATATAATATTGTACCTTTTTATTTTGCCTACTAGCAAGTTAATATTTTTTTATCTCAAATGTTTCCCTAGACTCCCAAGCACTTATTTCACTTCATTTCCTCAATCCCTTTACCTAAAAGTCTTATGTTTCCAAATAAACAATACCGGTATCTTGTTATTAGAATTGGAAGCACTTTAAATACATACCCCAAAAACCTATTTTATGGGAAAATCAAGTTTTGGCCTGACAAATCCCCCTTACTCTCGATCTCAATCAAGGCCTTTCAAGCTCACAATTGCGACCAATAAAAAAGAAAAGAAAAAGAAAAGAGGGTAACAATTGTTTACTGCTAACATATGTACATGTAGCTCAGTAATTATTCTTCCACATGGCCCTCTGTTGACTATAAAGTCCTATGAATTATTATAATTATGTAAAGGCCAATACCAATACGGTTGTAAATGCAAAAGACTACGTCAAGTTAACGATCAGTCACGGCTAAACAACAAGCTGTTGTTGGCTAGTAAACCTTGTCAAATTACTTTGGTGGCTAACATTTGCTGCCTGGCAGCTAGATTTTACTAGGTTCAGTTGGAAAATGGCAATCAATGATTTTTTTGAGTCCTGCATGCTTTTAAAGTGTTTTTTTTTAGACGTTTTACAATCCCAGCATTATGGACACAATAATTATTATGTTTATTGTATTCACTACAATAATAAAAGTAAGGGAGTGACTGCAAAATTCCCCACAAATTTGCTACACCCCAATTTTTTTTAGATTTACTGCTCTCTAAACACTGGTTTCCTGTGCTCTGGACTAAACATTGGCTTAGCATTACAACAACAATTTCATTACATTTTACATGACAGGTATGTCAAAACTTTGATGATCACCCCCCCAAGGAATAGGTAAAATCTTTGATGACCCCCCTACAAAAGCACTTAAAACTTTGTTTGCCCTCCCCCCCTATGATTTCACCGACCCCCCCCCCCCCCCCAAACACTCCCTAAGTTTAATACAAATCATTATATTTTCTTCATGTTGTGAACCTGGGCTCCCAGTTCACACCTGGAAGAATTGTTTTAATTTATTGAACACCACCATTTGTGTGTTTAGAAAACCACTTCAAAAATAACTAAAGCGTTTATGGGACTGGTGCTCAATATTTTTTCTCAAGGGGAGGGGTGGGGGTAAACATTTTTATCTCTTGTCAGAATTTAGCGGGGTGGGGTTGTTGCTTAAAAAAAAACAAATAATTGGGGGGTTGGGGTACAAATTTTAATGAAGATTTTCTTCGAAAAACGGCTCTTTGTCTGTAAGCTGTTTAGGCGCTAAACTTCGTCTGCTATTGCCTTATGCTCTTAGTAAAGAATTTGAGTATTGGCTCTGGCTTCTCATTTATACTAACAGTCTAAAGTCACTGTCAATGTTTGAGCCAGCTTTAAATATTAGGAACACCATCACCAGGGACCATTTTTCATCGTGGATTTTAATTAAGGGAAAAGAAAGCATTTGTTGGGGGCAGAAAAGTTTTAGAGTCAGCACTCCAGATCGTCAGCAAATTGTAAACTACTACTACTAGTACTAGTAAATTTGAACAGTACAGTACATGTCAAATTATTTTTGTACCTAGCAAAGCAGACTTTTGAGTACATGTAGTTGCAGAATACTGATTCATTACCGGTAATCTCAAACTTTTCATACAAACCTAAAACCCAACCCTAAAATTTAAGAAAAAAACTAACCATTTTCGACTGCAAGTCACTCCTAAAACGAGTCTAGACTCAAATATAAAACTCTTTCCATCTTGCATTTAGCCGCGTTCATCATTAATTTTCTTTGTTGATCGTTTATTTAAAATTCCCAATAAGGCAATGTTTTTAGAATTTAGGGGACATTTGTGGTGCATTGTATTTGTTGGGATGGCCTCGCAAGTCGACATGCACGTTTCTAAATCAAAACTTGCGTCCAGACTTGATGGCCGAACGGTAGGCTTTAACACATTATTCCCGAAAAATGGCCTAAAATTCTTTCCGGAACTTCTCCAAAAAAGCTCTAAAATTCTTCCAAGAAAGTCTAAAATTCTCGACTTTTCCCCTAAAATTCCCAAAAATTCTCAAAAAATTGCATAGTAAATAAAGGCCCCTGAATACGAATTAACACGAAACAAGACTCTTAATAGAGTGTTTATTAATAAAACACTTCAAGACTTCAAGTACACTATTTATTTTCAAAATCTAAACTTATGATCCAGTCATCCAGTCTGTACTGGAATGCACAATGGTAGGCATAAGGTAAGCACTACCCCCTACACCCCAAATACTCTACAAATAGTTACCAAATAAACTATAATAAATGACTAAATGTCAATAATAACACGGCCTACAAACAAATCTATGATCGATATATCAAAATATCTATATCTAGCCTTCTGAATCTGTGAAGTGCAGTGTTAAATTGCTAGCGGTTATTAACACACAGCATTAGTGCTGCCTCAATGTAATCTTCCAGGGTTTCATGCTGCTGGTCACCAAACATTGTTACCAGCAATGAGAAGACCCTTTCTGCTGCTGCTGAGGACGGCTGGACGAGCACCATTTTCTGCGCAGCAGTGGCCCAACATGGCAGATCGATGGCAGTGGCTTTCCACCAAGGCAGTATATCTGTTTGGTCATCAAAATCATCGGGTGATGAAATGGCTTTGGCAATGAACTGGGGAAGCTCATCCTTGAGAGACATCACAACATTGTTGGCCCTCAGGAACGGCACAGCCCGAATGCAGTCGTCGACATCATTTGCCGTTGGTCTTGATAGCTTTACATATTTCGGACTGAAGAGCTGTGCAGCTTTGAACAGAGCCACTGAACGCGATACGGTCACATCATTCGCCATTGTTCCCAAGAAATATTCAAAGGCTGGCAGAAGACACTGGCGAAGTCCATGACCATACCACTGCTGTTGCTGAACAGGGTCCAGGGGGAAGAGTTCTTGCACCTTGGTTGTCAGGGTCGGGAAGTTACCAACTTCGATGAACGCCTTCAGTTGATGTAGCTTTTCATAGGCAATGAAAACGAGGCTTCCATCGCCTTCCAGGGTGTAGGTTGCTTTTACAAAGTTCTCTAGCTCCATCACAGCTGCCATTTCTACTTTCAGTTGTACTGGAGATTGCAGCAATACATCAGCAAGCTTCCGACGTGATGCTTCTGCGAATGCCTCGTCACTCTGCAAGAAGGTAGGAACATGCTCCAATTCCTCAAAGATCACTTTGACGCACTCCCAAAGGCTCCACCACCTAGTGGAATTATAACGTGGCATGCCTCGTCCGGTGAGCTCCTTGAAGATACGCCTTGCCTTCATGCTGGTGGTGAAAATATAGTTCCAGGAAGTCATGAAAGGGCTTAGCACTGGGGTGAGACATTTGGTGCCGACACGATCTAAGAAGTGGGAAATGCATCCAATGTCCATCATATCTGGATATATGATCGACACAGTTCTTAGGGCCTTTGTGTTGACCGGGGCTCGATCCCGCATGGCTGCAATTAGGTTATCTTGCATCAAATCCAACTTTCGATGGAGAACTTCGATTATCACCCTTGCTAGCTCGTCTCCATTTACTGACGATTTAACAAGCCTGAAACGCACTAAACGTATCTTGACGTCCCAATCTTGCACGTAGCGAACGAGTATAGCAAGCGCCTCCCCATCTCTCGTTGTGCCATCGAATATTATGGAAACATCTTTCCCGAGGAGCTCTTTGGCGATGGATTTGTACTCCTCCTCCAAGATGAAAGGAATAAGCTCTCTCATGTGTGTATGAGAGGTGAGGGGCATACCTGCTTCCTGGAAAATATCTCGAAAATATTCTAAGCGGTTCAATGGAGTCCCACTCTTCAAAAAGGCTTGAACCACCTTGATTCGGAAGACTCTAGTTGCCGTCGGAAGTGTTTCCCCCTTAGGATGGTGCTGCTTGTCAAATTTGGCAAAAGCCTCGGCAATGTCAAGTTCTTTTTTCTTTGTAGTCTTCAACTTTTCTTTGTAGGCAATGTGCTTTTTGCTTTGGACATGCCCCCCCTTAAGAAAAAAACTACCCTGTAAGATCCCTGTAGCACCCCTGGAATAGGGCTGCATTGATAACCCTGTTGCATCCCTGTTAATACCCACTGAAAGCCTTGTTACAGCCCGTAAATTGGCACCAGGTAACCACCCTGTAACAACCCTGTTCGTACACTGTAACAGCCCTGTGTAATGTCCCAGCAGCAAACAATTTAAAAGCCTTATTACAACCCTGTTACAACCCTGTCACAGGCCCAGTATTTTTTTTGGTAACAACCTTGTTACAGCTCGTAAATTGGCACCTGGTAACCACCCTGTAACAACCTTGTTCGTACACTGTAACAGCCCAAGTTGAAGTCAGGGCTGTTTAAGCCCTGTTACAGCCCGTAAATTGGCACCAGGTAGCCACCCTGTAGCAACGCTGTTCATACACTGTAACAGCCCAAGTATGTAATCAGGGCTGTTGCTACCCTGTTGTATGGGATATAAAGGTTGTTTGTTTGATATTGTTACCTTACTGTACTGATCCATGCATGTACTTCCTGGCATGATACAGCATAAATAAAACACCTCATCAAAATTAATATTCATGAAAATAATATTCTATTATTTCATGAAATATATATTTCATAAAAATCATGAACATCAGGGAATGAACAAATCAATTAGCTTGTAAGTGTTTATGAAATATTCATAATAATCATTTTCAATGGTTCATGTACTTTTGTTATTTCAATTTCATGAGATGTTCAATTCAATTCAGTGGCTAAAAATAAAGTAAGCTAAGTGAAAACAACTTGATGCTTTAGTTGAATTGTGTTTAATATAACAAGTTCAGTTTTATATACACAGTAAACCTGGCAACTCACATGCACTGTATTAATCCTAATATTCAAAATGGTTGGATCGATTCAGTACATATCAATGATAAAAATCAGTAATAAAATGAGCAGTCAGTTCAGAAAGTACTGCAAAGAAAAGGTCAATAATTATAAATACTAGGTAAACTGAATTATATTACAACTGCATTCTGTAATTTTCTGTACAGTACTTTCCCAGTTGACTGCATATTTTCAACAAACCACTTAATATGTGAATGTCTTTTGGGTCCTTCCCTATAAGAGCTACATTGTAGTTTCTCCAGTCAGCTGCAAGAGGGCCTTGGGGAGACTAGACGAGGTATATAATTCCAGCTAAATGTACACGAAATTCTCAATGTACTGAAGCTTGCTTCAAAAATAGGCTGAGAGTCTTTCCTGTGTGGTCACTTGGTTGTCAGTCTTGTAGATAGTCAAAGGCAGTTTGAAGCTAAGTGTTTGTTGTTGAAAACAAAACAAAAATTGAAGTTAGTGGGGTTTTCGAGACACCCCAGACCCCAAAAACATAATACGGGCAAAGCAATCAGCTTAAGCAGGGTAAAGGCTTGAGTAAGAAACAAATGGTTGTTTGCAAGGAAGCCTACACAATTTTTTTTAACATCTTAGGACAGTACATGTAACTTAGGTTAGGAAAATTGCACCGTTTTCGAGGTCTGTGTTTTCGAGATCTCGGAAAACATAACACACTACGCAGCTGCTATAACCGTATTTTGGCGTATAGGCAAACCGGCAATCAATGCGACTAGCCTTTGCTACCTCGAAATAACAGTGGTATCTAGGGAATTAAACTAATTATCTAGCTGTGATTATCTAAGGGACTGTTTACAAGGAGATAAGTCATTACCCTGAAAAGCCCGCGGACTTTGACTCGCAAATGACGAAATGTATGGCAAACTGAAAACACGATTGCACGCTACCCAGCACAGCTACGTCCCTCAAATTTCGATCAGTTAATCTTATACCTGGTATCTTAAGTTTGTATCTGATGAATATTTCCGAAAATCGATTTTACGGATTTTATTTGACATTGAATTCCCATACAAACACTGTATTTCGCGCCATGTTTGCACCCGGATTCTTGCACCGATTTCGAGGTGCAATTTTCCTAAGATGTTTTGTGTAGGCTCCCTTGCAAACAACCATTTCACTCCTGGCATTTATTTCTTAATACTCAAACCTTTACCTTGCTAGCGGATTTCCTAGCCTGTTAGTGTTACGTTTGTTTTTGAGGTCTGTGTTTAATAATAATAGCAACACAATGTCAATGAAAGGAGATGAAAGTCTAAAGAAAAAAACACGGTTATTGAAGTTAAATGATTACTGTCAGTGAACTTGTACACTTACAGTGGCTTGGAGTGATCCTTTGGAACCCTGAACTGCTGGAGAAAAGCTCATTCAGTCATTCAATGCTTCTCCGGGCTTCTCCGGACTCAACACACAACACTGCGCTCTGACCCAACTCCACAGTGAACAAAACTGGAAAAACTGGTTTGTTTTCCTGCCTCTGTAATATGCACCAATCAGAGCACGTATTATAGTCACGTGACATAGGGCCACGATTAGCAACAAGAATATGGCGGCCATTTTCCTTGGTATCGCTTTGACTGTTTGAGAAAGCTTTTGGATCCAAGCTTCTTTATTCAGCACCTAAATGCTTGTCAAGAAAATCTCGAAGAGGATAGGATTTTGGGGCAAAGACTCGTTAAAGTCATATCATACAGAGGGTAAATACAGCCTTAGAAATTTATTTGATTGACGCTAATACGTGGCTAGGATTTTTGCAGTCATAACTATAAAGTTTATACTACTGGAATTGTAGTATTGTTTATTATTAGTATTTCGGTTGACAGCTGTTACACTAGGAACCTGATAAGCCCCATACATCGAGGTAAAATAAAGTATTGTTTGTATTGTAAATTGTATTGCTTTGCGTAATTATTATCTTTCCATGGCCAGTTCTGCACTGCATTTGTTTACTTCGTCACGACTCACGATCAAGCCACAAGTAGTCATCATGTACGTGTCAAGTCGGTTTGTGCAATGAACCATACATAGGTTCACATGATTATGCAAAATATGTTTGTCACAAAACTATCCTGTCACGCGCACATGTAAAACTTATAAAAGGGTTGGAATTAAGTCAGACTATTATTGTCTACCGGTAGTT
This sequence comes from Actinernus sp. WN-2022, assembly GCA_030867875.1. NCBI lineage: Eukaryota > Metazoa > Cnidaria > Anthozoa > Actiniaria > Actinernidae > Actinernus > Actinernus sp. WN-2022. The sequence continues at coordinate 4,936,220 of JAOWCC010001589.1, read as the reverse complement.
TTAATTTCTCTGATATTTACTGATGAAATTATACTAATTCACTTCAGTCTCTGAGTGACTATATTGGTGAATATTTACCTCAACTTTGTATCGGTAAATTTCGTAAATGGTCACTTTGACTTCAGTGAATAATTGTTAAATATACATGCATTAAATAATTTTGCTGAATTTGTTCAACCACCCTGAGACAACCCTGTTTCACTGTCTGCTTTTCTGACCACCCTGCTTCAGCCCTGCAAACAGTTTCCAACTCAGTGGATTAACCCTGCTAAAGCCTTGTTAATGGGTTGTTTTTAGTACAGCCATGTCACAGCCCTGTATATCTTTTAACTGATTAAACTACACAGCCCTGTCACAACCATGCAACAGCCTGTTTTCAACCCTGTGAGAACAAAACAGGGTTGCAAACACCCTTTTCAGGGGTTGTTACAGGGATGTAACAGGGTAGGTTTTTTCCTAAGGGGGCCTTTATTACAGATTTCTTGACAGATATTTCCTCTTTGCAAGCGTTACAGAAGAGAACGGTATTGCTCATGGCTTTGAGTGATTCATCCTTGAACTCTTCTAGCCGTGTTGTGGCTGACACCTGTGGCTCATAATCTTTCTCCGACTTTTTCTTCGCATTCCGACGATTCCCTCCTTTGTTTGTAGCTACTTTTCGTTTTCTCGACAAGTCACTGCTGTCAGGTGCCTTCAGACGATCTAACAACGAAACAACACGGGTCTCTCTGCCTTCTGGCTCTGCCTGTGAGCTGGTTGATGGCTCAGCCATGGCTTCCAACAACCGAAAACACTGCAGATGTCAGATGTGAACCACGAACTCGGGCAACCGCTGACTAATTGTACTGCAGTATCTTTTGTAGTAATAACCGCTGACTAGTTGTACAGTAGACTCACGTGTTGTAGCAAACAACAGATTTATTGGAGATTTATTGTATTGTACTGGCTGCTGTTGTGTTTTGAGGCCAAATTTAGATATTTATATGTAAAAGTGACGCCTGAAAAGTCAAAATTCCTCTAAAATTCTCAATTTTTTTTATTTTCTTCTAAATTCCTGAGATTTTCTAAAATTCTTTTTGGTCTCTAAAATTCCCAAAATTATTCCGGAATAATGTGTTAAAGCCTACCGAACGGACTCGCAGTGTACACGTAGGTCGGCAGATAACGCAAGTTATGCCGTAAAAAAACATTTCCATACTGTTTTATAGGTAAAACCCTCCATAAATTTCACAAATTTCATTGATACATGTAAATGCATTTCTTTACCACTTTCGACTTGCAGTCAACTTGTGGATGGTGTAATTTGCGGCTGCTTGACGGAGCGGTGCGATAACCACAGGAAGCCCAATGCCGCGGGGGGTGGTGTGTATACCTACCCACACCGCGGCAAAACGTTACGCACATGCGTATTTGCTATTTCTTGTCAGCGCGCGGTCATTCCCAGTTTCCCACGAAAACTGAAATGAATCGTGATTTTAAAATATCCATTTGTGAACTGTTTTGTCAAAAAATAAGAAAACTACTTAAAAGCTAAGCCTAAGACTTTAACAGTTTGAAGTTTTCTTAATTTGTAATTCACTGTGAGTTTACTAAGTTATAAAATTATTTACTTAAAAAGTTGAAACCTCAGTAATTTGTATTTGATAGCAGAGCCTTCGTTCTTTTGGCCAGCGGAGAATACCGTTTTGTCGCGGTGTGGTACCTACCACCCCGCGGCATGGGGCTTCCTGTGGAATAATTGTTTTTGATGAGAGTGTTGAAAAGGTCAGCCATAAACTACATGTATGCAAAATTCCCTACCATGCACCTATCAGTTTCATTTACAGTGGAGTGGTGCTGTGGAATAGCTTACCATTAAATTTAAGACAGGCGTTGTGACTGACAATCTTTAAGTCACAGATACATTGCCACACTTTTCAGAGTGTTTAACCTAGTTTCAGCACGGCGTCCTTGGAAAGCAGGAATTTTGTTTTTTTCTTATTTTAGACATCTGTCCACTATATTAGAATATTACTATAAATTAATATAGATTAATATTATTGTAGCTTAGATTCGATTTTGGCATTTATTTTTAACCAGTATATATTATAATATTAATATAAATATATATTATACATTTTAATCTTTTTTTACATTTATATACTGATTGACCTACTGAGGTTAAATAAAGTTGTCCAATCCAATCATTGTTAAGCCCAAAGAGGTGTTTTTTTTGGGGGGGGGGGGGGGGGGGGGGGAGACAAGCAACTGGGGTGGGAATTTGAGATTTTTCTCCCAAAACAATGTCAAATTGCCCACCTTTGCAACAACACATTTGGTCAAAAATATCAATTTCTGCCCTATCTTCCTTATGCTTCCTAATAATAAATAACCCCACCCTGTATGTTAAAATCCCCACCCTCGGGGTAGCCATGCCTGTGAAATCCCCACCATTTGCCGGCCCCACCCCCCTCGGGCTTAACATTGATAGGTGCATAATGTATGCAGAATCAGTGGTAGAAATCACGGGAGCAGTTCTCAAGGGTTTCTGTTCAGAAAATCTAAAGAAACTTGACACATTGCAGAAAAGAATGAGGATAAAGAGAAAATTGCAAGAGTTAAGAGTTTTATTACTAAGTATAGTCATGAGGCCAATTAAATTTGGGACTGGTTCATGAAAGGACTTAAAAAAATGAAGCTTTTGCTTGCAAGTTTGACTTCCTGGTGAAATTCAGGCATGTGGATTTGAGCTTGATATAGGGTCCAATCCTTTATTATGTCACATATGTTGTCCAAAAGAAGTTCAATTAAATTTGCAGCCCCAATTTTTTTGCTAAAAAAAAAAGAGATAGAAATGTTGTAACCCCCACCCCTCCCCTTCAGAAAAAAATATTAAGCCCTGTCTCTCACATCCAAAATATTACCAGGTTACAATTTTATCAATATACTTACTTGAGATCCAGAGTCAAATTTACGTTAAAGTTAATTTTAAAGTGTTTCTAATTATTCTCGATTGTACATGTATAAACTCAAAATACTACCATAAGAGAGTGTGCCCACGTACTGGGAGTGAGTACTCAGGACATGAAATTGTGCCCGAAACAGTTGCAAATGCGACAAAAACATTTAAGGCCTTGCAACTAATTTTTTGGAGACTAATTTCCTGACTTGGGACTGATTTCCTGACTAGATTTTATTTGCTAGTTGGAAAGTGTGACTAATGATTTTTTTTAAATTTCGATGCCTGGTACTGTAGAATCACCATATCATTCTGGCGGGTTTTCCTTTATGTAGCCTGTCTTTGTCTTTGCAACTACATTGTAGCTTCTAGATTGCTTGAAAAATATTTATCGGCATTATAATTCTGGGAGTGCATATAGAGGTAAATATGCGGGCAATTAGTCTAACTGGAACAGAAACGAATAATAATAATAATAATACAACCCTGAAGCAGAATTTATTTTTCAAAGTGACATACATGTACATGACACATGTAGGCTGAAGTCCTTACCTACCCAACTGTAACACCTCTTCCCCCCTAATGGGGTGACAGATTGCCCAAACTCCTAGCATTGCTGCTTTTGGATCTGCACTCTCTGTATCCAGTGGTTTGGACTTCTTTGGTCTTTTCGTCTTCTCTTTTTGTTAGCGATACAAATGTACCGTAAACACCGGCAGATAAGCCACACTCGCAGGTAAGCCGCACCCCGAGTTTAGAAGCTCAAATTTTGGAAAAAAAGTTTTGAAAGGAAAATCAAGATTTAGAAACTTCATCACATTCCTTGTCCCATCAAACTTTCAACGATATTTAATACTTCGTAGTTTTACCCATAATTTTAAATCTGAGAGTGTTTAAACTTCATGTATACTTGCCTACACATATACAATAGAACTTTCCATAGCATTTGCTTGATGGTATTTTTCATCCAAGGTCGATTGTTAGCTAAATGTAGTCCTGAATTTCATGTCAACAAAAACATGCAGTTGGTCATCTACCACGTGTCAGTACTCGACCAGAATAGCGTGGTATTTTCTCGCTCGCGGAGGAACTACATGTACATTGTATATTAAACTGTTGAAGTCACTGGGAAATGCTGACACTGCAAAAAGCTTTGCGGTAGAATGGTGATTCCGTGTCTGGTGACATTTAGTTTGAGAAAAGCGACTGTTGACTGCTAAAAGATCTTTTAATGAAGAAAATTTAACAGAAGGATCCGGAACAAGTAACAAATAAGAAACGGACAACACGAACAGCCAGAGTTGTGTATCGATGTCCCACGAATCTCTGAATCCTTGCATCTCATTGGATGGCGGTTTTGCAGTACTGACAGATGGAGTAATGAGGTGTTAGCTGTTTACAAAACTAAAACGTGAATATCTCGGCTTAGAAGTTCTTGCGTACCAGTATTCTCTATCTTCCAACAAATTATGGAGGTTGGGGTTTCAACAGAATTCATTGAAATTTGGCAGAGCATCTCATCACATTTTGAAGAAAAAAAAGGTGTATGGCTTTTTCAAAATTTGAAAAGGTTATTTTAGTTGTGCTGTCCTGTGTCAAATGACAAGGGCATTTTTTGAAGCTCCAACTTTGATTTAAATTTGCATTTGAACAAAGCAAAATGTCAATAAACCTGCATACTGTTTTGAAGGCTTCTATTGGCTGATTATTATCACTCCCAGTGAAAGTAGCCTTACATGCTAATGAATGGCCTGGTAATTCATCTCTATAACCACTGTCTGTTTTGCATTTCTAGGTGGATTACTTCCTTACTGATTTTAAAATTTTCATGAAAACATCATGCAGGATCATTCTATGGTTTATAAGCTTTAAAATGGTATTAGGTCTATGTAACTATGTTTCCCTAAAACAATGCACGCAATATATTTTTAAAGAGACACCTGCAAACCTGCACGGTAACCTTAACTTGAACATTACGTGTTTGCCATTTCTTTACTGGATCCAGTTGAACAAAAATACCATTTAAGAACACTCAAGGTCTCAAAAAATGAATAAAGGTTCAAAATGGAAAAGTTTCAAAAATATGTAATTTTTTGCATATTTTAAATCTAAAAGCCCTAATCTAGTATCACCAAAAAACTTAAAATTAAAAAAAACATTTTTAAAGCCTTGAAAATGTGACTCTGATTTCCTGCTATAAAAGGCATGAAAAATACTACTGTCATCCACTGGACATGTTATTTCATTCTTGCTATCCTGTGATCTTAAATAACTTTGTTCGTTTTGGCAGTGGGTGTAAAGTTCTTAGGACAAACAATGGCTGGAGTTGCAAGTTGCAAGAAGTTAGAATCATCAAAGACCGAATATCCAAAAAGAATCAAGCAATAACGCTTTGTTACAGTATCTTCAAACAACCAATTTTTTTGTTTCATCATGAAAGAGTAATGGTGCCATTTTTCTGTACTCCTGAAAGAGTGTTTCTTCTTGAAATTAAACTGTCTGAACAAGTTCAGGAATCAGTAAACTGTTCTGCTGCTCGTCTGAACTTTGTAATCGGCTGAGACTGAACACTGAACAGGAATCGCTCTGATTGGCTAATGTTAATGAATTAATTACCTGCAGGACTTTGCAAGACTTCTTTATAGTCAACCGTGAAATGCATTTAAAACCTTTCTTGGGCTGTTTTTCGGCTCTTCTTTTTGGCCAAAAACAAGTTTCTTGTAGTCCAGCCTTTTCAGGTTTTGTCCAATGTTTCTAAAAAATTTCACGAGTCGTAGAAAACAGCTGTCTATCAAATACTGTGTAAGGGAATATTGAAATTCGTTTTCGTTCAGGTTTTATGACCTACATGTACAAATGTAACTTGTATCAAAATCGGATGAAAATCTACTTTAAATTTAAACTTGTGGATGGGTTAGGTGGATTTTCTTTTCCAAATGTTGTATCCCTTTCCAAAGTCTGAGGTACAATGTATGTTAACAAAATGTTAGCTTCTACCATGTTTGGAATAGTGATTCTCTTAGTGGTGATGACGTAACAGTGATGTCATCAGTCACATGATTTTTAAGATTAAGTGGATTTTCATTTTCGAATGTTGCATCCTTTTCCGAAGATGTATGTTCAGAATAGTGAATGGTTTATTTTACCTCAATAGACTATTTTTGCCATTATAATTTATTATTAAAAGGATATTTCTTTTCACAGCAATCTCTTTTGGGAACTGCTGGCTAATTCCAATGTTCATGCCTTTTTTCTGATAAATTCTTTATCTTGATAACACAGTCAAGAATTTTGCAATTAATGGCCTTGGTTTAGAAATGTCGTCCCTAGGTTTCCCTATTCGATGGGCTCTTTTAATTTCAATGGATGCTGGTTCATTGATTTGGAGCTTCTCTTCTAAGGTTTTTAGGATGACCACATATGGATTTTCGTCAGAGGTTTCCTTTATGTTGTAAAACACCAGATTGCTTCGCATTGAGTAAGCTTTCATGTCAACCATAATTCTTGATGTAGTTTCCTGTTCATCTCTTCAATGTTACAGATCTTTTTAGCTTGATCACAAATGATTTTGTTGCGTTTATTTTCGATGTCGCTTACGGAATCGTGCACGTTCATGAAGGAATGCTTCAGCTAGGTCAGCTATCTCGGCATCTACTCTTTCTACGTTAGCTGTAACCACGTTAGCTATAACCAGGTAACTTTGGATCAAGTCCAACTTGTGGAGTTTTGCGTTCATTTTGTTAATTGTAGACATCAAGGATCTAAAATTATGTTCTTCCATATTAACTTCTTGGCTTGTTTATTTGTTGGCTTGGCAGGAGTGCTTGAGAGGGAATTATTTAAATATTTTGAGGAGCGCGTAGAACCTGCAGCCACCATGATACCGGAGACCTGATGATGTTAGTTCATACTTAGCCTGTTCACAGGCTCTAGATACTGGGAAAAATGACGAAAATAAAACGTGGTGGAACAAAATTTTGCAGATGGAAAGAAGAGAGGGACTGGGGAGAGGGGGAGGAAAAGAGAGCCTGTGGACATTCTTTTCCGAAACCTCTTCCACCCACTTGTCAAGCTTTCACTGAATTGTGGTTTCAAGCTGTCTATCAAATTCCAGTTTACAGTACGGGATGAGATGTAAACATACCACGGCATGTCGAAGCGGATCTATATAATTTGTCTGTTTACAGGCTCTAGATACTGGGGAAAAAGATGCACAGTTTAAAGCTTGTATAGCTAGAGAAAGCTAGAGCTATAAACGTTAATTTTCAAAAGAAATAAAATAATGGTTACTGTAAATTCCGTTCCAGGTAGAGTAGATCGATATAGTTTTTCGATACGAGTTCGGTTGAAATTTCACACATTTGCCATTTGGGTGTGAAGTCAGTTTCGCCAGTAAAAGCTTGATACATGATTTTTATAATGGACTTACCACCTTGTAACTGAGTGGACTTCATCAATCGCTATTGCAACAGTTTGCCTCAGAATGCCTTACCTTCTCCTCTTTCAGCTCTGTTGTCCATCTTTTTGAGAGCTAGGACTCCGGACTCCCATACACAATCTCGCACTATCCGTTCCTCACGCAGATCTCGTCCTGATCGCTGGTGTCGTCGATCCTACTATTGTGGTGGCTGATATCCCAATTGCCTTGAGATCCTTGACCTGGTCATTCATAATGGCAACCAACAGAGAAACTACAACAATTGTAGCTGTATCCTAACCATGCAAAATTTTCATCAAGCGAGGGAATAACTGAAAAATTAAGCTCTAAATATTTCCGCCCGAAGCCAGTAGGTGACAATTAATGCAAATGTAGCAGTGGTCGGTTAAATTAAACTACCTTTCTACAAGACTGAGATTGAACTGAGTTGTTTACTCCCAAAATCCAACTGACTAAAAATATAACAAACTACGATCACAAAATTAATACGACAGACAGCTCGTGCAGCTGCTCTTGCATGCAACAGTTCAAAATATCTAACAGTTCTTTTTGTATTCTTCTTGTTTCTGTTACACAAACACATCTTTGCCACTCGCCATGTTTTCAAGACACTCTTCCTGCTCCCGTCGAAGTGATTTCATGTTTGGAAAATCCCTCAACAAATTCTGAAGTATACTACAAATAACCAACCTAAGAAGGCTGGGCTCATCTGATTTTAGACATGACAGATAGGTGTTGACGCGAACTGTCAAAATTGTCTAATCAGAGGGTATACCAGGAGCTGATACATGTATACTGGAACAAGGTTCTGAATAGAATGTCCACAGGCCCTCTTTCCCTTTTCCCCTTTCTCTCCCCATTCCTCCTCCCTTCACGTTGTCTACCCAAGTTCTCGTCTTCTCTTTTGTTTTGTCAGTTTTTTTTTTTTTTTTTTTAGTATCCAGGGCCTGTGAACAGGCTAGTTCGTACTATGTACGGAGTATGAGAATTTCTCCTGTGCACTTGCAGAACTGTAGAAAAATACTTCCTAGATATTTAAGGTGGCCCGCGGCTATTTATTTTGGCAACGGGGATGTTTTTAAATTGCGTTTTTGAACAGCTAAACATTATCCGATTTCCGAGATTTTTTGAACTTTTAATAAAGAATCCTCGAATGTTATAAAAAGTACAATTAGAAAGTGATTAACAGAGAATTGCTGAAGATATAAGCGATTTTCGAAAACGTTGTTTTTTAGGAAAGAGCGTATATTTCAAAACCCAAAAGATGGATTTGTTCCATTTTACTTTCAACGAGTGCCCAACCTCCAAGGTCTGTGACAGGCAAGTTTCAGGTTAATCGGCACCATACAAGTTTCTCAGCAAACGGCTGATCAATTTTAACCTTAAATGTTATGCTCAGGCATCTGGTTCAACTGCCGGAGAAATATTACAGTAATAATTAAATCGTACATACCATATGGAAGTTCAATACCACTTGAAACTTCTGTGTCAAAGTCAAGAAGATCGGAAAACTGCAACTAACGTTATGCGGCGAACGAAGTAAGATAAGTTATTGCTGAATATTTGCGAAAGTCGAGAAATTTGTATTCTTTCGGCATAAAAAAAATCACTAGTTTGTTTTTCTTAAGTTTCTAATATGACTTACAGTAGCATATTTTAAAGTACCTTACCGAGTTTCAGCGCGCTTTGACCATACGCTTTTGAGAAATAAAGGCTGTAAACTTCAGCTTGTGTGAGACTTCTAAAATCTAAATGCTTGGAAAACCCCTCACGTTAGCTAATTTATTCAATGGGTTTGTTTTGAATTTCCGCACGGGTTCTGCCACTTGGGAATTGCGAGGCAAGGAATAATTAAAATTAATGTTGAAATTAAAATGAGGATTAATTTTGCAAGTTTGTAATAATAGTCCAGGCTGAGTAATGTTTTGGTGCCAAGGAGTATCAGAGCCGGTATCAAAAGCATAATACTGCTTTTTATTAAAAAAAATTCTCGACGGTACGGATCTTTTTTTACTTTTATTTTGAATAACTGTCCCTTATTTAAAACGAACACTATTTTAGCCAGGATTTGCGTGTTAGTTGTCACACTTTCATGGGTTACTGCACACAGTCGCATGAATTACAATGTAATCCTAATTTTAATTTCAACAATAATTTTAATTATTCCTTGCCTCGCGATTCCCAAGTGGCAGAACCCGTGCGGAAATTCAAAACAAACCCATTGAATAAATTAGCTAACATGAGGGGTTTTCCAAGCATTTAGATTTTAGAAGTCTCACACAAGCTGAAGTTTACAGCCTTTATTTCTCAAAAGCGTATGGTCAAAGCGCGCTGAAACTCGGTAAGGTACTTTAAAATATGCTACTGTAAGTCATATTAGAAACTTAAGAAAAACAAACTAGTGATTTTTTTTATGCCGAAAGAATACAAATTTCTCGACTTTCGCAAATATTCAGCAATAACCTATCTTACTTCGTTCGCCGCATAACGTTAGTTGCAGTTTTCCGATCTTCTTGACTTTGGCACAGAAGTTTCAAGTGGTATTGAACTTCCATATGGTATGTACGATTTAATTATTACTGTAATATTTCTCCGGCATTTGAACCAGATGCCTGAGCATAACATTTTAAGGTTAAAATTGATCAGCCGTTTGCTGAGAAACTTGCATGGTGCCGATTAACCTGAAACTTGCCTGTCACAGACCTTGGAGGTTGGGCACTCGTTGAAAGTAAAATGGAACAAATCCATCTTTTGGGTTTTGAAATATACGCTCTTTCCTAAAAAACAACGTTTTCGAAAATCGCTTATATCTTCAGCAATTCTCTGTTAATCACTTTCTAATTGTACTTTTTATAACATTCGAGGATTCTTTATTAAAAGTTCAAAAAATCTCGGAAATCGGATAATGTTTAGCTGTTCAAAAACGCAATTTAAAAAGACCCCCGTTGCCAAAATAAATAGCCGCGGGCCACCTTAAAGGGTGGTTGCTCATGATGTTGACACATTGAAGTGTTGAGAAGACTGAGCCAGTAGTACTAGTAGACACATTAAGCGTTCATCTTTTCAGAAGGAGTGTATGGTTGTCTATCTTGCTACACTAATTCAAACCGCTTGACGTTATGCATGTAGTTATTTTAAGTTATGTTTATATATGCTTCTGAATTTCAGATCCCAGCTATAATAAGTATATCTGTTGCTGACTGAATCAAAAGCTTTGCGACTGAATGCTGATCTGTTTACCAAATTGACATGTTACTAGCGGCTGGTTGGTCCATCTAAGTTACTACAGTATTAACACCAATTCAAATCGCTTGACATTATAGAAATTATGCTTATGATTTCGAAAATATGATTCCGGTTAATTTTGGTTTTCCAAGCTAACATTATTTTCTACACAACTGAAAAGCCACTGTAAGAGAGCCAGAGGCTATCATTAAGACTGAGGACAGCTGAAAAGTACTTGTCTTGCTTTTAGTAGCCTTTATAATTGTGAGGGGATTTCACTCTGAAAGTAGGGTTTTCTGTTGTGTTTTTGCTTTGAGACGCATCACCAAAATTCTACGATGAAATTTTGCAGTTGGTGAACTTTTCCCCCTGCTAAACCTATATTAGGATGTGTTTTAGTCAGTTTAAGGCCTCGGATTTTAATTGTGTCAAAATCACCGCTTTTCGGTTGTAGGGACAACAGACTTATCGAAAAACCCTACAGGAGTCCCAGAGGGGGACCTCTCGTGAAATGTTTTTGTCCATTACCCAGCATGCATGGTGGGTGCAGCTTCACATGCAGTTGCTTGGTGTGTTTTGTGCAAATAAAACCTGGTGGTTGGAGAGATTAAAGAAGGTACTGTAACAACTGAGTGCTGATTTTGTGTTTGCTTTTGATTTCAAGGGCAAACGGGAAAGGATTTTCAGAGCATTGAAATTGGTGAATAACAAAGAAAGAAAAAGAGATCTTCAAAACTTTTCTCCAAAGTGGGGAGTCAACCGATCGCTGTTTATAGATCTGGCTTTTAAGTAATTCATCCCTTGAAATAACACTGCAACGTATTTCTAGCATGTCTACATTTGATACAATATTTTTTTCAGTTACATGCTTCATATTGCCCACTTTTGGTCACTTTGGGAGTGAAAGGATTAAATATACAGCTGGTACCATAAAATAAAAAAGAATTTCTACAGTTTGTAAAGCTAAATAATGTAGCATGCTGTATTTGTTTTTTAATTATATTTATTTCTGTGTTAATTCCAAAAAAAATCTTACATGTTTGTTTATATGTATCGTAAATGTATTGTAAAAAAAAATATTTAAAAGAGGAATAAAATACCCAAAAAGATGAGAACAATCTCTTCTGAAAAAATTGTGCTTCAAGTTTGGTGTGAGGCTTACATATGTTTGTTTGCAAGGCCAGTTCTTGTTTTTCATGCCAAAGGTTAGGGGTGTGGCTCGAATGTGAGGTGTGGCTCATTAACACGAGGAAACAGTATTACAATGTACATGTAGTTCTTAGTTGACCTTAAATCAATTTCTGAGAACTCTGAGAGCCACATCTATTGTATTGTTGGTTGGGCTGCATTGCTCTGAGAGTTGCTTGACCAGACCAAGAAGACCTTGGGAAAGATACATGTAGGTTGGTGTAGGGCAAGTACAAATGTACATTGTCCAGTTGTTATATTTATCATTTGTACAAAATGTAAGCTCCTGCACATACACAATATACATGTATATACAGTATACCGGTATTTATTTTTTTTGTCTCGATCCTTGAAAAATGAATTCCTGTCTTGAAAAGTCCTTGAAGAATTATGATTATTCATAATTAAGAGGTAAAAACTAAAAAAATAACTTTATTTACATGTACATGTAGGTGTCTTAACTGTCCTCTAGCTGACCCTAGCAGGGTTCTACTAATTGGGGACATGATTCCTCATTCGAAATGGAATTTAGGTGGACTTGATATAAAAAAAACTGTTTGCTGGTCTGTAGTTATTCTACTCTATGTAGTCGGCAATGCAGTGTCTCTGATTGGGTGTTGTTCATCAAGCCATTATAGAAAGTGGGAGCCAGGTTACTTCCACTAGTATTATCTTAAATAAATAGCCGATACCATAATTCTATTAAAAAAAAAAATATCTACAGTTTGTAAAGCTAATGTAGCGTGCTGTATTTGTGTGTTTTAATTAATAATATATAATTTTATTTTTGTGTTAATTGAAAAATTGAAAACAAAAATGACATGCATAATGTTTGTATGTATCGTAAATGTACAGTATTGTAAAATAAAAGTATTTTAAAAAATGAATAAAACACCCAAAAAGATGACAGGAATCTCTTCTGGCTAATAAAATTATATGAGTTTTTTGCAATGCCATGCAGTTCCTGTTCATGCCAAAGGTTAGGGGTGTGGCTCATATGCGAAGAAACTTGTTGTTGACCTTAAATAAATTTCTGAGAACTCTCAGAGGCACAGCTATTGCAATTGTTGGTTGGGCTGCATTACTCTGACAGTTGCTTGACCAAGAAGATTTTTATTAATATTGTCATGGTGGATACTTTGGGAGTGAAAGAGTTAAATAAACAGCTGGTACCATAAAAAAAAAAGAATAACTACAGTTTGTCAAGCTAAACAATGGTGCATGCTGTATTTGTTTTTTAATTATATTTATTTCTGTGTTAATACCAAAAATAATCTTACATGTTTGTTTATATGTATTGTAAATGTATTGTAAATAATATAATTATTTTAAAAGATGAATAAAATACCCAAAAAGATGACAACAATCTCTTCTGAAGAAGTTGAGCTTCAAGTTTGGTGTGTGGGTCTTACAAGGCCAGTTCCTGTTTTTCATGCCAAAGGTTAGGGGTGTGGCTCATATGTGAGGTGTGGCTCACTAACACGAGGAAACAGTATTACAATGTACATGTACATGTAGTTCTTAGTTGACCTTAAATCAATTTCTGATAACTCTGAGAGCCACATCTATTCCTTATTTGCGGACGACTCGTCTCTCTTTCCTTCAACGCATACACCTGTTCCTGGTGAAGTAACTGTAAAAAAACAATGGTGCAACTTATAATTGTTGGTTGGGCTGCATTACTCTGACAGTTGCTTGTCAATGACCAAGAAGACCGTGGAACCAATAGGTTGGTGTAGGGCAAGTAGAAATGTACATTGTGCCCAGTTGCAATACTGATCATTTGTAAGCTCCTGAACAGACATGATGTAGGTGAATTATTTGTCTCTCGAGCCTTGAAAAAAGAATTGCTGCCGTGAAAAACTACTTGAAAAGCTTATGATTATTCTGTATGAACCCAGTTCATATAGCTTTGTTAGGTTCGGCTGGCCTGTTGTGGAAGATTATGTCATGGTGGATACTGGCTAGTTGGCCTTCTTTGTTGTACTATAAGTCCCATGTGGATCTTTAGATTTACTATGATTTTCTTTGTGCCTACAATTGATTGCTGATGTAGAAACTAAAAAAGAACTTTATTTAGGTGTCTTAAAGGGGCTGTGTCACGGTAAGACTTCACATTTGTTTTTCCGGGCCGGAAAAAGTTATTTCCACCGATTTTGATATGAACTAACGAACCTCTCAGCCATGTGGGATGCTTAAAATGAAAGCAAATATGCAAAAATGACTAACAAACAATGTATATAAACAGTCTCCAGGGAAACTATTGAAAATCCTTTCAATCAAGCATTGAGAGAGGGATGTTTAACTGTTTGTATCCAATTAACAGCCACTAAATGAGCGATTACTCGATACATGCGCAGTACCATGACACAGCCCCTTTAAGTCCTCTAGCTGACCCTAGCAGGGTTATACTAATTGGGGACATGATTATACTCATGATCAGTCCAAATGGAATTTAGGTGGACTTTATTAGAAAACAACCGTTATTACCCAACTATAATGTAGTCAACAATGCAGTGTCTCTGATTGGCTGTTGTTCGTCAAACAGAACGTTTCACTGTGAGAGAAAAGCTAAACTTAATTAGCATTATAGAAAGTGGGAGCTACTGTAGGTGTAACAGACTCATCCAGCTTGCATTGCTGCACTATTTCAGATCCCCTGACTTTGCAAAAACAAATGCACTTCACTTCACAGATATAACCTTAATATAATAATAATAATTACAATATGTATAAAATAAAAATAAAATAAATATTTTACAGTATAAAAATTATATATACATGATTGTGTATAATATATACAATACAATTACAATCCTGTGTAATAAAACCAATAATGAATTAATTATTAAAAAGGAATGTCTTCAGTTGTGATTTATATGTAAGGATATTGTCTACGACTCTTAGATGGACAGGTATTGAGTTTGCCGCAGCTACAGAGAAAGCTCTTCCACCAAAGGTTTTTGTGTTGGATTTAGGAACCACCAGTAAATTGCTCTTGCTTGACCTTAGAGCACATGATGGTTTATACAACGTGAGCAACTCTGTAAGATAACTATAGGGGCAAGGGCATGCAGCGCTTTAAACGTAATGAGTAATATAAAAAAAAAATCCTATTAATTCTTAACAGTGAGCCAGTGAAGGCTTCGTATAATAGGGGAAATATGGTCATATTTTTCACCCTTGCAACAAGACGGGCAACTGAGTTTTGTATCCGCTGTAGCTTGTCAAGTTGAGCTGATGGTAAGCCATAGAGATGACCATTACAGTTATGATCATGCTTAGATGTTATACAGGCATGTACACGCCTTTCACAATCACTTTGACTAAGATATTTTCTTATCCTACCTATTCTACTAATAGTGAACAAAGCCGATTTGCATGAGAGGACAAATTAAGGTGGCTATCAACAACAACACTACCTACATGTGCATGTAGGTTACGAGCAGCATAAACAGGAGTGCCGTAAACACTGGCAGATAAGCCGCACTTGCAGAAAATCAAGATTTAAGAAATCTGCATCACCTTCCTTGCCCCGTTGAACTTTCAACGAGGTTATACTCCATAGTTTACCCATAATTTTAAATCTGAAAGTGTTTAAACTTCATGTCTACTTGCCTACGCATATACAATAGAACTTTCCATATCATTTGCTTGACGGTACTTTTTGGTCCAAGGTGGATTAATTGTTAGCTGAAAGTTATATAGTCTTGAATTTCATGCTCACAGTCACGTTAATCAAAGCTTAGTAACCACGCATATTATTGGAAGGGAGAAAACTGGACACTAGAATGCTGCCATGACTGTGTGCACAGAACAAAATCAAAACATGGAGTGTAGTGAGAAGTTTGCCTTTATCACATCTACAAGGACATCTGGAAGTCATCTATTAGGGAGAAACTGATTGCTCATAGAGAGATGGAAAATCAGATCGACAAATTTACTGTTAAAGTACTAAACAGCGGCAAAACAGTTGGTCATTGTCGTAAATTATTTTACGAAAAGAACTGACAACTTTGATGGATATTATCATTTTTACTGCTGGTTCAGAAGATCCATAAGTGCGCACGCACGCGTCATCAATGCCATTAATTATTACACAGGTATCCTGAATTATACTTTCACGACATTCTCCCGGGCCACAAAGTGAAATAAAAAATAGGGTATCAAAAGTTTAAGTGTTCAGTGTTCATAGTGTTCAAGGAATTTACTGTAAATGCTCGCTCATCTGTTGGATCTTTAGTTTGGCTTTTTGAGCGGCACCACGTGGTGGTCTTGCTACACTCTCCTGCGGCTTGTATTTCTTTGGTATGACTTCCTCTTGCTTGTCTTCTGTTACCTCTAGTGGGTACAGTTTCTCTATTGGCCGTTTTAACTGACCATTTGCAGTGCGGATGATGACAGACCTGACGAGTCCATCGTCCGGGTATGAGCTCTGTAATGACAGATAACTTCCAATTATTCCTTGGCAGATTATCGTGTACCAGTACGACGTCACCCACCTTGATCACACTATCCGACACTGCTTGAATTTTCTTGCTGTTAAATTGACGTAGGCTTGTTAGATACTCTTTACTCCACCGACTCCAAAATGTTTTCAGGACTCTCTTGTGGTATAATATAATGCTCTGCTGGTCAATTTTTTTCGTGTGGGTTCCATTGGGAGTGTACTCGGAGTCGTCGTCTTCTTTTGTGTCTGGTAGTGTCATCAATCTGTGACCGCAAAGGAAGTGGGATGGAGTGAGAGGCAGTGCGTCATCGATGTCGGAGGAAGTATAGGTTAATGGTCTGCTGTTCAAAACTGCTTCGACCTCTGTTAGTACAGTAACTACCTCTAGAGTTTTCAAGGAAGCGTGTCCCAATACTTTCTTGATACATCTTTTCGTTGCTACGATCAAACGCTCATAAAATCCTCCCCACCACGGCGCACGTTCTGCTATAAACTCCCTTAATGCCATGGCTTGCAAGAAATCGCTGCGATTGTTCTGCTTCTAATATTTGATTGTTCAAGGCAGTAAGTTATCTCTGTTGAGCTTGACTTGAAGTTTTTGGCATTATCCGATATAATACGTTCTGGGAATCCACGTCTACTTATGAATCGTCTAAAAGCTCTAATGAATGCTTCTACAAGTTCCAAGTGAACATCTCTTGTGTTCGCACAAGTCATGTGTACAAGAAAATGTACATCTTAGAAGAGTTGTTCGCGGTATCTTTAACATATAATGGACCGACATAATCAACACCTGTAGTTTGAAATGCATGACTTCCCCCAACTCTTGACTTTGGCAATGGCAATGGCTTTCCCTCGACCTTTCTGCATTTACTAAGAATTTTCCTGATGCACTGTTGTCCTTTTGGTATCCAAAAACTTTGCCGCACTTGTGTCAGGATCTCTCCAACTCCATTATGCTGTACTTTCATGTGTGCGTCTAATGTTAATAGCTTTGTTAGGTAATGGTTCTTTGGAAGTAAATGAGATATTTGTTTCGGGCTCTGTTGTCTTTTCCTTTTCTTGTTTCCAGATTGGCCATTGACTTTGTTCTTGCTTTAACCATGCTGGTCCAGTAAACCACAATGCATTATCTATAAGTGATCTAGAGGGAATTCCACGTGTTAGGAAGTCGGCCAGGTTACTTGCAGTTGGGCAGTACTAGCATTGGCATCCTGATGTCATTGTCTTGATTGTCTCTATCCTGGGCTTGATCGTTTTGTGCAGGGCTTTGTTACTGGATAACCAGGAGAGAACAATTTTATTTGTGAATCGCTCCAGAGGAAGACTTCAAACTCACCAAACTTCGACTTGAATTTTTCGCTTACGTATTTGGATAGTTTCGGCCCTACCAGTGCGGCTAGTAATTCCAACGTCGGGAGGTTAATTGTTTCAGGGGTGCGACTCTGCTCCTGGACATAACTTGCGTAACTTGTACTTGTAAGCCTGTAACTGACCGCAAGTACATGTATATGACTGCTCCGTAGGTTTTCATACTGCTATCGCAGAATACATGCATTTGCACCTTTTGTGGGTTGGCTGTAGTGAAATATCTGCGATTAATAGTTATTATTGTTAGACCTTCAATGTCTTCCAGCCAAGCTTTCAAATCCTTTGCAAGATTTTCTGGCAGTTTGTCGTCCCAGTCTAATTTAGATTTCCACAGTTCCTGACTTATGATTTTTGCTTTTATCAGGAATGGCTCTATGAAACCAAGGGGGTCAAACAGTTTTGCTGCTATGCTAAGCACCCTTTCTTCGTCATTTTTGTAAGGTTTTTTGAATCTTGAATTGCCTTGTGGAATGCCATAGAAAGAGTAGCTTCCAGTAGCTTCCTGGATTGGACGTACTACGTGCTTGCCTGTGTTTCGGTGGACACACCAGTTACAACATTATCCATGTACATGTACATAAGTTTCCATTAGATCCTTGGCTACCCAGTCCTCTTTATAGTGATCTTTACTCAAGTAGCTCTTTACTGTAGCTTGTAAGAGGAATGGCGAAGGCGCTGCTCCAAAGAGGACGTACTCTACAGATGTTGTCGTTGCTATTGGCTGACTTTGTGATGTCTTTCAACCATAGAAATCTCGTGCCGTCTGTCTTGATCTATTTCTATCTGTAAAAATGCTTTTTCTATGTCGGCGGTAAACGCGATCGTATGCACTCTAAACTTAAGCAAAATCTCCGAGAGTTCTTGTAACAGATTAGGACCGGTATGTAAACAGTCATTCAAACTCAAGGACTCACGTGACATCTTTGTGGAAGCGTCGTACACAATTCTCATTCTTGTGCTATCTTTGAACACTGGTAAATGCGGGATGTAATGTACAATCCCTCTCTGCTCTTTTGTCTCCGTTACTCTTTCGATAAATCCTTGTTTCAGCTGTTCCTTTATTTGCTGATCATATCGTTGCAACACTTCTGGATCTCTCTTTTTCCAGTTTATTTGAAGCCGTTGTAATCTTCCTTTACTCACGCTGTAGTTTGAGGGCAACTCTCTACTGTTATCCTTCCAGGGGAGTTTCACTGAATACCTCCCAGTTTCATTATTATACTTAAAATTTTCTTTAAACTTCTCAAGGATATCATTGTTATTGCTCTGAACTTTGTCTACGATTCCTAATGTACATGTATCTGTGTCCCAAAACTTTGGAAGCAGTTCTTGAAGACTATCTTCGGTTGTGAAACTTGTATCAACTTTGAAGCATAATGTTTCTATACCCTCTTTTTCCCTGGACACGGGTCCAGAGAGCAACCAGCCAAACTTACTCTTCGTGGCTATCATTCCGCCTTTTTTAGACTTAATCATTTCACCTGTCATCAAATGGCCATAAAAATCATTTCCTATGAGGATGTCTATGATCCGTTGACTTTTATCATTTAGCTGGTCTGCAAATTCCAGGTCCACCATTTCTGTGTGGTCCTTTAAGTTGTATATTGGTTCCATGGACAAAGGAGGACAGATATTGTCAGACACCAATGCTTTAACTTGTATGTTCTCTCCTTTTGAAGACAGGGTAAAGGATACAACTTCGTACTCGCGCCTCATTTGAGTTGATCCAAATGTACTCGCATTCAGTATCTCTTTTCTCAATGGTTTTAACTGTAGCGCTTGTAATAAACGCTTAGCAATAAAGGTTCTATGAGAACCTCTATCAAATAAAACCATTGCTTTACAGCTCACATTGTCGCCAATAACAGTAACAACAGCAGATTGCATCAAGATTTCGGTTTTTCGTTCTGCCACGTTTATTACGCCCGCGTGAGTGTTTGGTTCTTTGTTGGTTTCGGGTGCGATCAGTTCGGGGCTTGGTTGTTGTTCTTCTTTATTCCCGCTATTGTTGCGCTTTGGATCATTTTGTGGATTCGGTTTACAAATTGACATGTGATGTTTTCTTTTGCATTTAGTGCATCTTTTCTTAGAATAACATGTGGACGCTTGGTGGTTTCTTCCAAGACAATTGAAGCATTTGCGTGCGCGTAAAAGGATGGCGATTCTATTTTCTACAGAAGAAACGTTTTCACAATTTTCTGGCTTATGTAAGCCGTTGCAGTAAACGCATTTTCTGCAGTTATTTTGATTTGAAGGTTGACCATTATTATGCTCCGGAAAGTAGTGCGTTAGTTGTTGGTACAAATATTTCCTCTGATGTAGATGGCATCGGTACTTGTGCGCATGGCGCGTAATATCTCTCTCTAGTCTCTATTTCCTGTCGGAGTCCAGATCTCAGATCGTCTAGACAACTGTCAGCCTGGTTATTTGCTCGGATGAGTAAACGGCGAATTTCTTCAGGAAGTTTCTTTATCAAAATAGGGATGAGTAAACTCCCGTACGTATCCGTCGTGACCCCTAAAGCTTTTAATCCGCATAAGTAAATGATGAATCATAAAAAAATCTGAGACGTTTAACGTCCAATGACGGCCCTGGGATCTTAGCTAGTGCATCCATGTAAGCAGTAATAAGTGTTTGTTTTTGACCAAAACGCTCTTTCAACATTTTTACAGCTTTACTGTAATTTGCATTTGTAATATATAAGCCAGCTATAGTATGTGCGGCATCTCATTTTAAATATCCACAGAGTAAATCATTTTGTTGACATCTCTTATATGTGGGTTTGTGTCTCCACTGAAGTGGATTTCCATCAAAGAATTTCAGAGTGAGTCGTGGTAGATTAACTGTTACTGTCTGTACGGGAGGCTCACTAATACTAGTTTGGAACGTGCTTACCGGTTTGGCGACTTCAGTGGTCTCGGTGAGAAACTCTTTAATAGCTATGAGTATATATCCTACTTTGTCATTAAACTCCAGAGTTTCTTCTACTTCAATTTCTATTTGCTTGGGATCTTTAATGTTGTCCCAATCGCTTTATCCATTTCTTTCATTTCTTCCATTCTTCTAGTTTAAACCCAACCCTAAGACACTTACCCCTAAGCCTAAATAGTCTCTCATGAATTGCTTTCAGCTCCGTCGTGTTGGAATTTTCCGAGTCCATAATAGCTTCAGCTTTTTTGATGTCGCGGGTACAATGCCCTCTGTAGGCTCCTCTTGTTTCGTTGTCTCGGACATGTTGTTCTTATGATAGGCAACTAGTTCCTGTAAAAACTAGTTTTGGTCTGCGTCGGCGGGGAAGATAAACAATGGTATGTAATCAACTAAAGTCGATTGAGGTATGCTAACCGCCGTGGAAAGCGAGTAGCAGCTGACGTTTCGAGCGCTAGCCCTTCGTCAGAGCTCGAAGGACTGTCGTAAATTATTTTACGAAAAGAACTGACAACTTTGATGGATATTATCATTTTTACTGCTGGTTCAGAAGATCTACAAGTGCGCGCGCACGCGTCATCAATATCATTAATTATTACACAGGTATCCTGAATTATACTTTCACGACAGTCATCTACCATGTGAGTAATCCGGAATAGAGTGGTATCTTCTCGCTCTTGGAGGAACTATAACTTTTATTGAAGTCAATGGGAAATGCCGACACTGCAAAAAGCTTTGCGGTAGAATGGAGATTCTGTGGCTGGTGACATTTAGTTGTTTGAGAAAAGCGACTGTTGACTGCTTAAATATCTTTTAATGAAAAAGATTTAATGGCAGGATCCAGAACAAGTAACAAACAAGAAACAGACAACACAAACGGCTCTTTTAGGAGCCACCAAACTTGCAAAAGTGATGATTAGTGCTTTCTTTCTTTTTCTTTTGTGTAGTTTTTGTCAGTCTCACTTTGTTTTTTAAAAACGTTAATTTATGGAAATTTATTGAACTTTTATAGATTTTCTCGCAGATAAGCCACACCCCCGATTTGCAATGAAGATTTTGGGTAAAAAGGTGCGGCTTATATGCCGCTGTTTACGGTAATTGTAGTGCCCTCCACCGTGATGTTAGGTAATGAATCAGAGTTTGAGAAAATATGTATCCGAACATGAGTTCGGTTTTAGACGTTTCCATTCGACAACCACAGCATTACTGGATTGTTCTAACGAATGGTATATTAAAATGGACCGGGGACTTTTTAAGCTAGTTGTTTTCCTCAGTTTAAAGAAAGCATTATTTGATACCATAAATCATGGAATAATAATTTAAAATCTTCAAATGTATGGCTTTGGAGAAAAAGCACTTAACCTTTGACGTTGTTACCTGACAGACTGAACACAAAAGTGTCGGTTGCATGGCATGTTTTCAAATCAGAGAAAAAAAACTTGTGGTATTCCTCATGGATCCATTCTTGGCCCTCCTGTTTATTATTTATATTAACGATTTGCCAAATTGTTTAAAGCTGATGACACTAGCTTGACAGCTTTTGGGGAAACACTAAGTGAAACAGAAGAGAGAATAAACGAGGACCTGATAAATGTTAGAAATTGGCTGTCTGCTAACAAACTCGGCTTAAATATAGCCAAAACCGAGTATGCCTTGATTACCTCAAAACATAAGATAAATAACGTAGATGTCCAACCAAGAGTTACCATTCATAATCAACCTGTCAGTAGAGTAAAAAACTATAAAGTACTTGGAGTACAGATTGACGAATCTCTAACATGGGAGAAACACATTGAGTACATAGCAAGTAAAATTTCGTCTGGAATTGGGGCTATTAGGAAACTTAGAGAATTTGTCGATCAAGACACTCTTGTATCGGCCTACAATGCTCTAATTCAGCCTTGTTTTGACTATTGTTGCGAGCTTTGGGATTCGTTGGGTAAAGGTCTAAATGAACGTCTGCAGAAACTTCAAAACAGGTCTGATGGAGTCTTCATGAATTTCAGAAATGAAGCTGGCCAGTGAAGTTTGGCTCTAAACGCACTTGGGTGGACATCTTTAGACGAGCGTAGATCACAAATGAAGGCCACACTCGTGTCGAAAACGATTCACGAATTAGCGCCCCAAAGACTGTAATATTTTTCAAAATTTAAACTCAAAAACTAATTACAATTTAAGGGGTAGAACACAATAATAAAAAAAGAGCTTTATACCGTAGCTATAGCGGAGCTCAAATATGGAATAAGGTACTGGAGGGCATAAGGGTTTCAAACTCATATGAATCGTTTTGTAACAAACTATCCTCCTCAGGCTTTACTTTTAGAAGTTAGTATAAACTTGTTATTGTGCATATAAATATATTATTATTATTTTTATTGTGTATTATATATATATTTTTTTATATTACCATATAGATTACTTTATCAATTATGTATATTAGCATAGGATAAGTTACTTATTAGTAATTATATTCAGATATTGAGATGTTTATAATTTTAATGCATGCCTCTCTTGGAAACCAGCTTTTAAGTTGAATGAGGTCAGCGTGTTTAAATAAAGTTAGATCATCATTCATATGAACATTACTGTCATTAGAGGACTGTCTGCATTGGATACCTATTTAATGCTTATTGAATATTTATCGATCTGTGACTACCAGTAAAAGTCTGGAAACTTGTGGTTTACACTGACTGGTGCATTATACGCGTGTAGGAGATATGAATGCAGTCGGCAAAGTGTTTATTTCCCCGTATTTCATCAAAACCTTACCAGTGTAATTAAGAACTTAAAACATATATATGCCAACGGTTCTCCAACGGTTCTCCATGCAATAAGATAGTATTAAAAGGTTCAGTAAAAAAATACATTTTTACGGTGATGTCAAGACCTTTTATACTGATACAATTTTGAATGGTTGGGCGGTTGATTTGCTTTTTGCAACGGTTCTCCACAAACGGGATTCAGAAAAGATAGAATTTTCTTAGTTTTTAACTAATTTTGTGGAGAACAGTTGTCAAAATGTTGAAAAGTTGACAAATTTCCTAAATACATTAGTAAAAGCACGTTGGAATTCTGATCAACAAATTTAAAGTCAAATTTAAAGTCACCTGCAGTACTAAGGTTTGTAGCAACCATTTTACTGCTGGTCATAGACACAGTCAATGTCGTACACAAACTCTTTACATGAAAGGATATGGCGTAAAGGAGACCAACACTACGAGGCCTCCACCTGAGATTAGACACAGGAAAGAAAAAGACAGCTAAGCTTAAGTGGTGATAACGATGCAGGTGATTATCCAGTACGAAGAAACTTGCCACTGAAACTAAAAATGATGAGGATGTCTGTACTATAGCTCTAACTACAGAAGACGAAGTGATATCCACCGAAAAATGTAATCCAACGTTTAACTGTAGAAGAAAAAATACCCACTGAAAGTGAAGAATCGCAACCCAACAAAAAAAACCTTGAGGAAGAGAAAAGAGGGTATTTCAGAGAAAAGGCAACCTGTCCTAAAAACTGTTATCGCTACACAGGATTGACTCGCCCTAAACTTGACTTGATATTTGCTTTTGTTAAAAAAAAAAACCAATACAATAAGTTGCTGGAGAGGCTGCAAAGATACTGTCAAACCATCTGGTGATCCCAAAAAGAAAGAAAAGAAAAATCGAAAACGAATTCTGATTAAATGGGAAGAGTTTATCCTTACAATGGTTAGAATAAGAAAAGGTTTGACATTCATTTTTTAGCTGACACATTTAGTATTTCTGCTGGACAGGCATCCAGGATGTTCTACACATGGATATTTTCTCTCTAAGAAGAGTTGTCCTTTCTGGTATATTTAAATTGGCCCGGTCAATCTCAAATCAAAAAGAATTTACCTAAAGGTTTGAAAAGTATAAAAATGTCAGGGTCATAATAGATTGTGTGGAACTGTATTTGCAAAAGCCCAAGTTACCCTGCAGTCCAAAGATAAGTTGGAGCAATTACAAATACTGGAACGCTGCTAAATTATTGGTGGGAATCACCCCTATAGCTATACTGGTGTGATATCATTTGTCCCACCACTTTGGACAGGTTCTATAAGTGACCAAGAAATTGTACGTAATAGTGGCTTGGTTGAAATGTTGGATGAAGGAGATGTTGTTATAGCAGATAAAGGGTCTGCTGGCTTTAAGAAGGTACACCGTTTTTCACGTCTGCATATTGCAGACGTTTCTTCTTATGGGTTATACAAAATTGGAAACTGGCTTAAAAGTTAACCATTGTTGTTTTGACAAAGAAAACAAACAAATTTGATGATTGCTTAGTGTTGCACGGCTGATAATATATCAACAGTTTCTGCCCAGGTACAGATGCACCATGTTTTGTTCACTACTTCTTCATCAAACGAAAGCAGTGTTTGTATAACCCGTTCTTTGAATTTGACAAAGGATTCTTAAGTTAGTTGATTTCTTATTGCATCTGTCCGAACCCTTTTTTTAACAAGGTGAAATACATTTTCTATTGGATTAAGATCGGGTGACCTTGGTGGAATTGCTAGCAATTCTGCTTTTATTTCTCTCATTGCATTTGTCGCCGTTGCACTAGTTTGGGAAGGATCATTGTCCATAACGAACAATCGTTTATGGTGAGAAAGACGAAAACAAAAATTAAAATGCCTTCTGATAAAATATGCAAAATAGTTTCCGTTCATTTTTTCATAGGCTTCGACAAATATCACTCCCACACCGTAAGAAATAACAACGATGAGATGTAACCTTTCCCCTCCGGCCAGAACTTTTGACCCTTTGTTATTGTCAGTCCTTCGTTTGGTGTACGACAAGCCCTTGTTTTCGGGCGCATAGCTTCTCCCATTGGATTCCCCTTGTAGACAAACGAAACGCTGTCTACTAAATACAAGCAACATCTTTAGACCATAAATCTGGCTTCGTAATTGCAGGGTGTTGTGGCATTCTTTGGCAAATTTGAGTCTAAGTGTTCTATTGTTAGCACTAAGTAGGCCTTAGTAAGTAGAAACCTGTACCCTTCTGCATTAAGACGACGAGCGTATGTCATGTAGCTGGCACGTTTGAAGTCAAGTCCACTAAATTCCACAAACTTCTTGACTGTAAAATTGACATCTTCACTGCGTAATAATGGCACAGATCGGATTAAATGCCGAACATCCCGACTGGTTAGCTTGTATGGGCGGCCAATTCTAGGACAGGTTTTCAATGTCACTGCACCAAGTTTCGAGGTCCCATCCATGACAGTCTTCATTTTACGAAGAAAGTAGGCCATTGCCCGAGTTCTGGGGGAAATAATTTGTTTGTACATCGTGGTTTGGTCTCAACTCTTGATATACCTTTACTGTGGCATAAAATATGGTATTATGTCGTGGCTAAGTGATTTAGCGCGCTCAATTAGAGACACCAGGAGATCCAGACTCTGCACCTGACAAGCAATATTTCAGTTTTATTTTCTACAAAAAATAAATAAAACAAAAGTATGACGCCGTAATACCTTAACGTAGAGTCGTCGATTTTATTGAATAATAGTAATAATAATAGTAATAGTCTTTATTTATAGAGCGCCATTTCCAAAATGTTCAATAGTGCTTTACAAAATATTTACAATATAAGTACAAAAATCCTAATTTACAATTTCTCGTGATAAACTATTAACAATTTATATAAAGTATCTCTAATAATAATGATAATCATAATAATAATAAAATATAATAGAATGCTCCAAACGCTTCTAGTCATAGACCTTCTTTAAAAGATGTGTCTTCAGTTGAGTTTTAAAAGTAGTTAGCGAGCTACATAGTCTCAAACTCTGAGGCAGATCATTCCAAAGCGAGGGTGCTGCGCAAGAAAACGCTCTGTATCCATAACTACGCAGATTGTACGAAGGAGCGACAAGTCTCATGCTAGCGGATGATCTCAAATTGCGCCTCGGTATATATATAAATTAATAAGATCAATTATGTACCCTGGTGCTATTCCATGCAAAGCCTTATAAGTGATAAGTAGTAATTTGTACTCAATACGTTGTTCTATCGGCAACCAATGTAGGTTGTACATAACCGGCATTATATGATCTTTCTTACGAGAAAGCGTCACGACACGAGCGGCAGCATTCTGAACACTCTGTAAGCGATCAGTCAGATATTTGGGTAGTCCATACAGTAGGGAGTTGCAGTAGTCGAGCCTAGAAGTTACAAAAGCGTGGACTAGTGTCTCAGCTGACTGAAAGCTGAGGTATTTCCTAATGCGGCTGAAAGTGATAGAATCCTGATTTGCAAACGCTGGTAACATGTTGCTCCATTGACAATGGTGAGTCAAATATGACGCCAATGTTTCTGGCCGCATTTGATGGATGGACGATTTCATCGCAGACAGAAAGCGAATCAAACGGTAGCTGGGGTCGATGTTTAGCATTTAAGAAAAGTAGCTCAGTCTTATCCCCGTTTAACTTCAGCTTATTCCATGTCATCCAGGCATCAATTTCTTGGACACAGGACTCAATCTTCGAAGTTGCCATGTTGAGGTCCCGGGTATCAGATGAGTTGAAGGTGATGTACATCTGAGTGTCATCGGCATATAAATTATATTGCATGCCATGCCTCTGAAGCAGATCACCAAGAGGCAATGTATACATGGTGAACAACATAGGCCCCAGTATGCTGCCTTGGGGGACCCCAGAACGAAGGGGGCGGACGGATGACTGGGCCCCACAAATATTGACGGTCAGCGTCTGGTCGGTGAGGTACGACTTAAACCAATCATGTGCCTTATCGACTATCCCAAATTTGTAGGAGAGCCGGGACAACAAGATCTCATGGTAGACCGTATCGAACGCAGCTGATAAATCCAATAATAAGAGGATAACAGACTTCTGGCTGTCGATGGCCCTCAGGATATCGTCCTGGACCTTTAGTAGCGCTGTCTCTGTACTGTGGAATTCTTTATATGCGGACTGGTACAATTCAGCCAATTTGTTATCCTTGATGTGTTGATGTGTTTGATTTGCCACCACCTTTTCTATGGACTTAGAAATAAACTTCAGATTAGATATAGGACGGAAGCTGGAATAATCGTCCGTGTCCATAGAGGCCTTTTTAACACGAGGCTCAAGAGACGCAGCTTTCAAGCATTACAGATGATCTTGTCTCCAGTTCTGGTGATAATAAGATCCAACGTATGGTTGCCCTTATGCGTAGGTTTATCGATATGTTGAACATAGTCGAAGGAGTGTAGCAACTGCATGAACTTATTTGCAGGGGCATTGCTGATATTGTGTACGTGGAAATTAAAATCTCCAGTTATAAGTACCGGCCCATTATCTGTCGACAGCTGCTCAAGAAATCCCTTAAATTCAGAGAAGAAAACTTCGCTTGTTTTCGTAGATGGTGGACGATAAACAACAACAATCCTCAGTGACTTAGAGGCAGATTTCAAAGTCATGTTGATGTGCTCAAATGACTCAAACCTCTTGGAAGGTTTTAACTTGAGCGCCAGTGATTTCTTAAACATTAAAGCCACACCACCACCGCGGCCCACTAGTCTAGGGATGTGTTTGAAGACATATCCAGTCGGAGTAATTTCATTGATGGCTAACGCATCCGCGTCATCCTGCGCAAGCCAAGTTTCAGTTAACGCCATAATGTCAACACTGTTCTCCACGACAAAGTCATTAAGTAATGTTGCTTTGTTCTTGATTGATCTAGCGTTAAGTAAACAGAAATCAATAGCCTTGCAAGTTTTGAACGTAGGAGCCAATGGCGTTCGAGGAATTGTAATTAGATTGTCGAAACATACGCCGCGTTGTTGTTTAGGGTGATGCTGTCGAGTGCTAGCAGCGATGTAATCCCATGACTTCTTCTTAATAAATTCAGTACTTTGTAAACAATGCACAGTTATACAGTTGAGAGGGTTGTCAGTTCGAATACACCACGGTGCATTGCTTCTTGAAGACCGACACGTTGAGACAATAGAAGGAATGCTGTTGTTCACGGGCCCAGGGTTGAGTTTGAACACTAAGTCCCCATTCAATGGCAGATGGAATGCCGCAGTGCTGTTTGCGTAATAAGCGCATGGGCATCTGTGTCGTCTTATCCTGACTTTGGTTGGAATGCGTCTATGAAAACTAGGAATGATGCTGCTAACAGCCCAACTGCCACCAGTAGACAATGATCCAGTGTCTTCCAAATGACTGCCATTGTTGTTAACAACAACAACTTGGTAGGAGTCGAGTGAGCGTTGCGTCGACCACAGTTATATTGAAATATCTAATATTTTGTGGCCTGGAGTAAACATACAATGAGCGAACAATCGTATATAATCTAAGGCGAATATGATATAGCCAAAATTGTCTTATTGTGCCAACACCTTGTGGCAACGATTGTTGACGCAACGTTGGGAGATTCTCCTTCCATTTGTACAATTACTTGATGATTTTTTTTCAGGTAGCTGACTGCGAAATACGCATTCAGGGCTTGACGTTTGTTGGCAAAAACTTTGGGACAGCTTCTAAGTAGAAGTAATATATAAAAAACGAGAGCTGGTGTTTTACCAGGGGATCCAACCACCGAGACAGATAAAAGCATGAGGCCGCTTTGGCCTAGTGCTGTTATAATTTCGAGGTGTTTGGATTCCCTGGTGAAACACGAAGCTCGAGTTTTTTTATGACTTCTCAAGCAAAAACTATACCTGCATTCATAAATCATTAGAAAGTATTGTTTTCCTGTAATTTTATTGCATGCAATTATAGACTACAAGGGTTGTGATTGTTATTTTGTCACGGTCATTTCAACGAACGGCCTGATCGCATAGTGGGCAAGACAGTGGACTAGCAGTCAAGAGCAGCCACGAGGATGATGGTTCGAGTCACACTGGACACCAATTTTTATTTCCGTCTTCTCCTTCACTTCTCCATGTAAAGTCATACTTATAGTGCTGTAATCCTTGTAGCTTAATTAGGCCCATCATATGCATGATTCTTGATACCCAATGAGAGCACAGATGAACATCACTAGTGATTTGTGTTTCATTGGGAATCACGATTCATGCATGTGACCAAATGCAGTCCTCTGATTGACTAAAACTCTCATGAATTATTCATGAGTTTGAGAACTAGAGTATCAAAAACTCGTAGACCTAACAAAACCGTGACGGGAAGAAGTTCTCTTCTGCATAAGATTTGCTTGAAGTACACAATTAATGTATGAGTGTTGACTAACTTAAAGAAAAGATTGTGCATCCCATTTGTCATGCCAAAGACGGGTGTTGCTTATATGCGCGGTGCAGCACATACGTGAGGAAATGATATTAGTTCTTAGTTAACCTGAAACCAATGTGTGACAGCTCTCAGAGCCACACCTATTGTAATTATTGTCATAGTTAAGTTCTTTATCCTGGTTCTGTTTATTTTCTGTGCAGTTTCATAGCTTTGGTACATGTACAGTGTACATGTAGGTTTGGCCTACCTGTTGTGGACGATTTCTTCTTGGTGGATAGGGACATGTGGTTCAACTAAAAAAAGGACTTTATTTAGGTGTCTAGTCCTCTAGCTGACCCTAGCAGGGTTCTACTAATTTGGGACATGATTCCTCAGTTGCAATTGGATTTAGTTGGACTTGATAGAAAAGAAAAAACACTCCGTAATTACCCTGGGTCATCATCCTGTTGTCTGTAAATAAGGTACCATAATGTTGTTGGCAACACATAGTCTGATTGGATGTTATTCATCGATAATTGCATTTCTATGGGCATCACCTTGGTGGTAAGTTATCCCTGAAATAAAGTTTGATATCATCCTCCTGATAGCATTTGTAAGAAGGCAAGTGCAGGGATTGGTGCCTTGAGGCGAATTAAGCCCTTCGTGCCAATCACTTCACTTGAATGCATATACAAAGCCCTAGTACAACCATATTTTGATTACTGCTCCCCTTTGTGGGATACCTGCGGCAAAGGTCTTAAAGATAGAATACAGAAATTACAATCTCGTGTTGCAAGAGTAATTACTGGTGCAGGCTATGAAACTCGCTCAGGAGATATACTTGATTGCTAAGACTGGAAAACTCTCCAATAAAGACGAATTCAAATTAAATCGACATTAATGTATAAAACCCTGAATAATCAATCTGCACCATATTTAAGAGAATCATTTATAAGACTTTCTGAAAGTAAAATTCTATATAATCTAAGAAACCTTGATACGGACCTAGCACTTCCAAAGCCAAAAACCAACTATCTAAAGCGTAGCTTCAAATACAGCGGTGCTATGCTTTGGAACAGCCTACCGGATAAGGCTAAGAAGGCAAATACATTAGCTCAGTTTAAACGCAACATTACCTTCATGCCTGACACTGAGTTATGCTGATTATTTTTATTTTTATTCGTCAGTTAAAAAAAAGCCATCGTTAATTCATACCATTCATGAATCATGGGTCAACATTCAGTGTTGTAGTTGTAGTGGCTAGCGTATCAAAATAAAGTAAATGTATGTACATTGTATGTATGTATGTACCTTACATAATAATAAGTCTTCCACCCTCTCCCCGTTTGCGCAAAACGCGAGCTTTTGGCTTACGCACTTCATTCATAGGATTGAATTTACGAACAAATGTCACGCCGTCCAAATAGAAGGCTATGCGAGCTGTATAAAAATCGAGATACATTATGATGTCAACACGACCTTCATTGCTTGTGTGTGCCAAGTCTTAATTTCTTTTTTTCGCTTGACAATCCCTTCTTCCGAGCTTGCATAAAATGATATCCGCAACTGTCCAAATAATGCGAGAATGTACGTTGATGGACAAGCTTTGTATGTAAGCAACATGATATTTAAATTCAAGTTTCGTTGTCTCATCTTCAAGGATATCCGCCTTAACAGTCATTTTTCCCTCTCGTCTAATTTAGGTCGAGACCTAGACTTGTGTTTTCTTTGACTTGCTGTCCTTCCTGATCGTATCTTTTCCCTTCTCTTCCGTATCTTCTGATCCTGTTGAAGTTGCGAATCGCTTTTGCGAATACTTTACTGACATTGGGTCAAACCTAATGAAAGCCATGCCAAATGCCAGTAATGACTTTCAAAAATTCAAAAACTGCAAACAATAACGAGCCAATTGTTACACAACTAGCAACAAAAACAGAATTAGAATCCGTTTGTAGATCGGTTAAGGCTGGAAAAGCACCAGGTTATGACAACATTTCTATGACTGTAATTAAGTCTACTTTTGATTAAATCTCGGATCCATTGCTGCACATTATCAACTTGATAATATCAAGTGGAGCTTTCCCTGTAAAAACCTTAAGATTGGTAAAGTTACCAATTTTCAAGGCTGATGATCCACAACTCTTTAATAATTATAGGCCAATATATATTCTTCATTTTTCAAAATTTCTTGAAAGAATAATGTACAAACGAATAATAGAATATTTAGATAAATTTAACATTTTATATAATCACCCATATGGTTTCCGTAAAACTCGATCCACATTGTAATTTATCTTTTAAATAATATAGCTTCGCCAATTGATCAAAACGAGATTACAGTGGAGTATTTTTGGATCTTTCCAAAGCTTTCGGATACCATTAAATCATGAAATTCTTTTTAGTAAACTTGAAAACTATGGGATACGAGGTACGACTTTGCAATTGATTAAAGGCTATTTCTCAAATCGCAAATAGTTTGTCCAATTCAATGATAAGAAGTCTTCAACACAGCTTATTAAATGTGGCGTTCCTCTTGGACCTTTATTTTTTATCTTATACAGTACGTTAATGATCTTCTTATAAATGCATCTCAATAACGGAATGTTTGCTCTTTGCTGACGATTGAAGTTTCGTTCATTCTCACAAAGAGCTTACTAAATTAAGGTGAGACTGGATGAAAGCTAATAAACTTTCTGTCAACATTAAAAAAAACTAATTATATCTTATTTAGACCAAAACAAAAAAGGTTTCAACCCAATTCAAATCTTTTTTTTAAATTCTAGAACATGATACTAATTTTTGGGCGTATACATCAATGAACATCAGTAGTTACAGCACTCAGTATGGCACAAATCCTGGCTCTTGATTAGTCGAGAAAGCAGGGTATGACGTCACACGGATGACATCACACCTGATTTTATAGCACAAATACCGGCTCCTGATTGGTCAAGATTATAGCACAAATACCAGCTCCTGACTGGTCGAAATTATAGCACAAATACCAGCTGCTGATGGGTCGGAAAATTATAGCACACCAGCACACTTCCGATTGGTGGAAAGGAGATAGACGTCTTAAAGTATAAATAGGGCCCCACTATAAATTAATTTTAACGATGAATCCTCTTTGTATTTGTGGCCAAAGTCGTTTCAGGACTGGCCGGAACTCCAGAGTGTGTGTACAAGTTTGGTCAAATGCTAAATTACAAGTCCCAACTGCAGAAATTGGGATGTGGCTTTTATTTTTCGGGCAGGACATTCCTTTGGTGAAAGCGGCTATCCCGGACAGAGTTTCGCATACCACCTTCTCAAAGTGAATGTATGTTGTACTGCTGATTCTGCCGATTCTGCTGCATCATCATCCCTAGCATGTTGAATCCATTCTGCAATGTTGAGCTCAGATAATTCATTCTGGTAGCAAAACTTTGCATACTTTTCGTGTACTTTTTTTCAGATTTTTCCATGTGATCAATTTTTAAGTTCAAGCTCTTCTTGTCCAAGTGCTAACATTCTGTTTTCTGTTGTAACTTTTCTGTTTTCTGTTGTAACTTTCTTGGAATTCTTTTTTTGTCTTTTAGTTTAGCAATTAAGTTTCTTCTTGTATCAATAGTTTTTTCAACTGCTTCCATGACACTTGCATTTGAGGTTGTGTCGCTAGTATCATCGTCGCTGGCAGCATCATCCACAGCTGAAGATCCTAGCCCTGATGCAATTTTTTCAGGATTTTCACTAACACATACCTGTATCTCCTCGGAGGTTATGATACCATTATCCATAGCTTCGACAGCCGGAAGCCTAATTCTGAGCATTCATCAAATATGGGTATACGAGTGATTAAGGACAAGATTAGAAATGGAAGGCGAACATTCACAGGCTGGTATAACTTGATACATAATTTTTATTTACTTGTTATAATGTATAATTTACAGAAATATTAAAAATGCTTTAGTGAAATAAAAGCCTTATTCTGAAAGTTTGAAGTAATGAAAATTGTTTCTTAATATTTAACATATCAATCTTGCTTTTAGAGGGGGCAATCTGTGCTATGGCTTTTTATTTTTTGTAAAATTGTGTTCCTTCGTTCCGTCATGCTTTCTAGTTTTTTGTCAACATCTTTTTTTTTTTTTTTAAGAATTCCACTTCATCAAGCCTTTTTTGAATGTCTGATCTTTGTCTTTTTAGGCTATTTCTTTCTTTCGCAATGTTCCCTTCAGCTAGTACTAAAGCCGCCATTCTCTTTATCCATGGTCTGCTGTTATTTAGGGTTTCATCCAAATATGAGATGTCTGTATCTGAGGCTACAGTAATTTCCTTCTCAGAACCATTTGTAAAACCTCTTGAAACTCATTTGCGAAATCCTCTGGAAATTCATCCATGACCTTTTTAAGGATTAAAGAGGTAAATTAAATATTTTTGATTAGTGTAATTACAATAAGTGGTCGGGGGAAGGGGGTTGGTGGTTGGGTGGGGGGTGCCGTGGGTTTAGGAGGGGGTGGGGGGTATACTTTGAGCATTCTTCCAAATAGCTAATGATGAACTGGCCTAAACTTGTAACTCTGACACATGGGGCCAGTCTGATCTCTGTTCCTTGCCCTTTTTTTGCCTTGAAAGAAAATGGTACTTCCTCAGCTATTAGACTGCACATTTCATTTTCTTTGCTCTGCTTTCGCATCAGCTTTTCACTTTCAAGACGTAATCCCCAGCTTGATAGCCACCTGTTAGTATGTAGACAAATACTATGTATCAGTACTAGAATCTGGTGAACTACAAGGCATGTCCAATGCAGCCAGTTAGATTTTTATAACTGGTATTTGGCGACACAAAAAAGGCTATATATTGCAAAAAAAAAGGCAAATTCTTGATAATTTCTAATTGCTTGTACATTGAAGTTTTATTGGATAATATTAAAAGTCAGCATTTTTTTATAAAATAGCTACCTTTTCAAATGCCGCAGTTTATTCCATGGGATGCCAAGTGTTGATTTCATTGCCAAGGTTGCTCCTCCTTCCGGTCGTGCATTGTAATGAGTCCAGCTTCCTTTAAAATGTTTGTTCGTTCTTCTTTGTCTAGTTGTTTTAACTCTGCAGCATGCTGGGTTTAGAGATCTTCTTGTGTGCCACCACTCACTAACTGTCTGAGCTCTTGGACAGCTTTGGCCCGTCGTTGGATGGTTGCCTGTGCTGATTGTGTCCGGGGAATTGATATAACCATCAAATGCAATGGCTGTAAGGGTGCATAGAAGTAGCAGTGACATAAATATGCATATACAACTTGTGCAGCAGAACTATTGAAAGATCCTGTAATGGATGTATGTCACTATATAGTTTAGAAAAATAAATGTATCCCTTCCACTTATTGTCCCCTTAATTATTACTACAACATAGGTTTACAAGTAAGGGCCCAAGAATTTGGAGGGGGAGTACTTGCCATATTTTTTAGTTTAATATGGAGAACATGAAATGCAATGAATAAGGCTTTAACATTGATTGTACGTTCTGCAAGAGGAGCCCTTAAAATATCCCATTATCTTGTTTGTTTGTTTTTGGGGGAGGGGGGGGGGGGGAGGATAATATTTATGTTTCATCTTTTGCCCTGTGAAGCACGTATCAGAATGATCAGTATACCTAAATAAAATGAGTCTGAGGGTTACCGTACCGTTCCGGAAGTTTTGAGTTTAAGGCAGTTATTGCTTTCTAGGCCGTCGGTCGTTTGCTTCCTGCGCAGAAGATGTAGTGCTGCCTTCTCTTCCACGTCACAGAGTGGTTTGTTCATTGGCGTTTTTAGAAGGTCACGAAGGGTGTTTTTTTCACCAGGATGTTGTTTGACTACAATTGGGCCAGTACAATTTTCCTCGTGAGACTCTAGATGCTCTCGTGCCACGACTGACCCACAGGGAATGCATCTCACTTGCGCTTGGTTTAATAGCGTTATCAGTAGGCGGGGGACTTTTTCAACCGTTTCAAATCGTAGGGGAACCTTGCACACTGGGCATTCTCCATCATCTACTTTTTCTTTAAGCCACCGGTTTATACAGACGTAACAGTAATAATGCTCACATGGACCCTGGACTGATGAACGTAGAACACCAAGACAAATTGGGCAACGTATTTCGGGTTGTGGTTCCACGAACCTCTAGCGGAATGGGCGTGAAATGGGGTAAATGAATAGTTAGGTTTTCTGGAACAGCAAGGCTTTGGTTAATCTGTTTTGGACGACCCCTGCCGAAGTTGAGCTTCCTTGGCCCTTTTCTCTTGTTCCCCTTCACCTTTTCTGCAAAATCACTGCAAACTCTGCATTCGTTTTTTGTGTGTGGTTGTCAGTTGTACGTTTCGCACTTTTTAGGAGTACTCTCAGTTTTGGATGGCTCGGACTTCTCCCATTTTATTATTTTTGTTATGCAGTTGTTGCACACTTTCTTTGGCTGCCACTCATCATCTAGCTCAGATTCAATATTAAAAAACCGGTGCAGACGATTTGCCGTTTTTAATTTAGTAGAAGAATAGGTTGTGCGGTCTCGATCGATAAATTTTCCACAAGTACGGCAGGATCGATTGACTTTGTCAAGGTGATAATCAACCGAGGCTGTAGTCATCCCTTTGAAAGAAGCAAAACTGAGATTACCCAATTACCTTAAGTTAATATTGTATTTAAAAAAATGGAAGCAAGGAAGAACGACGTTTATGCCACTCCTCATATAATTAAAAACATGTTTTCACCCACCTTTTCGCTTTTTTACGGTTTTCTTCTGAAATTAAGCCCTCTGCATGCAATGAACCTTCATTTGTTTTCGTGTTCGCACATTCGAACACTTCGAGAACCACAGAAACCGAACCAAAGCGGTATAATGATAAAGCGATTTCGAAGACAAACAAATAAAAAATGAAGGAAGAGAGACACACTGATGGACTTTTAAATGTTGCAAACAAAATGTTCTCTTTCCGCCGATTTTTCGCGCCATTTTTGAATTGGGTGGGAACGCCTGGTTTATTTCTGTATGAGCGAGCCGCGCGGTAACCTGGAACCTAATGTCGCGTGTGAAACAGCCATGATGTGAACAATGTCTGGTCAAATTTTTCAACCGGTCGAAAATTGGTCCGGTTCCGTGTGAAGGTAGCCTAAGTGGCTACGCAGACTTTAGTAGAACGACAAACATTAGGGTAGAACAAGTGTATAATTCCACATTAGTGCCTATGTACACTTCAAGGAGATTATCAGTAATTTAGTCAGTGTCAAAAAAACATCCATGAGGTACATGTCCATGTTGTTCGAGGTTGCGCCTAATAGCGGGAGTCACACTTCGGTGTGTACATGTTGGCATGTTAAACCTCTGACGATATACTCGTGCTCCGAGCATAGGATGGACGGCCAGCGAATATTGTCTGCGTTGCTCTTGACAAATACACCGGGAAGCATCCATTAGTTTATATCAAGGGCAGAGTCAGAGACGACAAAGAGACCCACATGATGACTGAGATGGAAATTTTTTCATTCAATTATCAGATTCAGGAAGAAGTTTGGAGAGAAGTAGCAAGTTGTCCTACATGTCAATGCTTTGCAGAACTTATCCTGGCTGACTGATTAGGAAAGAAACAATTAACAAAAGAACTTGACCACGAGTAGCACCGACGAATAACACTCCTAATAATATACATGAAACAAATTCTCAATTCTGACTGGTTGAGGGCAATGCAATTTCAAGGAAACATAGTGCAGAAGAAAGGAAACAGTGCCGAAAAAAGGAAATACGATGCAAATTTCTTTGGAAAGCAATGAAACATTTCCTTTCAACTTCTGAGAACACTCGAACAATTTGAATGAATTTGAAAGTGTGAACTATTATGGTTTGTTGACTGAATAAATGACTTTGTCACATGACTCGCCAACGTCACTTCCTGACATTTTTTTTTTCATGTATATTATTAATAAGTAATCATAAGGTTTTCTCATGCAATTTGGGATTAATTTTAACTCGTGTGTTTTTCAAAGAGCTCAAATTGCACTCGACTTCAAAATCATGGCTATCCTCCGTGGTAAACTTGCGATTGTTTTGTTAATTAGCTCTTTAGACACATTAAATATTATTTCACAAACCCTGGTGGAAAATTCATCATAACTCTCTAGTTATATTGCACTTCAGTGCATCTTTGTCGAGTGGCCTTCGGACAATATGAAAACGTTCTCAATAGGATTAAGATCAGGGCTCCTTGGCGGTATGAAAATCATTTTTGCGCGAATTTTGCCAAATTCTTTTCGTGCTAATGCACTATTTTGGCTTGGGTCGCCATCTTGAATCCAGAGCCGCAAACGTTTGTTTGATTTTACAAACATAGTTTCAAATTCCTTTTTTACTAGCGAGCTGAAATATTCTCCGTTGAGCTTTTCATATTGATCACACAACAAGACTCCT
The DNA here is from genome assembly GCA_030867875.1 of Actinernus sp. WN-2022. NCBI lineage: Eukaryota > Metazoa > Cnidaria > Anthozoa > Actiniaria > Actinernidae > Actinernus > Actinernus sp. WN-2022. Next base: position 4,898,076 of record JAOWCC010001589.1, on the reverse strand, counting down.
TCTTTGTATGAGATGGCCACCATTAATCGCACTACTCTTCCTCCAGTGCCGACTTTCTGCCATTTAGCTGTGCACCCCTGCCATATTCCCTCAGATCTTTGCCGCCACACCCTATTTTTGGCACTCTTGCCTGGTCTGCATGGTTGATTTTATGCGCAAAACTGACTGTCAAGATAAAATGCAATTTTATCTGTCCATACATTGCTCCGGTAATGCCTTTTTATATGTTTGGCGAATCTAAGGCGTCGCTTGCAGTCGTCATTGCTCAGTAGCCACTTCTTTCTCGCTTGGAGGAAAAAAAATATCCCTTTCTGTTCAGAAGTCGCCTAACTGTGATCAGATACATTCTGTAACTTCAGTCCAGCAACTTCTATTAACCTTTGGGATACAAATCCTCCCGCTTTCTCCCGCAGCCATTATATTTGGCGCAGAATTTGCCTCATACAGCGCGCAGACAGTTTGTTCTTTGGACCAAGGCGTTTGGCGGGCTTCCTGTGGTCCTTACCGATTTTGGATGTCTTGCAGATCCTGAGCAGCGTTGAACGTGAAACAATGCTAATTAGTCTACAACGTCATCATAAATTTTCACGATGTTCTACCTACGTTTTGCTTATACGAAGTCCGTTAAAGTGAGTCTTAAAGACCCTGTGTCCGAGCCTATGGTACTTTGTGCCAATGTTATGATTAGTTTGTTTATCAACGCCCGCATAAATTAAAGGCTAGCTTTTAGTCGAACTAAAATGCTCTCGATTGTTTATAAGTTTCATAAAAGAAGTACAGATACACTTTGGATAACAAATTTCGTAATTTCTACATAATTTCTAAAAACCCAATCGAGCCCACGAATTTCCCCCGGATGCTTCGAATATGATTCGAACAGTACTCGGCAGGAAGCCAGTTGTACTGCCTTTAGATTCTAATTCGGTTTACGAGTGCGACATTTCACAACTCTACAAGCAAACACATACAATCGCAAACACATACAATCAATGTCAGGAACAAGGTACACGTTAAGTAAAAACACAATTATATGGGTATTTTCAGTATTAAATGAATACTATGGGAACCTAAGTTGGGAAGAGGAAAGCATTTAGACAATTGGGTAGAGTAAGCACTCGTATGCGAATCAACGACATTTTGGAACTTCACTTTCTTAATAAATATATTGTAGAATACGAGACGAGTAGAGTTAAGATGTCTTTATTCCGAAGCTCCAACAACCAACTGATTTTAACGGTCAAACTCTGGCTTGGTGCGCGAGCTCCTAAACTGTAACGTTTATCTAACACTATCTTCCCCGGTATTTAAAGGAGTACTGTAATGTCAGTAAAATATAAATATGTTCATGATAACTTAAGTAAACAACTTTCAATGTTCGGCGGGGACAGGAATACCCAGCTTGGCTTGACTGGTTCTCTCCCCTAAAGGTAGTTCTTTGTTCTGCTTCTTCTTCTGTATCTCGTACATGATCCTCTAGTCACTTCGGATGTCGACTCTTGTGCTGCTGCTTCTTCTGTATCTCCCTGATCTTGCACATGTTCTTCTCTAGAAACCTCAGATGTGTCCTCTTGCACAGTTTCTTCTCTAGGTTGCGTACTCTTGGGTAGACAGTGCTTCTGCCAAATAGTCCTTGGCTTGCATTTCATGTTTATATGCTCTCCTCAATGCCTGCAGATGAGTATCGATGTCAGAATTACCTGGGTTTCCATCTTGTTCAACCAGTTTTGCAATAATTCTTTCATCCATCTCACTGCATTCATTTTCGAATAGCACACAAAAACTTGAGAAACAAGCCAAGGCTAATGTGTAGGCCTGGAATGCAAATCTGGAGAGGAGAAATCGCAAACTCTGAAATTTAGCTATGGATACATACATGAACTATACACTGCCTGAGGGAAAAGTTGTGACAAACATAAGCAGCATGTATGGGTACGTAATTTATAGTGGATGAACAGTTCATACTTGATTAATTGGAATATTGAACAGGAGGCATGGATGACATTAACAAAGTTTTTGGCCTTCTTGATATCTCCCCCAGCTTGTTCAAACCTCTCAAGCATTCCCCTGAGGTGGTCCAAGGTTCGTAATACGATGGCTGGATCTCTCTTGTCTTTTGTCAGGCGCATAACAGTAGCTGGTGTAGTGCACCAAAGACAGGGATGCCGACCTGACACACCAAAGAGATGAATGAAAATAGTTAAATGTATAGTCTGGGAAAAGAGTTTTGTTATGACAACAAAGCACAGTCTGTCTTACCACTTGCCCCTGATATTCCCATGACTTTATACAGGAACTCGTAGTCACTACGATAGAACGAGGACAACAGTTTTATTTATGTCAAGAATAATAAAGTGCAATAATTAAGAGGTGTTATGTAAGGTTTTCAAAAACTTTCCAAGCCATGCATTAGGATTCCAAGGTACTTACTCCCACTTATTTAGCATCAGGTCACCAAGCTATTCTTTATATGGTCTGGTTACAGTCATCAGGTTATTTCTAGTGTCTTTCGCTTCAAAGAGACTGAAGATCACAGTTGTTTTGCTAGAATTTGGTTTCTCCAGATTTGTCACTTGAAAGCCAAATTTCATAGATCTCTGGCCATGGTCATCTCCTAATTTAATGTATAACTTGTCTTGGGGAATAATTCCACCATGCCATGTTAGCAGACCTGTCCTGTAGATTGTACAAAGGGACCAGTCGGACATTAATTATGGGTGAGAAAGGGGAGTGGAAATACAACCATAACATTGATTTGTCCCCCCCCCCCCCCCCCCAAAAAAACACCCACCAATAGTCAATGACTGGACCCATATAGCATATGATACTTATTAGAGTAACTTACTGTAATAGCATAATTAATGTTAGCCTTATATGGTGTACTTACTTTACGTTATTTTGGCTTGTAAGTCCTCTACATATGCACAGGGGGTTTGCTTGATAACAGTCACCACCTTGTTGCCACTTTTTTCACTGTGCTCCAATGGTAGCATCTGATTGCAGGTTGGTGCCAATTTGGCCAGCTTTCTACCCCAGTTCTTAAACCATCTGTGAATTGAAAAAGTTTCCATGAAAAGTATGATAATTGAAGTCAAAATAAGTCATTTTTATACGATTGTAATGATCTTATTCTATTTAAGATTTTATTTACCTTCTCAACTTAGCTAGTCTAAACCATGGAAGTCCCATGTCATCTTTCATTGCTAGTGCTTGTCCCTCTGGTATCTGTAGTTTAATCGTTCAATAATCAAATACGGACCCATAGTATTGAGTTCTTCGACTTTTGAGTGTATTGTTGTCATTGTCGAAGGTTGCGTCGTTACCGTGTATTCCTTACTTTTTGAAGACTTCTTCCCTCGCTCGAGTTTTTTAGGCATGCCACCTTTTTTCTTTGATTCCACCAAAGTACATGTTGGGCAATCGTGCTCATTGGTACGAATTTGCCAAAATACACTTCCATGTGGAGCACGAGTAGGTGAAAGGTAACACAAGTTACAAAACCTACTTGGATGTATTTGGGGGTCGTCCTTTTCTACATTAACCCCAAAGGTCTTCGTCAGAAAATCTCCATTTTCACTGCAAGAATGACTTGTATCATAAAGGTTGCTGAATATTTTCAAAAAACCAGCACAAATATGACAAAGTCGCTGCAATGTTTGGCTATGTTCGGCGAGTCCTTCGTTGACCTCGGACATTTTTGGTATGAAGCCGTCTAATACAACAATGTTAAATGTGCTTGTAGCTTGTGTATACGAATTACTAATAAAAAAGTGAGCACGCTACAGTATTCAGTGATAATGGTTTTATTACGATATGTATTCCGTTTATATAGGAAAACTCAGAGGATTGTGTAATTTTTCTTCAAACTTCCTTTATTTGACGCAACGGACATTCATCAGTCTTCCACTCTTGACTCACTTCCCAAGCAAAATAATAGGTGACTCATGTATTACAATCACATTGTATTCTGTTCTATGACTTCGTGACCAAAGCATTCTAAAAATGTCCTTTGCGCATATATATCTTTCAGCACTTTATCCTACGCATCAGTTTTGGTGTAGAGCTTCAAAGGTTTGCCCTCGCACGCTGTAGCCTATTAGGCATTAACAGACCTCTTAATGACTGACTACCGTGAAGTTAATATTGCGCGGCTACTCAGCTAAATTTCCCCTGAGGTCAGTTTGAAACGGACGTGAACCGGTGTAATGCCCGCGACCCAAGAGGACCCACATTCGGGGGACATGCCGGATGAGTTCACCACAAAAGCCTGGTGGGCTTTATACAAAACCCTCTACGTCATGGTGTTTGTACGGGAATGTATGAGACAACGTACGCGAGACTGCGAGGGGTGTGACAGCGACCAACAGAGTCAACGCTACCATTCATGCTTATGGCCTTTTACCGAGGAAAGCTTTGACGTGTACGTGGCGGTGGTTCGGAAGATCGAGATAGAATGTTTAAAAAATAAATTTGTTGAAGAAAAGTATTTTACAAGTGTGTATAAAAAATGAACACGAGCAATGGGCTTTAGAGCCCTTTGATACAACACACAAGCCTTCGTTGCATTTCCACCATACTCTTGCTTTGGGACGCATGACTTCCCTGAGTGGATTACCTTTATGGACAAAAGATACACCATCTAAATAGAACTTGACGTATTTGGAGAAGAAATGTGGATTCTCCTTCAGTATTGTCTGGCTCGCTTTTGCGAATCCGATTCGAAGCTGCTTGTCTTTTTTTGGGCACTTAATAGCAATCCTTTCTTCCTTGTTTGTCTGAAGCCGTATCCTTGTTCGGTAAGACATCGCACGTACGTCCTGTAGCTGGCTTTTCTAAATCCCAATCCACTAAATTGCACAAGCTTCTTTATCGTAAAGTTGACATCACTGTTCTATTGATCGTAATAGATGACAAACGTCTCGACTACTCAACTTTCGGTGCCTTCCCGCGGGTTTTCTTTCTTTAACTTTTCTTTAACTTTTATATATCATATTATGATATGTTATAAAATCCCAAAAAGTATCCAAACATCCTCTAAGAGATCTTTCGGTCCAAGGTATTTTTTGCAATGATTGTAGCTACATGTAGGAACATAAACTCAAAAATTATTGGTCTCGACAGAGCTTGTCAGAAGGATCAACTATAAGACAAATCATCTAAAAGATGCAAAATATAATTGATTTTCAATTTTTGTCGGGCAATCCATTCAACTGCAGTACTGAATGTTTAAAATGTTTAAAAAGTTAAACAAGAACTGGAAGAACCCATATGCATACAACGGTCATAGTAATACAGCCCCCTCCATTGCTTTCCAAGTAATCGATAATCACTTGCGTGAATCGGTATTATCTGAATAGCACTTTTGATATCAGTTTTAGCTAAAAAAAAACACCGGGCCAACAATCTTAATAAAATGAATGGCATCCTCTATCGTAGCATGCTTACCACTGGTATGCTCAGACGATATGCCATCATTAACTGATGAACCCTAAGGGAAAGACAAGTGATGGATTAAACGAAATTCACCATGGTTTTTCTTTGTTACGACACCCAGAGGGGAAACCCGAAATGGAGAGAATGGAGGAAACTGAAATGGATCAGCATTCCTATGGGCCTCCAGCTCTTCTTAATTTTTGCATCCACAACTTCAGGATTTTGTAAAGCTGAGATCAAATTGGTAGCCATTGAGGATTCCCGAGAACCTTCATAGGAAAACCCTGCGTAAAACCAGATGAAATAAATTCTGCAGTTGAATCAGGCGGTGTGCGACACGGGCGCGCAATGCCTCATGGAAGCACTTATTGTTGGCGTTCTATGCTCGAGTGAACATGTCGCTGTCTAAAACTGAATACATACAGAAATTGTAGTTTAATATGGGAATCAAAGCACTGCTCCCTTTCTTGAAGAAAGTCACCGAAAAGTTGGAATTGAACAAGTTTGAGGGTCTGGTAGCGGGTGTTGATGCTTCTTGTTGGCTTCATAAGGCTCTTTCAGTGAGTCTTCTTCAATTCGGCGACTGTCAAAGGTGAGACCTGAGATTGAGAACTGGCTCTTCTGTCCGCTTTACCATCTTATGACGTTCTCATTTTTTTTAGGGTACAAGAAATCTGTAGCTCCTATTTGAATTTGTTGCAGCGAAATAATGTTATACCTGCGTTACCATCAATGGGATAAAACTATCTATCTTCCCATGTTATGCTCCAATTAACGGACGCACCTTCATATTCAGATCAAACCAAAGATGCTTTCTATGTGACTTTACGAAAGGCAGTCAAAAATGTAAAATCTGAATATCCCAGCTAGAAACTGATCATCGGTGGAGATTTTAATGCAACAATAGTAAAGACTGTGAGCCCGAGAAATGGACATGTGTGGGTGTTAATAATGATCCAGACCCCACAATCTCAAACGGCACCAGACTACTTGGATTCGCGGAGGAACAAAACTTATTTATCATGAATTCCAAGTTTGGCTATAAAAATATACATACATGTAGATGGTCATTTTATTCCAACCTGGGCTACAAGAGGCGACTGGACTATATATTATGTGAATGGTTTATCATGAGATTTTGTAACAACTGTAGAGTTTATCGAAGTGTCTGTGATGGATTTGATTCCGACCATAAAGTAGTGGTAATGGACTGTGTTTTTCCATCTCGGAAATTAGTAGGAAACAAATCTTCCACAAGAAAAAGAATATTGGAAATGTACTCGATATCAAACACCCTGTCGAATGATGAAAGTATAGCAAAATGTTACTCTGAAGCTTTGAACATCTCTGTCGGGGATACTGTTAATATGTCCAACATTGATAAACTGTGTAACAAACATCATCAGAAGCTACAATTCCAGTCAGAAAAAAATGCGAAAGACACCAAACCCTGGGTTGATGATACCTTCCTTGACCTTGTTGAATCCCGCAACCAATGTAAACATATAGATGAACGCTTACACCTAAATGAAATAGTGAAGAAACAGAGACAAGATCAAAAGTGATTACTATGGCAACAAAGCAGTTTTCATAAACATGGCAAGTGAGGCTCGCAATGTTGAAGCAGAGTTCCGCAATGCGAAAAATTATACTTTGCACTGAATAAATCGAAACGTCTGTTGATTGCACCTGAAAAATTGAAAAAACATTTTGAGGCTCACTTTGCCCCAAGGGAAACCAATATCCAACCAGAAGTTGAGAACCCAGATTTGTTTCCTCATATCTTACCACCAGAAGACATAAATGTAAATGAAATCGTACCAACCGTAGAAGAACTGGAATCAGCCATCAAGACATTGAAAAACAACAAATGTCAAGGAACCGACAAAATATATGCTGAGCAACTGAAATATGCAAACTCCAACAAATTAACGGCGGCTATTATGTTAGTGTTAAACTTAATTTAGACCCTGATAGCTGTACCTAAGACCTGGCTGTCTGCAACCATAACATGTCTCTTCAAGAAGGGAGTTAAGAGCCTTGCAAAGAATTATCGATCAATCTTCATAATGAGCACAATTTCTAGTCTCCTGCCAAAAATCATCTTGGAACGACTTAGAAATGCCTACGAACGTCTATTGATGAAAAACCAATTTGGCTTTCGTAAATATCATTCTACAACCGATGCAATTTCCATTGTCCGTGAGGCAATTCGATCAACAAAGAATTCCATCCATCTTTGCATGATTGACTTGAGAGCTGCATACGATCATGTAGACAGAAACATGCTGTTTAAAGTTCTCTCTATAAGAACCAAAGCTTTCTTATTAACATCAATATTGAAAGCATTGTATACTGAGACAGTTGCTACAATCATAAATGCCGTTGACCAGTTTCAAATACACTCAGGTTGTCGACAAGGAGGAATTGAGTCACCAGTACTGTTCAACATTTACATGGACTTCGTTCTTCGTTGTGCTGAACATGAAGTACTGGAAAAAATTCCAGACACTGGTTTGAAATATGTGTACCACAAAAAATCTAAATCTACAACAAGAAAGCAACGAGTACACTGGCTCTCAGGACAGTGTCGACCGTTTATGTATGCTATTATTTGCAGACGATATTGTACTGTTTTGTGAGGATATCAATGAACTGCAATCTGTTATCAACATCTATGATGCAACATTTTCGAGATTTGGTCTGACGATAGCTTGTGACAAGACAAAAACCATGTCCTTCAATGTACCAGAAGAGATCATGCAGAAGGAAACTTTGATATCTCTAAAAAAGGAACATATCGAAAATGTGAGGCAGTTCAAATATCTTGGTCATGTATTATCAAACGTAAACTCCAACCCATCAGCCTTCCTGTCTCGTCACATTTCCAGTACATACGCTAAATGGAACGAAATGAAAAATGTGCTTCTCGACAAACTGATTCACCTTTCGACGAGAGTAAAACTTCTAGAAGCATGTGTTAGAAGCCGATTGTTGTATTCCGTTCAAGCTTGGAATTTGAACACAAGAGAGATGCAAAAAATAGAGTCAGTTTGGCATGGCTTTCTAAGAAGAATGGTAAAAGGTGGTTTCAAACGCCAAAATGCACCGAAGAACAAAAAAGATAATAGTATTCCACAGGAAGAAATAGATTGGGCGTATAAAATTAGCAACGAGAAATTGAGGAAGATAACGAAAACTGAAGAAGTGAAGAACTTTTGCACAGTACAACATCTAAAATATATTGCGCATATAACTCGTCTTGGAAATGATTATCTTCAGAAACAATTTCTGTTTTGTATATCTGATAATCCTTACGGTCGTTGGAGAAAGTTTATCATCAGTGATTGGTATTGACGAGAGTCAATTACGAAAGACGATGATGAATAAGAAAGAATTTAAGCAACTGATGGATCATGTTTTCTAAACGTTTATCTTTGCAGAAGCGCCTCAAGAGAACTGAATTCTTGATAGGAAATATGATGATGAACGGTACCTGCATTCTCGAAATTAAACTTAATGAAAGCCCTGTGATCATATAATAGAATTTTCCTGTGTTTTTTTCTAAAATGGATCTAAACACATTTCTTTTCAGGGTTCTTACAAATATGTTTTTTTGTAAAATGTCATATTTTAACATTCATATCCAGAACTTGCAGATATTTAAGGTTACCGGATACCTTCAAAACGAAAAAGATGGGGATTTTTTTCTCGTACAGAAATGTAGTTTTAGTAGTTGCTTAAGTGTCTCATATACCAAAAACTCCGTTTCAAAAATAAATGTTGACGGAGAAATACCAAAAGGAATTTCTTAACCGGAAGTAAAAGGTTCCGTTTGATTAACAGCAGATCAATAAATACATATGACACACGATTCCATAATTTCATCGGTTGTTGGCCTTATGTCTTCCAAAAAGCAAGCAAGATGCCCTTAGTTTGGAAAACAAAGAAAAAAGAAAAGCAAAACAAGGCCAAACAATGCATACGACTACAAAGCCAAATAGAATCCTCGCAAAACCCGACAAGCGTTCGTATTTTCACTTTCAGACAGAGTGTCGAGTGGTCCACATCTGAACATAAATAAGAATTGATAGGAGCCAGCCGAGAGAAATTTTATTACCATGAAAGCTTAGATAGAAACGTAAAGTCCAACGGTGACTCTGAATCGCACTTGAAACCAAATTAACACCACGATCTCGCTATTGCAGTGCTGTTTCAGACGCCTGCAAATCGCTGTCTCTTCTACAAACTAAGCTGGCATTCGAGTCGTCTCTTGGTGTTCATCTTGTCGTTGTCCCTCAAAGTCTTTTTGTCTTTCTCATTTTTCAAGTCACACAAGAAAACTAGAGCAACCGGCTATATTAACATTTTCCCGAAGCGGCGCGTAGCTTTTATCGAAAATCAACATTGGCGGAAAATCTTGACAGATAGTTGAGCTGTGATGAGAAATGATTGGCCAAGAGCTCGCTAATTGTTGGAGAGTCGGGGCTTCAGATTCACGGCTAGATTTGTTGAAGTGCTATTTTCTACGCTTTCGATTTTCAACCAAAATAGAGTTTTAAAAAGCTCCCACTCAAGAGGAATTTATTCGATTTGTTTGAAATTTTCACAAAATGTCAATTGATATCTCAGCTGCAAAACCATGTCGGGGAATTGGAAAATTGGTGACATTCTCGAGCAGCATCAGAGATTTGTTTGGGACGTACTTTTCCAGGTTTTTTTGTGGTTGTTTTCTAGTAATTCCAACAGCCACTTCATCTGGCTGAGCAGTGCAGCTCTCACCAGCTAGATCTGATAGGCTGTTGACTGCTGCCGTATTTGCTGGATCTACATTCTCATCAATGACATTGGCTAAAGGGACTCCAGGTCTTGGCCTAGTCTTAGTTGGTGTGATGTTATCGCGCAGAAATTCCAGTGACTCAAACCATTTTCAGGAAGGGAAGTACACCTCTCAAGACTGTTCCACTTACTTTGGATGATTTTATCTTTCCCATTTCCTTACCATATTGCGTTCTGAGGTTTTTCATTTTTGCTTTGATATCATCATCTGTGAAAATGGGAAATAATGAAAACAATAGTAATTATTACTTTTTTATCAACCATGATTATGAATATAAAGTTATGTACCGTAAATGCTTGAAGTAGCACCCAGCTTCAAATAAGCGTCCCATACCCCTCCTCCCAAGAAAGAACGAATTACTCGACTCAGAAAATTAAATAAGCGCCCCTTTTTACGGTTTTGGTCTGGGAAAGGGTATGGATTTTGATATACTTATTGACATCATGCTGAGCGCTCTATCAACCACACTAGTACTACAGCATAAAATACCATATTAAAACAAAACAACGGCTTTTGTAGTGTAATTGAGTATGAATCTATGGTTTGCGTCTGGGATAGGGTATATATTTTTTGCTTCAAGTATGGGATAGGGTATGGTAAACAGCATTTTTTAGGTCTGGGATATGGTCAGGGTTTTGAGGTGGCACGGCACACCCCTACCTAAAAATCTTCTGAGTACCCCCACCCCCCGGGGCTTGCCTTTGGCCTGCAATACATATACATACCGTATATACATGTATCTTTATTTATTCACGGAGTCCGTTCATTAATAATATTACAATTGCTCTTCCAGAGAGCCGTGTATCCTAAAACTAAGGTCTACTTACAATATGTCTACTCTTAAAAAAATAAAAAATAAAATGTAAATACTAATTATGGTAATAACTAAGTGATGGTGTGAAACCGATGGTGTGAATGAGCTGTTGCGGAGTGGTGTGGGGAGCCAGGGTGGCGCAGCAGGTAAGCGCTTCGCCTCTCACCTCTGTGGCCCAGGTTCGATTCCCGGACGGGATGCCATACGTGAGTTGGGTTGTTCCCATGTAAAAATGAAAGGCGGGATCCCACCTATCCCACCTGGGATCCCGCCTTTTTTACAGCTGGGATCCCAGGTGGGATCTTGTGAGATCCCGGCCGGGATTATTAGACAATTCCCGCCTCAGACAATCCCACCTGGGATCCCGCCTTCCCACCCGGGATCCCGCCTTCCCACCCGGGATCCCGCCTTCCCACCCGGGATCCCACCATCCCGCCCGGGATCCCACCATCCCGCCCGGGATTATTAGACATATCCCACCTGGGATTCTGCCATCCCATGCAAATGCTGGATCCCACCTGGGATTGGCGGGATCGGCGGGATCCCAGCTATCCCACCTGGGATTGGCGGGATCCCAGCTATCCCGCCTGGGATGTAACAAATCCCACCCGGGATCCTACCTCTATAAAGCCAGCATATTCCATGAAATGTTTTGTTTACATACTATGAATTTTTTTCATTTCAGGAAAGTCAACCTATGAAAATATTCCATTGAAATAAACACATTTTCTCACTTGCATTATAATATATGTTGTACTGGTATGTAAACTTTAATTTATAGAAAAAATATACATACCGGGTATATCCTATTGAGATAGCAGATACTTAACATGATTGGCAGGTAATAAATTATATAGTGAATGACATAGGACCTTCTATAGCTATGTACATGTATACTAGGGTTGCTGGGTCCTATAAAAAAAGGTTAATAGGAAAGCTTTTACAGTAGCCATGAGTGTTTCAATCAATTTAATAAAGAGATGAGGGCTCAGAAAAGCTGAAATGGTTTTTATGCCTATACCATAAAATCCTGTTTATACTCTATTCTGGTATGATTAAACCCCTGGCTATAGACTGGTAACATAAAATCTAATAAAAGTCCTCTACCAAAAAACATGGCAGAATTTTAATTGCAAACTACCAAACTTGCTGTTATAAATTACATTGTATTTAATGTCCATTATATTTCATGGTCTCTTACTGCACTGGCTCACTAAAACTTAATCCTTACAATTTCTAGCTAATGTACTTGATCTGATCTGAAAATCGATAGACCTCTCCTTGTTCAAGTACTTGCACGAGATCAAGTGACAAAGTGCTGTTCCGAATCCGCTCTGCCTATGATGGAAGAAAGTAGAGTGTTATAAGTTATTGAATACGAGATGTACGTAGCAAGAGTTATTTTCCAAAATTGTAGTACAGTGTTCTATTTATGCACATACTGTTAAAAAAAATGTATTTCCCCTAGGCCTATATGTAGCTATAAAGTGAACTTTCACATGCACAATGTCCACTAATTCACAGAAGAACTTAAAGTATTGACTGAATTGAATTTGTTTGAATTGCAATGTATAAACACGTGCAATTTCACTTATAAAAAGCAATATTATACCTTTGTTGTATAAACTCAGTCTAAATTAAAAGTGAGACATTTCACTCTCTTCGAACAGTAGTACTCCATGACTACAAGATTTCGATCAATCCTTAATTTAACTAAAAGATTCACTCTACATAAACTTGGTAAACTTTTTGTATGGATTTCGTCATTGAAAATGGATATTAAGAAACAACTACAAGCAGACCACGTGCACGAGACATGATAGAAACCGTTCAAACATTACAGCTGAACTAAAAGTATGATAACCAAGCGCTATATTCCCTTTTCTTGTTACAATCCACAACAATTGAATGATCACATCTTACCTTTATAGTTTTCTTATCTCCCATGTGTTTTGAAAACCCTTTGCTCAGTCTGGAAGCCATATTATACAAGAAATCGCATGTCTTGCCGCCAAGTTTTGAAAATGGCGTGATGTGCCCGCACAATTCAGGTCAGTGGTCTTTAGATAAGCAATGCATCCTGGGATCAGTTCACAGCCGCCATCTTTGTTTGTTGTTGAGAACTTTACCAAAGCTGAGCTGGCGGGAGTGCTTCATCTGAGGATTAATTTGCGAAATGGTCTGGCTATATATTCAAGGAATCTAAACGCTAATGAACTGGTCAACTAACTCCTCATCTGTTTTGCTGTGTCTGCCTGGAAAGCATGTAAGTCGTTAGCTGGGACTGAACTGGTTCTCACAGTTTTCATATTAGTTTTACGCAAACACCAACTTATATATTTTCTTCTCCTTTTCTGGTTGCATGAAGCCTTGACCTATAGTGCAACCAGCAATGAGTTGTATCAGGACGTTGCTGTTTCTAACGAAATTATTATACATGTATTGGTCGAGTCCACTCGATCGATTGCTGAGCATGTACCTCGTAGACATCAAGTTTAAATAAACTGCCAACTCATGCAACTTGTACTTCATTTCTGTATAAATCTTGTAATGTTTCAGCCAGTCATCAACGTCCCTATTTCTCGGAGAAAGTTATGAAATCTGCGCTTCTGTAAGTAACTTTAGATCGTTTGAAAGCCAATTTATTATTGGTTGGAGTTCCAATTTGTTCTGTCAAGAATTGTTTGGGCGTATATGTTTCCTCTGGACATGGATCTGTCAGGTGGTATAAGGTGCCAAACAAACTTTGCCTTGTGAAATACACAACAATATTTTTTTACCATTAATATTAGGGTGTTCATGAATGTTCTAGCTTCATGCAAATTTGGAAGCAAGTGCTGCATATAACTTTCCACATCCTATGAAAAGATTTAGTATTTTCATAGTATTTTCATAGTACCTTAATTTCATAGCCTCCCGTCTTGCATGTTATACTAATTTCTAAGTTTCATAGGATGTAAAATTCAAAGCCAAACAATTCATAGGGTACTATATTCATAGGGTACTATATTCATAGGATAATATTTCCCTTTATAAAATTTTATAGCCTTTGAGTCTTTCATAGGTCTATGAAAAGAAACCTTCATAATACATGTAAGTGCTATGAAAATATTTCATGGGATATTTCATAGGTTGGCCTATAGTTTCATAGCCTTTTCATGTGGTCTTCATATGATATTGCACTATAGTAGTGTATATATACTGGTATTTCATTGGAAATTATATATTAAAATATATGTACTGATTGCTGTAATTTACTTTCCAGGTGGGATTTTGTTGTCATATATATCCCAGACAGATAGCTGCATGGGAATGCCAGGATCCTATCAGCTATCTCGGCTTTAGAGGTGGGATCCCAGGTGGTATTTTATTTCATGCCAGGTGGGATTTTATTTCATGCCAGGTGGGATAGTTGGGATCCCTCCATCCCACCTGGGATCCCGGCTTTAGAGTAAGGATCCCAGGTGGGATTTTGTTTTCATACCAGGCGGGATAGGTGGGATCCCACCATCCCACCTGGGATCCCACCATCCCACCTGGGATCCCATATGTCCCACCTGGGATCCCGGCTTTAGAGGTGGGATCCCGGGTGGGATTTCTTACCATCCCAGGCGGGATAGCTGGGATCCCACCAGATGACATGGGATCCCGCCAATCCCACCTGGGATCCCACCTGGGATTGGCGGGATCCCACCTCTGTCCCGCCTCTATTTTGACATGGGTTGGTACCTCCCCTTGCTCAGAGGATTTTTCTCAGGGTTCTCCGGTTTTCCTCCCTCCGTAAAACCAAACGCGCTAAATTCCAATTCGATCTGTGGATTAGCCGGGACCTGGCTTTGATCAGCCCCCATGGTTGTTTCAGGTCTCGTTAGAAATTCAGAGTTAGACATTCAGACTTCAGAGCTGTGTCATGCAACATCGTGTTCCAAAGAATGACCCCCCTATATGAGAAACTACTTCAGTGCTTTGCTACTTAGGCCAAGGAATGAAGCAGGCATCGTTCGATTGCCTTACTAGGTTATGTTGATGATTTTGATGTAGGAGTAAAGTAAATAAGTCAAATTCAGTAATTTTGGTACCTTATTTTGAGCTAATAAACGGTCTTTATCGATGAACAGTCAAATGGACTGGGGAATGCATAACTTGAATGAAACGTATAGTGATATTAACTGTGATATTAGCTGACTTATGACAGCTGGTTCGCGAATTCTAAATGGCTAACACCCCACCTGCTCTAAATTTAGGAAAGTGGGTTGAACCCAGGTCAGATGGTCATCTAAACAATCTCACATATCAAAATACTCATACAAATATTTCGTTTCTTCTACGATCTCCTTATTCCTTCATATAAATTGTTAACTCCTTTCAGCATTATTCCTCTCTAAGTTCAATTTGTCTAATTAATAAATCTTTCTTTTATATCTTACCTATCAGTTTCCCACTGCTGGGTTTGAACCATAGACCTTCGGTGTGCAGGACAAGACCACAGAAAATTCCGATGCAACGACTGATACTTTAAAAAATAATCCTAACCCATACCACAAACCTAACCCTAACCATCAGTAAACAAGTTCACAGGTAAACGATGAGGTCTCACCCTGTGCTGGCTGTAATGAGAGCACATGTTTTTGACAGGGAAAGATGATCATCTAAACTGGGTACGACCCACTTTTCTAAATTTAGAACGAGTGGGTGTTAGCCATCTAGAATCCAATAAACGGGTGCTTGTGATAATGAGCCTCTGCAGCCACAATATCCCTACTAACAAGAGCCATGGATCGCTCATCCATCTTCTGAAGTGCTGAATTCATGATATTTTCGTCCGCACGTTCTACACATTGTGTGATTACACTGTAGAACATGTTTTCCTTTATATTTCACCCCATTATTTTTCCGGCAGCAATTTAAATAGAGACAACAAATGTACTATTTTCCCAAGTTTTGTCGCATTTTTTGGCATACATTTTGCAATGTTGAAGAAATTATAAGATAAACTATTTGTTACCAATTTGAAACTAAATATACACCCATCGTGTGAAACTGTAACAAGACAATATATGGCCAAATCCATTTATTGCTCTATTCAATAGCGGCAATTTCGTTTATGCAAATGACATGTGACTTTGGAAAGTCTAGCATGCAGAAATATTTATAGTTCATGTTGCTAAACAAGTTGGTAACACTAAAGTTTGATGCCTCCAGTCCGGTCTTGGCCCTATGAGGACTAAATGTTTGTTTACCTTATTTTGTGTACTTTTCTGATAAAAATCTTGGAAAAATATATCCAGAAGCTCATGCAATCACTTCTGAAGCGAAAGCGAGGCTTAACATATCGATTTGAGCCATTTCAAAATAGCAGCTAGTTGAGTGTTCGCTGGTTCGAACTTGGGGATACCTTTCAAGTGGACACTAAAGAACCACATTGTACTGAAAGTGCCAAACTAAGGACAAATTCTGAGTTCGTTCAACACAGAGTTCCATTTGCAATAACTGGACATACAAGTTCTAAACTATGTAAATGTTCTTAGTTTCTTGTTGGGGTCCTTGTTGGTTTATTGTTTCTTGCTTTAACATCGCTCCTCCTTCGGGTGCCTTTAATGGTAGCCGAAGAACTAGTTGACGCGTAGGCTGCTGTTTAGGTCTCCTTCCAGGAAACAGCTTGTTAGCCAGTCTAACGCACATTCCGTCCCTTGTCTTTACCTTTGCTGTTCTCACTCTACCATCTTGATTGGGCATTACCTCGAAAATTCTGCCAAGAGGCCAGTGGTGCTTGCTAATGTTGTCTTGTGCCGAGAGAACGATAGCTCCTTTCTTCAGATATCTTGTTTCGAATCACCACTTCGCACGCTGTATCAAGGTAGGCAGGTATTCTTTGATCCACCTGGACAACGATTTTTGAGAGAGAGCGAGAGCTCGTCTGAATAATTTCCTTGAAGTGGTATCTTTCTCATCTATGGCAACATTAATGCCAACTTTGGGGTTTTCTAGTATAAGATCATTCGGTGTCAATGCTCTCAAGTCAGTAGGGTCCTGGTCATTCACTTCAGTGAGTGGTCTTCTGTTCAAACTTGGATCAATATCTACTAGTGCTTTGTACAAAATGTCTGTAGTCACGACTCTGCTAGTAGTAATACTGCATAATCCACGCTTGACACTTCTGACTTCGTTCTACTACTCCAGGCGTGTGACTCGTATGCACCACCAGGAATTGTAAATAGTACACGATTTCCCTTTCACAAATTCGAAAAAACGTTAACCATTGACATTCGAACCGAAATTTCCGGATTTTCCGTGTAAATGGTAAACAACCTGCAGTTCCCTTGCTGCCCCGATAAATGTTGTTCCTCTGTCAAAGTATATGTGCTTGCATAGACCTTATCAGGCAACTGATGAAGGTGTCTGTTGCTAAAGATCCGACTAGCTCAGTGTGTATCGCTGTTCTTGTTAGGCAAGTGAATATGCACACCCATTCCTTTACTTCTGATGATCTTGTTGCAATAATAATAGTCTTTATTGTGTTAAAAGGTAAAAATACATATCTTATGTTACATTCATAGATAAGAAAAATATTATACGAGATGAGAATATACAATATAAAAAACTATAAAGCTAAGTTATATTAAAAAATTAAGCGATTCATAAAAGAGTTCTTAAAACGGTTGGTGTTGGTTTTAGGCATATAGCTGGACTTTTTTCTTAGATTGTATTTGGTAGACTTGAAGTGCAGCATGATTGACAAAAGTGGATGACCGTCCGAATTAGATACTTTTTTACAAATATTTCGATTTTGTTTTTCTAAAAGGTTATACACATTAATAGGCTTAGAGGTGAATTTTCTTTTATAACATCGATCTAAAAAAGATTGCACTTCCTTTACGCTTATCGGCCCAAAGAGGTCGCACATCACTGCATTGAATGGAACTTGACTAGGTGTAAAATGCAATGCAATATACTTTATTTAAAAAGGGAAGTCACATTAACCTTACACAGTTATCTATTAACATGCGGCCATCTACGTTACAACATAAAACGTGATAAGAAGGAAAGAAAGTATGAACAAATTAAAGTAATTAAGTAAGTAATAAATTGCCTTCTTATTTAGAGTAATGTCACAAATACTATTTAGAATAATAATAGTGCTCTTGAAAGATGTACTGTATACAAATTTGTAATTGTAAATTTAAAAATGTTATAAATACATGAAATTGAATTTTTCAATGATGACAAAGTTGAAGAATGGAAATGTTCAGAAATGAACAATCAAAAAGAAGAGAGAAATCTTACCTCATTGTTGTAATAGTTATTCACAAGCTCCACTTCATACTGGTTCCCGTCACCCAAGTCTTCCTCTCCATCCTAAACATAATCAAACTCAATAGTGCTCTTGAAAGATGTACTGTATACAAATTTGCAATTGAAAATTTAAAAATGTTATAAATACATGAAATTGAATTTTTCAATGATGACAAAGTTGAAGAATGGAAATGTTCAGAAATGAACAATCAAAAAGAAGAGAGAAATCTTACCTCATTGTTGTAATAGTTATTCACAAGTTTCACTTCATACTGGTTCCCATCACCCAAGTCTTCCTCCCCATCCCAAACATAATCAAACTCAACCAAAAACATACCATCATCACACTCACAAAGCACTGTCCCCTTCCACCAACCAACCTAACCTTCAACTTCCCAAGCCTGGCTTATCCTCTTCCCAACAAAATGATCACCACAGAAATCAACAAAATGATCAACAACAGAAATCAACTTCAGATCACCATTCTCCAAGTCGGTCATCAATGGGAAGGTATACTCATTTTCCCACCCATCATAACAAATATTAAAGACATAAGTATCCTCCCTATCCCAACCTGCCAAATATGTTATGGTCCCCTTAAACCCTGATCCCTCCCATTATGATTAAAATTATGAACTACCCTTTTCCCCACAAGCTCCTCCCCATCTAAAATCACATGTGAATGATACTCTTCCCAACCTCATCTACCCATGTCCTCTTACATGCCCTCCCAGAAGAGTTCCCCATGTTTCCGTTTCCTCCCTGGCCCACCCTTTTCCCCTGCTTTCTATAAGATCATCGTTTTGTTGCTGTCAAACCCTTTGATCATTTCACCACCCCTGTTACTGGCAATTAACGCATTGTTGAAGTTATTAAGCAGTTGATTTGAATCAAGCTGCTTCCCTCCCTTTGAAAATTGGAAATACTCTTTATTCCCCTTCACTCCTAACACAAACTTATAGAAAGACAATTGAGTGTGGATCATCTCCTTCTTGCTCTCACGCTCTACATTACAAACGCACACTCTTGCTTGCTCCTCAGAACGTTATGGCACAGGTCTTTTTTTCTTATCCACTTCTTTTTCTTTCTTGGCAGCCTCAACTCTCTTTATTTCTCTCTTCTCCTCTCTTTTTCTCTGAATTAAAACTAGTCTTTCTCTGTACGGTTGAAACTGCCTCTCCTTCGCTCTTCTTGCATTCCCCATATAGTCCTCTGCCTTCTCTGTCAACTCATATCGCCACTTGCTTGTTCCATTCTTACGATAAATTAGCATTCCCTCAATCACAATAGTAATTGCTCTCGCTTTCTCTCTCACGACACTATCTACAAACCCAAATTCTCTCTCTGACACAACATTAGTATTTACAACACTGATAGTCTCTTTTCAACTCATTAGTCACAACATGAAACTTATCACGAGGGAGGTGATCCACTGAAATTCGCTTTGAAACAACAACAAAACTTGCAAATATAAGTTCTAGCAGTTCCTTTGTGGCGCGGTTCTCTCCTTCTACAGCACGTGGAATAAACAAACACTGAAACACATCTTTACTTACCGACTCCTCCCCAAACAGAAACTCCCCACCTGACATAAAACCACTCGCATCCTCTGCCCACTTCTCAAAACAAGACAACATACACTCATACTTCTCATTTATGGACAAAATTGACACATCCTTACTTTCAAGCAGGCGCCACAAAGGAATTGTGATGATCTTGGAGATCCTGCCCAATGCCCTGGCACCAAGCACGAAGAGGACTACCATAGGAAACCATGAGGTCAGATTTGACGGCACTAGTAAGACGATTATCCCCTCGTTATAAAGCAAAAAACTCCTTTCAAATAACCGCTAAGAAATAAACACTCCTGCTCCATTCTGAAAAATTAAATCTACACCCTTAAATGGAACAAGCGGAATACACCCCAACCCCTGAACAAAATACAGAAACTCCACCATTTTGCCAGAGTGCCCAGCGCCCCTAGCCTGGACACACTTGCAAGTGGTTCTGAGCAGTCTGACAGTTCCTGCCTCCCCCTTTCCCTGCCAACCTGATCCCGATGCTGCACTACTCACCCATTGCCGTCGAAAAAGAAGATCTTCCCAAACTTTAAGTACACTTTCTACTTGAGTAGCCAACCCAACAACATAATGAAGACCACAAAAAACGTTCATTGCCAGAAATAATAATATAACACGTTTCCCAAGTGTGGCCATAATTTGTGGATGAAAGTAGGGGTGAGCCGAAGTGAGAAAAATCCGAACCGCGTGTTCTTTACGTGTACGGCTCCGTCGCCCAACCCGAAGTGTGCGTATCCTCTTGGGTTTATATGGGCCGGCCCTCCCGCACAACCTATTGTGGACGGACCCCCACCCCCCAAGAAAACACAATTCTACGCTTCGCCATGGACACCACAGGCCCCCCAAGACCAGCCACCCGTAGCTTGGTCCAGACCCACCTCCACTATGCCTCTAATGGGGCCGCCCGCGGAGATGACCCAGGGACCTCCCCTGCGGACTACATCGCTCCCGTCAGGGACCCCCCTGACACCCTCCGTACCCCCTATTGGTACAATGGCCGTGGGACCCCCGCCATCCCCACCCCCTATAAACATCCCGACAGCGTCCTGGACCCCCTGGAACAACAACAATCAGGGACAAGCGGTGTAATACCCGGGAGCCAAGAAGACCCAGATTTGATTGACATGCCGGATAACCGGGATGAGGATACTACAAAAGCCGGGTGGGCTTTGTACAAAACGCTCTACGTCATGGTGTGTTGCGACAACGTGAACGGACCTGTGAGGGGTGTATTTATACCGAACAGGGACAACAGGACGTACGTTACCATTACTGCTTATGGTCTTTTACCGAGGAAAGTTTCAACACGCGTGTGGCGGAGGTCCGGTCTCATATTACCCTAGAGGCTGTACGGAATACGGGCGTACGGGCTTTGCAGAGTTTGCACCTCGCGGGGATTATTGCTCCCCTTACTTATGCCGTGTTTGAACGGCTGCAAAAACTAAAGGAGGTTGAGATTGGCAAATATTATAAATTGTATTATTTTGAAGAATGCGAAGACTCCCTCATTACTTACAAGAATCGTGTTTGGCATGCATTAGGACAAGCTTTGATCTACGAAGACAATCCCCTAGTCTCCTTCGCAGCCGTTATGGACTCTGTCACGCAAAGCTCCGAGCTCCATTAACGGCTGCTCACATTCGAACCACATGCCTTTCCCATTGTTCTATCAACCTCTGATTTTTTTTGCCTAAGCCAATCAGAAAACAGCAGATTGTAAACAAGGCCTTTTGCCGCGAAGGCAGCTGAGTTCCGAATGGAGGAAACACCTAAGAAGTTCGTAGAATTCGACAGCAAATGTTTCGTATGTTCTGCTGAAGTCGCAAAAAAAGACAAAATCTACATCTTTGGAAAGTCCGCCATTAATTTTTCCAAAATTATCCGTTCGTCGTTGAATGTAGACGTAAGTTCTTATAAGCAGAACTCCGATTTGTTCGTCTGCAAAAGCTGTTATAAGCTGTTAAATAAATACGAACGAATACAAGACAACCTAAATTCAATCCAGAGAGAAATAACTGAGGTTTTCAAGAATCGAGAGCTCCCTAGAGTGAAGTGCTTGCTTCGAACAGAAGATTCTGAAACATTGAGCGCTCCAGGCAAAGTGTCTAAATCGCTGAGTTTCCCGGTAGCGGCGAACAAGGAGACACCAATTACCACTTGTACTTCTTTGGTCCCTGACGAGAGCGAGCTGTGATGTTGGCATACTACATCACCCATTCAGCAGGATCCCCAACGGCTTGTACAGTTGCAAGCTGTGCAGAATCTCCCGAGTATTTCTACGCCTGTTTCGTCTATTAAATCGACAGACGAGAAAAAATTGTCAAAACGAGACAGTGAGCGGTTTGTTTGGAACCGATCGGTTAACAATCATAGTAAGAAAGGTACAAACATTCCACTCGATGAAGACACTGAACACAGCAACAATTTCATTAAGCAAGGTATTAAAAACCTTGGGCCAAATCTCACAGAGGCTGCCATTTCTCGACTGTGCAAAGCAGTTTTCCAGCGTACAC
Source organism: Actinernus sp. WN-2022 (assembly GCA_030867875.1). Taxonomy (NCBI): domain Eukaryota; kingdom Metazoa; phylum Cnidaria; class Anthozoa; order Actiniaria; family Actinernidae; genus Actinernus; species Actinernus sp. WN-2022. The sequence goes on along the minus strand of JAOWCC010001589.1, from coordinate 4,875,606 downwards.
TTTGTTGCACAACATAGCTCTCCACCGCTCATTATTGAGCCATGCTTCTGGCGAACCGTAGACTACGGAAAAAGCAACATTCTCGACCATACGCCACTCCTCTTCGTCGCAAGAACTAATGTTCACGGCAGTGATTCCTAGCCCCTTCAAATAGGTTACCTGGTCGTGCATTAGGCTGATGATATGAGCGGGGAAACAACCACAATATGACCCGAACTCTGGGAAATATGGTCGAACATAACAGGAAGCGCTTGATAAATTAGAGACTTCCCATAGCCTGTTGGCAGATTGATAAAAAATATCGCGGTTGTATGCTTCAACTACTGTCTGATTTCTGGTGACAGTTTAGCTGATTAATTCTAAATCTTGGAACGCTTTTTCGAGCTCCGCCATTTCGTTGCTATTTGCATAAGTTGGGTAACAGATAATACACGAGCTGTGATTGGTTAGTTTACCAACGCGGGAACGGTTCCCAGAAAATAGGAACCAAATTGTGATTGGCTAACTCAGGGAAAGGCATGTGGTTCGAATGTGAGCAGCCGTTAATGGAGCTCGGAGCTTTGCGTGACAGAGTCCATAACGGCTGCGAAGGAGACTAACAATCCCCAGGACTATATCGAAATTGGAGTGTCAACTCTTTTGGCTTTATTGTAGTCAGCCAATTATATGTAAGAATAGCGAGACAATAAAAGAGACTTGTGTTTGGGTAACAACAACTTTGTTTTCACTTTTCATAATAATCAAGTACATATGGACATTCCAAAGAAATAAAAAATAATTAATAATAAATAAATAAATAAAAATAATTACAAGGGCGTTGGACTCCTTTCAGGCCCAACAGAGTGAGAGAGAAATTAGTACATGTATTTGAAACAAAATCATAGGCCTTCGCCCAATTTTTCAGTAAGATAAAAATATATATAGGCCATCGCCCAATTTTGATATATGTTGAAAATTTTATAGGCCATCGCCCAATTTTGATATATGTTGAAAATTTAATAGGCTACCGCCCAATTTGTTTATCAGAAAATTTAATAGGCTATTGCCAATTATGCATTAAAAATGAACCATTGCACTAAAAAAAATTCAATGACCATACCGTAATGTTGAGCGAATCTTTTTGTTATCGGTAAGTTAACTAACCCAAAGGTTTGCCCATGCCGAAATATAATAATGGTACCGGCCCGGACGTAAAAAGGATGCTTTACACGGGCGGTGCAAAACAAACACCGTGGTACTCCATCTCTTTTTAAGATTCTTGACAACATGGGTGTAAAACACGCCGCGCACATGGTGAATCCACAGCAGGGAAAAGGAGGCAACTGATTATCTGGGACATCCCACAGATTCGACACTAAAACGAAAACAAAAATGTCTTAACATTCGACATGAAAATAAATTTTACGCCATTGAAATCGGCCCCACCCCTCATCCCATACTTCAGAATAAATAGGGTGGTGAGGACAACGTTTGTAGACGATCCCAAAATTTCAGTGACGGCTGCAAGTCGTCATGTTCGAATGGCATTGACGACACCAGCGAAATGTAAACTCGTCAAGAGGTTCGATGAATAACACACATCTCACAGGGGGAAGTGCCCAAAAACGTCGATGGTGGGGGATCTCCTGCCAAGAATTGTTCCAGCAATACACCCATCGGAATTCCCAAGTCGACAGGTTGGTGATCAAAAATAAGGTTGGAAAATACAGTTTAGCGTGTTTAGCTTTGCGGCGGTCTACCCTCTGCTGTCCACAGATATAAGCCCCAATTCTACTCAGGATTTCTGCGGGCAGTTGGAATTGCCTCAAGTAGATGGCATGACTATGGAAGTGCGTGTCCGTCAAGGGAGACGGCGAGGCAGTAAAAGTCTGTTTGGAAAACAAAAAAGAAAAAGAATGAATACTGTTTTGGAGAAATTGTTTCCGTAGAGGCGCTCTTACTAGAGCGGAGGTCCTAGGATAGGACCTCGAGAAAATCCTATAAAAAAATAACCAAATTGAACTTCGTAAAGTGGGGAAAAATTTTGCCAATAAAAATGAACGGTCTGTTAAGCAATAACCGAACGCTACACTATCTTTTAGGGGGAAGGGAGAACAAACCAACTTACTTGGGCTAAGTTCATATCCTCGACTCCTCGGACATTCTAGAAAAACAAATTAGTGGCTGTGTTCAAAGACACAAAATAGTTTCAGCGGGGGTCATCACCTCTCTCACTCTATTAGGCCCGCGAACAGCCATTGTTGTTGTTGTTGTTGGGGCGCTTCTGTGGATTGTAGAAATAAAAAAGAAACCAAAGAATAAAAGATTAGTACAAAAGCGTGTTGAATTTCAAGAGAGAATTTCATGTCATCTTACCTGGCTGAGTGATTTGGTTGGAAGGCGCCGAAGTTCATTCAGCCTTCAGTATTTATGGCACAAATCCTGGGCTCTGATTGGGGCACTTTCTCGGCCTGGGATTGGTTCGCTAAACGGAGCGCACGCGGTGACTGGTGGATTTCAATCCGGTTTTAGAGTAAGCTCAAGCTAAAACTTTTTTGTGCGACCCAAGAACCCCGATTTCTACCCCAAAACCTAAACGGAATTGTCCTAAATTTTCTGAGGACCTTTCCCCTAAGGACTTCTTAGTTTCCCCCCGTTTTCCCCGTCTCATACGACCCGGGAAAGGGGTCCTTTACCTACCGAAAGCCCGCGCCACTTGACCAAGTTCACTTTTTGTGAAATTGGGATCGAAAACAAAAAATCCCACCAATCACGACGCGCGAGCCGTGGCGTGACCTTGTCCTTGAGTGACCTTAACCTTGATCTGGGATAAACTGGTTTGACTAGTTTTCCTAGTGGGGCTAGTTTAACTAGCGGATCTAGTTTGGAGGAACAAGGAGGGCTTTGGAAAGGCTTTTAGAGGAAAAAAGATAAAATAAAAGAATAAAGGATAAAAGAAGTAAGAAAGAGGGACTCCCCCGGGAGGGCTCTTGGCAAATTTAAAGATCAAGCGTAGGGGTTTCTCAACCATGATAAAGCGCAGGAATCGAGCCAGGGATGCAAGGTAGGATTTGCATGTGCCTGGCTTCTTGGTTTTCTCCAGTTTGGACAGCCATTTATCCCTAAAATCCTTCTTGGAAAGAATGGACTTGATGCTCCGCTTATTTGGGTCAATTGCACTTATGATGGCTGATACCTGCGAGACATACTGTCTAGCTGTGTGCAACTCTCTTCTACCACCGTCGATACCCTGGAGCCATATCTTGAATTGCTCTAAAATGTGTTCTGTGGATGCGTTACTACATGCTCTTTCCTCCAAATCTAGATCCTCCTCCTCTAACTCAACCTCTTCATCACTTTGCTCTGTCTCCTCTGACTCGTCCGGTTCGTACTCCTCGTCCGTGCTGTTGTCACTGTGTGTTGACTCGGCATAAAAACCGTGACAGGCTTTCCCTCTTGCTTGACGTGTACCTTCTTGGCGCTCTTTTGAAAAATTAGAGTGGTGAACAGTGATATTACAATGAATGCTGCTTTCACTCGATCTTCACCTCAGTTTGTAAGAGTATATTTTTTGTATGTTTATAAATATACTAGGGATTTCAGAAGTAACCGACACCCAATGCAAGTACATATGTAACTGGGCTACTTTCACTGTTTGCACCAGGTACTCCTATTTAAAAGATGTTAACCAACTCACACCTACCGCTGAGTGTTACAGTTAATTTCACAAAACTTTGGCCGCGCGGATTGCGAAGTTCGTTTGGAACTTGGGAACTACGTTCTAAAGTACGCAAATTACTTTTGTACCTGTCAATCAAATTGTGATATTCCAACTGAACTTTGGAACTTCGGTCTGAACTTCACAACAAAGTTGCTCGCAAAGTTGGGAAGTTGGTGGCGAAGTTCGATCCCAATTTATCAAGTCCACTACATGTATATGATCCAAAAGGAACTTCCACTTGGAGCAAAAGCTTTGCTGATCTATCAGATACAAATTATTGCTAAAAGACGAATTCCCACTGCTACCAAGAACTAGTCAACGAAAGCATTTATGTAGAGCAAGAGGCCGCAAATGCAACAACCAGTCATCCTGCGGATAAACAGAAACCACCAAAGAAGTATCCTGTTTGAGCTGCTGTGGTTCTTTGTAGAGCAGGAACCTTTTAAACAGAAGTTTGCGTGCAGTATTTGCAGGACAGTGTATGAGAATACATACAAGAAATATCAGCCTCGATTCCTGTGAGTGATGCCGTAAAGTTTATCACTGTGATCGTATAACTTTTACGCTTTTACTTCTATTTTTAAAACGTTTTGAAGCTTGATATGTATGCCGATTAGTCACACGAGACCCTAAAGTTGTCCTAGTGTAGTTTGTTTGGTATCAGAGATTGTTTTAACTGGACTTTTTGTGCAAAGGTTATGCACCAGTCAATGTAAACCCCCGCCCCCCCCCCCCCCCCCCCCCCAACTCGGGCATGACCGGGGACTTGGAATTTGGGGTCAGTGAAAGTGAGAAAATGCCCTTGCCCCTGGGGACATGTTGCCGATCCAATGCCCCTGCATATCCCTGCCCCCGGGGGGAGTCTAGGGAAAATGCACAACACATTTGAAATGCGAATGAACAAGAAATAAGCACAATGTGCTATTTAAATAAATAACACAAGTGAAAGATCAAACCTACCTTTCTCTATTAGACCTGCCATGTCAGTGGCTATGACGGCCTTTTTCTGTCCATTATAGGCCACTTTGCACAGCATTTTTCCAGCTTGATCGAAGCACGAGGACTCGAGGAGCGAAGATAATGTTGCAAAATTATAATGCGCGCGAAAACATTCTCGTTATGTGCGTAGAGCCTTCAGTAATACTGGCCAGCAGGTAGGCTCTGGGTGAACTCCCGGTTAAGTCCCCTGTACAGAAACCGAAGAGGTGAAAGCCAGCGAATTCCCCACCTAGCGGGGATGAATATGGTGGTGAATACGAGGTAAATACCCCCCCCCCCCTTCGCCCCGGTCATGCCCGGGTTTTGGGGGGAGGGGGGGTTTACATTGACTGGTGCATTAGATGCCATTGCCGTACATGAACTTACGGAAGTGTGTTCATAATTGTGAAAACAAAAATATTCACCCAAGTGCCATGAAACTTTTTCCATAACATACTTAGTGTGAGTGTTCTCTCCTACAGAAAAATAATAATATTCTATGAAAGATTTGGTCTTCTAAAAGCCAAAAACCTAGGAGAATGTTTCAGATCGAATGCATGAGATTTGTGAACGGAGGAAGATTAATGATTTACCAAAGCCCGTACGTACATGTAGATTCACAAACACTTCGTTTCGATGAATAAACGATTCCAATGCTTTCTTCTGCTCTGAATATAGCTTCAAAATCCTGAAAACTTTACAAATTCGGTCGACTCACTGCTCAAGTTCCAGACTTTGCAAAATTGTAAAGTTCGCTCTGATTGGTTGAAATTATGACGTCAGGAACATGAAAGTCGACGAAGTCCATCAGACGGGGAGGGGGAGGAAGTGAGCGGACGACCTCGTACCGTCTGAAAATCAGGCTACCATTCTGAGAAATCGACAGAAGTTTGAAGCTGTAGAATGTTTTTTTCCAGTGCATGAAAGCTGATAGATCCAACTAGTAGTAAAAGCCGCTACTATACTGCAGGACTGTTCTACACTTCACGCTTCAATTCTTACGCGTGTTCGTATTGGTTTATTGTAAAAATAAAGGTTGATGAAGTCAGGAACATGAAATTCTATGAAGTCCGTCAGACGGGGAGGGGGAGGAAGTCAGCGGACGACCTGAGACGTACCGTCTGAAAATCAAGCTACCAAAGAAGGTGAAGTTAGGTTTAATTTGGTGCCATTTTCAGGCATACACATCTTTTTCAGGTAAAACTTAACCGAGCACTTTAACGATTTTTGACCACAGAACTTAGAGTTGACTTGATCTTCGTTGATAAGGTTTAGGTTCAACCGTGTACTAAACGAGTTCGCTTGGAGTGTTTGATAAATTAAGCAACATATATCATCGTCTAGTCTAGCAGCCAGCCTTTTAGTTTGTCTGTCTCACTCAGTAGTGCTTGTGAACCGGGTTGCAAAGAATATGCCATTATGATAATAAAATGGGATCGAACTTCATCGCCAACTTCCCAACATCGCGAGCAACTTTGTTGTGAAGTTCAGACCGAAGTTCCAAAGTTCAGTTGGAAGATCACAATTTGATTGACAGGTACAAAAGTAATTAATCGGAACGTAGTTCCCCAAGTTCCAAATGAACTTGGCAATCCACGTGGCCAAAGTTTTGTGATTTTCTCCGGCTATTCTTTTCTTTTGAAATCCCCGTTATACTGGAGCAATTCTAGGTATGCTTTTGCTTATTTTTGTGGTAATTAGCGTAGCTAGGTTTGCTTGGAAAGTTGAAAACTAAAAAAGTGCTATTTATGCTCCCAATTTCAATATCATCCCACCCCAGCCCCTTGTCTTGTTACATTTTCTCAGGAGCCTATTACCAGGAGCGTCCATATATACTATATCCGTGCGGTTCAAGGCTCTTTATTTTTACTCTATTTAGAGGTATATATAAAGTTTGACATTCGATTACTGCGAGAAAGAAAAGTATTATATGGTTTAGCGTAGTGGCTAAAGTACATTTGCATTCTGTTTTACCACTCGAAGGTGGATGGAGAACCTCAACAGGCTTATAGCCCTTCTATGGAAATTTCCATGGAAATTTCCAAGGGCCTACGGTCTATCGTCCTTATCCGAGAAGACGTGAAGGTCTAACCGTTTACTGTATTATGTAAAGGCAGCACCAGTCCTTCTACTCAGTTATTTTAAGACCCTGAGTGTTGGTCCAGTCGGGGTTGAACCCGCGACCTCATGTGATGGTTTGATGATCACCGCACGATACATGGAACGGAAGTAAAATTACAGAAAATTGAAAAACAGTGCTCCACTTTCGATTACAGAATTTAAACTTTTTTCGGTTCGGTTATGGTTAGAATATGGTTAGAATATTGTTTATAGCTTTATCTATGCGTTTGTTTCATTGAACCGGTTTTAATACTTATATTGTATAAAGTACTGCTCATCAGTAATTTCAAAACTGTTTGTAACTGATTACAAGCCAACCTCAAAGCCGTGATTGCATGATATGACGAACATCTGAAAGAATAAACTTCAGTTATAATCGCCGAATAGAAAACTGAAAGAAACTATTGCAGCGGGAAATGAAATTCCAGTTTTAGGGTTAGGTTAGGAAAGGTATTTATATTTCCACCAAAGGACTTGATCTGAGGCTGTTACGTCTGAAGGATAGTTTTTGCCAAGTGCATCTAGGAGAAGCTGCTCTGTCTCAAGTTTTCTTCGCTGTTCAGCTGGATTTCTCCTTTTCTCGGCCAATTCTAGATCCACTTTCGCCTTCTGTGCAGCCTTCCTAGCATCTATTAGTGCTCTTTGAGAGGGTGATTTGCTTGCCATGAGCATATCTGGGATGGCGAGGCATTGTATTGCGACTGGATTTCAGAAGGCGGTTAATCTTTTCGGTTACCCAAATGCTGTAGGGTTTTATCCATTACATTATTAACCTCTAAGGTAATTTTCTCGATCCATTTCTTCTCGATTACCACATCCCTCTAATTTACAACACCAAGGAAGGACCAAAAGGTTTGTTTTGGAAACTCTACCGCCTTTAAAAGCTCCCATTGTAAACCCTTTATAACATAGTCACATGGCCTTTTCCAGTTCTCGTCGCACTCTAAAAATTAACCGTTTCTTACATTGCGTGTACAGTGACGCGAGACTTTTGTCATAAAACTAAATGTTCCACAGAAAAGTCAATAGAAAGGAAAAACCTAGAGAGTTCGAGAAACAGTAGAACTAGGAAATTTACAAATAAATAACTCTTTGAACTTAAAGGAGTTAACAAATGTTGATAGTCCACGTGAAATACTTCAATTAACACTGGTACTGATGGTTGAAGTTGTTCTGTCACCATGGGCACAGTTGCCCTAAGTCTTCTTGGCATTAGTAACTCAGATAGGCTAAAGCCATGCTCTAAAGGGGTTGATCTATAGGTTAACAGTGCAATGTAGGGGTCTGCTGACTTCTGGGACTTTACTGTTTGAACAGCTCTTTCAGCGGACAGAGCGGAAAAACGGAGCGCATGCACATTAGCCACTTTATTATAAGTGAATCACGATGGCCGCCGAGCGGGAGTGGATTGTAGCTCTTTTTCAGGGACCTCTCACAGCTCACGAAATACCACGATTACATTATTACTTCACACCATGGACTGATATTCTTCAGTGACTTCTCCGAGCCCAAATAACACATAATCCAGTTCACTAAAAGAACGCTACAATTGCTCGTTCAACTCTGTGTTCAAGAAAAACGAACCATTTCGAAATGTTCATATGCGACTGGAAAAAAAACAAAAATAAGGAAACTTGTGAATATATAAGCTTTATACTTCGGTAGAGAACTAAGGAGGTAATGTGTTTCAACATATAAAATACCATATTCGAGATTTTCATACTATTTTTCAAACGAAGCATTTGAAGTTACAGTAGTGACAAGACTGTCTACAGCAGTAGAAATCCTGGAACCACGATCATTACCAAAGACTGTAAGTAAATATACAGAGCTATTATCAGGAAATTATACAATATTTCACTTGATTTGGTTATTATGGTATTACATCGGCATTTTGACGAATTAGTTGACTGATTTACCAATGTAAAGAAAATGAATTTTAATTTTGTTTTAAGATGAAGTACGTGTTATATATATACATCTAAAAAAACTTAATATGTTATAATTGTTCTGTTTTCAGAAAGCCAACAATAAAACAGCTGTAGTCGAATGCATTTGGCAAAGTAGTTTCGTGTTCATTTAATTTTGTTCAAGTTAGAAGTGGGTGATACTAATTATGTTGTGTGGCACTTTTGTGCGATTCTGTATAAAGGGAGGTACAGGTATGGTGGTTGGTGTTTGAAATCAAGAGCCTGCATGTGGACTTTCTGACCCAAGCTTTACACGAAACAGTACTTCTTGTTGTGTTCCCAGAAAAAAGGAAGCCTGCAATAGTAATATACCTTTCCCTTCCCAGCTCCCTCAGTGTTTATTTGATGTTTTTGAATATCTGGACTATAAACAGCAAAGGAGCATGTTTGCTTGTGTAGACTACTTGAGAAATGGAGACTCTTCAAGCACCATCACTTCTCTTCATCTTCACTTTTTTCTCCCCAAGCACAAGCAAAGTGAGACAAATACATGTATAGGATAATCGAAAGAGAAATAAATAGCCTCCATAGCAAACTACATGCACATGTATGAGAACCAATCTACATTGTTCATGTATACTTTATTTGAGTGTTAATTGTTAAAACCTGTTTTAATTGTAACACGGTACAACAGAGGAAGGACTACAAAGATTTTTAAAAAGTATTTGCTTTAATGGTTTTATAACATGCAGCAGAATTCTCTACTATCTTGCTGAGTTTATATCCAACCAGTAGGTTACATAACACAGGATGCAATAACTTTCCACAAAAGTTAAGCCTTAAATATTCTAACAGCTGAAACTGTTGGTATGTACATGTATCTCTCTTTTTTTCATTTGCCTAATGGTTACTAATACATCATAATATTTGTACAGGAATCCATAAGCAATTACATATAATAAAAGTAATTGTTAATTTCTTTGATAAACTTGGTAGCTTCCTCTTTCATGAGCCTCTTTTTGGAGTTACACACAAACTACATTATTAGCATAATGCAGAGGTTCATTAATTTTCAGTGTAGCTGGCTTGTACTTTGAAAGTAGAGCTATGTGAATGCCTTCAGTAATAAATGTATGTTAAAATACAAATATAGTATACATGTATATACAGCTATTTCAGGCTTATAATATAAGTACAATGTAGATGCATGCCAGTGCTGGAGCACTGGCTGCATGCATGTAGCCACTATAATTATCAGGGGTTTCAAAATAACCTGATCATTTCCTGTATGGCCCCATTTTCTGTACACCTGTAGTATACTTATTTTCTGAAATTATGTGAAGGGCTAATCTAAGAACCATATATGTCAATAATAATAAGTGAACATGTTTTCTTAACTTGATTTTTAAAATGAAATTTGTATGAATTATGTGAAATTATTTTAAATGTTAACTGTGAATTGTGTCAAGTGCTTATATATTATTTTAGGTGAATCATGTGTATATGTTTGAATTGCTAATGCACCTAATGAATCATATCAAGACAGGAAGAGGGTCAGCTTTTTATTGCATAATTTTTAGGAAGGAGGGGGAAGGGTTAAGGTGCCCAGTGAATGAATGAGATAGTCCAGTCTGTAAAAGCACAATTAATTTGGGAAAGGAAAGCAATGAGGGGGAAGTATGTTGGAATGAAGCTTCCATTTTATAATAATAATAACAACAATAATAACAATCAGACAATGTGTATTAGTAAATAAATAATTAATTATTAAAAATTATTAACTACTTATTAACCGAGAGTGAGGTCTTTACGAGAAAATATCAAACTGAGGCCTTGATGTATTGACCGAGCGATAGCGAGGTCAATACGTTCAAGGCCGAAGTTTGAGATTTTCTCGTAAAGACCGAACGGTCGAGGTTAATAAGTTGTTTATTATATGGCTTTTTTTTGGCGAAAAACAAAGCCCAAAAAATCAAACGGAAGTTGACATTTTACTTCCGTTCAGCGCCCGCTTTGCGCTTATGCCAGCAGTAGTTTCCCGAAATGAATTTTCGATCGAACGTAAAATCAGCAACCAAAGACTCACCGATAAAAACGGTTTTATTGCCACAATCATGCAAAACATTTGAAGAAACATTGGTTCTAAAGACAGAGCTGTTCCTTCCTGACAGTAGGGACTTTAAGCACCGACGGATTCTGGGACGGCTACGGCGACCGGAAGTAATATTTCCACCTAACAGTGTTAGTGCGCATGCGTGCGTTTGGCTTGCTCCCCCCTTGCAACCGTCGTCTGCATTCTACGACGGCGAAATAGCCACTTTGGCGTTGTATGGAGTACGGGAGGTTCAGGTAAGGATTTTGACCGCTTTACTCGAAATAAATAGGCTAATTGCAATAATAAAGTGTGAACAATTATTCTTATTTCTATTTTTAAGGCAAATTTCGGTATTAGCTTGCAAATTGTTGATATTTTTAGCTTAATTCGTAGGTATGTCATCGGACGGTTCAGGCCAAACCAAGCGGCCAAGGTGAGTAAAAACTGATACATAGAAGATAACATTCGCTTGCAATAAAATCTAAATAAAAATAGAAAACCAGAAAAAGGAAGGCCTTGGATGTTTGTCTGCGAGATTAAGACGAATTCGAGCCGAAAAGCAGAAAAAAGGTGCGAGTTCAAAGCGTAGCTTTATAAAGCGCAAAGTTCCCGAGTGACCTCCGACACGAAAACAAAACAAAATTAATAAGTTAAAAGCGTAAACATTTCCCCCAGTATATTTAGAATTAAAGTCTATTGTTTTAGAGCTTTAAAACTATGATACTTGGATATAAATTCAACCAACTTCGTAGTTTATAGTTCCGACACGTTTTGTTCATGACACAACAACAGCCACGAGCGAGAGGAATCGCTTGTTCGTAAAAACCGAAACAAACCAACAAAGCGGTTCCGTAAATTAAATTAATATTCGTCAGTGTTTTATTTCAATAGACCGAAATTGTGTGTTTACATAAATATGTAAAAACGTACATGTTTACACTTCGTCTTGAGTGTTTATAATTATAGTGTGAGTAGTCCGACTTCCAAATCTGCAACCCCCCTACCCGAGCAACAGCAAATTTTGCAATAATTTTCTAATGATTTAAAATCGAAAGTCACATTTTTTACATGTGGTCTTCGTTAAAATTTAATGTCCTTTGTTTTATAATCATTTGCATAAATCATATCTACAACTGTAAATAGTGAAAATAATTGTTGAGAATATGAATTTTAAGAGATTGTGAAATTGAAATTGTTGCTAAAAATAGCCTGAATATCTAATACACGGTGACACAAGTCTATACTGGATTCAGCTCCGGGGTAATGGGCTCCTGGTTATAACAGGGACTGAGGAGCTAGGGGTATAGCCCCCCAATAATGGATTTACTATAAACACTTTCAGCTAAATTTCTTTGACTATGAAAACCATCCGCCCCTCCATATAAAAATCACTCCGCAGTCCCTGTTAAAAACATGCTGCAAATGGAACTCAGGTACAAAACTGTATTAACAGACACACATTGCTCTACCTTTCCTCCTCTAGGGCTATGGACTGGAGTGGAGATCATGATGTGTATTTGTGTAGGGAGGTGCTGGTAGTGGAGCCTTTCCGCTATAAAAAGGGCAGTGTAGAACGAGGGAAGGTCTGGACAAGAATTGCAGATACCTTAAATAGTAGCAGAGAGCTAGAGTTTAAAGTGAATATGCGAAGTGTGAGGGAAAGATTTAGCCATATCCAGAAAGAGTATGTTAAAAGAAACAGACAAGATGAGTTAAGCACTGGAACATCAAATGAAGTCACAGAGCTAGATGTACTACTTGAAGAAATAACAGAGAAAGAAAAGGCAGCTGAAGAGAACAGAGAAAATGATAGCAGCAGCCAGAAAAATATAGAAGCAGACAGAGCAAAAGCAGATGATATGAGGAGAACAGCCATGGAGAGAGTAGGCCAGACTAAGAAAAGGAAGAGTGACGAGGGAGAAAAGGAGCCCAAAATAAAGCGTAGGAGTGGAGGGGACACACTGGAGTATTTGAGAGAGAAGAATGAGTTGTTGCAAGGCTTCAGGGAGAAAGAGCTTGAGGTTAAGAAAACAGAAATAGCAGAACATGCAAGGAGCACAGATCAGGCACAAAGCCAGATGAAAGACATGTTTAAGTTAATGCAGCAACAGCAGCAACAGGCCCAAAGCATGCAAGCCGTGATGTTGCAACAGCAGCAGCAGCAGACTCAAGCCATGATGACTTTACTTGCCAATCTTGTTAAAAAGCAAAACTAAAAGAACAAATGAAACAATGACTGCACAAGCAGCTAATAATCACTGAACTTTATTGGAACTGATTCTTTTACATATGTTTAGTCTGATACCTATCCTATGTTTGGACTGTGCTTGGTCAACATTGTAAGTGCTACATGTAGGGCTTTTTCATTCAAGAAATTGAATACACTCTTTTTTATAAGAATATTGTTTTTCGTGCCCAGGCTGTTTTTTTTTGTTTTTTTCGACTTCAGGCTGAAAATATTCTTATTTGTATTCTTAGTTTTCTTAGATTTCAGAGATTTTGGATTTAAAAAGTATATTTGTCTGTTTGTGGCTTACTTGTATTCTATTTTCCATCAACACACAAAAATATTCTTAGCAAAATCTCAGCCTTGGGTATATTCTTAAAATTTCAGCAATTTCAGCCCCAATATTCTTAAAAAAAATATTCTTATAAAAAATATTCTTATAAAAAAAGTGTAAATTATTTTGCAAGTCCAATTTTTTTCCAGCAACTTAGCTTCTGATTTTACCAGAAATCTCACTAAGGCATCAAAGAATTAAGAATGTTGACTTTATATAATACACTGTATTTGTTGAACTCTTGAAGTCCTTTTGAATGTTCAGTTAGATTTACATTGAAGTTATGTTGATATCTTTTACATGAAGTACTGATATAATATTACCAAATAATAACAATTGGTAAGTATGTGTCTGTAAATGTATCATTGCAATTATTTTATAGCAATGCCTGTTGATTAAGTAAAATCCCATGTTGGCAAAATTATGTCTATTTTTACTGTCTTCGAATACAGTTACCTGCCTTGTTTTTTTAACACATGAAGGAGTTGATTATTTCTCAAAATACTACTTCAGCAGAGACTTGTTGCTTATTGAGATATATTTAAAAAATACAACATGCAATTTGCAGGCTTCGCAGATCTTGATGCCTAAAAATGCATAAATATTATCTAAAAAATGTGGAGCTATGTTGTGAATAATGAGGAAAATCATGAAAGCAATATACCGGTAGTGATTTTTTTCAACCTGTGAAATAGGGGTTGGCATAATAGAGTGCAGACAATTTATCAGTGCAAACTAAATAAGCATTTAGTGCAATTTTGTGCTAATGAAACAAAAGAAAACAATTGAAATAGCACTATTTAGTTTTAATTAGTTTGCACGGATAAATTGTCTGCACTCTAGCAACTGTTAGCACTCTAATTCCACTGTTTCCTCTTATGTGTTTATTTGACTGTTACACACTGACGTCTACCAAGAGCCACTCTATTTTGTCTCATGTTGATATTTTTAAGTAAAATAATCATGAAGACTGGGTGGATCCATGCCAAAAAACTCAGATACTTGGTTGCCATATAAGCATGTTAGGCCATTTCTCAGAATAGCAGCAACAACATAAAGCTTTCCTACGCTACTTAACTGAATTTTTAAGTTCTTTTTGAAGTCCAGGAATTTAAAGGAGTTTGCAATCTCTCCAAACAACCACTCCACCGATACCCGAACTGTGCTCATGCATGAATTGTAGGCTGCCATTTGTGGAGTGAGCACAGCATTCCGGAATGGGGCCTGAAGGTGTACCCGAAGAGGATAGGCTGGGTCCCCATACACACACATAGGGTGTCCTGTTGGTGACAGAGCATGCCTTTCTAGTAGTGGAAGGAGTCTAGAGTCAGCCAACATCCCTGAGTCATGCTTTCTCCCTTCTAAAAACAAACAAAAGAATAGGCAAAATGGTTATGTGGGGAACTTGTATTGCAACTGACAGGTCCTATCTAGGATTTTTTGTTTGGGGGAGAAGTTGGTGCATTTTCTCAATTGTTTGGGGGGAAGCTGGACTGTATTATCAAGATAAATTTGTGACACTGACATGAATCTACATGTGAAAATATAATGGGAATATTCAAGTGGCAAAAATAAGTTGTACTAGTCAGGGGCATAGCTGTTTGCAGAATCATTGTCCAAATATGAAATGGTAAAAAGAAATTTTAAAATTGGCAAAACATTAAGTGCTTCACTTTTGTTTTGCTGATTTTAAAATTCCTTTTAAGTATTAAATTACTAAAATTTCGAAAATATTTCCGAGAACATGTGTATCTTATGAACTTTTAAAACTAATTAAGTGTCTCATACCAACTGGGCCATAGAGGTGAGCGACTAAGCCATTGGGCACTGCTACCGCTTGGAATTTCAAGCTGTGTACACGCTTGTGGCCATTGTACAGTATTCTCTGGTTGGTTCCAGGTCTTGCAATGGGCCGAACAGTACCATCTATAAACCCAAAACAATGCTCTAATGGTGCTCCCATATTGTGAATAGCATCAGCATAGGTTTGAAGGGCAGCAGGGTTTAGTATGTCAGCATTCCATTGTGTGATTCGGTGGTGGTGGGTGGCATAAATGAAGTCCAAAACGCAGTTTGTTGCCATACACAACACGGGTACAGGACGGCCAAATCGCGGCAACATGTCGCCATATCTACAGGGGTATGTTAGCCTCTTCAGTAGCATGCACAGCCCTTCCATTCCCCCCACCACGCTTCTCTGCTCACAGGTGAACTCCTCCGGAATCTGTAGCGCTTCGGCTAACAGAGGCAGGTCGCGTTTTCTGACTCGAAACTCGGCCAAACATTCGTCGTCCTCCATGTCTTCAAGCTCAAATCGAGGGTACTTTTCGTACGGTAAATCTAAGTTCGAAGATCTGTTTACATCGTAAAGAAGCAAACACTCTTCGTCTGAAATAACACCATCATCAAAAGCAAGTAGCAATTGCTCCCGGGCAATTTTAAAATACATTCTCAATCGACATTTAGTATAAACCTCAAGACCTCAAGCTGCCGTGTTTACCTCGAAAAAGTTTGTTGCTAAATGACTTGAATTTTGACTCCGTCGCCGTAGCCGTCCCAAAATCCGTCGGTGCTTAAAGTCCCTAATGTTTCTTTGACAGACGACGAAAATTCTTCAAAGTTTCTAAAAATGTGTCTCTAAAAACTGAACTAGAAATGACACGTGGCACGGTCAAACTTCGACGTTTTATACTAGTAATCTTCTTCGTCATCATCACTCTCAATCACAAATCGTCGCCTCTTCTGTGGAACTTGAACTATTTTCACCGGCCCATTAAAAATCTGGAACTGACATCCTGGAACACTGCTTATGTTTGCACCGGCGAAAAGTGCCTGGCTGTTTGCATCTGGTGCAGCGGGGAAAGCACTTGCATTATTTACAGCGAGGGAATGTGTTGCTGTTTGCTGAACTGATTTCAGCTGCCCTCTGACTCTGTCAGGTGGAGTTATCTGCGGCATTTCAGCTTGGCTAGAAGCTGGAAGAGACTGGTTTGAAGCTGCATTGGATAGCTGTGATCTGCTTAGTATATACGACATCTGTCGCTGGTACTGTTCGCTCGCCGATTTGTAAGATTGAAGGCTCTGAATGTTTTTGTGCCCGCTTAACTGAGCTACAAAAGTCTCTGGCGTGTTGGCATCTAGCAGCCTTGAAATGCTTGTTTTCCGGACGGAATGGTTGCTAACTTTGGCACCAATTCGCTGGAGGCCTGCACTCTCTGCTGCTTTGCTTAGGAATTTTCCTATTTCATTTTTACCCAGTGGAGCCTTCATGTACCACAGGTGGCTGTTTTCACGTCGGTTCCCGTGTCTCACGGCCAGGAAAAACGGTGCATCTGGTTTATCCATTTCCGCCGACCGGTGACTCTTGAAGAGCTTGTAATAGTTCACTGGACATCTGTTCGTATTGGTGGCGTAAATCTTCAGTTGGAAAGGTCGCTGGTGACCGTTTTCTTGGCCCTTGCGTGTCTTCGTCCCGCGTTCATTTAGCCACACAAGCATTTCGCGGCCATCTTGGACCGGGTCTTGCTGTAGTTCAACGTCGCCCCAGCACAACTTACGGCTTTCATCTCTCGCCCTGAAGCCAAAATGCAGGGACAAATACCACCATATTGTTCTCTGTAGGATTTCTGGACCGGAATCGCCAAACTGGCCAGTTTTGAACAGTTTTTCCTCCTCGTCATCGGTGAGTGCACGAGTGGCGTTTGGCTTGTTGCCCTTGCCGGCTTTGTTTACCAAATTGTTTCGCTTGGCAGCAAGAACATTGCGTGACTTCTCAAATTCTTTGTCACGGAGAATATCAAACAGTGAATTTCCATCCGAAAGGAATCTCTGGATACTTCTTTGTAAACCTGACAGGGTGCCGGGCTCGTACTCCTCGCTGTTCACTTTACGGATATCTTTAAAAAACTTGGACAGCAAGTGGTCAAGCTCGTTCGCCGGTAAGTACAGTATTTGTACGTGTCCTTTCTTTATCGAGGCTAGGTATTTCTGGAAGGTGTTTAGATCACTTGCTGTCTTTCTTGCGGTGTTTTGGCTCTTTTGTACCTTTAAAAATGCTTCAATTTCTTCCTGGCTATCATTTTTCTGGCCGCCGCTAGCTTCTGCTTGGTCAGCATCGAGATTGGCGTTATTTCCTTCCACTTGATAATAAAACTCATTCTCGGAATGTTCTTCGTCGCTCATTTTACTATCTCACGAAGTTTTGACCCGATTAGAGATATTTCAAGCTACGTTTTGCTCGTTTATGTTTACAGGGCATTAACAATATTTCATAATGCCCGTGGGCATTACGGGGGAATCTTCACCGTCCAACAACCAATCACAACGCGCGATTTGACCGGAAGTAGTACTTCCCATATAATAAATTATAATAATGATATCAATGCTAAGAATCTCTGCTTATGATCATGCATGTTCATTTAAAATCAAAACATTTAAACATAAGTTTTAAAATGCCAAGTGTGCATTCTGTATTAAGCAGACCCTTTTTAAATGGCTATGAAGTCTGCTATGACCTAAAGCTCAGGGATATGCGATGCTCTGAGATGGTAAACTCTTTCTGAATTTAAGGTTCAGATACAACATACATAAATATGTACTTTATTATAATATTAGTATTTTAATAGCTAGTATTATTATTTTATGTGAAAAAAATTAACTTAAAAAAAAAATTAAAAACCCTTGTGATTAAAATTAACATGAACATGCAATGTACGTGTGAGCAGAGATTCTTAGTATTGATAATCATTATTAGCCAATTAGTTATTTTATGTCCTGTTTTGCACATGTATCTGATTGTTAATGTTAGTATCATGAATGAAACCTCATCGGAATTAACCTCCACATATAGCCATCATGATTTTCCTTTCCCAAATACATTATCAAACCCACATATTAAACTAAATCAACTATCACATTCTTTCACTCAACACTTACAATGCTACCCTTCCTCACTCAAAATTTGAGTTACAACACCAACACATACATGATTTACCTCTAATTACATTTTATAGAATAGTTTTTGCATATTTTATTTTAAGAAAGTAATCACTTATTTTTAATATTTCATAGATACATAAGTGTTCTTGTTTTTGGTGGAAAATAAAGATGAAGAGAAGTGATGGTGCTGAAAAGTATACATTTTTCGAGTCTTAATTCCATATAGATGTGTTCCTTCCAATGCTGCAGTTTATATGAGACCAGATAATTATGTCATTTTTTTTCTACAGTAAAAATAAACAGGTTTAAAACACTTAGTCTAAAATAATGAGAAAGTATATAGATGAAAACTGTATACATTTGTATTTGTTTTCATAGTTTGCTATATTTGCCTGACTTTGTTTTTGTTTGGGAAGAATAGAGATAAAGAGAAATAATGGTGTTTGAAGTCTGTATTTCAAAACAAGTAATCTGTATAACCAGGTGCTCCTTTACTATTTCGTCCAGATATTCCAAAACAGCAAACAAACACTGAGTGAATTGGGAAGATAATCAAGTTTTACTATTTTACAGGAAAATAAACAAGACCAAATGTACTGCTTCTTTGCTTGATCTGCATAAAATGTGTATAAAAGCAAACAATGCAAAGCTTGGGTGAGAAAGTAAAAAAATAGAGGCTCTTGCATGATTTCATACACCAACCATGCACCTCTCTTACAAAACCGCACAAAAATCCCACACATAATTAGTGTCACCCACTTCTAACATGAACAAAATTAAATGAACACAAAACTACTTTGCCAAAGGCATTCGATTACAACTATGTTTTATTGTTGGCTTTCTGAAAACAGAACAATTATAACATTAAGTGTTTTACATGTATATAACACTTCATTTTAAAACTAAACAAAATTAAAATTCGTTTTCTTTACATTGGTAAAACAGTCAACTAATTCGTCAAAATGCCGATGTAATACCATAATAACCAAATCAAATGAAATATTGTGTAATTTCCTGACAATAACTCTGTAGCTTTACTTAGAGTCTTTGGTAATGATCGTCGTTCCAGAATTTCTACTGCTGTAGACAGTCTAGTCACTACTGTAACTTCAAATGCTTCGTTTGAAAAATAGTATGAAAATCTCGAATATGGTATTTTATATGTTGAAACCTATTACCTCCTTAGTTCTCTACCGAAGTATAAAGCTTATATATTCACAAGTTTCCTTATTTTTGTTTTTTTTCCAGTCGCATATGAACATTTCGAAATGGTTCGTTTTTCTTGAACACAGAGTTGAACGAGCAATTGTAGCGTTCTTTCAGTGAACTGGATTATGTGTTATTTGGGCTCAGAGAAGTCACTGAAGAATATCAGTCCATGGTGTGAAGTAATAAAGTAATCGTGATATTTCGTGAGCTGAGAAAGGTCGGTGAAAAAGAGCTACAATCCACTCCCGCTCGACGGCCATCTTGATTCACTTTTAATGAAGTGGCTAGTGCGCATGCGCTCCGTTTATCCGCTCTGTCCTTTCAGCGTGTCTGTTTGCTTGAGCATAACGAGGGCTGTTCGTAACGTGTGTGAAGCAAATGTAGCAAATGCATGGGATAAATACTGTGGACATAAATACTGTGGACCATTGTCCGATAAAACACAATCCGGAATCCCATGTTTAGAGAATATTGACTTAAAGTGCTGAATGATGTCTACTGAGGTGGTAGCACGAAGCTTAAAAGCAAGTGAATAGTAGTCGACTACTACTAGGTACTGATGTCCTTTAAACTCCAGTAGATCCGTCGCAACTTTCTACCATGTGATGGTTATCATGGTTATATGTGGTTATCAATGGCTCCATGTGATTCTTCGTATGCATTCTGCGTATGCATTCTGCATGCTTTGCAATTATCCTCACATTCTTCTATTTGACAACCGATGCCGGGCCACCAAGGCAATTGGTTAGCTCTCTGTCTGCAGCGCACAATACCGAGGTGCCTCGTATGCAACCTCTTTAGTATATCAACCCGCATGGATGTTGCCGACATCCTCATTAATAGTCCATTCTGAACAGTTAGCTCTGAAGCTACCAGCCAAAACAACTTCAGTCGACCTTTAACAGAGGACTTTTTGTGCCATCCTTCTCTGCAATACTTAATCATTAGTTGGCATATGATGTGCTGCAATGTTTTCGAGCTGTTTGTCAGTTGCTGGAACAGTGACTTCATACAGGTTCGCAACCTGGTTGCTGCTGCTTCCAACCAGAGATCTCTACAAGGTATCTGCCAATACCAGGTATTTACCTGGGATATGCTCGATGCTAAAATGAAATGACATTGGCCGCATGTGTAACCTCTGGATGCGGGGAGGTAAAGAGACGGAAGGTTTGAAGTTTTCCTTCTTTTGTTAATGCAAGCACTTAAAGGAACAGTGCCACGGTAATGCGCACGCGTAACACGTGATTGTTAATAATGAGAAAGACAATGGAAAACCTCGCTGTTAATGTCACGTCACGTCAAAACTCAACTGATCTGGAACGACCTTTGGAATTTTCGCTAGCACGAAATCTAGAGTTAATAGTTTTGTAATTTGCATCAGTTGAGATGTTCAGGACTTAGAATCGTATAAACTTCCCACTGGACCATGAGATAGTGCTCGGCAATGCCGACTCAAAACAAACAACAACTTCTGTGTGAATTATAATATTCCATTCTACTGCAGTTTCGCGAAGTGAAAGCGAAACTACGGGGAAACTAACGTTCTGACTTCATAGCTTTGAGACTTTGTGATTTTAGGATGAGTTGTTGTACAACTTATAAGAGCGCTTCCACTACAAAATCGGGGAATAAAAGAGTTCGAGTTGCTAAATAGCGAGGCGTTGAACTGTACCGAGCGAAGGCCGTGTTGACACTTCAATAAATACACGCGAATCATAGTACATTCAGCGACTTACAAGCAGAGTAAATGTCTCCCCTACATTCTCACTGTCTCCAAGTTTCCTAGGCTGTTCATTGTCTCCCTCTCAAACGCTTTGGACGAAACTACCAGGAGACGGAAGCTTTCTTCTGTAGCCATTAATTCCACCGCTCGACGAACCGTCCAAGGGCACTCAATTCAGAGTCAAACATACTCGCAAAAATTAAAGAGACGAACGAAATACCATCTTAAAAATCCTAGGATATAAAACTAAAAGGTATAAGGTCAAATGAAACTTAGGCAAAGCCGATAGAAGAGGATTTCTTTCGCGTATCAAATCTCTCCCCATCTTTTGATTTCTGGACAACCCAACCAAAATTCAAACACTCGCGCATGCGCACTAAGGTTGGCACTGTTCCTTTAAGTATGGTGTGCGAAACACAAGAAATAGAAAACATAGTAAATGTGTTAATGTTGAACAATTTTGCTTAACCTTTGTTTAACCTTTGTTTCACCTTTGTTTCACCTTTGTTTCACCTTTGTTTCTTCACCTTAACTTTTTCAAATTCCAGGCCGGAAGCGGTTGTTTGTTAACAGGACTAAATGATTTCAACGGGGAAAAGCAGAGGAGGTGTTTGTACAGGAAGTGCGGAGACTGCTTGCGCAATGCGTTTTGCCGCGATGTTGTGCGGGTCATGGTTTGTTTTTATGCATTCCTTTTTCCTGAGTACTTCTTGAGTCAAACATTTGACTTCTCCTGATATCAATCCTTTTCTTTCTAAGAATTCTCTTCCTCTTATACTCTCTTGTATTCTCCCTTGCTTTTCTTCTTGTGAACCGCCTGTCTCTTATACTATTGCATTTCATTGTTATATTCCCTGTTGATATGTTGTTGCCTTAATTGACCTAAAACAACAATTATTTCATTACAAAACAGGAATGTTTAAAGGCCGGGATAAATACGAGCTGAAATATTAATTGAAATTTAGCTCAAAATATAATAGAGTGCAAACACTAAAAGCGTGAAACAGTACTACCTAATGAGTACAAGTAGTTCTAATTAATCAATAGAAATCAGAGGACGTTTTACTGTTTATAGAACTGGTTGTTTCACGAAGTCTCGGAGAAGTACTACTACACTACTCATGCCAATCTTTAGGTTTTTTTAAGTCCATGAATTTTAAAGTAATTTATTATATCCCCAAAGAGCCATTCAACGGAGATTCTCACAGAGCTCATAGCAGCATTGTAATCTTCCACCACTGGGGTTAAGGCAGCCTGACGAAATGGTGCTTGAAGGTGTAATGTGAGGGGATATACGGGGTCACCGTAGACACACATGGGCTGACCAGTCGGAGAAATTGCATTTGCTTCCAGCTCATGAAGAAGATTAGAATCCACCAACGTGCTAGTATTGTGTTTTTTCCCTTCTGGCGTAAGCAAGAAAAATAAATAAATAAATAAATGAATACTTAAATTTAAAAAGTATATGATTGTAGAATCGTATACAAGTGAGTCAAGGTTCGTGAGCACAAGGATATGAATATTTAAGTTTCCGTCAAGAAGAAATCTCGGAAACACTTTACTGAGGTATCTTAGGGGCGGACCATAGGGATTTTGCGTGAGAAATTATGTAAAATTATAGTTTGAAAGCCGCTTATACCAGTTCATTGTTTTAGTGTCAACATTGCCTCTGGCGTACGTGCAGGCGGGTGGCGCAATGAGTTAGTATATGGCACATTAAGCAAGCGATCCCAAGTTCGATCGTACCGTGGACCGGTACATCTGTACCGACTCTTCTTCGGTAATAAAATAACACAACAGGTTATTTTACGTCCACATCGTAATGATTAGAAGAGGAAGGAGATAAGGCCAACGGTTTATACGTCCCTGTCCAAGGACGCGACCAGCATTCGAACTCCCGCACTCTAGACCGTGCTTGGCCAACTGGGCTAACCAGTAAGGTGGTTATGAGTGGCCATGCTTGAATTATCGGATTTATGAACTCGAGCTGAAAGCGAGAGTTTATAAATCCGATAAAGCACGGACACGAATTCTGTATCTGACTTATCAAACATCTAGATGTAGAGTTATGTTTTCAGTTATTTTGACGATACGATTTTGGCCGAGAAAATCGAAGTTAAAGTTTACGTAAATGAGACCGTATCAATATCACATTTATAAACACTCATTAAACATTCGTTTATTTTGTTTTTGTTTCATGAATTATTAATGAGTTTGAAATAATATATAATATTGTCTATGGTCGCAAACGCGGTTCCATTTCTTTATAACCGTTCCCCCTTCAATTTGAAATACGTTATAAACCTTTATGTAAAATAATAAACACAGAATTGAAGAAAGGACCAAGTACATATGGCAAACAAAATAAAAAGTGATTAAAGAAAGGTATGTTCTTAACATAAAAAAAAACGTGTAATATTTGAGGGGGAAAGGTACGCTTTTGCGTATTTGATAAATTTTATTGGACTTTACACTTTCTTTATGAATTACTTAATCTCCTTTGTCATAAATGTTATACAAATCAAGGTATCCAAGAAAGCAGACAGTGTCCGTCACAACAAGCAGAACTTTTGTCACCCTGAGAATAGCCGAGATTAAAATGCAAACGCACAGACAGCATGAGAAAATTACGTTGAAATAACATAAATCGAAAATATCTTAGGTATATATTTGCCTACTTCGAGTTCTGAAATCTCTTTGCGGCCATTGAAATAACCCAGTTGAATTCGCTGAAGTACGTCATTAACGTGGGTCCGAACTTTTGGACTTGTGGACGTTTGCGATATGTACTGTTTAATAAACGAGCAGCAGTGTTTTAGATCTGGTAAAACACTGCTGCAAGTTTTTTTAAACGGCTTAAAAAACGTCTATACGTATAGAGTCATGTAATTCAGTTATTTTGGCGATACGACCTATGTATTTCGGCGGAGAAAATCCAAGTTAAAGTTTATGTAAATTAGGGTGAAATCTTTATCACATTTAAAAATCGCTTCTCGCTTGGTAATTTCCTTTGTTTTTGCTTTATGAATTGTTCATGGTTTTTTTAAAGAACATTTAAAAGAATAATCGAGAAGTAAAGGCATATGATAAGGTAAAATGCGACAATATTTTACCAACAACACTCTCCGTGAGTAGTTCGCCGTGAAAGTAGAAGCAGCCTGAAGGTTTTGCAGTACAGTTACCGACACAAACTTCACTGAAATGACTGCAGTACGATGTCACTATCAAAACGTGCATGAACGAAATGTAATCCACTACGCATGTCCAACAACAATTTCTGAACAGATCCATTTATTTTTGGTTAATAACACTTCCTCTATTAGAATGATTCGGCAAGGCAACAGGAGTAACAAAATCTGACGCCACGGCGTAGTAGCCTTGTTAGAAAATCTCTCCCACATGGATAATAAGGTAACAGATCTACAATGCAATTTCCCACTTGCGATGATGAAGGAAAAATAGAAAAAAGACAGAACTCGAGCTCTTTCGCGGTGCGAGTAATAATTAACACATTACTTGCTTCAGGGGAAAAAACCGTCAGTTGCGGGCGTGTTCTCGTATCGACATGCACACTTCGTTTCGAGCTACAACTTGTTTTGAGTTGTTGCTTTAGTTTGCTGTAGGCAGGCAGAGCCGGGATCAACAGATTATTTGATATTTCTGCGTTTGTAGTCAGTACTTGTAACCTAACAAGTAAAGCTCACAAACAAAATGGTTAGACATTTAATTAAATTTTCTTTGCGTGAACGCATCACAAACGAGCCGTCGCCGTAGCTCCTATCACTTGACGCTGTTTCACTTCCATCGAAGCGGTGGTGATGGCTTCTACATGTACATACACAAACCAGAAAGAAATGGATGGTGTGCCATTAGTTTAAAAGAAGCTACTTCTTGTAAAGCTTTATTGGAGGTGAATTAAGAGTTTGCGAGTTTCTACCTCATTAATAAAACTTAACTTGTTTCGATTGTTTGAAGCAACGTTAAATACTGGACGTCAAAGACAAACGTTTTTCATCTCGCTCCAAAGAAGAAAATGGGTTCTTTTGAACCGATAACTTGAAGTTAGAATCGGAAATATGACCCAATTGAATGCTTTATTTTCTCTAACAGAGGAAACACCAGATAATGCAAACAAACTATAAACTTCCGTGATGGCTAAAAAAAGATAATAGTTAAAACCAGTCCCGCTGAAACCTGATGAAACAGTCAGTCAAAGTCTGGTGAATTATTTGTCATTGACTTAAACTAAATGTTATACAAAAATGGCGTTAATGCCTTAGCCCATCTCAAAATTAACAATACAAGATAAACCACCAGGATGGGTTTACAAATTTTAGATGGTATTAGTTTTTGGTACTGTTATAAATACATTAATACAAAATTAATGAAGTTAATGAAAGGACTACTTTAACCATATGTGCAAAAACGTATGAAATTTACCGTGTGCAATTTGCCCTAGAGATAATGATTAATCAGGGTTTATCAATATTTCCGAGTTAATACGTTGGTCTGATAAAACAGGTGATTTGTCGACAGCGACATGAGGTGCAAGATACACTAGGCCACGTGTAATTCCATGAACGCACATTTCTGCTGTGAACCTAAAGTGCTAAGCCTATTATGATATAAGTTTGATCTGTCATGGAGAACATCATTGTTGTCAGTTTTGGAGAAGCAAACTAGAGCACATGCTCTAGTTTAAATTTATTTTAATAATATACGATAAGCATCCCACACAAGCATCTCACATGCTTTTTCAGCTACTCACACCACTCACAACAGACCGTTTCAGCACCTTTCATGCTTTAGTCTAAAGATTACCCTATCTTATACCACTTAATGTGGAGGTAGTATCCCTTTGTGTATTGGTAAAAGGAAAGACAGTAGGTCTTTCGAAAGGAAAGACAGTAGGTTGACCGAAAGGATAGACAGTAGGTCTACTTTTGTACCATTACGTATTTCTACTTTTAACTTCTGGCAATTTACCGGTATCTAAACTAAGAATCCCAGACCGGTTTTTACAACTCATGGACAAATGAGAGATAGGAAAAGAAAATGCATTCATATGTCATATCGACTGTACCATGATCCAGAATGATGCTAAACGAAATATAAAACTGCCTGCTGTCCCACACGAATGCACACAGTCGTTTGTGCACGTAGGATGTTAAGTACACTGCCACTTTGATCTGTTAATGTGGTTTTATGTTAAGATTGTTTTAAAACGTTTGACGTAAGTACAGCATTATATCATTAGAACCACATAAGGTCTATATATACAGCCTAAACACACCTAAACTATAAGAACTTCTAGTTGAATCGTTTTAAATGAATCTATGTAGTTAAATAATTAAGCTGTTTTCTTAATTGTTAGTAAATAAAGATAATGGAACCCAATTAACAATGACTTTTTAAATGACATTTTAAGGATATTTGAACTAGTTTGTAAATTGATATGCTTTCAGTCAATTGTTTAATTGACGTAAATTTCCGTTTTTTAACTCAGCCGGGTGTTATGCAGATTGTTCAAACTCGCAAGATAAAAGGCAGTGTGGTCTAAGAAGAAAAATGAATTTACTGAAGCTTCTTGGTGTTACAACATTTCACGTCTTCTAAAAAGGTAAGAGAATATGGACCAAAGTTCAACTTCGTTGCCTTGTATCCAACTATACATTGTGTTGTTTTTATTGAACAGCTATGAAGGCAGTCTTGGTTATTGTGATGTTGCTAGTGATCTCTGAGATGTGCCACTGTTCTTCGCGGCGCTGTACGACCCCTTGGCCATGCGAACGTACACGACCAGGAAAACGTGAATTCCGAATGGTTCGTAATGTGATCATACAATAATTATTGATTAATAGATGGTTTGCACTCAATCCCCAGAGATTCAAATGACAAAGGGCATGGCGGCCATGTTGGTGTACAGAAAAAAAGAAGCTAACGAAGAATCTATTGTTAACTGTACACCAACATGGCGGCTATGACGTAACGTGCAATCCATCAATATAAAGGACCGCTAGTTCTGTTGGCTTAACTCTCAAGAACTGATGACGAGTGATTGTTATCTTGCCTGTTTATCTCTTGACTCTTTACATTGCACTGGATAGTTTCGGAAACCGGGGAGGGGAGATATTTAGACTGATAAAATGCTCCCTTTTAAACCAATTTTATCCCACGCCAATTTACCGGTATCTATACTAGACTCAAACCGGGTTACGAGCAATGATCCCCAAAAGCAATTGAAATGGAAAACAAGCTCACATAATCCACCATCCGAGTTAAAGATCACATAGAATATTCTTCGTAAAATGTAAGCGTTCAAGACAATGTAACCCAAACATGAGCTCTACGCTAATTTTCTCTCGCCAAATGTTATTGGAATATTATGTTCTTAAATGTTTTTCCTTGTGGATAATAGCAATGTATTATGTTTATATTTTCAGACTAAATCTTCGTTTTGTAAAAGAGCAGCGAGTCATTGTTCTGATTTTCAAACTGAGGACACCATATGGAGAGATGACATCCAATGAATGAACAACTACTGATGGCGTGACGAGAAATGTGACGACCTCTGCAACTACTAGTATAACTAATAACATAACAGGAACGCGAAATAAAATTAATTATAACACAGTCGGACTGTACTTAAAATTATTTGTCACAAAAGTATGTATCAAGGTTCATATATTAATGGTGATGTTTGTATTAAAGAAGACCCTGTAAAATAATGTCTTTGCGTCTTCATAAATATAATATTAGCGGTCAAACTTTTGCAATTTTTATAGCTATGAACCTCAGAAAAGTTTAATTACTTCTGTGAAGAAAGTTTTGGTTTACAAGTGAATACTTTATATTCTACGCTTGCTTGATATCGTATAAATTTGACCTTTCCTGACCCATGACCGCGTAAGTAAAAGCCTGGGTAGACGTCATAATTAATTTGACTTTGCAATAATTTGAATAAATACTTAACATGTTGACTGAAATGATTTTTTTCTTTTAGAAAGGTCAAATTTACACGATTTCAAACAAGCGTAGAACTGTACGCCAAAACTTTCTTCAAAGAAGTATTCAAAACGTTTCGTAGGTTAATAGCTATAAAAAATAACCTGCGAAACTTTAATTTACGTTACATCTCGGCGTGCACGCATACGCATCATGTTCTTTCTGTTTTATGCTGTCACCTTTTCTGTTACATATGCGCGTGCAACTCATCTGCACGTACGTAATTTATTTTCGTAATTACGTCTGCACGCACGCATTACATTTCACGTTACATATGCGCGTGCAACTCAACTGCACGTGCACTATTTATTTTCAGTTCGTAAATTAATTGCCATTACATATATGCGCGTGCATCTCTTCCTATTTGATTATTGGGAGCTCCGCCCATAGGCTTGCCTATATATATATATATTATAGTTTATATAGATTTTCCTTGTACCATAGGGTGACCATGTTGGCTGGAAACAATAGATTTTCCACATGTACCTCGCACTGAGCAGTTTCAGAACGAGGTTAGACGCAGTCACGGGGGAATTAAAACAAAGGATTTTAGTCTACTGGGATTAAATGTGGTGGCCGTGTGAATAAGCCGTCTTTCGGCTGACTACCAACTAATTAATGATTAGTTGCCTACTAACCCACAAATGGGTGACTGCGTGCTCACGTACTACATGTGACGTCACACAAGTGCCAAATTACTGGCGAGAAGTGTTACTCGTTGTCACTTCAAGACTCGGAGTACATCACTGACATCATTGCATATTTACCCTTATTTGGCGTCTAATTTTATGAAAGATTTGCAGATTGATATGAACTAACCTGAAAAATCTAACGTCCAAGCAGATGGTAAATACAGTACACCATAGCGTTAGCACAAATGGGCAGCATGTCAGTGCACCCCAGCTTGATTGTCAAAGGCGTCACACCATCACCAAAGCAGACCTGGAGTGTCACTAGGTTCCGTGAGGTAGCTCTTTGACATGAATTTTACACGTGGGTCACGTAATCTGGATGGTGCAGTAGGTGGCGTGACAATCGGAGATTGGCGTGATAAATGTGAATTTTGGTGATATTTTGACCCTAGGCCTCCTATGAGTGTTACATTACATACGTTCGGCCTGTGAAAGGAGCAGCGGTATACCTGTAGATTTCAGTCGTTCCTTGTTGAAGTGATATCGCGTGATGGGAGGCAGCAACAGTGTGTTGTCTCCAGCACTGCAATCTTCTACGAAGACCCTCCACGGCTGTTTCGAGCGCGACATTAGGTTCCAGGACATCGCGCGGTCAAATAGTGTTGCTATGCAAGTTTTTGCAGGGTAAGTCCTTGACAACCAAAATGGCGGTGAACTTAGCGTTTGCACCTGCTTTATAAAAATTGAAAAAAAATTACTTCCTTTTCGTCGAACTATTAAAAGTAATCAGCCCAATAGCGAAACGAATAATTTGTCTTTGGTTTGTCAATGTTTTTTATTCAAGTTGGTGCCAAACACGAACAACATAACCATTTGAACAGGGAGGTCAACTTTCTTTCCATACCAACAATGCTCGTACTTATCCATTGAATGTGTGGTATTTTACAGATGATCGGAGGTTTTCCCATCAATAGGTATGGGATTTCTATGAACTTTAATTCATGTACTTTATATATTTCTTGTCAAATTGTAAGTAACTATTTTTTTGCGTGCGACTTCTGGGCCGTGTTTACAAAGGCTTTTCGGTTATTTCTTTGCAGTATCAGATGGCAGCACTGGACCTCCACCTTCCGTCAACATACAGGAGTGCTGCAGTTTAATACTATATGGTGTATAAGGGGCAGAAAAAGAACAAGCACTTTCACGATTGTTTAGGTCCTATGACAAGTGCAATCTTTCACAATTTTTCTTGCTTAAAGAGTCTGAAAAACCATGCCTGCTGGCATTGAGCTTTTAATTATGACAAGCCACCTGTATATCTGCAGAAAAAAATATTATACAT
Source organism: Actinernus sp. WN-2022 (assembly GCA_030867875.1). NCBI lineage: Eukaryota > Metazoa > Cnidaria > Anthozoa > Actiniaria > Actinernidae > Actinernus > Actinernus sp. WN-2022. Next base: position 4,845,392 of record JAOWCC010001589.1, on the reverse strand, counting down.
GTAGAAATACCCATTCCCTTAATACTAAATGAACTGTGCAGTACTCTGAGGAAAGAGGCATGATACAGTTCAATTCAATTTTATTCACACTTTCGGGATTACAATTACAATGTACATGAAGAGTTAGGTAAGGTTACTAGAAGAATGTAAATAAAGAGCGTATTTCGACAAGTAGAAGTGTGCAGAGGCCAAAGTAGCAGAGCTTTCGAGCTGGCCTCTGCCAGTCATTATACAGTAAGTGGCATACCGTTGTATGGTAATGCAACTTGTTCATCGATCAGTAAGCATATGCCTGAGCACTTTTCTTCCTACTTCAATCTATGATACAGAAAAAGATGTCACTTTTACCCACAACTCTTTACATGTGAAAAACTTTAAAACAAGAAACTACAATAATTATTACACTGTTATAATTATTTATAAACGAAGTATTTTTGACACAAATGATACCATGTATGTCAAAGTTTGAGCCACCTGCTATCAATATTTATTGACAATTATTTTCGTTTCTTGAATTCTGCACTATTTCCACATTAGCATATTGGAAATAGAAACCTTTATCAATCATAGACGCAACACTCAAATCAAGAAATATTTTACTATTCAACTATTTACTTTTAATTTTTCATCTAAGTACAACACTTGTTCTAAACTAACTTATTATCTACCCGTATACCGCGCACTAATAGCATGCCCAAGACATTTTTTTATGATGCAATTTCTATATCGAACAGTGTGGAAAAGTCGCTTCATATGTGTACGACAGTTTCATTACTGAATTTTTTATATCTATATTTTTCTCGTTTCTATTTTTAATGTTTTTGTTTGGGTCGTAAGGGAGAGTACGGTGTTTCGTTGTAACTGTGTACCCTATTTAAATAAAGTATTATTATTCTATATGCTGATCACAACGAGAGAGGGAGAGAGTATGCTGCTTTGATTTGGCCTCGGTCCATTTTCTTTTAAAGGGTCTCTCTCAACCAGCGTTCATTGCGCGCCGAAATCCCAGTGGCGGCCCCGAAATTCAGATCTCGCTAAAAAAAAGAAGGTATGAGACACATTAGGCTTTATTTATTGTTGTTTAATATAATATGTCAGTGACTTTTGAAACTCTGCTTCGGAGGGCAGATATTTGAAAGTTTCCGGATAATAAAAATAACAGATGGATACAATGCACACTGCAACCTTTAAGTAATTCCTTTGAATTGTTGGTGTCATTCACGTTTCAATCCTATTTTTGATATATATAAGACCCTATATGCACACCCGCAGTTGGCCACAATCATATTTACTTCCCTTTTCTTCATTCTTCCATAGTTTTCCTTGTAAACCTGAAAAAGAGTTACAGATGCTAATTTAGTTGGTATGCAGCGCGCCTTTCCAGTCAGTACCTTCTCTGAAAGAGTGATCTTCGTCAGCGCATAAAACGATGCCAGGTTACCTAACTGATTACAACGTCCTCTAATATGATTGATAATAATAAATCGGGGGAAATAAACAATTTGCTCCATCGTATTGATTTAAAATTTAAAGTGAACTGCTTCTTACAGCAAGGTTGTTTTCCTTTGCTACAAAACCAGAGAGATCTTGTTTTCCTTTTGGTCGAGCTGGACTTTGGTCCTTTTTGGATTTCTTTTTTCTGTGTCGTCAAATTTCTTCTGAAGTTCAATCTGAAAGAGAGACGAGAGAGAGAGAGAGATTTATGGCTAATTCAAGGATTATTATTTCTTTTTGATAATCACTTGAAACTTTATTCAAATCATAACGAATGGACATAGTTTATTCAGTTATAGGCCCTTTTAATTTCAGACATGCGCCGTAATACCATGCAACTGGTTGATATTACCTTTGCGGACAGAGAGCACAATATGTACATGTACCTACTGATTGAAGTAATCAGTTAGAGAGTAGTAAAACTAAAACCAAAGTAGATACTGAGCCAATCATAGGAGCAAGTAAAGAAACAACGAGCGAATCACGAGCTAAAGTAAAGACATGATTGCTTTTACTTGGCAAATGCAACCAATCAGGAGGAAAAGTAAAAGCAATCATTGACAACTTACCAACACGTGATTGGCTTTAGTTTGGAATTTGATTGGTTGACTAAAGCATTTTCTTAGCCAATAGAAAAGGTAAGCAAACGCAAAACCAAAGCAATCACGTTTCGTTTTCGACACTCAATTGAAAATCGGTCTAAGTTTGGATATTGACAACGGACATTGGTAAATCATATCTAGAGACAATCAGTGCTAGGGATGAGTATTTAATAAGATATAATTATGTTGTCGATATTACGGCTTGATAGCAAGCCTTCATCAGAACTCTTTACAGTGTCGTCGAACGGACGTTCAAATAACAGATTGTTGCAATGGATGACGTAACATAACGTAAGCTTACGAAATTTAATTGCTAAAAACTGACAGTCGTAGAAGGAATAGCGCGTGCATCTAAATGAGGTAAGAAAATAAGCACGCGCAATGAGATAATAAAAAGGGGCAGATAAATAAATAGAAATAAATAGATGGATGATAATTATTGCTCATCACGTCTTTTGAGACCTTTTGGCTGAAGGGTCTCGGCCTCTTTGATCAAAATAGCCTCGCTTGCCTGGATGAATTAATGAATGTACGTGTGACGTGGAGGAGTTCGCTTGGAATGGATGTCATGTATGTGTGAATGTGGCCTGGTAAATGGAAATGTTCGTTAATGTCAGTGATGTGTTCGTTGTTTTGGGTTTATACAGATCGTCTGTGTTCACCAAAGTGGGTTCTTATCTGTTGTGTTATTTGACCTACATTTGTATGTATTGTTTAGAACAGCGTTTGCAATATATTAACTAAATAACGTTTTTAGTGGAACAGTCTAGATGTTACGTTATAGGACGGTGTTGTCCATTTGCTGTGAATGACCGTTTTGTATGTCAGGAGAGGTCTTGTGTGTCTACATGTGTCGGTACCTGGGGGAGTAGGGGTGTGTGAGGGATTATGTAGCTTGTCGTTAACTAGTAAGTCTCTAAGGTTAGATGGTCGGCGGGAGGCGACAATAGGCATATCAGTGAATACTTCTATACCCCCGTCAGTTATATGAAGAATATGAAAATATTTACGGATGATACTTACTGTAGTAGATGACATGAAGCAAATAAAAACAATGTATTGTAGTCCGGAGGATAAGGTGCATAATTGTTCAAATTGTGATAAAAGCACCAAATGTACCCTACTTGACCTTTAAAGCAAGGGAAATAATATAGGATCAAGACCCATGTTGGATCTTGTCATGTTTCTAGAAAATTTGCCAACAAAAATTTCAATACAAGGCTTGTATGGAACCACAGGGAGCCCAAATTATGAAATATGTCAAAATTCTAAAAACTGGTATGTTATGAAGGAAAACCTCAACCTAAGGCAAGGGAAATAATATAGAATCAAGATCCATGTTGTCTCTTGTCATGTTTCTAGAAAATTTGCCAACATAAATTTCAATACAAGGCTTGTATGGAACCACAGGGAGCCCAAATTATGAAAAATGTCAAAATTCTAAAAACTGGCATGTTATGAAGAAAAACCTCCAGAAAATGCCCCAATTATTAAAATACTTAATCCCTGCTCAAAGAAGTTTACCTACATTAATCCTGGAAGCAATTTCCTGAACAGAAGCAGAGTGCAGTGCAAGGCAAGTTGGCCTTTGTGCACTTGCATAGTCCTCTACAAGCTCTTTTGCATCCACAACTGATGAGCTCACTGCATGCCTTGGATGCCTCAGGTAATGTAGTCAAGTTAGGAGTCCAGCCCTCTTCACTTCGCTGCCATCCCCACGCACTCGGACTTGGCAGTTCCTGGATGGCTTTAACAGCTTGGCCCCAGACATGCCCTGCTTGGTAAGCTGCTCTCTTTATGTGCTGTTCAAGGGCGGCTTGTGTTGGTGGAATGTTCTCTATAGTTCTTGTGCCTTGAGCAAAAATTGATTGGCGAGCTTCATTGACACTCTTCAAAGGGCATGTACGATATACAGGATCACCACAAATCGTTCTAGGTCTTGGCTATATTCTTCGGAGACCATGCTTTGTGGTGTTGAGAGGAGTCGGAAGGTTTTGGTTATTTCTGGGTTCGACTTCCAGGCATTCCAAGCCGTTTTCTCTCCTCTCCCAGCCAGATAGGAAACAGTATCACATTCTGTGATGGCATGGGAAAATGGCAAGGCTTCACATTGCTCTGCTGTCAGAGCACTGGCCATGGAGTGAGCAGGCAAATACTTAAGATGCTTTCCAACACCAAATGCTACCCACAGCTCCTGTACGCCAAGCCTTCTCACGTGCGCTACTGCTAGTACAACAACATCTGTATCGACCGTTCTTATCATTATCTTACTGTACCCGTTAGACATTGCATGCTTCACATGAACTAGTATTCTCATATCTGCCTCTTCGTGGTTGCAAGGGGAGAGTCCTTCCTTGTCTACAGGCACAGAACTGATCACATTGCCATCATAGGTACTGATGACTTGGACACCAGGCAGCTGGACCGTAGAAATGCTTTCCGCTAGAAAGTGAAACAACTCTGTTTTGTTTTCATCAGTTCTCAGAAATGACTTCCAGTTAGCGGGTATAGCTGAATTGCTGCACACACGCCTGCGAACACCTGAACCTCTTGTCTCCCGAGTGCTCTTCTTCAAACTTGTTGCGAGGTAACGGTCCCATACAAGGTCTACTCGCTTGGTATGTTGTGCCTGCTTGATAATATATGGAACAAACACATCTGTCGCATAGTCCTTAAAGGATTTCGATCTTCCAGGAGGCAACATGTTGACTACAACAGCAGCATCTATTATCTTCGCGTCAACATTAGGACAGCTTAATGTTGTATTCACCTCAAGACACTGGACAAGCTCAGACTTCTCACCAGCACGTAGTTTTCCCATAGTGGACAGTGCTGGAGGACTGGTATGATTTTCGTGTCTAAAGAACTCCTCCAAGTTTCCCTCTCGAGCTTGGCATGCAATGTAGAGCCTAGCAAAAAGGTTGCAATCACTCTTTAGTGCTGCAATTTGAGTCTGAGTCTTATTACTTGTTTTCTCCGACGTCCCAAACAGGGGAAGTTTGTTTCTGTGTATGGTGTCAGTTATAGCTTTAGAGCACTTATCTAGCCTCTCTTCCACGTATTTCGCAAACTGACACTCACCCATTTTCTTTGCTTTCTTCACAGCATCTACCACGCATTCAGGCATGATGTCCTTAGTATCCAAAACAACTAGGGCTGCACTGTCCTCTGTGAAGGGATTGCCCATTTCTTCGATCACTGCGAGAAGAGCCTGTACATCTTTTGCAAAGGCTTTTTGGACTCCAGGTACTTGCTCATGATGGTGAACATCGTTCGGTTTCTGCACTACAAACGTCGATTCAAATTCTTTCACGACTCTGGCTATTTCAGGGCCTGCCACCATCCAGCGTTGAAGAGCCGCAGGATTCTCGGTTAATCCTACTGCTCCCCCATCACCTTTGATGGCTTCGTTCTCCTGCTCATGGTTATGATCTAACGCAATCATCGAAAAGTAATGTTGCGATTTCTGGACTACAAATTTGCCTTGACTGAACTCAGCGAACACTGCAGGATGTTTCCTCTGCAAAGCCATCATGTCTCTGATATGCACAGGGAGCCATCTAGAATAGTTGGACAAATCTAAAGCAAAGATCCAAGGTGCGAGTTTCCCGAGAACTTGGATATACACGAAAAAGTTGCCTTCTCTTATGGATCTGATAAATTCTAAAACCAGTAACTCTAGCTCTAACGCAATTGACCAAAACAGAAACTGTGGATACTGATCGCACTGTTTCTGGCTCCATGTGATAAATGCGATATCCTCAGAATCACTGCTCTCTGCGTATGCCTTATATGCATTTCGTTGTAGAATGAATAGCACACAGGCACTCACTTGATGCGCATAACGAGACCTAGTAACATGCGCGGCCTTCAGGATTCCATCTGCTCTCCCTCGAGTCGTTATATCCGCTTGAACTAGAGCACCGTCCCACCCACTGTTGTCCAACCAATGTCCCACCATCTTCAGTGATGCCATCTCAATGTGCAGCCCTCCCATCATAACGACAAACTTATCCTCGCCATACAGGTCTGATTTATCCCACTGGATCTGCTTTGCAATGGCAAAAAGAGGCTGGTCCATATGCGATGATAGGTGCCTGCCCTGGATTAAGGTACTGTACTGCCTCCTTTATCACTTTCATAGAATGCTGTATCATTGCAATTGTGTGAGCATTTTCGTGAAAGAGTGGTAGCAGATCAGTGATAGCTGAGGGTCTGAGTACTTGGGCCTGTAAGGAGGCAAAGTGAGCTGACCAAGAAATATAATCTCTTTCTTCTAGTTTCTCTTTATCTAACAACTCTTCGACTTTATTAAGCCATTTATACTCAGACACCATGCTAGTATTGATCAGATCTGATGGCGGTTTAGAGGATTCACTGTTTCTTGGGACAAACTGATCCTTTTTCGCCTCCACAACAACAGGTTGGATATCCGTGTATGAATCTGGAAGAGATGACAGGGACTTCTTTTTTGGAGCTTCACTATTTATATGTACTAGATTTCTATCAGTACCAAGTGCATCTGTGCTGGGATGTTGAGTAAGGGATATGGCGGTGCCATGGAAAGAGTCTTTGGCTGTTCGTGAGCTCGGATTATGATCGATATTATCTACATTTCCAGTTGTGAACAATGACCTCTTAAGTTTTGGTGGGAAAACAACACCTTCTTCTTCGAACTGCTCACATACACTGTTACCAAGGTCAGCTGATATCTGCATCACTCTGTCGTACGATATGGAAAGTCCCAGTCTGTAGAATTTGTCCACAAGCTTTTTCTTGCGAGTTTCGGCATGGATAACCAATCCGATGTAAACTGGTAATGGGGTCTCTCTAAGTTGGCTGTGTCGCAAATTAAAGTGGCACTCTCTGCGCTCTGATCCCGGCGTTTGACAGAATTAAAGATTAAAAGCTGAGAAATCACTAGAGCAGCAGTAGATGCATATCTATCTGCCCGGTCATTATTTTCCTTGATGTTAGACCCTTCTAAGATCATGTTTATTAATGTCAGCAAACTGGAGGGGACGGCCTGATGCTGGCAGTCAGCTTCGAAGGAACCAGTAAATTGTGGTTGATTTTGTAAGAGCTCCTGTCTGATAAATGATGCGGCTTTAGTGAGGTGGACAGCTTCTGCATCATAGTTATTGTTTTCAGCAAATTGAATTGCCGCTCTGAAATCTCTAGAAAAAGCTACTTTAACTTCTTTCCCCTCATTGTATGCTTGCAAATCAGGCATCTGAGATAACAATCGTTCTTTCAGCCTAGTAGAATGTATATGCTCTGCAACTGCTCCAAGCTGCTGTAGTCGGGACGAGTAAAGCTTCACAAGATCGGACAGCTTAAATACTGTTGGACTGTTGGCTGCTTTCTCTTCAATGAATGTTATGAGTTCTGCTAGGGCTATGGCCTGTGCATATAGTTCACTTGTCTTTTCTGTCACGGTTTCTTGTTTCAAGCTCCTCACACGGTTATAAAGTGATGTTAGGCATGCTGCATGATAATATGCATCAACTGCATGCATGTCACCCACTGCTAGTTTTGCTAACAGCTTTAATTTCGGTCTTGTAACTGAGTAGCCGCTGACCTAACCCTCTTATCTATGTCTAAAGTTGCTGCTCGGTGGAGTGTGCCCCCACCTTCATCACAAAAGAAACAAGTGTTTCTCACCTCGGGATTTGCTGCAGATCCTAGGCTAGCACGAGTTTTGACAGGGCTCGGTGACGCCGCCTCTGCAACTGAACTGTCTTCGAGTTTCCTCTTCTGTGCTCTCTCTAACTTAAGCCTACTGCATTTGTTAAAGCATGACTTATGCCATGAAGCTCTGTGATACCTCAGGGTTTCTTCTATCCCACAGCCATCATCGAGTCTTGAGTAGTCAACTTTAATCGGGAGACATCCAATCTCATGAAACTGCAGCAAGTTGTCAGCAAGAGTCTTATAACCCGAGCCATAGTTTTGTCTACTACCAGTGCTGTTCGTTGGGCAAATTAGCTTCTCATCTGTGTTTACTTCACATAGAGCACATAAATCCCAGTCTTTTGAACACTGTTGCCTTGAATTGACTTCCATTTTTGCAAGCTAATTAAGTCCAAAACTCAAAACACTGTATTTCTTTCTGTACAAGCAAAAAACAACCAGGCTTTCCTCGAAAACACAGGAAGCCCACCAAGGAATAATAATTTAGTTAAAAACATATTTTTAATCAGTTATAAATATAAAAAAGTTCAATTAACAAACATAGAATGTATTAAAATTCCTGTATGGTCTATTTACCGAATTCTAATGCATTTTAAAGTAATTTTGTTTTACCGTATGAGCCTGCAGTGCTAAACCACTGACCATATAATTTAATGCTTAAAATATCGGCTTTAGGATAAAGATCTTGATGGGGTCCTGATTTTATATTAATCTACATGTATATCTTTCCTGAAATTTTCATGCTTTTATCACAATTTGAACAATTATGAGATTTCTTGTCTCTTATCTTCCGGACTATTGGCAAATATGAATTATTTATTCAACATTTTCTCTAATATCCCCATCAGTGCTGTTGCTGTTGTTGTACCATCATTATTTGGCTGTTCATCATCTGTTGTTAACTCTGCTGCTGCTGTCGTTGCATTAATTTTAGCAAACCAGTATGCTGCTGTTAATTGGAGCTGCAACTGGTGATTGGAAGTTTTTAGCCTCCATTTGCTTTTTCTCAAACTCTTGCTCTTCTTTCTTCAGTTTCAGTTCTTCCTGTTTAATAACTCATAATTTATTTCAAGTCTTTGAGGCAAGTAAGCTATAGCATCACTCGTTTACTTTGTTTACCTCCATTTCACCTGATTCGCTTTTTGCGGGGCTTCCGGCACCTTTTCCATTGCTTTCATCTTGATGTCGTCTACACGTGCGGGATTTGAAAACACGCTATGAAATGTACGATTTAGCCCATAATTAGAAAGCTCAGAGGAGATAAAACTATGAGGGATGTTGAAGGTTTCAACCACCTACGTTATCGACCTGAGTGTTCAAAAACGCATTCATAAAACGAAATGAAATTGCACATCATGTCACAAAATATGTTGTCCTACAACATACTCGCGAAGATTTCGTTTAGATTTTTCAATATTTAAATAAATTCAAAATTGGAGCTTTTCACCAAATATTTACAATTGACATTTCCTTAGTCATCTAGTGATATTCCCGTCCCGCTTTCTCGATGTTATTGGAGTTAACACAGTACTTTCCCATTAGTGTTAAACTTTAGATTACTGGGTAGAATTGGAAGCGGCGATCATAGTTGCCTGAGATTTTGCAGGAAATTTGCAAACATAATATTTTGCAGTCACATTTATTTCTCTTTTGCTGTAGAAGTTTCCATTCCATCGATTTTCCTGAAACTCGTTACCAACAAAGCTCGCGGGTTAGTTAATCTATAACATAATTTTTATATAAATATATCGTGTCGTTTTGAAGATATTCGCATTTTACTTTAAAACAAGTGGTCGAAAGAAGCACTTATATCTCCGAAAATATTTCGTATCTTGGAATTCTGTTTTGTGTTTACTATTCTTCAATATCAGAAAATATATGATCCAAAAAATCTCAATGATCGTCCAAAAACTTCCCGCTGGAAAGTGCGAATCTTTACGATACCCATTCGGCTGTCACAATACCCGCGAGCCACCTTAATGTTCTTCGCAGTCGCTCGTATTCCTTCATATCTGCGAGTGTGTTAATACACAGAATCTGTACCCGTTCCACTCACCTTAATAAATAATAATGATAATATAGTCGGCGCACAGACACTAAACGCCCTCGATCCATACGTTTTCAGTTGATAAGTTGTAGGCCTAAGTAGAAATTTACTGGCGGATCTTAAATTTCTTGTTGGTACATATGGAGCAATTAGGTCACTCAATTAGTACGCTGGTGCCAGACCATTAACTACCTTAAAAGTGTATAATAAAATCTTAAATATTACGTGCTGCTCTACTGGAAGCCAATGCAATTCAATAAGGATATGTTCGCGAGACAAGGTGACGAGTTGCGCAGCGCAATTAACTACATACTGTAAGTGCTGCATCAAGTGCTTGGGAAGACCATAGAGCAATGCATTGCAGTTGTCAATCCTAGAAGTGGCAAATGCATGAATCAACGCACCTTGCTTCCTTCCTTCCTTTTGAACTCACGATCGAAGATAGTTTTCAGCATGTGCCATTGTTTTGCACATCGTCTTGGCTACGACCAGGAAAAATCTGGTTGAGGTTCTTGTAATTTGCATCCTTCAAATTTCTGTCTCTGTACGAGGGGAGACCGTGATTCCACAACGCCTCGTTCTGTTTGTAGAATTATATCTACTGCTCTGTCTCTTTGTCCGTCCACTCCTTCCCTTCCTTTGCCTTCATGCAACGAATAACATGTATGAAAGTGTTTCAAAGAATTTCCACTTTGACATCTGTCCATCTTTAACCTCTCTTACCAATTCTGTCCGGAGAGCGGGGAGAACTCGCTTAAGGTTATTCGGGGTCAGGTTGAAATCTGTTGGCAATATTTCGGTAGTTACTGCCTTAGGAAACCGGTTTCTGTAATCTACTTTTGAAGTATCCCAAAGGCATGGGTGGTTCTCTAGCTTTTATCGCATGCTATATCTACATAGGCTCCAAATCTAATATTCCAGGTTCGTCGTTGACGTCCGCCATCTTTGTTTACTACGTCTGGTTGTGTTCAAGTCTTGCCAGCCAATCACAAGCATTTTTTGCTCTATTTGTTGCGCAACAAAATCAAAATTTGTTGCAAAAAGTAGAAGTGACTTATTGAACATGTTGCGGCAACTTGCAACATGGAAATTTGTTGCGTGCCAAGTTGCACCCGTGCATGGAATACGAGCGACATCGTGCTGCAGCTCGCAATGCAGCATTGTTGCGAGACAAGTTCCAAGAAATTGTTGCCTGTGTTACTTCATCTTAAATGGGTTATTAAATACGTAAATAGCGGTATGAAATTAATATGATTATGCCATGGATAAGTTATGAATAAGATTTAACAAATATGTGACTGGTGTATATGTGCTTGTACAAGCAAGCCAATTCATACTGCTTTTGTGGATGTTGAGTGATAATTTGAAGAGTGGGTGATAAGTGGGTTATGAAATATGTAAACATTGGTATGAAATTAATTAATATGATAATGCCCTGGATAATTTGTTATCAATAAGATTTGAGGATGTGTATGTGAAGAATATTATGATGTAATGGTTACTTTTGATAATGAGTACATTATTGGTTAAATTGATTTTTCCCTCTCGCTATCCATTCATTTAAGAAATATTTACATCTAGCATGGAATAAGTATTTTTATTTAAATTATGTTATTGTAATTATTACATATATTCTTACATGTTTTTACACCAGTTTATTTACATCAATTTATTTATTTCACCTAAAATATTTTTGTTTTATAATTTGTTTATTACCCACAGGGGTCATACAGGGAATGGCCATTATGTTCATAATGCAATGACAGTGCTCTATGGAACTTGACTACAAGGTTCTTGAAAGAGGAAGCTGCCAAGTGTTTCAAACAAATTGACAATTAATTTAACTATACTCTGTTTATATTGATCACTTTCAGAGGTCATTATGATAAAATGATAAAAGGGAGAGAGAGATGAATAGTTCCACCTATTATCTTATTCTTATGATGTGCTGTTGGTTTCAATTACCGGAGTCCCATGTACTGTTCCTGGGTACTGTCTATCATGAATGCACTTTGTGTTGTACAATTAAGGGGTATTATCTATTGGAGGCTATCATATATGTACAATGTACACGACAAGAAAGAAGAGGAAAAACAGCCAATACTCACTGAACTACTCAATTAAAATTAATAACAGTGCAGAATTGCCTGTAGAACAGCAGGCTATGTCTGTTGTGGTCTCCATGGGCTTTTATCACACAGTGGCCATGTTGAGTCCCAGGAGAATAAAAACCTTTGTTTTCGTCCATTAAACTCGTTCTGAAATCCACCAGTGCGAGGCTACCGGGGCCAAAACCATTGCTTTATCCAAGATGGTTGAACTGTGATAATAGCCCATTCAACTTGAGTATTAATTTAATGACTTGTGAAAATCAAGCTTTAATTATTGTCACACACTGGTTTTAAAGAGGGATATCCATGAAGGTGGACTGTTGTCAGTGACAGTATACATAGAGGTCATGGGCATGGAGTGAAAGGGGATTATACACAGAGTGGGTCATTACATCTACTTGGGGACTAAATTATGGGATTCTGCAGTATTGTGCCCCACCCATGCCCCATTCTTATTGTCAGTATCAATTTTGATTTTATACATGTTGGTCACAGATCATCTCTTTACCTGGCAGGTCTTTTTTCAACATATCATTTTCCTGCTGCAATTCCAGATTTGCTGATACAAGGGTTTCATTTCTGCCTTCGAGTTCTTTTATTCTTTTCTGCAGTATGTTGGGTTCTGGTTCTGGTGTTTTATCTAGGACATACTGCTGCATTTTATTAAAAAAACATGGTTAAAAAAAAGTAGACATTGAAAGAAAGTTATTTTTTTTATTGTGTTAGTGTATGTTCTTCCTCTTCCAGGTTTAAAAAATATTTTCACTAAATATTTTACATAACGTATAGATGAAATATAAATATCTGTTCTCATACATGTAGTTAGCTTCATTGTATATTTATCTCACCTTTCTGGTATTTGGTAGAGAATAAAGATGATAAGAAGTGATGCTGCTTGACGAGTCTGCATTTCTCAAGTGTTTCGGATTGATGTGTGTACCTTTACTATTTGGGTCCAGATGGTCAAAAACCTCAAACAAACGTCGAGGGCAGGCAACAAGTGTGCTACTGCAGGCTTCTTTTTTGCAGGGATAGCAACAGGACATACTACTTCGTTGTTTCATCCACATTAAATGTGTAAAGCAGACAAAAATTGAGTTAGAAAATCCACACGCTCTAGCTTCTAAATCTACCACCTCTCGAACTGAACCACTACAAAGATCTTCAGAGTTTCTTGAACGGGGCGCAAAAATACAAAACATTATTGTCGCCATTGCTCGTGTGTGTAAAAAAAGTAAAGGAAAACAATAAAATGTTGACAAAATTAACCTTTAAATGGCCTTCGATAAAAGGCGGGAAAATCCTGGCGCGCGCGTCGTATTATTTCGCGCGGGTTTTATTTGAATGAAATAGCGAGTATAATTCAGTTAGTTATACGAACAACATGGAGGAGAATATTTTTCATACGAAATGTATGAAAATGTATTAATGTATGTGATCATTTAAAAAGACTACTTCCAGAATAATTTTTTTATTGCGAATTGAATTTCTCACGATGTGTTGTACTGTTAATACAAGACATTTAATTGAGGTCCAAAAGAACAAAATATTACAATAATATTTAGAAATTGTTTTGTTTGTCAATGTCATGTTAAAAATCGAAACACGGAATTCTCAACAGCACAGCACAGCAACAGCACAGAATACCTTAAGCAGTTTAACAGTTTGATATGACACCATAATAACAAGTCAAGTGAAATACTGTACAACTTTCTGATGATAATGTGTAAATTTACTTACAATCTTTAGTATTCTGGAACGACGAACCAGCAACTGTAACTTCAAATGCTTCGTTTGAAAAATGGTATGAAAATCTCGAAGATGGTATTTTATAAGTTGAAAACCATCACCTCCTTAGTTCTCTACCGAAGTATGAACCTTATATATTCACAAGTTTTCTTATTTTTGGCGTATTTCCAGTCGCATATGAACAGTTCGAAATGACTTGCTCTCCTTGAAAACAGAGTCGACCAAGCAATTGTAGCGTTCTTCCTGTGAACTGGATTATGTGGTATTTGGGCTCGAAGTAGTCATTGAAGCATATCAGTCCATGGTGTGAAGTAATAAAGCAATCGTGGTATTTCTTGAGCTGTGAGAGGTCCCTGAAAAAGAGCTGCGATTCCCTCCCGCTCGGCGGCCATCTTGATTCACTTTTTATAAAGTGCCTAGTGCGCATGCGCTCCGTTTTTCCGCTCTGTCAATGTGTGGTATTTTACAGATGATCCCATCAATAGGTATGGGATTTCTATGAACTTTAATTCATGTACTTTATATATTTCTTGTCAAATTTTAAGTAACTATTTAGAAAAAGAACAAGCACTTTCACGATTGTTTAGGTCCTATGACAAGTGCAATCTTTCACAATTTTTCTTGCTTAAAGAGTCTGAAAAACCATGCCTGCTGGCATTGAGCTTTTAATTATGACAAGCCACCTGTATATCTGCAGAAAAAAATATTATACATGTAGAAATACCCATTCCCTTAATACTAAATGAACTGTGCAGTACTCTGAGGAAAGAGGCATGATACAGTTCAATTCAATTCAATTTTATTCACACTTTCGGGATTATAATTACAATGTACATGAAGAGTTAGGTAAGGTTACTAGAAGAATGTAAATAAAGAGCGTATTTCGACAAGTAGAAGTGTGCAGAGGCCAAAGTAGCAGAGCTTTCGAGCTGGCCTCTCCCAGTCATTATACAGTAAGTGGCATACCGTTGTATGGTAATGCAACTTGTTCATCGATCAGTAAGCATATGCCTGAGCACTTTTCTTCCTACTTCAATCTGTGATACAGAAAAAGATGTCACTTTTACCCACAACTCTTTACATGTGAAAAACTTTAAAACAAGAAACTACAATAATTATTACACTGTTATAATTATTTATAAACGAAGTATTTTTGACACAAATGATACCATGTATGTCAAAGTTTGAGCCACCTGCTATCAATATTTATTGACAATTATTTTCGTTTCTTGAATTCTGCACTATTTCCACATTTACTATTCAACTATTTACTTTTAATTTTTCATCTAAGTACAACACTTGTTCTAAACTAACTTATTATCTACCCGTATACCGCGCACTAATAGCATGCCCAAGACATTTTTCTATGATGCAATTTCTATATCGAACAGTGTGGAAAAGTCGCTTCATATGTGTACGACAGCTTCATTACTGAATTTTTTATATCTATATTTTTCTCGTTTCTATTTGTAATGTTTTTGTTTGGGTCGTAAGGGAGAGTACGGTGTTTCGTTGTAACTGTGTACCCTATTTAAATAAAGTATTATTATTCTATATGCTGATCACAACGTGAGAGGGAGAGAGTATCCGGCTTTGATTTGGCCTCGGTCCATTTTCTTTTAAAGGGTCTCTCTCAACCAGCGTTCATTGCGCGCCGAAATCCCAGTGGCGGCCCCGAAATTCAGATCTCGCTAAAAAAAGAAGGTATGAGACTCATTAGGCTTTATTTATTGTTGTTTAATATAATATGTCAGTGACTTTTGAAACTCTGCTTCGGAGGGCAGATATTTGAAAGTTTCCGGATAATAAAAATAACAGATGGATACAATGCACACTGCAACCTTTAAGTAATTCCTTTGAATTGTTGGTGTCATTCAAGTTTCAATCCTATTTTTGATATAAATAAGACCCTATATGCACACCCGAAGTTGGCCACAATCATTTACTTTCCTTTTCTTCATTCTTCCATAGTTTTCCTTGTAAACCTGAAAAAGAGTTACAGATGCTAATTTAGTTGGTATGCAGCGCGCCTTTCCAGTCAGTACCTTCTCTGAAAGAGTGATCTTCGTCAGCGCATAAAACGATGCCAGGTTACCTAACTGATTACAACGGCCTCTACTATGATTGATAATAATAAATCGGAGGAAATAAACAATTTGTTCCATCGTATTGATTTAAAATTTAAAGTGAACTGCTTCTTACAGCAAGGTTTTTTTCCTTTGCTACAAAACCAGAGAGATCTTGTTTTCCTGTTGGTCGAGCTGGACTTTGGTCCTTTTTGGATTTCTTTTTTCTGTGTCGTCAAATTTCTTCTGAAGTTCAATCTGAAAGAGAGACGAGAGAGAGAGAGAGATTTATGGCTAATTCAAGGATTATTATTTCTTTTTGATAATCACTTGAAACTTTATTCAAATCATAACGAATGGACATAGTTTATTCAGTTATAGGCCCTTTTAATTTCAGACAGCGAACTTTTCATGCGCCGTAATACCATGCAACTGGTTGATATTACCTTTGCGGACAGAGAGCACAATATGTACCTACTGATTGAAGTAATCAGTTAGAGAGTAGTAAAACTAAAACCAAAGTAGATACTGAGCCAATCATAGGAGCAAGTAAAGAAACAACGAGCGAATCACGAGCTAAAGTAAAGACATGATTGCTTTTACTTGGCAAATGCAACCAATCAGGAGGAAAAGTAAAAGCAATCATTGACAACTTACCAACACGTGATTGGCTTTAGTTTGGAATTTGATTGGTTGACTAAAGCATTTTCTCAGCCAATAGAACAGGTAAGCAAACGCAAAACCAAAGCAATCACGTTTTGTTTTCGACACTCAATTGAAAACCGGTCTAAGTTTGGATATTTACAACGGACATTGGGAAATCATATCTAGAGATAATCAGTGCTAGGGATGAGTATTTAATAAGATATAATTATGTTGTCGATATTACGGCTTGATAGCAAGCCTTCATCAGAACTCTTTACAGTGTCGTCGAACGGACGTTCAAATAACAGATTGTTGCAATGGATGACGTAACATAACGTAAGCTTACGAAATTTAATTGCTAAAAACTGACAGTTATAGAAGGAATAGCGCGTGCATCTAAATGAGGTAAGAAAATAAGCACGCGCAATTTGATAATAAAAAGAGGCAGATAAATAAATATAAATAAATAGATGGATGATAATTATTGCTCATCGTGTCTTTTGAGACCTTTTGGCTCAAGGGTCTCGGCCTCTTTGATCTAAATAGCCTCGCTTGCCTGGATGAATGAATGGATTAATGGATGTACGTGTGATGTGGAGGAGTTCGCTTGGAATGGATGTCATGTCTGTGAATGTGGCCTGGTAAATGGAAATGTTCGTTAATGTCAGTGATGTGTTCGTTGTTTTGGGTTTATACAGATCGTCTGTGTTCACCAAAGTGGGTTGTTATCTGTTGTGTTGTTTGACCTACATTTGTATGTATTGTTTAGAACAGCGTTTGCAATATATTAAGTAAATAACGTTCTTAGTGGAACAGTCTAGATGTTACGTTATAGGACGTTGTTGTCCATTTGCTGTGAATGACCGTTTTGTATGTCAGAAGAGGTCTTGTGTGTCTACATGTGTCGGTACCTGGGGGAGTTAAGGGGTGTGTGAGAGATTATGTAGCTTGTCGTTAACTAGTAAGTCTCTAAGGTTAGATGGTCGGCGGGAGTTATATGAAGAATATGAAAATATTTACGGATGACAGTTACTGTAGTAGATGACATGAAGCAAATAAAAACAATATTGGCAAATATGATTTATTTATTCAACATTTTCTCTAATATCCCCATCAGTGCTGTTGCTGTTGTTGTACCATCATTATTTGGCTGTTCATCATCTGTTGTTAACTCTGCTGTTAACCAGTATGCTGCTGTTAATTGGAGCTGCAACTGCTGATTGGAAGTTTTTAGCCTCCATTTGCTTTTTCTCAAACTCTTGCTCTTCTTTCTTCAGTTTCAGTTATTCCTTAACTACCTTAAAAGTGTATAATAAAATCTTAAATATTACGTGCTGCTCTACTGGAAGCCAATGCAATTCAATAAGGATATGTTCGGCCTTGCGAGACAAGGTGACGAGTTGCGCAGCGCAGTTAACTACATACTGTAAGTGCTGCATCAAGTGCTTGGGAAGACCATAGAGCAATGCATTGCAGTTGTCAATCCTAGAAGTGGCAAATGCATGAATCAACGCACCTTGCTTCCTTCCTTCCTTTTGAACTCACGATCGAAGATAGTTTTCAGCATGTGCCATTGTTTTTCACATCGTCTTGGCTACGACCAGGAAAAATCTGGTTGAGGTTCTTGTAATTTGCATCCTTCAAATTTCTGTCTCTGTACGAGGGGAGACCGTGATTCCACAACTGTTCGTTCTGTTTGTAGAATTATATCTACTGCTCTGTCTCTTTGTCCGTCCACTCCTTCCCTTACTTTGCCTTCATGCAACGAATAACATGTATGAAAGTGTTTCAAAGAATTTCCACTTTGACATCTGCCCATCTTTAACCTCTCTTACCAATTCTGTCCGGAGAGCGGGGAGAACTCGCTTAAGGTTATTCGGGGTCAGGTTGAAATCTGTTGGCAATATTTCGGTAGTTACTGCCTTAGGAAACCGGTTTCTGTAATCTACTTTTGAAGTATCCCAAAGGCATGGGTGGTTCTCTAGCTTTTATCGCATGCTATATCTACATAGGCTCCAAATCTAATATTCCAGGTTCGTCGTTGACGTCCGCCATCTTTGTTTACTACGTCTGGTTGTGTTCAAGTCTTGCCAGCCAATCACAAGCATTTTTTTCTCTATTTGTTGCGCAACAAAATCAAAATTTGTTGCAAAAAGTAGAAGTGACTTATTGAACATGTTGCGGCAACTTGCAACATGGAAATTTGTTGCGTGCCAAGTTGCACGCGTGCATGGAATACGAGCAACATCGTGCTGCAGCTCGCAATGCAACACTGTTGTGAGACAAGTTCCAAGAAATTGTTGCCTGTGTTACTTCATCTTAAATGGGTTATTAAATACGTAAATAGCGGTATGAAATTAATATGATTATGCCATGGATAAGTTATGAATAAGATTTAACAAATATGTGACTGGTATATATGTGCTTGTACAAGCAAGCCAATTCATACTGCTTTTGTGGATGTTGAGTGATAATTTGAAGAGTGGGTGATAAGTGGGTTATGAAATATGTAAACATTGGTATGAAATCAATTAATATGATTATGCCCTGGATAATTTGTTATGAATAAGATTTGAGGGAAAAACGTGTTTTTTTATTGTGTATGTGAAGAATATTATGATGTAATGGTTACTTTTGATAATGGGTACATTATTGGTTAAATTGATTTTTCCCTCTCGCTATCCATTCATTTAAGAAATATTTTCATCTAGCATGGAATAAGTATTTTTATGTTTTTCCCCTTGCGCTATACCATACGTTAATAATTTTAATGCTGCATTGACTGAGCTAGTTTACTGGGCATCAAAAAGCAGAACACACACACAATAGGGCTTTGGAGTAAAATAGCTAAGGATATAAAAAACCTAAGCCGCTTTTCTTAAATAACTAAATTGTCAGATATAAAATCTTCACAATCTGGTAAATTGTTTTAGCCCAGTAAAGGTGAGGGCAACAAAAACGCGAACCCAGACACACTGTGGACAGGAAAAAAGGGGAGGGTGGGTGGGGTATAAAATAACACGTCTTCACTTGATGAAAATCAGAAGTGAATGGCTAGGTAACCACCATTGAAGTCACATGGCCCCACTACTCCGTGAGGGGGTGCATTGAATTGAGACTCCCTACCCCATCGCACGTGTCTCTGGGTTGTCACGCAACAGTTATTTACATACTCTCATTACAATAAAACTAGCCAGCGGAAAAACATAAAAACTCTATTCGCAAGCAAATATTCCATTTACGTTTTTCCCCTTGCGCTATACCATACGTTAATAATTTTAGTGCTGCATTGACCGAGCTAGTTTACTGGGCATCAAAAAGCAGAACACACACAAGGGCTTTGGAGTAAAATGGCTAAGGGTAAAAAACCCTAAGCCGCTTTTATTGAATAACTAAATTGTCAGATATAAAATCTTCACAATCTGGTAAATTGTTTTAGCCCAGTAAAGGTGAGGGCAACAAAAACGCCAAAAGCATCATAATTTAAATTATGATGCTGCCACACCCAAGGGAAATGCAGCACTAACACCATAGCAAAAAGCATGGCAAATTAACGAATTTAACATATGACAGACTGCTGTCAAATAACCTTATAACCATTTTCAATATCACTGACAAAGAAAGGTCTGGAATATACCTATGCCTGAAAAAGACATTATTTTAAAAATGTGGGATTTTGGGAACTGTTGCCCTTGCTAATCAGTCCATAAATTCCAAAATTATACAAAAATAAAAACTGCCATATTGCTTCGAGTTGTTAAAATAACAACGGTGAAAGATATGGGAACTGCTGCCCTTGCTAATCAGTCCCATACATTCCAAAATATAAACTATTTACAGCAACATTGCTAGAAGTTGCTAAAATAACGATGGTGAAAGATATAGGAACTACTGCCCTTGCTAATCAGTCCCATAAATTACAAATATAAACAGTCTCTGGACTGCAACATTGCCGAGTTGTTAAATTAATGATGGTGAAAGATATGGGAACTGCTGCCCTTGCTAATCAGTCCCATATCTTCCAACTTGATAAAATATGTAAAGTAAGTCCGATAAAAGTAGGGAACTGCTGCCCTTGCTAATCAGTTCCCTGACTTCCATCAAGTGTTACGCACCCAAGAGAGATGGGACTGCTGCCCTTGCTAACCAGCCCCATCTCTCTAGGATACTCCAGAACACATTCGAGTCAACTTCCCCCGCAAGTTGTGATGGATAGCAATTAATGAAATTAACCCTATGCATTTAACGAAGGTATACGGATATATTTATGGAAAGCGTTTGATTTCCACCGGCCCAAAATGCGTATTTGGGCATCAGCCATACCCCGATCTGCAGCATGAGAGGCAGCTCCTATGCGAAAACTATGTCCTTTTTAACGAGCAGGGCTAAGACCACAATACCTAATTGCCAGGGAAAGCTGGTCAGCAAAATAGGTTCTAGAAACTGGACTACCGTCTAGTGAAATGAAAAGAGCACCTGTTCTAATTCCTCTGAGTGCCAAATAATCCAGCATCAATTGTACTGGACAAAAAGTTGCTTGGCGCTGTATAACCATGGAAAAAGGATGTTGATTGTAGCTATGTTTATAATTCAGAAATGTAATCTTTAAGGCTACTGTTTCTTGAGATGCATCAACAAGCTTAACAATTTGGCAAATTTGTAAGGGAGGACCAGAACCTTTTTTGTTGTTGGAAGTGATCTCACCCACTCTTAGAAAAGCGTAGAAAGCCAAAGAGCACATTGCTTGAAATCGACAAATGTGATACCTAGAACTTGCAAATTTGGAGGCTGATTCTATTAAACCATGTAGGATTGGAAGTGTAATTGGCAATCGGCTATCCAAACGTGAACCAAGCTTTCCATAACCCTTAAGCATTTGAATAATAAAAAAGGCTTTGGCAGGATCAGGATAGCCTGACAGCTTGTGCGAATAGCCTAAAGCAGAAACATATGTATTAACTGTAGATGGAGCATAATGATGATCGTACAAGTACGCAATAAAAAGAGTCAAAGTAGGAGGTGAAATAGGAAGTTTTGTTGACACTCCTTGAAAAGTTGAATGCAAAAACTGATTAAATAGCTTCCAAGCCCGTTTGTATGTTGGCAAAGATGAAGGTTGAAGGCTTGATCTCACAAGAGAAGCTACTATGGTTCCCAACTCTGAGGCTGCAGATATAGGGGGATCTCTGTTGGGAATTCGTCGGTGTGGGCTGGTGCCCATGCAGTGTCTGAAAGTCTGTACCTGTAACCGAGACAAAGAGTCTGCTAAATTGTTATGAATCCCTCTGATGTGTTTAGATTTAAAAACAATGTTATATTGTAAGCAAATCAACACCAGTTTTCGAACAAAAAACATCAAGGCCTTGTCCTTACATGATTGCTTGTTAATGACATGGACAAGTGCTTCATTATCAGTGAAAAACAAAATACAACGGTTGCTCATCTCATGACCCCACAGGTACAGACTCAAGACAATAGGATAGAATTCTAAAATAGCAATATTACGATGAGCCCAGTTGTCAGGCCATTTCCCATAGCACCAATGACTTCCAAAAATAGCACCGAAACCGAGTGCACCCGATGCATCAGTGAAAAAGGTTTAATTTTGGAGAACTAAACCATTCGTCATCAATGAAAAAGGACTTCCCATTGAATTCAGACAAGAAAGAGAGCCAAACTTTGAGATCCTCTTTTACCTCTTTTTTAAGCCGTATGAAATGATGGGGAGACTGAATACCTATTGTTAAATCAATTAATCTCCGTGAAAATGTCCGACCGGGTTTAACGACTTAACAGGCAAAATTCAACAGGCCAGTCAGCGACTGGACCTCTTTCAATGTAACCTTCTTACGAAGCAAAAATTGAGAAATAATTGAAACACATTTTTGGATTTTATCAAGAGGTAAACGAGCCTCCAAAAGAATGGAATCTAGTTCTATGCCGGCAAATGATAAAGTAGTGGCTGGGCCACAAGTTTTTTCAGGTGCCATGGGAATGCCTAGATATGAACTTGTTAGAAGGAGCAACTAAAAGAAAGTCATCTAAGAGATGCAAAATGTGGTCGATTTTCAACTTATGATGGGCAATCCATTCAACTGCAGTACTAAAAATTTCAAAAGTTTTACAAGAGCTAGAACATCCCATAGGCATACACCGGTCATAATATTACAACCCCCGCCACTGCATACCCAGTAAAGCATAATCATCAGGATGAATTGGTATTATCCTAAACGCATTTTTAATATCTGTTTTTGCTAAAAAAACACCCAGGGCCAGCAATCTTGATAAATTGAATTGCATCTTCTATCGTAGCATAAGAAACCTTGGTATGCTCAGAAGATATACCATCATTGACCGAAGAGCCATTCGGGAAAGACAAGTGATGGATCAAACGAAATTCACTTGGTGTTTTTTTTTAGGAACAACACCGAGAGGGGAAACCCTAAAGGGAGACAGTGGAGGAAGTTGGAAGGGACCAGCCAGCCTATGGGCCTCAAGTTCTTTCTTAATCTTGGTATCAACAATTTCAGGATTTTGCAAAGCCGAAATTAAGTTTTTAGCCTTGGAGGATACCCGGGTACCCTCATAATGCACATGAAAACCCTGAGTAAAACCAGATGATATAAATTCAGCAATTGGATGGTGGTACCCATCAAGAAGCAGATTTAACCTCTCTATTCTTATTGGGGTTGGAAGGCTGGGACTTGGAAAGCTGGGGACGTTTACTGAAGGTTTTGTGTTGGCCACGAAAAGTACACTGAGAGGCTCTGTGCGTCCCTTCACACTTAAAACATGTGTGCTTGAAGGAACATCCCGCACAGTCACCACCCTTGTGGAATTTAAAGCAAAAACCCTTGGAGCATTAGAACATTCTGTTCTAGTGCGTGGTTCAAATGCAATAGGCTGAGGCTTCCTGCCCAAAGGAGCCTGAGAACGAATCCACAATTCCCAGTGAATAGTACCCCAGGGGAGGGATGAGGCTTGTGCCTGTCTCAAAAACCGAAAATTATCATCATAAAACCTCCAGTTATGACCCCTAGCTGCCAAATCCTGTATAACCTCTCCGTATTTCATGAGGGCGGGGGCCTCAGTTGGATATTTACTTGTATAAACCCCAACAAAAACATGAAAGCTACTAACCCATAACTCTATACTTGAAATTTTCTTAGTCTTGGACACAGGTTCAAGACAGAGGGAGGGCACTGTTCCACTCTCTGCATTCTGGATCGTAATATGAAACTTGTTTTCCAGAATAGGATTTGCCAAAAGAGTACCAAAATCAATGAACGCATTATTCCAAATTTTAGCTCGTATCTTATCGGACACCCGAGCATCAATTGGTAGACTCGATGAATTGAAAATATGAGCTGGAACAGAAGCATTCGGCAGCTCACCTGACAGGGACTGCTAAGCAGCATCTATAGACCCTTGTACTATAGATGCTGCTAGCCCTGTGGCAGTACTTGTAGAAATGACCTGCTGTTGGGTTAACGCTTGTACCACTGGAACCTCTGTCAGGGCTGACATGGTAGGAATGGCCACTGGGGAAGGGGCTGATGTGTTTAGCTGACTTGCCCCTGTAACTGATTGGGAAGGGGTTGATGTAGCTGCCACGTGCACTGCACTTGGGGCAGACAATCTCTAGGGGTCATCTGCAACTCTTGATACCAATTGGTCTAGTAGCCCAGGTGGGAATGCCAGCTCTTGTGCTGCGACCTGTGGCTCTGTCACTGTTGACGAGGCTGCCAAATTGTTAACCCGCCTAGTGGATTTCGACCTCTTTGCTGGAGGTTGCTCTGCAACCTTGGCCGAAGGGCGCCTTAAACGCTCAGATCGCTTAGGAGGCATTATGGTTCTGCAACACAAAGAAAACACGGCAGAACTGAATGCCGTCAAACTCACTGACACAGTCCAAATACGTGTAAGACGTCGTGGGCAGCAAAATTAAAATAATATGGCAGGGACAAACTATGTCAACAAATATATTGACGCACCAGTAAGCCCTTGAATTGCCAACAAAACAAATAAAAACAGGCAAAGCCTCAAAAGAGGACAAGTCCTCCATAACAGTGTGAGGACCATAAAGCCTCAACACCAACAGTGGACAAAGCCACACAACAAACCTTGAGGGCGAAACAAGCAACAAGCTACCATACATAAATAGTATTACTAGGTAACAGAACAATGGCCGAAGCCGACAAAGATGATCATTAAATACTTGTGATTTACTCACAAGAGCAACAAAACCATAAAACTGCCCACAACTTGCAATAATAACAAGGACATCAGACATCTTTACGATACTCAACAAACAATAGGGAAAATAAACCAAAATGCAACGAAATATTGTAAAGTCAAACTGAAATAATTGCTGGATAAGAAGTGTTGAAAAACTAGACGGACTTAAAGCATGCGCAAAGCCGTTAAGATGGCGCCACGATAACTTCGGTACAAGAAATATTGACCTGCCGAATTAACGTGGACACCGTCGGCTAAATATAAATCCTTTGCAGGATTTGAAAAGTCTTTGTGGGACCAACAGAAAACTTTAGAAATGGCTCCAAAGCTACGCTTAGGTACTGGTTTAAAACCTTGGCACGTTGCCGAAAAAGAGACGCATGTGCGTAAGAAATACCGCGTGGAATAACATGGCAAACGCCGAGCACGCGTACCGAAAAAACGTCCATAAGCAAACGGACTAGATCTTCGATCGAAGAACCGACTATCTCCGGTCCTACACCCGAAAGATCGTTGGTGCCCATTTCAAGAATGATCACATCTGGAGCAAGGCTTCTGACCACGTGTAGGTCATTCAACCGAAGCTTTGAGACGGTGCGACCACCGACACCGAACAAAAATACCGAAACAGTGCCCTGAAGCTTAAAACTGCTGTCCGCACGGGCATCAAAACCAGCTTTTAAGTCGCGCTTAAGCCTCTTCACGAAGGAATGGCCCAAAATAAGCACTTTAGGGACGGCGCATGCCATGTTCTAATCCCAATCACAAGTTGAACTAACGCTTAACTTACGTAAGTTGAAAGTGAACATTATGCGTGCCTTGAAAGAAATTTAAGCCTAGAAATAAGCAACAAATCACCAGCAAGGTACAACAAGATCGTTTCACGTAACAATTACGAGACGAGCAAATAAAGATTCTTACCTTGAAGAGAATAAAATAACACGTCTTCACTTGATGAAAATCAGAAGTGAATGGCTAGGTAACCACCGTTGAAGTCACATGGCCCCACTACTCCGTGAGGGGGTGCATTGAATTGAGACTCCCCACCCCATCGCACGTGTCTCTGGATTGTCACGCAACAGTTATTTACATACTCTCATTACAATAAAACTAGCCAGCGGAAAAAAAATAAAAACTCTATTCGCAAGCAAATATTCCATTTATTTAAATTATGTTATTGTAATTATTACATATATTCTTACATGTTTTTACACCAGTTTATTTACATCAATTTATTTATTTCACCTAAAATATTTTTGTTTTATAATTTGTTTATTACCTAAAATATTTCAAGTAAACATATGTGAAATCTACAGTTATCTTTAGATTAAGACTGCATTAGAATCGAAATACCAAGCGTGTATTTCTGATTATTTCATACTTGACACGGTTTTCTTTGTTATTCATGAGGCTTTATTTTCCATACATACCTCATTATAAATGCAAGGGATGTATGAGAAAAGTTCCCGGGATGTATCCAGATACATCCCGGGAACTTTTCTCATACATCTCTTGCATTTATAACGAGCAATTCAATACAATTCAACGATATTTTGTTGTTTCTAGCTTATTATTTTCTCCAAGTAATTCATTCACCTTGGCTTCAGCCAAAATTACTCAATATCCCTATAATGATTTAGAACCTTTTCTCCGTCTTGGTACTCGCCCAAAATCTACCTAAAAAGAGCTACATCAATGAAAAGTTTGCGAAAACCTCGTCAAGTATGAAATAAGTCAGTTAAATACCTCGAACCTCAGCTTTTATCCAGATACTGGCTAAAAGCCTCGGTTCTCGGTATTTAACTCTTCCGTAATAGACCACTTCAGGGATTAGGAAGTCTGATAGGACCTAAATCCCAGAGGTGCTATGAGACGCAAATATACACGGCCAATTCTATGTGTCAACCATATTGTTTATAAACTTAATTGCTAAATTAAATATAGTGCAAGTTTATAGATCGCCGAATTCTATTCAGTAAACCGGTAGGATTATCTGGCTTGGTTATATTGAGTGGACAAGGGAGATTAAGTTGACAAGGGAGATAATGGTAAGTTAACTAAAATCCCGGACTAAAATATGTTTTTACTTACTAATGTTTAACTCTTGGGCTTTACTCTTGGACGTAAATTTGTGTAATATGGGTATTATATTATATACTGGATTATAGTTAGTTATTTGTCTTAATAAGAGATGATAATGAGAGCAATTAGTTACGAGAGTCATAAATTATGAATTTAGCTTACTATAAACAGACAAGTTTGTTGTACAAAACAAATATATTCCGGTCTTGGTACGCTTAAACGCATGAAGCCATTTGTTCCTCCTGCGACTTTCTTAAGAGCGAATGCCTGTAAATATCGAGCAAAATCGAAATTTCGTGGCCAAACTCGAAAAAAAAAAACGCTCATATTAGGTCTACAGATAGGTATTACCAAGTAAATAAACGTGCTGGAATTTGTTTTTCAAAATACCGCCCGAATTTTGAGAAAATCGAGAAAATCGCTTTTGGGTTAGGGTTAGTGTATAACACTTGCGCCAGCCTGGATCCCTGTAAATGTTTAAGGCCCCGTGTACAGTAGAGGAAAACGTATCTGGATTCCTGGGAATTGAGAACAATAGGAATCCAGATACCTTTTTCTCTAGTGTAAACGGACACTCGCCTTCTTTGTACGAGCACATATATACACCAATACAAATCAATCCACGTTTTCTTTATTTGATATATTTTCCAGACACAACCATGCACATCTGACGCTTACATATGTTATGAATAACTATAATTACTATCTGACTTTATTATGATTGATATTATTTCATATTCCTGTGACGTCATTAATTATATTAATAGTTGCAGAGATCGTCACAGTTCCTGTCACGTGATCAGCAGGTTTCCTCTCATTGGATGTCATCTCTCCATATGACGTCATCATCTGTTTGAAGACGGGAACAATGGCTCGTCGCTCTTTTACAAAACGAAGATTTAGCCTGCAGAAGAAATAACAGAACTGATTGTCTCCTTTTAAACGTCTATCCCTGGGGGTAAAATATATATTACACAATCAAGGCTTTGTGATACTTGCCGAGCGACCAAGAGCTCCTTGAGGCTATGAAGCGTTTTTACGTTACTTCTTCAACTACATATACTCGGGATAGGCAGGAGCACATTACTAGGAGCGTCCACCTGTTATGCATTCGTGAGCCAGCGTGTTCCCAGGATAGGCTATTTATAGAATCAGTTAGCCGCGAAAAAAAAAATGAGAAGCCTTGAGCCAATGTCAGCAGATTTTGATAATTGTCCCAACTGTTTAAACCAGTTTAATACACTGAGTCAAAATAACTCAAGCAGTCACCTCCTTACAGCCACCAGAAAGTAAGTTCCTTATGATAATATTACATTTATTCTTTATTTCGAACAGCCCTTATAAGATAAGAGGACTAAATTATAGATTATGATATTTTTCGAAATTCTTGCGGTCGCCTTTTGGGTCACCAGTCTTCCTATACTATATTTGCAGCAAGGCACTTTTCTCACCTCAGCTGCATAAATATGCGGTGAAACATGGTCAAAGAGCAATGAAAAAAAGAAACTTCACTATATTGTATATGGCTTTGAAAATTAACTTATGAAGTTAAGTTTAAATGTTTTTAACAAGCACCCGGTAGTGAAAACCGGCAAAGAGCTGTAGCAAACTTCTTACGATCTAATATGCCCGTCAAATGTCCAAATTCTAAACTGCCCCTATATTACACAGTAATAATATCGTATTTATTGTACCATAGCTAGGTCTTATATTCCTCCTTCAAAAGCATATTGTTCTCATAAAAACTAATAATGTGTACTGCTTTTCTTTCGACTAAATATTCTTAACATTTTTGTGTAATTGTTCCTCTCAACATTGCTAAAGTTATTTGTTCTTATCATAACCGTTCGTTCACAACAAGTTATACCTTAAAATAGTTGACTGATGACAGCGAATCATTTGCTTTCTGTTAAAATTGCGATCAGTCCCATGTGTTAAAATATCGTAAATTTCAATTTTACTTGTCAATATCATGAAATAAACCCTATACATGTTAGTAACACAATGTGACGCTCGTGATACAGAGTCTAATACTACCACAGGTATGCAAAACATAAAACAATTTCAAAAGATATTTACATTTTATGTCATGTGGGCCCTTTTCCAAGCCAGATAGCTCAAAGGAAATGGCCTCGTTAAAGGAAATTTCCTTTAGCAGTCTGACTACCCACACGGGATATATTCGAGTATATTCTGAGCATTCTCGCGAATGGAAATGGAGTTTCAGGGTCTCATTTTCTCTTGCAATAGAGTTTATCTTTTCCCCTCTCCAACCTTCCTGAACGTTATCGTTTTCTAATTTCAATTTGACTAATTAAGATAACTTATGTTTATTACTATTAGATTCCGCGATTCCGGAATGAGCTCCACAATGGAACGACTGTCATTAATATAATATAAAACTCCTGACAGTTCCTTAACCTGTACCATAATCTTAACCCTAACCACTCCCAGGTAAACGACGATTTCTCACCCAGGTAAACAAGAAGCAGTTCCGACTGTAACGAGACCACATTTTTGCGAGAAAGATCAGAATATATCCCCGTTTGGGTTGAGGCCATGCACTACAGGAAAATAAGTTAACCCCATTTTATTTGACTTTTCACGCGACTCGACCCATTTCTAATTGATATGGTGTTTTGATTTAGTATATTTAGTGTAATCATATCAATATATGCAACAACAATTTGGCAAATTTGAGTTCGGGTCTTTTCAGATATACTGATGAGTCGCGTTATCAATTCGGCAATGTTCTTTCTCAAACTACTAACCTGCCGATAACCTCGTTTTTCTACTCGTTTTCCTATTCGTGGCGGAGGCCAGGACATGACATTTGGCTCCTCAGTATATACCTCGTGAAAGACTCCAGTGATTAAGAGCAACATCATGATCAGCGTGAATGTCTGCATTGCTCTGTGATACAAATACAATAACACGTATATATCTTAAGTTATATGTAAGTGAAATGATGGCTATCATAACTATATATCATAAGATTGTAGGAAGTAGGAAGTTCATGCTAAGTAGCGTACACGGTTGCACTTGGAATACCCGCCTTAGGATTTAAACAAAACTAAGAAAGAGTTTCGATAGCAATTCGGGACATGAGTTTTAGAAATTAACATAAAATATGCTACTGCTGCCCTTGAAAAAAAAGAATTTCGCTTTAATCTCCAATGAGATATCTGAAATCGTAAACTTAAATTTAACCAACTTGTACGTTTTTATGTCTCGGTGGGATAACTTTTCATTATCTACATTTTGATTGAGTCTGGAAGAATGCCAGTCAAGAAGCTGTGAGTTGTAATAAACAATGCACGTTTCCCTTATCTGAAAATATAGATAAAACTACCCTGGGTAGCAGAGCGGGTTCTGCTGTCGCTTCGCTCTCGATGGAGGCACTTCGCGCCTAACTTTCGCGAAGGGAGGCAGTAGAACCTCTGGTACCCAGGGATAAGACCTGGATGTTATAAATAATACTGTAGTTCGTTTCGTCTTACTTACAGTGTGAATACTCTCAGAGGGATCGCTCAGAAAAGATAACCAATCACATTGCAGAATTTAAACAAAGAAATCTAATTTGCAGAGACGTCAGCTATCGTAACGTTCTTGTCTGCCAGAAGAAGGGATGGCCCACACATTTTTTATGTGGCTTAGAAGAAGTTTTAATTGATTTTTTTTTCTTTTTTCTTTTTCTGCTAACATTAATAGAAAAATGAACGCCAGCTTTCGATCACCATACATATGCAATTAGGATTTGCAATCGCACCTTCATTCAGTCCATTCGGATCAATAATTATTGGCAGTTTCATGCGATGTCTTTTTCCACGACACGTTTGTGGACCTTCGTGAATAGTCAATCTCACAGTGACTTGTCTACAACTCAGT
Source organism: Actinernus sp. WN-2022 (assembly GCA_030867875.1). NCBI lineage: Eukaryota > Metazoa > Cnidaria > Anthozoa > Actiniaria > Actinernidae > Actinernus > Actinernus sp. WN-2022. Next base: position 4,814,776 of record JAOWCC010001589.1, on the reverse strand, counting down.
TCCACTCTACCCTTCTTCCAAACCACAGCAAACATTTCCCAAATGTGATGGATTTATTCTCTTTCTTAAACCTAATTCTCTTAAGATTTTAATAATGTATGCCTTCCCGTTATCACTAAAAGAACATGTATCGCTAGAAATCCATCGCCGCCAACTCCTACATTTTCTTTGAACAATTCTGAAAGAGGGAAATGTTCAATAGTTTAGCTTCTGCTTCTGGTTAAAAATATCTACAGAAGAGAGTTTCCACGAAAGATGACGCATATGAGCTCTTGTTGCACAGCTGATGCTTGTCATAAAGGTTATTTCTTTAAACACATTGAACAATCGGAATTTCAACAACTTTATTTGAAAGCCTTTCTTAAAACATATGCAGACTTATTCTTTGAGGAATTCATGAAGCGCGCTGTTAAACTTCTCACCTTTGAAAGTCCACTATAGCTATCTCTCTCAAACGGCCGCGAACGGGAACGGCCAATGCTCTTACGTTTATAGCAGCACGTATTGCTCGTCTGAGTGTTTTTTCATTCGTGTTTTTTTTTCAGATTTGGCTACCTGTGAGTTGACGAACCATCGAACAGCCAAAACAATAGCCGTTTCGCTACTAAACTCGTACCAAAAAATTGGCCGAAAACGCGAGAAACCAGTCGACCATAACTCAAAACATTGACAACACAATGGAAAAAATAATCGGACGGTTAAAACTCGATGAAAACCCAATTCGGAAAAAACTCACAGTTGGCCGAAACTTGAGATATGTTAAAAAGTCGAGCATATTTCAGTGGTTCTAAAACGTCTCCATACATGTAAATTACTTCAAATAACAGTTGTCATTTGAGAGTACAATGGAAGTCTTCACGAGCACTTAATTCGATTCTGTGGTATTAGGAAACGTTTAAGGTAGTTTAAAGGGGTTCAACATTGCTATAAAATACATCTTACTTTTACAGTAGAGTAGAGTAGTTCAATGTTGTGACAGGAAGAAGCTTTCAAAAATGGTTTTATTTCCTGAAAACTCATCTGCCTTTTATCTGGATATATTGTATAATCTACATAACACCCGGCCGAGTGCAAGACTGGACGGATTATATTTTAGCTCAATTATAGTTATTGTGGTAACAGCATTACTGTTACCTCATTCTTGTCAAATCATACTTCAGTACTTTAGTCTATGATAATACAGTTATTAAATGAGCGGTTTAAATACTAATGAGAAGAACTTGCCTTTCACTTTATTCATCAATAGGTCAACATTTCGAATATTAAACAAAAACATCTTTAAGTCCATGGTCGGGAACAAAAACATACGAACATGATTACCGCCATGGAAAGTACAACTAATTTTTCCCCTGATGAAGGGCTAGCGCTCGAAACGGCAGCTGCTACTCGGACCCCTCGGCGGTTGGCATATCTTAATCAACTTTTAGGTGATCACACCAGTGTTAATTTTAGATTACTCACGTTTTTTTCTCAAAGAACTTCAGGAATATGGAGACTGAAGTGTTCATAGCACGGGGTTTTATCAACACTACCACCATTAAAAGTTAATGAAATGTGTTAACCATTGATGACAAAAATTACTAACTAAAATACATTGTACTGTCATCTTGGCTGGTTTCAATATTTCCCTGTGTGTTCGTCAATCCGTTATCAAACTATGCAATAACATAATAATAACTCACAATAACTCGCATTTTAAGAAAATGGAAACATAAAGAAATGATCGATCGAGAAGATAAAAAGTGACTAGCTTCTGGGGATCTCTCCTTCAACTTCTTTAATACTCGACTTCAAGAAAAATCTACATTTAAACTCGACTTCAAGAAAATGTTGAATGGCCAGTTTGTGCGAGAGTGGTGGTAGTGACTTATTATAAGTCATAGCATGACATTTCGGCGGCAAATTAGCAATTAAATTTCCCCTCGAGCCTCGGGAGGATCTGTGGAAGTCCCTCCGTGGCGTCAGGACTTTTACGGATCCTCCCGAGGCTCGAGGGGAAATTTAATCGCTAATTTCCCGAAATGTCATGCTATTAGATTGTAATACTATGGGATCTCTGAGGAAGAGAACTAATCTGCGAGAAGTTTGGTTCTCTCTGCCAGAAGTAAACACGTGCAGTTGAGTCGGCTTTCGAAAACGTTTTGTAACGCCTGGTTTCCATATGATCTCCCCGATCGCTTGAACCTTTTGTTCTGTGTGAATCGAAGCGTAAATTAATACGCAGAACAAAATAATCCTGCGATTGAATCGATCGGGACGATCATATGGAAACTGGCCTTTATTATGTTTGACTGAGCGCAGTAGATTGAATAACCCTGGCTTCCTCTGGGGACAACTGTGTTGTTTTTGAGAAGAATAGCAGTAAAACGTAATTATGTGCTTGACTAAATATTTAAAGGTAATGCGTATATGGTTTTAAGTATCCCACATGGAAGAAGCGGGTTTGGGAAATGAAGAGAAGAACGAGTAGATTGATATACGTGATCCCACATGTATTACGTTGAAGGTTATGATGAAGGCAGGTCAGTTTGGATTCAATTTTTTCGCGAGTCGTGCCAAAGGGAAGCAAGAGTTCATTCTTTTGACCCTCTTTTGTCCAGCCTTTATTGTCTTCTAATTTTTCTTCATGAATGTAACACGAGGGAAGATTAAAAAAAACAATGCTAAATTTGTCTCATGTAATTATACGTAAGGGAAATTTAGTTTCTAATTTACCTGATGCATAGAAACATGATGGAAAATTAGAAGCATTCATCCCTAATGAGGGAATTTCGAGGTTAAACTTCCCCCTGAAAACAAAGGAATCCGAGGCGATCATGGTATTATGTAGCTAACAGGAGTCGAGGTTTCGTATTATGCTCCATTCCCCCTCTGGCATGAAAACTATTCAATGGGAAAGTTTTGAACAACTAATTTGCTCGCTAATTGCTTTGCGAAAACAGGAAAACCTGCATTACTGACAGTGTAATGTGAAGAATAATCACAACGAGAGAGAACAAAGATATTCAGTGAAACATTATTGCAGTTATTAATAAATTATTACCTGACCGCTGCAAAATCATGAATTTTATATTCCATTTTCTTCTTTCGCTTGTTAAAGTCACACGAGATGTTTGTACAAAGTGTAATATACAAGGCAAGTCTTCCGATAGGAACAATACTGTTTACAAGCCTCGTTAATCGCCTTTTCCAAAAAATTAAGCCATAGCAGCCTCGCAATTAAAGCTACATAGACGTACTATATACCGTTTTAAAGGTCTTGAATGAAAGAAAGTATTTAATCCGTTTTGAACGAAAGTTAAAAGCGTAGATGTTGTATATTTTTCAATGCAAAATGACTCCGTCCGCCAGAAGGAGTTCAGCCCTTCAGGCTCTGAAACATTTTTTTCTTAATTATCCCTTTAGAATCCCAACTAAATTGTCTCGAATACCCGTGTCGGGGATTTTTGATATGTTGCGTATTTCAGATTTTATCCCTTTTCAAAGTTGCAAAAGTAGTTTTTCATCCCATTTTGATACAAACGAGGCTGTTTTCTACGACTCGTGAAACATTTTGGAAAATTGGACAAAACGCAAAAAAGGCTGGACTTCAACTAAGTTCTGTTTTTGACCGAAAAGAAGAGCCGAGAAACAGCCCAATAAAGGTTTTCGATTCATTTCACGGTTGACTAAGAAGTTCCGCCTCCAAGGTAATCTCATTAACATTAGCCAATCAGAACGATTCGTGTTGTGTTTAGTCTTGGCTGATTACAAAGTTCAGACGAGCTGAAGAAAAGAGAAAACTATTTAATAGTTTACCGATGCTCGATACTACAGAAACTAGTGTCGATTTTAGTTTAATTTCAAGAAGAACCACTCTTTTAGGAGTACAGAAAGGTGGCACCACAGTAAGCAAACAACTAATATCAGGCAGGGAAAACTATTAAAGCGCTGCTCGATCCCCGGGGCTCGACCACACCATGTACACGGTAGACTGTTTATGTCAGTCTAATTTCATCGCGCTGAAACAAAACCGGCAAACCTTAGCTTCCTGCATTGAATTCTCTTTAAATGTTTGGTCGATTAAAGATAGAGCGGATTTCACATGAGTGTCGTAAAACCAAACGCAAATTACTCACAGCCAGCCAATCACAGGAGCAAGTAAATACAAAAAAGCCAACTGAAGGCTGGAAAAGTTCGTGAATGGGTTTCGCCTGAACCAATCACGAGCCAAAGCAAAACCAAGACCAAAACATGATTGGTTTTACTTTGCAATTTCATTGGTCGATTAATAACATGCCATTTTCTCGGCCAATAGAAAAGCTAAGTAAACGCAAAACCAAAATACTTTCGACACTCATTTGAAATCCACAACTATATTGATTGGTTCTTTGTGGACTTTCGGTGTTCGATGATTCTAATTTCTTGGAACTTGATGGAAAAGTTTCGAAAATACGTTTTTGCGCTAAATCTAAAAGCCCTAATCTAGCATCACAAAAAACTCAAACTCAAATATCTTGTTTAAAGCCTTGAAAACGCGACTTTCTGATTTCCCGCTAAAAAAAGGCGCGAAAAATGACTGACAGCTTCTGTCATTTACTGGGCATGTTATTTCATTCTCGCTATCCTGTGATGTTCTGCTCTACTTTTTATTCGTAAAAAATTCTACGTTTAATAATGCAATGCCCAAAAGTGTAAAAGTAGATCGTTCTTGGTGCCGTATTCAAAAAAGAAGAAAAGAGAAAAGCAGCACAATTTAGTTTGTGAGTAAATTTGACAGCAAGTGTAAAGTTCTTAGGACAAACAATGGCTGGATGGATTTATACTTTTCAACCTTAAGGGTGTTTTTGTACTTAGTCTTTTTCAAGTTGTTAGTACTAGCGTTTTCATATTTTCGGTTTGCATGATTTCTCAGGATTTCGCACTACCAGGTTTATATTCATCTTTTCACTTCTCCGTTTAAAGGTTTAGCAACTGAAACAAGTTTATTGTATATTGGTTCAACTTTGCTATTAATCGTTCAGTTTACACTGAGTAATTTGTGACGTTAGCATTTAATATCTCTCTCTAGTTAATATTGGTTAATATATATCATACCGAAATATTCTTTCTTCCTTTCTTGCTTCACTGAAATGTCATCTGGTACTGATGGCAAAGACAAATGTATTGGTGGCTCGAGACCAGATGTTGTTCAGTTTTGTTTTCTTGAGAGAAATACCAGAATAAGGAAAGAAGATCTAAATAAAGTATATCCGGGGTAAAATAACAGAAGGAAACAAAGCAATGTCTCGGTTTTGTGCTCAAGCCCATGACCTTGCGAACTAGGGACTCTTAAGTTGAGAGCGTTCACTACCCTGTGAGCTATCGCGACACAATGTATTTCTTTCTGAGCAAAAGTGCTACAAATAGTAGAAGTGCCCCAACTCATGTGTATGGTGATCACAACCAATTTATATTCACACCATTGATGATGTTTTGAATTTAAAAAGTAAACAATGAATAAAATGTATTAAAATGGGACGTTAGTTCAACCCAAATATATTAAGTCATGGTTAGTAAAACCTACGAGCATGTGCCATTCTTTGAACACCCTGCTGACTTAAGGAACTGATAATAAGTCTACAGTAATTATAATGAAGAACAAACTGCGTATTACATGTGTATTCAATGTTTCATTGACATATTACCTTATTGTTACTTATTTTCGCGGTAACTAAATTTCGCGAAAATGGAAGAGGAAAATTTCGCGATTTGAAAGAGAAAATGTACCAAAATGTACTTTAATTTTCGCTGTATCTTCCTTTCGCGGGCCTTACTTTTCGCGATATATTTGAAATCGCGAATATTAAGTCCCGCGAAAATAAGCAACAATAAGGTAACTGGCATGCAATCATGTTATTAAATGAATAAATTAATGAAGATAGGTGCGGGAATAAATATATCTTTAATTCTCTCGTAGTTGTTTACAGTTTATACGAATGAAAATTAACTTTCGTAAAAGCATTTTTAATACCGAACACAGTTAGAGACGGCGAGAGCCAGAGTATCCATACAATTGAGTTTCAAAATGCAGTATAGAGTCTGACTAGATAGTTATGAATACTAATTTGTCTTTTGGTGTTAATTAAACCCACATGAAACACGTAATTAAATCATACTATGTAAGAATCGATCAAGGCCCGGAGAAGTTATCTTGGTTGAGGGTCCTAATAACAAAATGCGTATTTTAAGACTCAATGATGTTTTTCTTTGGAAAGTAGCTCCAGGACCGTTTTGAGAGGGTCTGGCGCCTAATCAACACTGCTGATCAAGGGAAGTTCTGTGAATTCAAGGGCTGACTTTTCTTTTAAACATTTTCTAACCAAAACAAACTATGTACCTGACCCAATAGATCTGTGAACACAAAATAAGTACGGCATCGAGCGAGCTGGGAAAAGAAAGTAGGTTTCGAAAATATACGGTGGTTTGAGGATCTTATATCTCTGATATGTCGATTCAAGCCTCGGAGACAAGCCTCGTAGGGGACTTTGAGTCCTATTGTTTGTTTCCTGTGGCGTTACGCCCAAATGTTGTAAATAAATAAAATGTAAATAGATTCAGAAGCTGCCGAGTTCTCCAAATGTACTTCTTCCATATGAGCTTTAGCGATATAGCTAAATAAAAAAAACTTGGCAACCCGACGTTTTAATGCGCCGCGTTGCGATCTCGTTGAATGTGCTGTGGTTCGCAAAAACAATCTTCCAGGCCAATACAACAACAAGGTATCGAAGCCATTTATAAACTTTCTCGACTGTGTCTTGTGTTTAGTGGATGAACTTCAAGTTAGAGAATTTCTTCCCATTTGAAATTTTATGCAAGATCACAATCAGGGTATACAGAAATGTTGCTCAAAGGGTCAAAAATCACTTTGCAAATGTTATTGTTGTAAAGTTAAACTGTTGGTTGGTTTATTTCCAAGTTTTGTGCAACGATCAGCTTTAGTTTAAAGTTATTGATGACATAAGTACGTCCTGTGTAAATTATCTACGGACACAACAGGCTCCCTAATAAACAGGTATTCTCACACTTCTTTTTATGGAAGAAGAGAAAGTTCATTCAAAACACAATGCTACACCATCAAGACAATACCTTGGTTGGTTTATAAAAAAAAAACACTTTTTAATGGTTTCTCTTAACTTACCCTTCAAGCTCCTGAAGTCAGCTTGGAGTTTACAATTTTTCTGTTATTGAAGCAACTGTGAACCTCAACTAAGAGTAGTTATGGTTTTAATTATGGATGCTTGAAACCACAATAAACTTGTATCTAACTTTAGTCATAACTCATATTGAATATATGAATGCCATATTATTGCCAACGAGCCAACCGAGCCCAAAGGCGAGGTTGACGAGGCGGCAGAGCATAGTCTTGTATGCAGGGAGATTTCAGATTTTGCTATCTACACTGCGTAATTCCACAATTGCATTTGCGCATGCGTGTGGATTGAGGTACACGTGATTGGGCCTTCGTGGACTGAATAATTTGTTTTACAGCTTTATATGTATGTCGATTGGTCAGAAGGCTATTCTCTTTACGCTGCCGTGTTCCTTTGAGCTGTAGGAATATTTTAACGGGAGTTTTCGTACAGTATTTCTAGCATAGCGCTTGACACTAGAAAGAGAAGTCGGTAAAATTTAATACTAGCGGGTTTCTAGTAGTTCATACTAACGGCTGTCATGGACTGAAAAGTTACTTTTACAGCTTCATATGTATGTTGATTGGTCAGAAGTCTATGTTATTGTTTTCCTTAGCATAGCTAGCCAGCTGCTGTAAATATATTAGAGAATTCCAATAAATATTTCTGGTCCAAAAGTTTCGAAAACTAAGACATAGTGTAGCGAGGTTCACCGAGTTCAGCAGTTATGAATGTAGCGCCGGTTTGAAGTAGTTCGAACTATCGGCTGTCATGTACTGAATAATTTGTTTTACAGCTTCATATGTATATCGATTGGTCACAAGGCTATCCTGTTTGAGTTCCCCCGGTTCAGGATTTATTCTGGGAATTTTCGTATAATTTTAACGAAGATATGACTAGGTAAGTTCGCTTGTCGCAGTAGTGCGTAAAGTAACCACAGGCAGCCCATGGGCGTTTCTACTGATATAGCAAAACAAATTTCTAATATCATTTTATTTCAACCATGAGTATAACACTGATAATTTGAAAAAAAATGTTTAATTGTAATAAAACATTTTTTATATTAATTGATGCCTCCCCTGACGTCATGTAATTAGCATTTTGGATATTAAAACCTCCTTAAAGGGGCTGGGTCAGCGCTCATTCGTTACCAGTCTATCGCACGGCCAAAGGCAAAATTTGATTTCCGACTCCGGGAGTACGAAATCAAACCTCCCTCCGAAGGAACCTTTCAGGAATCCATTTCCATCGCTCTTATTTCGAACCTCTAAAACATTTTTTTTGCAGGAACGTTTTGTTTAGCATTCATTCTAAATGTAGAGTATTTCATTTTTACATTTTTTGTTTGAAATTCTGATGAATGAAGGCTCTGGAGGAAGGGGAGGTAAACGAGTCGGGGCAGGAAGAAAGAAAACGCCTGCCTTGAGGCAATTGACGAAAAAAATAAATGACCGACACTGGAAAAGCCAACATGCTGCTATATACTTAAGCAAACAAATATTCAAAACCTGGCGGGAGCTAAAGGCCAAGGAACTTTTGGTAGTGACTCGGCCTTCGCGGCCGAGTCACTTCAAGAGTAGTTGATTGAGATTGTTGCCACACGAAACGTTTAGTGTTTGACTCAAGGTATAACAAAAAGTAACGCCAGAAGATAAATAACATTGCCAAAAACCTTTTGCTAGAAAGCAATGTTTCATAAAACGGACAAAATGAAAGAAAAGAAAGAGTTTATTTTGCGACTTTTCTGAGCACAAGCCAAAACACACCAAAGCCAAGACAAACTCACCAGCCAAAACACACCAAAGCCAAGACAAAGGACAACCCGTACTCACCTAAAAACGTTTTCCAGAATCAAAACAAGGTAATAAAACATACCTGAAATTTAGCTGAACCTGCTACTTTGTCGGCTCTTCAAAAATAATTATTTAGGAAACGGCGAAGTTCGAGCCAAGCTATCTCACTGACTTTATTCCAGCGAAGCATTTATAAACACTTCACGAACGAACCAAGGCTTCACAACAATTATCATGACAGGAGGCGAATTCCAACTCTCTTTACAAGTCTTTAGAACTCCAAACGATGGGAGTTTTCCGTTCAGCAAGGCAAGGAACGACGACTAAATTTGAAAACCGTCCGTTCAGCGTTCAAGTCAACACGGGACCAAAACCATGTTTCGCAAAATGTTGACGATTTTCACAAGAAATGGCGCCAGATTGTCCTAAGCGATGACAAGTAAACAATCCCTAGTATTACATTTGACGAGGTGAAGAGTTTTTGTACACATTTAGCCGGACTTTCATTGCTGTATTTTCGGATAAATCGAGGTGAACTTCAGTAACTGAATTTTACTTTCTTACACAAAATCTACCCGCTAACATTGAAAGGGTTTCAATCTTACCCTCAACCAATCAGAAATGAGCTCTCATTGACCTGACCAATCAGATACAATGCTACTGTTGCTTGCGAAAGAAACCATTGCGATCGCAGAAGAATTTTGAATATTTATGATATGCTAATTACCTCAAGAGCATATACTTACTGCGCACGGGCACCAGGTGACCCAGCCCCTTTAACTCAGCGGCACAGCATTCAAAGCAAGATATATTGTACGATTTTACTATTCACTTAATGTAGAATTGATATCTAAAATAAAAAATAAGGTTCATAGGCACTTTAACTATTTAACTTAAAGACCCTGTGTCCGAGCCCATGGTGCTTTGCGTGCGCAAATCATTTCCGTAGGCTACGAAAATTAGAAAGATCGTTGTTGTTGTTATGTGACTCTCGAATCTTTCGAAATCCATCCCTAGTTTGGGCCATCGTGTAATTATTCATAGGTATATATGCTTAACTGACTTTCTTTCTTTTGAATATATTCTTTTTTAAACTGATGAAACTTTAGTTCGAATATTTCTTCGAATCCCGGACTAGAGTGGCGAGTAGAGGAATTCCGGAGAAAAGACCGAGACAGCGAGGCGAAGGTCCACATTTTACTTTCTCTAGATCTACAAGAGAACACTTGTGGTTCAAAAGGACTACTGCGTGAGTTCAGTCCCAGGGATTTGCTGCACTAATGGACCGGCGGGCTTCGTTGGAAATACAAAGCACAAAGCATGCAACCACTTCTGGCATCAAGATCATTCGTAATTATAATTTCGCATGGCTAAGCTCCACTGAGGTGTTATGACGTATCTGTATATGTTTTGCATTTTTATTAGCAGAGAAAGCAATGTCCTTAACCTTTTTTTTCATCCTCCAGTAGGTCCAGAAAGTCTTGCTACCAAAACTACAATCGCGGGTCAAAGTCCAATCTGCCGAGTTCAGCTGTTACTTCGCTGTGAGTTTGACTCGAGTGCGAGTACGAGTCGATATTTCATTTTACACTCAAAATATATCATTCGCAAGGAAAATAGAGATCTTCAAATACAGCTAAGCAATACTGGAAACATGAAAACAAGGTAGCAAGAGTATGTGTTTGCTTGTAGAGTTGTGAAAAGTCGCACTCGTAAACCTAATTAGAATCTAAAGACAGAACAACTGGCTTCCTGTCGAATACTGTTAAAATCATATTCGAAGCATCGGGGGAAAATTCGTGGGCTCGATTGGGTTTTTAATCCGGTAGAAATTATGAAATTCGTTATCCAAAGTGTACGTGTACTTCTTTTATGAAACTGAGCATTTTAGTTCGCCTAAAAGCTGGCCTTTAATTTATGCGGCCGTTGATAAACAAACTAATCATAACATTTGCGCAAAGCACCATGGGCTCGGACACAGGGTCTTTAAAGTGCCAATGAAATGAAAAAATCGAACCCGTTTTTATTTTATTTTATTAAATTCTAGGTTTCTCTTAGGCATTTTGTGCAATTAAAAATCAATATGGAGAGCGCGAACATTTTTTTCGTATCGAAGTCAGGCGGAATTGCCAAAACCAGGCGACAATTTTTATGCCGTTAAGATATGGTAATCACATGCGTGACGTCACAAGGTCTGTGCATTTATATTCGTCTCCATAAATACTACAAAATAAGTGCATTTTCGGCCAGTTTTCAATTGAAATATATAATACTTTGAGAAACCATAATAGAAGCCTTGCATTCGGCTGTGCAGACCCTGTGACGTCAAGCATGTGATTAACATATCTTTAATGGCATAAAAATTGTCGCCTAATTTTGGCAATTATGCCTGACTTCGATACGAAATAAAATCATGTTCGTGTTCTCCAAATTGATTTTTAATTGCACAAAAAGGCTAAGGGAAGGCTATAATTTAATAAAATAAAATACAATCAGGATCATTTTTTTCATTTCATTGGCACTTTAATGAACACAACATGGGTGGGGCTGGCCTTAATTAACGTCCACTGGATTTAAGTGGGGAGATACTAAGAATATGTACACTCTCACCCGTAAGGTTTTTCTCCTGATTCTCCATAAATTGCAATTGGTCCCAGGAGTTGGTCAGTATTGAGGACTGACGTCAATAAATAAAAATACTTTATTGTATTACCAGCACTGCTAAATTTTATGAAATATTGAAAGTTGACAGAGAATCTATTGTTGGACGGTACTTTTCGCCCTCCAGCCGTTCATCGATTTCTGCTAACCCCTGATCATTGTTTTTATTGACATACAAAGCATGATATCAGCGGCGAGAGGTAGCTCTTTGCTAGGGAGACACCTGATCTGAGAAACCAAAAGTGAATGATCCCTGTCTGGAGAGTTTGCTTTATCGATCAATAAACGTTACGGAACATTTTTTCCACGCAACACGGAAATGAGGCGAATGGTAAAGTGAGCTTTAAAAAATGGGCTACCTTAGTAGTTGATTCAAGTACAACGTTAAAGAGTACGGTCCAGGAATAGTGCTTTGTGCCCTTTTGGTAATTTTCGATTCGTGAAACTATCCAACTCAACAGGAAAACTACAAAAGAAACTTTCCACAAACATATTCAAATTGAAACTGTTAAACAAAACAACAGGATTGTAACGATTTTCAAAAGATTGGAAGAAAACTCGGGCAAAACTGATTTTTCGACTGTGATAAAATGGCGGTCATAGCGCGCAAAGCATGACGGTTGGTATATATTCTTTAATCTGCTGAGGTGTTTATGACTCATTTATTTTACTTGCATCAACTACCAAAGTAGTGCAATTCGTATAACTCATCTTACCCAATCACCTCTGTTTCTTTGCAGCGCGAAACAAATATTCGACAAGGTCTTTTGTTAGACTGTCATTATTACTACCATTATTATTGCATGTTGTTCAACATGTCACGAAAAAGTGCACATCTGACCACATCTGATTTACGAGCACATTTTCACCAATACAAATCAGTCCACTATCGTTCACGTTGTTTTCTTTATTTTATTATATCTTTTACAAAAACAACCATGCACATCTGACCCTTATACATACATATGTTATGAATATCTTACTTTGTTATGATTCATATTATTTCATATTCCTTTGACGTCATTTGTTATATTAATGGTTGCAGAGATCGTCACAGTTCCTGTCAGGTTTTCTCTCATTGGATGTCATCTCTCCACATGACGTCATCGTCTGCTTGAAGACCGGAACAATGGCTCACCGCTCTTTTACAAAACGAAGATTTAGCCTGCAGAAGAAATAACAGAACTGATTGAACTGATTATCCCTGGGGGTAAAATACCTATTACACAATCAAGGCTTTGCAGGGTTAGAAAAAAATTCCAACAGCCACTTGCCCGACTCCTCTTCTCACTTGCCGAAACCATTTTCTCGGGTTTTGAAAGGTATTATCCTATCATTAAAAAAACAGGTAGATTCTCCTGAAAAGAATGATGCATAATTGGAAGGTATGATTCCAACCATTTACCACTTTGATAGAGTAAGTTAAAGTTAATCCCCTATATTAAAAGACAACGTGAATTCAAAAACAAGTTCACAACTAACACTAAGTTTTGTAGCCTCCGAGATAGCAAAATGGCACCTATTTTCTCCTCTTTCATTTAAAAAGTTAAGCTGTTTAAAATTAAATGCAAAGAATAAAAATCAGCCGCATCAAGAGAAGCGAAGTACGATAAAGTCCCTCTGATAAATTATCCTTTCAATATCCCTGTTCTGGAAATCAGACTGAGGCCAATGAAGACTCAAGAGACAAAGAAGAGATTTATGCTGCAACGATCATGAATCCATGAAGTTAAGTTAAGTTCATTCATCCGATCCGCTTCTTTGCAAATATGAAAGCAACTGCCTGATAACTTGATTTTCTTTCTCTTCACTGGAACCAATTCTTACCTGATTGCTTAGTTTTTTAATATTAAAATCTTACTCAACATAGCTGGTGCCCGATATGTGATTGGGTGTCAATTTTGTCTAAACCAATCAGAGTCCTTGTCTTTGTGGCATTCGACTCCAGGATCCAAAGGCAAGATGGCGACCTTTTGTACTGTGAAACAAGTTCAAGTTCTACAATTGATATAAATTGTCCAAATACTACATTTTTGGAGTTTTACGCAATTTGAGTTCGGGTCTCATCTGACTTGATAGCTCAGTTGGTAGAGCGCCAGACATGCAACCTGAAGGTCGTTGGGTTCGAGTCCCACTTGGGTCAGATGTTTATTCTCTTTCCCTCGTAGGGCGTGCACACATAGCACTACAGCATACCACTTTACATCACATTCTTTACACCTACTAGTGCTACGCGGCAAACATGATTTCATATCATAACTAAACATATACATATATAATCGCCGTGACCATAAAACGCACCAATACCCACGATTGCTCTCATCTGACTTGATAGCTCAGTTGGTAGAGCGCCAGACATGCAACCTGAAGGTCGTTGGGTTCGAGTCCCACTTGGGTCAGATATTTATTCTCTTTCCCTCGTAGGGCGTGCACACATAGCACTACAGCATACCACTTTACATCACATTCTTTACACCTACTAGTGCTACGCGGCAAACATGATTTCATATTATAACTAAACATATACATATATTATCGCCGTGACCATAAAACGCACCAATACCCACGATTGCTCTCATCTGACTTGATAGCTCAGTTGGTAGAGCGCCAGACATGCAACCTGAAGGTCGTTGGGTTCGAGTCCCACTTGGGTCAGATATTTATTCTCTTTCCCTCGTAGGGCGTGCACACATAGCACTACAGCATACCACTTTACATCACATTCTTTTCAGATATATTGACGTGCCGCGTCAATTTATTCGCCAATGTTCTTTCTCAAATACTAACCTGCCGATAACTTCGTTTTCCTCCTTGTCGTGGCGGAGGCCAGGACATGACGACACTTGGCTCCTCAGTATATACCTCGTGAAAGACTCCAGTGATTAAGAGCAACATCATGATCAGCGTGAATGTCTTCATTGCTCTGTGATACAAACACAATAACACGTGTATATCTTAAGTTATATGTAAGTGAAATGATGGCTATCATAACTATCATAAGATTGTATAAGGAAGTAGTTCATGCTAAGTAGCGTACACGGTTGCACTCGGAACACCTGCCTTAGAATTTAAACGAAACTAAGAAAGTGTTTCCAGGGAAATTCAGGACACTGGAGCCGTTTGAAAACGAATTTCGCTTTAATCTCCAATGGTTAAGAGAGATCTGAAATCGTAAACGTAAATTAACCAACTTGTACGTTTTCATGTCTCGGTGGAATCCCTTTTCATTATCTGTACTACCAACAAGTCGTGTTTTCCATTTTGATTGAGTCTGGAAGAATGCCAGTCAAGAAGCTTGCGAATTTGTAATAGAAAAAAAATGCATGTTTTCCCTTAAATGAAAATCTAGATAAAACTTGGATGTTATAAATAATACTGTATATCATTTCGTCTTACTTACAGTGCGAATACTCTCAGCGGGATCGCTTAGTCAGAAAAGATAACCAATCACATTGCATAATTTAAACAAATAAATCTGATTTGCAGAGACGTGATCTACCATAACGATCTTGTCACTGCCAAAATGTTATTGATCCAAACGTATATTGATCCAAAATGTTATTGATCCCCACGTATATTGAGAATTTGGACACGTTTCAGCATTTGTTTAACATATGTATACCGTCTTCTATAAGTAGTTTACTGTTAGATCAAGGTTCTTTTTAAGGAAACAATTGTAAGCAGTTAAACTTGTATTAGTAACGGTTACCATAAGACTTCATTCCTAGGCTCTGCTAGCCCTTGTTTAATTCCCTGAGTACTACTTGTTTCGCCAGTCTCTACTCGAGTGTTTGCAAAGCATGCTCGTATTCTCGTGATAGCATCGACAGACCATGTATATTTTAATTTCGCTTTAACTCTTGTCGGAAATTGTGTTATACTCTTAAATTGGAATTTATATAGAAATGCATTTCAAGTTCCCTTTCCTTTCCTTTTTACTTTTTATTTGGGTTGTCAGCCGATTTTAGCATCATTTTGGAAGGCTCAAGACCGCATTCAAACCAAGGGAAACTTTAAAATAATGGTCTCGTTTTATTGACAGTTTTATTCTTCATAAGTCAAATGAGACTACAGAGAAGCTAATCGGGCTACTTATGCCAAGGATGGACAGGGATTACGATTATGAAAAACCTGAAAACGTTGCGTCAACGTTATCGTTATCTTTGATGTTAGCCTTAAATAGTATTCTAACCTGGTCTTTCTTCAAAAGGTAACATCATTTGGGATAACTTAGTGTTCCAGGGGTATTTTTCATATAATCAGCAAATGCTAGATAAGTATTTGATCGAAAATCAGAACTGAAACCTTTAGTTTTCATTCGGCTTCCGTTGTAACAGTTATTCTTTGTAGTTTGACTTTATTTCGAAATATTTATTTATTTTCAATTTTTGTGTGGCTTAGAAGAAGTTTTAAGTAATAGATAAAGAATGATTGGCCGATCTTTATCCGATTTACAAACTCGAGCTGAAATCGAGAGTTTGTAAATCGGATAAAGATCGGACAAAAATTCTTTATCTTACTTATCAAACGGCTAGATGTAGAGAGTCATGTTTTCACGTTTGTGGTCAGTCAATCTCAGTGACTTTTCTACAACTCAGTTCCACTCTATCCTTCTTCCAAACCACAGCAAACATTTCCCAAATGTGATGGATTTCTTCTCTTTCTTAAACCTAATTCTTTGTTAATGCATGCCTTCCTGTTATCGAGGGTTGGGCTGTATAGCTAGAAAATCACTGTGAAACAACATGTATCGCTAGAAACCCATCGCCGCCAACTCCTACATTTTCTTTGAACAATTCTGAAAGAGAAAAATGTTCAATAGTTTAGCTTCTGCTTCTGGTTAAAAATATCTACAGAAGAGAGTTTCCACGAAAGACGACGCATATTCAACGTATTACCTATTTTCCACCGCTGTTTGTCATAAATGATATTTCTTTAGACACATTCGACAATCGGAGTGAACGCATAAATTTCAAAAAGTTTATTTGAAGGCCTTTTCTTTTTAACCTGTGCAGACTTGAACTGTTTGAGGAATTCATAAAGCGCGCTGTTAAACTTCTCACCATTGAAAGTCCACTGTAGTTATCTCTCTGAATCGGCCATGATCGTGAACAACGAATCCCTTACATTAATAGTAGTACGTACTGCTCTTCTGGGTGTTTTCATTCCTGTTTTTCCCCGGATTTGGCTACATGTAAGTTGACGAACCATCGAAGAGCCAAGACAGCAACTCGAAATAACAAGTCGTCCAAAACAGTTGCCAAAAACGCAGGAAACAAGCCGACTAAAACTAAACCAAACATTGACAAGAACACAATGGGAAAAACAATCGGACGGTGAAAAGATCGATCAAAATCCAATTCGGAAAAAAATAGGTGAGCCAAAAACTCACTCGGCCGAAACTATATAAGATATGTTAAAAAGTCGAGCAGGTTTCTATAGTGCTAAAACGTCTCCTAATATCTCTGTTACTTCAAATAACAGTTGTCATTTGAGGGTACAATGGAAGTCTTCACGAGCACTTACATTCGATTCTGTGGTATTAGGCAACGTTTAAGATAATTTAAAGGGGTTCAACATTGGTATAAAATACATCTTACCTTTACAATAGAGAAGTTCAATGTTGTGACAGGAAGAAGCTTTAGAAATTTGTTGTCTTTCCTGAAAACTCATCTGCCTTTTATCCTGATAGCTTGTCATGATGATCTGCATAACACCTGTCCGAGTTCAAGGCCGGATGGATTACCTCATCCTTGTCCATTCGAATTCATACTTCAGTCTATGGTAATACAGTTATTAAATTATCGGTTTAAACATTAATGAGAAATATGCTTCTCTTGATATTTTCAAAGAACTTTGTGTATATTGCTTTTCACTTTATTCGTCAATAGGTGAATATGAAACAAAACCATCTTTAAGTCCATGGTCGGGAACAAAAACACACGAACATGATTAACTCCGTGAAAAGTACAACTAACTTCGCTCTGACGCGTACGACGAGCGCCCTCTCTCGAAACGTCAGCTGCTACTCCATCCCCACGGCGGTTAGCATGCCGTAACCAATAATTAGTTGATCACAGCAGTGTTAATTTTAGATTACTCAGGTTTTTGTCAAAGAACTTCAGGAATATGGCGACTGAAGTGTTCATAGAACGGGGTTTTATCAACACTACCATTAAAAGTTGATGAAATATGTCAACCATTGACACTCTTGCCAAACAAGAGCCCATCTGGGCTTTCACTCGGGCCACATGATATTGAAGATGAAATACACTTTCATTTGAAATCCTCTTAGTAATATTAACCAAAGGGAAGAATTATTAGCTGAATTTAGCAGTCTTTAGGAGTGGCCGGTAGCGCGGTGACTTTCATTCTCTGCTCCCCTAGGATATATGTAATTAAATATATTTGTTTTTCTCGTATGTTGACCTTTTAATTTAAACACTATTTATTCATGAAACGGACGTTTACAATTTAGTCTGCTGTTCTGTTATACTGCAGGTTCCGAGTACTAATCTGACTAATAGATGATTGTCTCAAATGTATGTTTATATTTGTACCATATTTTATGTTGTATCCTGTCCATCCTGTGATGGAGCTAGCTATGTCAATTGGTGTGCCTCTATGTAACTTTATCTGCTGTTCTTGCCATTACGAGTCCATCTTGGTAGTTGTTGGATTAAAGATTATTAACTGAAATGCCTGTTGGTTATCTCTAATTAAAAGCTTTACCCACATTCCCAAAACTTCGAATTGTTGGAAGCCTTTAATTTCTCGAACCAAAACCTCGGCCGTGAGAGGTTTCTTGTTTAAGTTTACCTTGAGAGTTGAATATTGCTTGGGTCATCATAAATTATTCTGTGCTGGCGAGCGACAGTGTTGCTCTCACAGTTCAGGAGTTCAGATGTCTTCAGACTTCGATAGAGGATAGTAACCCATAACTGCTCAACCACAGTATATATATTTACTAGTAAATCGCTATATTTCGCTATAATTCAGTATACCTGTATAACGCGGTACACATAGAGATCATACGAGATCGGTAAACCAGCCAAATTCGCGGTCAAAATTATTTTAGTGTTGGCCTACCGATCACGGTGTTTGCGCTGGTATGTATTATGACCGAGAGTAAAATGAAATGTGGCATAAAACCTACGAAACGTACCCCAAACAAGCTGAAAGCGTCCGCAGAAGATGGCGACTGTAAAATCTATTAGCGTCAACAATTAATGCATAATTTAACGCATGCGCAGATATTTTGCCGCATAAAAAATTACGGCCTGCAGATTTAGACTCGTGCCTGCCACAGGCAGCCCGAGTAACAAGCTTTCTGCAAAAGATTAGAAATGACAAAAATTACTAACTAAAATACATAGTACTGTCATCTTGGCTGTGTTTCTGAATCGGTTGTAAAACCGTGCTGATCTTACACAATAACTCCAATTTTAAGGAAAAGGAAGAAAAAAGAAGATAAAAAGTAACTAGCCTCTTGTGGAACTCTTCTTCAACTTCCTTAATACTCGACTTCAAGAAACATCTACATTTAAACCCGACTTCAAGAAAATGCTGAATGGCTAGGTTGTGCGAGAGTGTGGTGGTAATGACTTATCTAGCTAACAGGAGTCGAGGTTTCGTATTATGCTCCATTCTCCCTCCGGCATGAAAACTATTCAATGGGAAGGTTTTCAACAATTTAACCTCCTCGCTAATTGCTTTGTGAAAACATGAAATCATACATAGCTGCACATGAAGTAACCTGCATTGCTGACAGTGTAATCTGAAGAATAATCATAATAACTAGAAAGGACAAAATATTCAGTGAAACATTATTTCAGTTATTAATAAATTATTATCTCAGCCCTGCAAAATAATGAATTTTATATTCCATTTTCTTCTTTCGCTTGTTAAAGTCACAGAAGATATTTGTACACAGTACAAGGCAGGTCTTCTGAAAATCAGAAAATCAAATTTTCAAAATGTAACATATGACTTCGAAGGTATATAGAGAGTTAACAATAACAGCTCTCTGAATACCTGATATAAGCAAGATTATGGGCGGAGCTCGAGTTTATATGTGATCAAGGCTTGTGAAAAGGGAAATAATAGTCGTTAAAATTGAGTTAAAGAAACGAATCTCCTTTCTTGCTACACTAAAATGTCATCTGCTAGTGATAGCAAAGACAAATGCATTGGTGGCTCGAGACTAGATGTTGTTCAGTTATTATTTTCTTGAGAGAAATACCAGAATGAGGAAAACATATCTCAATAAAATGATGAGCTATCGCAACACAATCGATTTCTTTCTGAGAAAAACTGCTACAGATAGTAGCCGTGCACACCACACGAATGGTAGCAATTTTTTCGATCCATCGCTATGTGTGCATTGATGATGTTTTGAATTTAAAAAGTAAATACCGAATAAAATGTATTAAAATGGAATGTTAGTTCAACCCAACTATATTAAGTCATGGTTAGTAAAACCTACAAGCATGTGCCATTCCAGGGTTCGACATTATTTTTTTCACGTAGGCGGCGCCAACTGGCGACTAACCACAATTTTTTATTCGCCAAAAGACCAATTGTGGTCGCCACATTTCAAGTTTCAAACGACATGTTTTATTGGCTAAATTTACCTAGAACATCGTGTGACTTCGGGACATTGAGAAGACTTTAGGTAAGTCGCCAGCTGGCGACTAACTCTGAAATTTTGGTCGCCAACACTCACAATTTAGTCGCATTGGCTCCAAATAAGGCGCAATTTCGGACCCTGCATTCTTTGAACAGCCTGCAGAATCGCTGTTGAGAAAAACGAGTCTATCAAGAGTTTAACACATATTGTGATTCGATGTTAGGGATTGTAGTTAATAAATAAACACCTGCTGACTTGAGGAACTGATAATAAACGGCCTAGTCTACAGTAATTATAATGAAGAACAAACTGCTTATTACCTGTGTGTTCAATGTTTCATTGACATATTAAACGGCAATCATGTTATCAGATGAATAAATGAATGGAGATAGGTGCCGGAATAAATATGTCTTTAATTCTATCGTAGTTGTTTTAATTACAGTTTATACGAGTCAAAATCAACTTTCGTAAAAGCATTTTTAATATCAAACACAGTTAGGGCCCGTTTACAAGGAGATAGGATTACCCTAGCACTAGGGTTACCCTAGCGCTGGGTCATTTCCTCTTTGGCGATGTGTTTACAAGCAGGCGGGACAACTCAACTCGGCTACCCGGGTGACCCTAGCACTAGGCCTATGTTTTGCCCTTGTAAACGGTTTGCTAGGGCGGGTCAACTCTATTCTAGAACCACATTTCACATTGCAAGTTTCTGAAGTTCTCTAGCAACATAACAACATTCTAGGATACTAGACAGCTACAATAAAGGGCACCACAGAAAGAAGAATCGACGTTAATCCATCAAAACCCGCCAGAACTTTACTCGTATCCGCCATGTTGTTTCCTATGCTTGAGTGATTTTGGCGGCCGCGAACCTAGCGGTTCACAGGCCTACCAAAGAATCAGTATAATCAAAATCACTTCCACAGATCTGTTACCTGGGTGCCAGAGGTTCTACTGCCCTCTCTAAGCCAAAGTCCCAGCCTTCTCGTCGATCCTAAACCTGACTGGCTCCCAGGGTACAGATCTGTTTGAACCGGATAAAAATGAAAGAAAAGTGGAAGAGTAATATTAGTAGCACATGTTTTCATTCAATAGTATGACATTTTATAAGAAACGGCTTTTCAAATGAATAATATATTTGAAAGAGACTTCAACTGGCTTGTGTTGAGTTGGCCCGGGCAGTAGGGTAACCCTATCTTTGACTCTAGTGCTAGGGTAACCCTATCTCCTTGTAAACGGGCCCTTAGAGACGGCGAGACAGGCGAGAGCCAGGGTATCCATACAATAAAGTTTCAAAATGCGGCCGTCTCTTCATGTAGGACGACACGAATTGCTACCAAATTGTATTCTATTGTATTGCATTGTGTTGCGTTCTATTGTTGTATTGAATTGTATTGTGTTGTATTCTATTGTATTTTTGGTAATAATTCATGTCGTCCTACATAAAGGGATTGCCCAAAATGCAGTATAGAGTCTGACTAGATAGTTCCATTATGAATAATAACTTGTCTTTTGGTGTTCATTAAACCCTCATTAAACATTAAACACACATTCATCATTTATGACCGTTCAACATGTCGCGTTATACACTCTATAATTAACCATTAACCGATTTGGCTCACACTTTGCATGTTATCTTGGTTGAGGGTTAATAACAAAATGGGTATTTCTAGATTAAAATGATTTTTCCTTTGAACATTAGGACGGAGGACCGTGTTGAGAGGTCCTGGTGCCTAATCAACACTGCTGATCGAGTGACTTCAATGCTGACTTTTCTTTTAAACTTTTCTGATACTTTTTATAACCAAAACAAACTATGTAACCTTCCCTTATTTTATGGACCCAATAGATTCGCCTCTCACCGCTGCGGTCCCGGGTTCGATTCCCGGCTTGGCCACCATATGTGAGTTCGGTTTGTTATTGATTCCTTATCTGCATTTGAGGGTTCTTTTCCGGGTTCTCCGGTTTTCGTTCCTCCGTAACAATCAACCGTGAGTCGAGTGCAGTGTGTCCAAAACAGTTACTGTAGTGGGGAGTGTGTGAGGAGTAAAAGCAGGCCCCCACCAGCTTTAAGCTGTAATACTCAGCCTGCTATAACAAATAAAATATTGATTATTATTTTTTATTTGCCAGGAAGCAGAATTGGCATTTTCAAAAAAACGTGATCGGGACAGACGTAAACAACAAATGCTTTAAAATAATCTTCTCTAGCCTTTCTCGTTTCACACTTCAAAGAACGGTTTCAATTGTTTGCTAGAACAATTGTGTATAAACGGACTTACACGACAAACGCTTCAAGAGGTGATATTTTACAAAAAAAAACGTTTGTTCCGAGCTAAAATGGATTTTATCAAAGATTTCACGATATGTGTGTCGCTTTTTGAATGGTGAAAGTTAAAGCAAAAACATTTCTCGTCAGGGCAAGAACTGAATATGTAGCACCAAACGTAAGGCGGTTCAGTGGCTGGCTAAATGTCCAGAGAAAAGCAATCAAGTAACTTTGTGCCACGTTAAAATAGTTCTTAGTCAAGAGTTTGTTATTTGTGACTAATAACATCGTAATTAGAGTGTTAATCCAAAGCGAAAATTGGAATTCAAATTAGTCTGCAGGGCTAGTTTTTGTTTTCGTTTTTTATATTACGCGAAAGTTAGAACAAATCCCTCTTAACATAAACTTCTTTAGCCGCGACCCGCTTACACTCAGCGAAAGTTTGTTTTCGTTTCACACATGTACATGTATGTTTTCTAGAACACCGCTGTTTGTGTGTGTGAAATTATTCAGTTTTCCTTTGCATATCCTACAAAGTAGATATGGCAATTCACTGCATGAGAATGCGTTGCCTTATTACAATAAGTGTCGCACAAAGATTTAAACAGGTTCAAATTCGACATTCGACAACTAAATAAATACAGTTGTCACTAAACAGAAATATGAACTGCCAATTAGTACACTGCGATTTTAGTCTAAAAAAATAAAAGCCAAAAGAAAACCTTTTGCACCTGTATCACTCTCAAATTCATCCCTAAGCAGCCTTTAACGTCGGCACATGTTATGGGCTTTCTTCCCATTTCTAAAGACATTACAGAATATCTTAAATATATGTTTCAAAGTGGATATTCAGCTTTGACAATCACCACAAGAGGAAATAAACTTCAACTTCTTCTTCAAGGTGGCCAGCAAGCTTAATAGCATCAACCCGGATCTACAGTGTGTAAACAGACTCTTCAGCAAATGGAGAGAAAACCCTTGGCCTAAAAATGGTGTAGGGTTATTTGATAAACTTGAGGAGGCTGTTGCAGACTAATATGCTTCACAGGGAGGAAAAGCGTTCATACAACGATGATTGCATCAGTTCGTGTGAAACAGCCCAAGGAAAATAGAAAAGCAAAACATCAGATCAACTTTTACACTGGCATTATGCAATCCTTTGATGAGTAGGGTCCATTTAGTCTTTACTCAGACGAGCTGGGGAAACCGTATTTGCTGATGCCACTACATCAGGTGAAGCAGAAGTAACACTGGTACAAGCTTTCAATGCACTTTTAATCCATCCTTCCTCCAAATGCATTTTATGATAGGGACCAAGAAATAGGTGCAGCATTATTTCTTACTGATGATGCAACAGGTGAGCTGGGAACACTACGACAAGAGTGGCGACTAGCGCTAGCTTCTCTTCTTTTGTGCATTTTTCATTTTCATCAGGCTATGTGGACATGGATTTGACGTGGGAAGGAAGAAGAAAAGAAAGATTAACCACGGCATGTCAAGAAGTTAGTGTATACTGACAGTGAGGTTGCATCGAATAAACTTAGGAAATAAATCTACAATGCGTTCATGAGAAATTTCTGAAACCCTTGGCAAATACATGGAAGTTGGAAAAGAAATGGATGTTGTACGCAAATCATGCCAATAACTAGCAAGCAGCAAGCATTGACATATTGAAAGAACAAATATTTTGTTCTAGCACAATCGGACTTTTACGTCATTCTTTGAGGCCACTAGACAAACAAATTGCGAACTGTGTTACAAGAGAAACTGCGAACTGAATTACATGTAAGTAAACTTTATTTAGGCACGGTAGCATTGACCATGAATTGAAAATTAAAACTAAGTAAATAATACGTAAGAATTGTCAATATATAAAATTACAAGTACGTAAAATGTGATATGAAACGTTTGCTAAAAAAGCGCTGGTTTCCCAGACGCAGGCTTCTTTCTTTGATAAATTTTACTGATTTCAGTTGTTCCTTAAAAACCCAAAATGAAAAGATCTGGAAAAACATCAAAAACCACGAAAGGCAATTGTCGTTCCTTGTTTTTCAGATAGAACTGATCTCCGAAACAAAACAAAAACGACACGTCTAAAACAACGAAAACCAGAAAGCGCGACAAAAAATAAACAAATGGAAACGTGTGGAAAACACGAAAAGGCATGCAAAGACACTTTCTATGCCATAATGAGTGTCTGTCAAAGATAAATACAAAAAAATATCAATTGCTTAGGCGATGGTTGGTGAAAAGGTTGGACTGACAGCAGAAGAGGCTGAGAAGAAATTCATCAGTTTACGAACTGATTTCACTCTGAGAAAACTCAAACGATTACCATCTGGTTCTGGAAGAGACGGAGCTTCCAAATCAAACAAATAAGATTGTTTGAAGTGGCTCTTACCTTACATAGAACATCGTGAGACGGCATCTAATCTATCGGAAGTAAACGAAGGCACAAGAAATAGTACAAACATTAGTGCAGCCTCTAGCCACATGCAGTTGACCCAAGGCCAATAGTTTGTAAATAAGAAGTACAGTGAATGATAAATTACAATAAAGTGTCCTGATGATTTTATATTTGGGTTTGATTAAAAATGTATTTACTTCATCATAAACTATAGGTCTTGTGTTGGCTGTGGCACAGCTATAATGATACAATGATCAAGACGACGGGATACTTATCACTGTAACTGTGCAAGAATCGTATCCTAGTCATTATCAATCAATCATGTAATGTTGTTGACTGATATGTCCCATTTGGAGTGACAACATGTGATATTTGAGAATTGGAGATGACTGGGGCGCACCTACGCCTGATATTTCAGCCTGGAAAAAGAGTTCTTCCATTTGTAAGTGAACATACGTTTGTTTAATCTGAGTACGCTCCTGCAAAACACGCTTCAGATCTTCCAAAAGATGAAGTGCCAATGAACTAGCAGTCGTGAAATGTATTTTATCAATATCCTCTCTTAAAGTGCCTATCACCCTTTTGCAATTTTGATAGCTTATGAACTTCCAAACCGTTTTGAGTACTTCTGTGAAGAAAGTTTTGGTTTAAAGTGAATACTTTATGTTCTACGCTTGTTTGAAATCGTGTAAATGGTGACCTTTCCTGACCCATGACCGCGTAAGTAAAAGCCTGGGTCGAAACCTGGGTAGACGTCATCTCATTAATGCATTATTCTCCATGACGCCTTTTTATCACAACAACATCGATGCATAGAAAATATACACAGTTTTTGAGTTTTTAGTAAAGAAAAAAGTCATTAATACCAACTTAATACCAACCTCGTTCCCAGGGTCTTTTTGTCTTCATTCAACGGAGAGGGGTTGGTCACGTGGCCCCCCAGAATATGAGAGATTACATATAAAAGATTAAAGATTAAAAGAAGGGATGCAAATTTCACTCTACTGATTCTAGGGTAGTAAACTGTACCATCAAAATAAACCATATTTTTTTGCTGAATGAAGCGGGCAAAGGCTAGAGAAGATTATTTTAAAGCATTTGTTGTTTACGTCTGTCCCGATCACGTTTTTTTGAAAATGCCAATTCTGCTTCCTGGCAAATAAAAGATAATAATCAATATTGTATTTGTTATAGCAGGCTGAGTATTACAGCTGGTGGGGGCCTGCTTTTACTCCTCACGCACTCCCCACTACAGTAACTGTTTTGGACACACTGCACTCGACTCACGGTTGATTGTTACGGAGGAACGAAAACCGGAGAACCCGGAAAAGAACCCTCAAATGCAGATAAGGAATCAACAACAAACCTAACTCACATATGGTAGCCGAGGCGGGAATCGAACCAGGACCGCAGCGGTGAGAGGCGAAACTATTGGGTCCATAAAATAAAGGAAGGTTACATAGTTTGTTTTGGTTATAAAAAGTATCAGAAAAGTTTAAAAGAAAAGTCAGCCTTGAAGTCATAAAACGTCCCTCGATCAGCAGTGTTGATTAGGCACCAGGACCTCTCAACACGCGCGGTCCTCCGTCCTAATGTTCAAAGGAAAAATCATTTTAATCTAGAAATACCCATTTTGTTATTAACCCTCAACCAAGATAACACAAAAACACTGACAACGCGTTCCTACTAAAATAAGTTGTTTCAAAGTGAGAAAAATAGAGCGAAACCGACCGAAATCGCTCTGAAAAAAAGAAATCTTTTGGTGCAAAAAAATATATTGTTGGAATTTTTAAATGTACAGACTTTCCCAATTCATTGCGGAATCACTATATAGCAAGAATTGACTGAAATGTAAAGTGTAGTTTATACGGAGAAGCGTAATCTTGAGAAAAACGTAGTTGCAATTATACTCCTTGCCTCGCGCAAGTTTACAAATTTGGCTTTTTGTGGTTTTGGGAAGATGAAGTCACAACGGTCCGAGTTAACTATGAAGCCGAGGAAATGAACGGTGGGGCTTTGGGTGGGGCTCGGGATCCTAGAGGATTTTGCTAGTCCTATAAAGTACCCCAATGAAACCAGTACCGAATCTGCAATAAACGTAGCTGCCGCGGCTAACTCGAAATCTGACCAATCTACGACGTAGGGGGCGCGCTGTTGAAGGGGTGTAAGTTGTCCGAAGTGACGGTCGTCATTGTATTGGCTACATGACACATCCAGGAAGTGAATAGAACTCGTGGCGGCCATGCCAATATTGTGATAGATATAAGCGCTATAGCTTTCCAGCCGAATGGGATAGTGTGGTAGACAAAGTATCTTGCCTTGCCATTCTATCCCAAAGAAGGTGCTGCTTTGAGGGGAGATCGCTACGTGATAATAGCCGCTCTTGCCGTCAGTGGTAGTTTGGAAACAGCACCCTGTGACATACCGTGGTAAACTAATAGAGGTCTTTGATCCAGAGGTTAAGGAACCGCTCGTTGTGGCATATCCTGGGCTTAGAGGGTTCCATAGTGATTCCATAGTTGCCCTGCAACGAGAGGGAACCATTCTTTATCCGCTGCGAAATCGTGGATCTAATAAAATCCTCGAAGCCGAGACACGATTTGCTGTTGGGGAATATAGCCCTTAGGATATATCGGAATTATACGATTGTCATTGAAATTTACCCTTGAAGTTGACAAATTCCTCCACCCTGATCTCCGTTTTCAGATAAGCCAAGATTTCTTTGCGCTTCGGCTGGTCAACGAGGATCTGCTACCACTGCGATAAGTGGCTGTGGATTTCAGCTGCTAATAAAGAGCTTAAGCACCAGCCGTTTTCGACAACACGGCCGTCACATGACCGAGATAAAACTGGATCGAAAACGGCAGTAAAATCTTACTAAGCTGGGTACACGTTTCTGGCCGATCGGCACGCACTACGTTATCCGCATTTTGCTTCTCTCTTGCAAGTTGTTTCGCTTTTTTAGGCTAACCGGCTCACTGGTTAGCTCAGTTGGTATAGAGCACGGTCTAGAGTGCGGGAGGTCGGGGTTCGAGTTGGGCAGGGACAAATATGGACCTTTAGCAACCACGACGGCAAAGTTTTGGACGACGGCATAAAACAATAGCCTTAATTACAAAATACAATAACTGCACGTGAAAATGCACGCAGTCGCCTACATTTTCACCATTCTCTGTAAAAACAACGTGAAAACCCCAAATTGAACATTTTAAAGACAACGCGAACGTAAGAAAGTAAATCAAATCATTTTTCGTTCGGCGTGAAAGGGGCTCTATATATAGTCATTATATTTTTCGAACCAAGCGAACAACGGAAATAGTAAACACCATATTTCGGGAGAAAACACTTTTATACGTCCCGTCGTCACTGCCGTCGCCGTCCTGGTTGCTAAAGGTCCCTAATATTAGTCGTTGGCCTTGTCTCCTTCTACTTCTAATCGGTATTTGAAGAGGACGTGAAAGAACCTGCTGTGCTACTCGAAAAAGAGCAGGGGATTTTCATCCGGTACAGCAGCCTAGCCATTGTACTAACCACACACTAAAAAAACTGTAAACTGCGTGGTAGCTATCAGCGCCGTATAAACAGTCTGTATAACGTCACTGACAGGATGTCAGTAATTTGTAAAGCGCCAATAATGGCCATTATGTTTCTAACTCTTCTCGGGACAGATATGTGTTTCGTGTTTTCTTCTTGATTGCGGATGTTTCTTTGCGTTGTAAGTTGCGCACCAAAAGAAGATTCCTTAATCGTCCACAAGCACTACAACAGAAACAGTTTTTGCCAGATCTGATATTGCACTGAACTGCTACAGATCTTTTCGGTTTCTACACCTCCTTATTTATTGCAGCGGACGTACGCAGATGTGCAGTTTGCTGGTTTGAACTTTAAATCACATTGAACATTCCTAAGTGCATGTACTGTAAAAGCTCTGTTAAAGGGCATGGAAACCACTAAATTGGTTCTTTCTTTTTTTACGTATTCATGAAGTTCATGTAACCCCAACACATAACCCCAACACATAACCCCAACACATAACCCCAACACATAACCCCAACACATAACCCCAACACATAACCCCAACACATAACCCCAACACATAACCCCAACACATAACCCCAACACATAACCCCAACACATAACCCCAACACATAACCCCAACACATAACCCCAACACATAACCCCAACACATAACCCCAACACATAACCCCAACACATAACCCCAACACATAACCCCAACACATAACCCCAACACATAACCCCAACACATAGATTTGGTGTCGAAATGAGCAGGATCGGGGAGGGGGGGGACTAAATAGAGAAGGGGCTTATTTAAAAATCAGTGTTGTGTGTTTACAGGGGCTGCTTATTAGAGAGTGGAACTTAATTGAGAGGGGGGCTTAATAGAGCTTTTACGGTACTTAAAGGGGCTCTGTCAAGGGAATTTTGGCCGAGAGTGACCTGGTGTCTAAAATCATTTCAGAATAAAAGTCCACCGTGTTCTGAAATTCGATCTCGCGTTAAAACAAGCTGAAAGTGTATGATTTAAATCCATTTCCATCGAAGTTTTCCATAGCGTTATACATTGTTTTTTCAAAATAGATAGTTAGTTTGAATATCAGTGTTTAAATTGAAGTCAGAATATTTTAGAATAATAGATCATTGGCGCTCCACCATCCTCTGGTTTCAAGAAGAGAGGTCGGCCATCTTTGGTTTCGACAAAGGTCAATCGGTACAAGAACAGAATGATTTGGCGTCTTGAACATCCCAGTATTTATCTCCGCAAGCCAGTATTTGAAACATGGAGGGCTGTTAAAGCTTCTGGGACGTTTGCGAGTGACTCCAGCTTCGCCGCGTATCTACTTTCCCTCGAGATGAAGCGAAAGTGATCGATCGTAGCACTTGTACTACAAATCTGAGATCCCAATGTATTTCTACTTGGTCTTCATAGTTCGTATGCCCATGCTAACAAGATGAGAGTTCGAGATGACATTGGTAGCAAGGGAAAAGGAAAAAGATATCGCCCTGCTGTGAATGGTAAGCCACAAGTCGCCACTATATATGCTTTGACCTTTGTACTGTTAGTGTTAGCGAGGGGAGATATTGGTAATCGATCACTTCTTTCCCGTTTGTCATCGACGTAAGGCATTTTCGTTCTGGCGTGAAAATCAAGTGGGATCTTGCTGTGCCATTCTTTTCAATTTTATGTAAGTTTTGATTTTCTTGCAGCTCTACTGGCAGCTTCTACTCCGATCAAGAAAACTGCTACACTTGTGTCTGACCTTCGTCGTCTGGAAACGGGAGAGAATCGGAAGTCGATATCACTGGCGTATCGCTGCATTATGTCCTTGATGATAGCGTTATTGTTGCGAAACCCGACTATACCGACTCTGAAAGTGATGCTGCTGAATCACAGTCTTATGTTGGTAGTGTAAGAAAGTCAAAAGTGGGCAAAAATTTGCATGAAAATTAGAACGCATTTAACGTCAAATTTAAAGTTTGATTTCCTTACAACAGAAGTCCGAAAGCCTACCACTTCAAAAGCTGTTGACTCCTGATCGGATTCTTCATCAGAAATTGAGGAGAGTTCCATAATTCATGTTAAGTTCTATAAATTAAACCATGGATCGTAAAAATGAACCGCGCGAACTGATCTGAACTTAGCCGATCACGTTTGTTTACAAGTGCAGTTGGTGATTGTAGCATGACTTCAGTACCCTTGACAGAGCCCCTTTAACATTCACGCTGTGTCAGTTTAGCTCTCCTTTCAATTTTGGGACTCTGAGACCCAAGGAAAAGGTTACGTATCGCATTGAAAAACGAGACTTTCCGATTCATTGATAGATCCAAACATTTTATACCAGAACATGTGAGATGTCGTCGACTGAGGGCCGGCTAGCGAAATATAAATGGAGGTTAAAACGAACAAAACATCGATGAAACATGGCAATGAATAATATGAAACAAGTGGCTTCCGAGACGAGGTGTAGGTAAAAACACTTTTTCCCTTCTTTCTCTCGAGAAAAATACCAGAATGAGAACAGAATAAGTAAATAAAATGATAACCCTGGGAAATAAAGAAAAACAAAGTGAGATTCCCACGTTAATAACGCGCAGTGCCTGTTGACAAATATAGTAGACGTGCGGGCGGCGAGCAGACGTTTACGAGAATAAGCTAGATAAAATGAAAGTCTTTGAATTCCTGTACTTTATCTAGCAGGTTGGTATTCCTCTCTAGAGTATGTGGACTTCCTTGGAGTTCAAACTGTCTATAAAGCGTAGTTCAGTCACTCTCGTGCTCTACCTAAGCCTCGGATTACGGTCAACAAGCCAAGTCGCTTCCCTGGAGTCTGCGGGATCGGTAAACCCTAACTTTATTCCCAAAGACATCACGTATTATACGTCCAATCGAGCTGTGGCATCAAGAGAATTGTAAATTCTCTTTTTCTCTATCGTACACTTGTTCAGTTTCTCTTATATTAACTGCATCTTCAACGGTCAGTTTAAGTCTTGAAATAAACCTGTAACACAGAATCGATGCAAATATTAGATTAAGAGGATTCAACAAATAGAATAATATCATCGATTTCGATCTTCTTGTACATATACTATATTTTGCTTTAAGATCGTAACTCTGGCTATAGGCAGCTCTTTTTTTTTGGGGGGGGGGGAATTGCCATTTTAGTCGCTGACTTTTGAAACTTTAATTTCCAAAACACAGTTGAACCACAGGCAGCCCAAGCTCTGTATTTGCACTGTGTGACTATTATTTCACAAAATTCTCAGATAAAGAAAATAAACTTACCTTAAGAGTTTGTTGTTGTCCTGTTGTTTCTCTGGGGTCTAGAAATGGCGGTTATGGGGCATTTCTCTCACTTTGGGTTTTTCTCTCTTCTCTGTCTTAAATAAAGACATTCGTTAGACCCCGTGGGGAGAGAGTACAGTACCTTGCAATTTATTGACTGTCCCTCTGCCGGAAAGAGGAATTTTGTCAGCAGACCAGGCTACAAAGCCGAGTTTATTACGTCATGACCGAACAGCAGCAAACACGTAGTTTCTTACGAAGAATGAGAGGGCTTTTTCAAAGAAATGAGTTCATTTGGAAGAGTTAGGATAATGATTTCTCAAGTCTGTAAACTTCTGGGGTAAGAAAAACTATCTACCTTTCACCTGACGGAAGAAATTACGCCTATCGGATGGGTTTTCGTGGGAAAAATCGGCCTCAAGTGCCTCGTGGTTTGAATTGGAGTGTGCAGCCTTTCCTTTATTTAAGACAGAGAAGAGAGAAAAACCCAAAGTGAGAGAAATGCCCCATAACCGCCATTTCTAGACCCCAGAGAAACAACAGGACAACAACAAACTCTTAAGGTAAGTTTATTTTCTTTATCTGAGAATTTTGTGAAATAATAGTCACACAGTGCAAATACAGAGCTTGGGCTGCCTGTGGTTGAACCGGAAGTATAACTGCATCCCCTGGGGAATGAGGTATTTAATTTTGTTTGTCGACCATTCGTCTTCCCAGTAGGGTAGCAACAGAACAAACTCAGCCTAAACTCTGATGCCAGGACCACGCTGGGTTAACCTTAACTCAAGCGACTGCGCTGAATAACAACCCCATTTACTCAATAACGTGACGCGCGCAGACTTAGGATGACAAAAATGGCGACAATTTAGCGAGTACCTTCGTGTTTTCTGCGAAGAATACGAGTTTTGCTGGAAGGATAAGATTCAAATACTCAGACCATTTCCTCCAGAAACTAAGAAACAACATATATTTTGGACAATGTAGTAAGTTTTGAACACTGGGATAAAATTGCCTTTAAACACGAGAGATTGACTGCCAACAGACAGTGTTGTTTCGCTAAAATTTCCGTCGATTTATGCATCAACTCGCGCATACGCCCTAGTTATTCAGCTATCAACTCAAGCCACATCCGCAAAATGTACTAATTAACTTATAAATTTGCATTCGAAGCATTCCATTCTGCTAACATCTTAGTGAGCGAGTGAGTAACACAATTCCGCAAAACAATCCCGTTAACTCGTTCTTCGCTTGCGCGCATCTACGAGTTAAAAATGGCCGGCTCTGCTCGATGTTTTGCTTGTAGTTTTGCCATTTGAAAGTGGTCACATGATTTAAAAAAAACTTATTGCCTGAGTTAGGTCGGGCTGAACGGGAAAACAATTGGCTCTCGGTGAATTTGTACGCTGCGCTCGGTCCGTATGCTCCCATAACCTCGAGCCAAATACTTTCCCGTCAGGTCTTACAATACAATAATATTGGAACGTGAAGAACAACGACGTCAGTGCCGAAATTGAGTAAAACCTCGACAAGCCCAAGCTTAACCTGACTCTTCGGCAGCAGGGTTAGGGTTGGCTTTCTTTCAAAGAAAGAAATCGTACACAAAAACAGCAACTGAGCTATGAAATCATTCATTCGATGATTCGATTACTCGAGCTAAACACAATAGGTGAACTCGGAGACTGGAAAACTTTGACATCAAATTAATCAGAATCCAAGCTACAAGAAGTATCGTATGCTTCCCAGAATACATAAACTCCGAATTATAACATTTGGTTGGAGTCCTCCTCAACTCTAAAATTATGTTTTCATTGCCTGAGCCTATACTATAGTGTAAAATCTAATAATGTTAATGAATTGCTGATGATATTAATTTCCTCATTATTTCCTCATTATTTTCTGTCCTTTTTCTTCCTCTATCCTTTTCTCTCTCTACCTATTCTCTACAGAGGTTGGTGACCTATAGAACTCACGCAGTTTTTGGACTTGAAATGTTTATAAAGTTTTGTGAATGATCTTCGTAAATCTTACTAGCACGACAATACAAGGATTTTTTCTTACACCAATGCTTCCCGCGTCACAAGCACTTAAAACTTTCTACTTGTAAACGTTATACTCATAAATGTAATCGGCATTTTCGAAATTACTTCTTAAATACTTTAGATGGAAAAAGATACACATAAACTAATCTCACTAAGATACGCATTAAGGTCCTTCCTTTATTTTATTTCCTTCCACATCGTTTTATGAGTAATTATAATTACCGTGTCTGACTCAGTGATTATGTTTAATAATATTTTACATTCCTGTGACGTCATTAATTATATTAACAGTTACAGAAATTGTCACAGTTCCTGTCACGTGATCAGCAGGGTTTCTCTCATTGGATGTCATCTTTCCACCTAGCGTCATCTGCTTGAAGACAATGGCTCGCCGCTCTTTTACAAAACGAAGCTTTAGCCTGCAGAAGAAATAACAGAACATGCTTTATTAAGATGATTTTTCAAAATAACTTGATAACAATTGTTCATTATTTTTTTGCAATTAGCACCTCGTAAATACTAGGCTCGGTTTCAGCCGTTGGGGTGTCGTTTCTCCAAAGCCTCCCCCACTAACGGCTGGGCGCGCGGTCAACACACCGTGTCCGTGACGTCATCTGATTAACTTCAATATTATTCATTTATTTGCGTGTATAGCGTAGGTTCGATTCCGCGTAAACTTTCAAAACACATTGGAATTCTTTAAACTAAAACTCCAAGTGTGAAATTAATTCGACGTAGGTAAAGGTTTTATTTAATACCTGTTATTATTAGCTCTCATGTTCACAGTCTTCGGCAATCTTCTTTAATATAATAATAAAAACTTTATTTCCGTGTCAAACGTACAATAGTCGAAGGAAAACCCTCTACTAATAATAGACACCTACGCTAAGATCCGGGGGAGGGGCTCCCATATAAAAGGGGTAGGGATGCTCGTCGGACATTTTCGATTTGATCCCTAAGAGGTACTAAAATGGGCGTGGCTCAAGCTTAATTTGACCCCTAAAAGGTACCGATAAAAACATGCCAACATTTTAAACTTTCGATGCCCTTTATTGCTATTGACACCCGACCCCTAAAAGGCACCGCTTTACATAGAAATGTCTGTGTTTGATCGTGGATACCCTAAGTGGTACCAAACTCCTGATTTTGACCCCTAAAGGGTACGACGAGCATCCATGTACCCCTTACATAAGGGAGTCCCCCCCCCCTCCCGGGCGCTAAGATATATAAAATATCATTCTAAAATATTGTACCCTAAAATTGTCATTCAATAGTTAATTAATTCTAATATAAAATACATTATGAATCGATAAATTAAGTCGCGTTTACGAATACATGCCTTGAAGCAATTGAGAGAAGGAGAGGATCTCTCTTTAGTAGAGAGCTATTTTCATAGCGTCGGACCTGGATATCTCAATTAATGTTGTCCATGCAGCAGTCTACAACTGGAGTTAAGACAACCTCTTGACCGTTGGACTGTTTAACAGCCTGAGAATAATATATTAAACTTTGTAAGATTTATAAGCTGTCTTTTTTTCGACAGGAACTCCATCTAAAATCATTCTAGAAAAGTGTTTTTCTTAACGAACTGCATGTGGCGTGCATGTTTGTAGTTCAATAATTTTCAATCCATTGTGTTAGTTATCCTAAGCACTCGTTCTATTCATACTAATGTCTAAGCCACGTCTGTCTGTAGCATGAGATGGGATTTTCGCAAGAAAGAGTAAACACTATCTTGGGTAGTTTCAAAAGCGATAATGAATTAGCCTTTATTCGTTGGTGTCAAGTAGGAAACTTTAACAGTAAATGTAGGAAAATTAGGTAATGCATTTCACTTCATATATATGTAGGGTTTCCCGTAAAGGATAAATGTATAACAGGAATACCTAATTAATTTATTAGGATTATATTCAAAGATGACACGTAACAACACTGTTTGCCTAGAATTGAAAACTTAATTGTTTTTAGTTTGCTGCTTTCGACATTTGCGGCCATGAATTATTGTATTCTATCTTTTAGGATTTGTGATAGATTGCCTTTTATTTAAAATAAAGTAGGCTTATAGTTAAAACTCAATTTGGTCGTACCATACAATTTATTATCCTACGGAGTACTTATGGGAGTTTAAAGCTGGACTCAATTTACTTGAGATACGAAACTCTGTTTGGAGCTCGTTAATGAGAATAGCGATGGCAGAAAATAAAAACGTCGACACAACATGTCAAACGTTATTAAATTCCTCTATTTACATGTATTACCTCTTACTGTTCTCTAACTTCATCCTCCGATTCTCTTTAACTTTATTTTTCCCCACCTCAAATTATATGCTCTCATAACTATCAAAAGTAGAGGTTAGTTATCAACTTATGATGACATGCGAAAGCTTTCAGTACTTTGGCCCGACAACACATGCACATCTGTGTATTTAATTTCCCTTAAATTTGATACGATGTCTACGATATTTCGGGTTATTTTGGTAAATAAGAATTGAATGTGAACTAAACTCAACACAATTGTTCAATGTGTTATTACAAGACCAGAAAGGATTATGTTACGAGCACTGAGTGCAAAGTGTATGAGTGATTCTGTAGGGATCTCACTGTAGGCGCTATTCTCTGATTCCTCTGTTCTTGCAACTGTTTTTACCCAGCACATGGATCACATTTGAGAGTTATACGGCTTCGCTTAAATCACTAACCGGTTGAACGACAGACGTTGTTTTCAGCATTTTCTCTGTTTTTTTTTTTAACACAAGATGTAATAACGTGTTACATAATTTTACGTTATTAAATGAGTTGTTGCCTCATCCTACGAGATTTAAGAAATACATAACGAGTACTCCATCCAATTGGAGTCCAGTTGAAGTTGGCTATATTATCAATCTCGCGTGCGGTTCGGGATTTTATAGCCAGTGTGGCCTTTCATATGCATGATCAGTAATACACCCGATTCTTTATCAAAGTACTAACCTTTCGATATTCCCGTTTACCACTACTACCTGTCCTAGGAAGGCGATACCAGCTTGAGCTCGAGGAAGCTTGTTCACAGAACGCACTGATCAGGAGCAATATCATCACCAGCGCAAATGTCTTCATAGCTGTTCCATACAAACGCAGCAACCAATTGTTGATATCGTTACACAACACAAGAATGTTGTTATATAGTACATGCAGTTAGTTACACAACACAAGAATCTAAACCCTCCGCACATAAGACCAAATTTGACGTTGATAACAGTTTAGAGAACAACTACTCCTAAATGATGCTCCTTAAGTAATGTGTTAGTAAAATAATAGTTTTCAGATAAGTAGCATAAAATTCTATAACAATTGGAAGCTAAGTTAATGTGGTTATGCTGTCATGTACGTTATTGAGCGTATGTAATTGTACTATGTCTGTACTGGATAAAGAAAACTATGGATTTCAATTGCATATTTACCTGTATATTTGTGGTTGAGTGCTAGCTGTGACGAGAAGAAGCTTTAAAAACCTGTTTTTTTTCTTTCCTCAAAATCCCACTGCCTTTTATGTTAACAGCCACAATAATTTACATAACATCTGGCCTAACCTTTCACTTTATTCATCAA
The DNA here is from genome assembly GCA_030867875.1 of Actinernus sp. WN-2022. Classification (NCBI taxonomy): domain Eukaryota; kingdom Metazoa; phylum Cnidaria; class Anthozoa; order Actiniaria; family Actinernidae; genus Actinernus; species Actinernus sp. WN-2022. The sequence goes on along the minus strand of JAOWCC010001589.1, from coordinate 4,777,438 downwards.
CATTTTAGAGAAATACAGACTGAATTATTTCAAATTTTAAACAATTATACATCATGTACTTGAACTTCTTGAAGTCCAAGTGTGAATATTGCAATATCCTATTATTGCATTTGCTTTTGAAAAGTTCAACAACACTTGACTATCGCAAACGAAGTAAAACTAGTACTAGACTAATCCACCTTTTGTCGAGAATATGGAGCCTGAAGTGGTATAATACTGGGTTGTATTGTAACCAAGTTAAGCGTTGCCGGTAAAGTGCAGCTGATTGAGTATGTGGAAAAAGCTTTGATGTGAAAACAATACAGGCGCCATTTCATTAAAACGTCTACTTCGCAAGTTCGGCCATTGTTTCAATACCAGAGGTCAGTTCAGTAAAACGTTTAGACTTGTATTTTACAAGTGCGCTCATTGTTATAAAACCGCTACATACATATATAATGTGGAACACAATAACGGATTAAGTGGAATGCAATGAATCTGGGCTGACTTCATTATTTTTCCCGTAGATAAAAACGTGACTCAGCATGTTTTACAATTTCTGCTTGGGGCAGTTTGCATATTGCCCGTACTGGGGGAGAAAGGATGATGGATAATGCAGTTTATTAATGTAGTTTCGTTCTGAGTACCACAAAAGCGGGGAACACATGTATGCGTGCTCCTGGTAAGTTGAAAAGACCTCTAAAATGATACATATGCGCACACGGTCACGCAATATTTTAAAGTTCACAATAGTTTAATGTTTTCCTCATTTACGTGTAGTTTAATAAAGACACCACCTCTTGCGATCCTAAGTCAGCCGTCAAAGACTCTACGTGTTCGTGTGGCAGAGAATCCAACCTGCGACTTCCTGCACGTCAAACGGACGCTCTTCCACTGAGCTGAACAACAGGAGACTGTTTACGCGTCAGTTTTTTTCATTTTTGCTATTTGCCAGGGTTGTTCGGCAGTGTGTTGTACAGCAGTTATTTTATAATAATATTAATAATATATAAATTTATATAGCGCTAAAACTGGGAACATTCGAAAGCGCTATCTAGTAACATAACGTACTTAATGACAAGAAAAACTCCAGTCAATATTAATAAAAAGATAAACTCTACACATTGTTAATGAAAATAGCGTTTAGCTGCAGTACATCGCGGTGGATACTTATAAACGGAAAGCTTGAATGAGTCTACATAAGACGACGCCGTCATGTACCATAAAAGCTCTGTTAAAGAGCATGTAAACCACTAAATTGGTCCTTTCTTTTTTTACGTATTTATCAAGTTCATGTGTTTGATAACCCCAAAACATTTGGTGTCGAAATGGGCACGGAAACTAGCAGGGAATTCTGTCTACGCATGCGCTAGAACTTATCCGCGCGGGTTTCCTGTGTGGTTTTGCAGGGAAATAAAACAAACATGGCGGCGTGTTTCGTACGATTTTGTTTCCTTTTTCCCTACCTGCATTTTATTTAATTTGTTCAACAGTAGTAGCACTCTTTATTTATACACGGAGTCTCATTCATCATGAAAATTACAAAGATGCTCTTCCAGAGAGCCGTGTGTTTAGTTCTAAGATAATGATAACAATAATAATATTAACAAGATTAATAATAATTGGGTAATAAAAAGTAAGAATATTCTATTTAAATATGTTGGCTTCTTAAATACTAAAAAATAATGCGGTAGAATTTATCCTAAGTCAGTCAAAGACTCTACGTGTTCGTGTGGCAGGGAATCCAACCTGCAACCTCCTGCACGTCAAACGGACGCTCTTCTACTGAGCTGAACAACAGGAGACTGTTTACGCGGTCGGTTTGTTTCGTTTTGTTATTTCTCAGGGTTGTTTGGCAGTTATTTAGTAATAATTTTAATAACATATATAGAGGATATTACATGGCCGCGCGGAGATACGGATTTTATCTTCGAGTGTTGATGAAATATTTTACGAGTGAGCGCAGCAAACGAGTAAGATAATATACTCATCAACATGAGAAGATACAATCCGTATCTCCTCGCGGCCATGTAATGTTCTGTTTAATATATAATTATCGATGACATACCAGTTTCAATCTCTTACTAAAAAGGCTAGAAATCTTTGAAATCGAGTCATATTTTCAAAAGTGATATCTTCACGTGTGAAGATATCACTTATTGCAAAGAACTATACACTGGTATTTCATATAACACTACAACTATGAAAATTCTAAAGCGCTATCTATATAGTGATATACCCTACTTAACGACAAGAAAAACTCTAATCAATATTAATAAAAATAGAAAAACTCCAGCAAATATTAATAAAAAATAAATAAAATATCTAGTCAATATTTATTTTAATAAAAATATAAACTCTAGACATTGTTAATAAAAATAGCATTTAGCTGCAGTACATCGCGGTGGATACTTATAAACGGAAGGCTTTCTTAAAAAGAAAGGTTTTAAGTCGTTTCCTGAAAGAGTTGACACAAGACGATCGCCGTATCTCCAATGGGTGGGAATTCCCACAGAGTAGGGCCTGCCTTAGCATGATAATTTTAGATTTGGGGGAGCGGCTAGCGGGGGCGAGGGAGTAGTCACTAGCAGTTCATGAAATGAAAGTGCTCCAGTGTTGTAAGACCAAGCTATAAAATGGAACGGAAAAGATCACGACTATGGGATTTTTTTTTTTCGCAGTTTCTCCCCTGTAAAACTTGAAACAAATATTGATGCTGTTTCCTCTAACAGACCTAACTTATTGCATTCTCAGTAGTTTACGTTATTGAAAACACACACCGTGTGTTGTCAGTGTGGAATTGCAGGTGTCTTTAAAGGACGGGGGATGTGCAAGAGTTATCGTTTTCACAATGTCGTTAATATGTTGTCCGCAGAAATACACTATAACTAGTGCTTTTTTTGTTGAACTGAAACAGAGAACATTTTAGGCGCATGAGAATAAATGTTATGCGGTGAATGGGGACTATTCTCATCAGTGAAATAGTCACGAAGCGCGATAGCGCGCTAAGTACATAGGTACCTCTCCACTCATCCTCGTCAATCCGAGGTAATTTAAGAGCGGTTAGCTCAATATTCGCACATTTCACTAAATTCGAGGCTAGTGGGTTAGACCTTCAACATATATCTCTGTTGAAGATATCCCCCCCCCCCCCCACGTTATTCAGCGTTAAGGTGGCTCGCAGCTATTGTGACAGTCGGTTTGGCATCATAAAGATTCGCACGTTTCAGAGGGAGGTTTTTGGCTGATAGATCTTTGAGATTTTTTTGACCATGTATTTCCTGATATGAGTAATAGTATACAGAATCGCACGGTGCATTTGCGAAATCAGACGCTGATTGGCTGAGACGGAGTGGTGATTCAGAGTGGAATCACCACTGTAGACTACGCGCGCTATTTATAACTTAGCAAAATATCAACAAAAGTACTAAATCTTCAAGTAATTCATCGGACTATGCGACTCGGGCGATATCGGTTTTCTCGTGCAATTTAACATGGAATTACCTCGTCAGGCATGTGATTTTCCTATTAAACAGAATTCAAAGGTACATAACATTTTCGTAGCTATTGAACGGTTGACTGAATACACGCGAGGAATTTACAAACACGCTGATGAAATATACGATTTCGCGTACATTTAGAAAGCTTGGAGGACAAAAGGTACATTCCCGACCTCAGCGCGTAAAACCGTATTCATGAAATGAAATGCAATTGCACAGTGTCACAAAGTATGTTTTGCTGCAGCATACTCCGAAAGATCTAGTTATTGGGACCTTCCTTCCAATGAAATGAGGGAGCTCAAGGTAAGATAGGAGAAAAGCTTTTGACATTTTGTTTTGGTTTCAGTTTTTTTGCTGTGAGAAATCGCCGTTTGCTTGCAAAATTCGGATATTGCGCAATTATTGGACGGGGCTGAGCAAAAGATCATGATTTGTTTGTGGCAAGCTGTTAGGTATTTGCCAATGCCGAAGGCAGATAACTGGTATATACTTCATGGTAGTATTCCGTTCCATAAAGTCTCCCTGCATAATACTGTAAAACAGTAGAGAAAATGATTTTGCAGGTGGAACGGAATACTACCATGAAGTATATATCAGATAACTGACAGCGAGACACGAACAAATCATAGTATTTTGAGTTACAACACACGTTTTTACAGGAACTAGTCACCCATGATATTTTGAGTTAGTCGAGTTCAATAATTGTTTTATCATTCGACGAAATGTAGCTTTACCTACAGAGTTTGAAACTGGATCGATCTGCCGAGTTTACCAAACGGAGTGGTCATAGTGCGCATGCTTGGACCGTTATTTGTAGCAAATATTTCATTATCACGACTGCGCATGCTCAGACCGTTATTTGCAGTCCGTTATTTTGCTGGTGTGTCAACCAAGCATAATTCGGGATTGGAAAGAGACATAGTTGTTCGTAAAATGAAATGAGAAAGCTCAAACATTGAATTATCCTGGCTTATTGGTTGGTGACTTGGTTTTTCGGAACGCAAAACTCTCGGTGTTGCGAGGGCATAGACCCATTCGAAAAATGGCGTCCAATTTAAAAAGCTATTGTCCTGGTAACGTGAACACGAGGCTAGTCAGTCCACACAAAAGCTTTTGAACGTGTAAGCGAGGCTAGTCAGTCCTAAACAATAGTTAGTTAAATTGGACGCCATTTTTCGAATGGGTCTATACTGTTTGTGCAATTCGTTCATAAAGAATCATTAGGAAACTGGTAGAACACAGGATTTGCTGCGTTCTGTATTGTTCGGCTCTTGATTCCTGTGCTCTTTTTCATGCTTGTTCTACAGCTCAAGTCGGGTTTTGTCACAGCTGACAGAACACAGAAAACCCTGTACTATTCAACTAGTTCACTTGATACAGAATCGATATTAATGATAAACAAATTTAACCTGATATATATACACTTTAAATACACATAGGCAAGCTCCAATTATATATGATCGCGGCAATTGAGAGATTGAGCACAAGGTCCCACTCAATTGATTTGTACATGTTTTCTTAGACTTGCCACAAAGTCACTGGGTAAGCGAGCGCGAGGGCTAAGAAGAACTTTGATAAAGTCTAATGTTTTCAAAGAAACATATTGTCAAGTCAATTGAATAAAAGTCATTCAAAACGAAAACCTTGTGGTTCAATTCGCACGAAGTAGTGTTAAATAATGATTCTAAGTGGTTTAATTGCAATAATTCGTGTCAGATATTGCCGAACATACTACATACCTTGCGAACTCCTCCCAAATAATCCCCCTAGAACGTTGGCAGTTGACTCAAAAGTACCGCCAACATGAAGAACAGTTCTCACATGAACTACTTCATGTGAAAGAAATCCCATCTGTCATGCAGAACATAGAAAAATAAACAATTTTCAAAGCGTAAAACATGAAAACTACAACCTTTTGATGCCGCATGCGACCTCAGAGTAGCAGCGATCGCTGATAATTACCCGCCTGGGTCATGGTGCGGGTAATCTCATTGCTCTCTTAGGGACCCCTGTGGGAAACTCCACACGTATCGTAATTGTGCAGATAAAAATACAATGAAAACCAATCACGCAGATAAAGTATTTTGAAGGACTTTGAATGCTGCACCTTAACATGCGGCAACAAAGGTTTGAAGGTTTTCGCATTCGTTCATTTTCCGAATCTCCGTGAGGGATGGGATTTCTTTCACATGAAGTAGCTCATGTGAGAAATGTTCTTCGTGTTCTCTGTACTTTTGAGTCGACTGACAACGATCTAGTAAGTGGAATTATTTGAGAGGAGTTCGCAAGGTGTGCAATGTGTTCGCCATTCTCCATTGTCTTATTACTAGCACACTTCTCCCTCTAAACGTCACTATTTTACTCGATATCTTGCAATTAAACCACTTAGAATCATTATTTAACACTAATTCGTGCAAATGAACCACAAGGTTTTCGTTTTTAATTACGTTTATTCGATTGGCTTTACAACCATATATTTTTAGATAAACATGTACAAATCATTTGAATGGGCTCCCTGTGGAATGAGGAAAGAACTGAGCTAAATTAAATGCGGTCTCGATACCTTGCCAACAGGAAAGCGCGCGCGCTGCCCGATGAGCAAACGCGACAATCGATTATGTTGGGAGAAAACTAGAGGTGGGGAGGGGGGTTCTGCGTGATGCACTCGTGGTGCGGTTGGGACAGATGGGTAGATTTGTTTTCGATAGATCTCTCGCCGGCCAAAGAAGCTCCGCTATCAACCCTCGCTTAGACCGTAATAGAACGAAGGGCACAGCTGATGCAAAACGATCGAATATTGCCGATTTAACTGGAAACGACTCATCAGTTATGGTCTTACAAGAATGGATTCTCGCGTACCGCACTAGTGACCACGTGGCCGTGGCCTCCCACTGGAGAACCTCGTGGATACAAGGAATAACTATTTCTCAGCAAGACTGCATTGCATTTTGTAGTTTCAGGAAATATCCACACACCCACCCACCCTATAGTTATTCTATACATAATTGCTAGGACCAAGATACAAATCACTTCTCCCGAAAATTATAATATGAAAAACGATTGAACATTAGGGCCCGAGTGCCTTTGACACTGTTAACAGGTCAAAAGCTTGCGATTCGTTCGCGTTGGTGAACCCGCAGTAGGATCAGCCTTATACGCTAGCTGTATTATGTACAGTTATTGTTACTTATTTTCGCGGTAACTAAATTTCGCGAAAAGGGAAGAGGAATATTTTGCGATTTGAAAGAGAGAATGTACCAAAATGTAAATTTTCGCTGTCAGTATCTTTCTTTCGCGGGACTTATTTTTCGCGATATATTTGAAATCGCGAATATTAAGTCCCGCGAAAATAAGTAACAATAAGGTAACTAGCAATCATGTTATTAAATGAATAAATGAATGAAGATAGGTGCGGGAATAAATATTTATTTAATTCTCTCGTAGTTGTTTACAGTTTATACGAATGAATGTTAACTTTCGTAAAAGCTTTTTTAATACCGAACACAGTTGGAGACGGCGAGAGCCAGAGTATCCATACAATTGAGTTTCAAAATGCAGTATAGAGTCTGACTAGATAGTTATGAATACTAATTTGTCTTTTGGTGTTAATTAAGCCTACATTAAACACACAGCATTAAGAGTCATACTATGTAAGAATCGATCAAGGACCGGATAAGTTATCTTGGTTGAGGGTCATAATAACAAAATGCGTATTTTAAGACTCAATGATGTTTTTCTTTGGAAAGTAGCTCCAGGACCGTGTTGAGAGGGTCTGGCGCCTAATCAACACTGCTGATCAAGGGAAGTTCTGTGAATTCAAGGGCTGACTTTTCTTTTAAACATTTTCAAACCAAAACAAACTATGTACCTGACCCAATAGATCTGTGAACACAAAATAAGTACGGCATCGAGCGAGCTGGGAAAAGAAAGTAGGTTTCGAAAATATACGGTGGTTTGAGGATCTTGTATCTCTGATTGTATGTCTGATTCAAGCCTCGGAGACAAGCCTCGTAGGGGACTTTGAGTCCTATTGTTTGTTTCCTGTGGCGTTACGCCCAAATGTTGTAATAAATAAAATGTAAATAGATTCAGAAGCCGCCGAGTTCCCCAAATGTACTTCTTCCATATGAGCTTCTTCCATATGAGCTTTAGCGACAGCTAAATATAAAAAACTTGGCAACCCGACGTTTTGCGATCTCGTTGAATGTGCTGTGGTTCGCAAAAAAACTTCCAGGCCAATACAACAACAAGGTATTGAAGCCATTTATAAACTTTCTCGACTGTGTCTTGTGTTTAGTGGATGAACTTCAAGTTAGAGAATTTCTTCCCATTTCAAATTTTATGCAAGATCACAATCAGGGTATACAGAAATGTTGCTCAAAGGGTCAAAAATCACTTTGCAAATGTTATTGTTGTAAAGTTAAACTGTTGGTTGGTTTATTTCCAAGTTTTGCGCAACAATCAGCTTTAGTTTAAAGTTATTGATAACATACAGTAAGTAGGTCGTGTGTACATTATCTACGGACACTACAGGCTCCCTTAAACAGGTATTCTCACACTTCTTTTTGTGGAAGAAGAGAAAGTTCATTCAAAACACAATGCTACACCATCAAGAAAAATAGGGAAAAGACAATGCCTTGGGTGGTTTATAAAAAAAAAAACTTTTTAATGGTTTCTCTTAACTTACCCTTCAATCTTGGAGTTTACAATTTTTCTGTTATTGAAGCAACTGTGAACCTCAACTTAGAGTAGTTATGGTTGATGGATGCTTGAAACCACAATAAACTTGTATCTCACTTAAGTCATAACTCATTAGCCTTATACCTTAACTGTAGTTCTAGTTTCAGTCATATAGACCTACGGACACTACTCACTTAAGTACAATTCTGCATTTTCATGTGGTACATGACATATTTTGCATTTTTCTGTTATATTTCACCTGACCCTCTAATTTATTACCTGTGCTAAACAATGCCAGTGAAGGACCAGTAATTTAAACATGTGATGCTGAATACTAGTATTCTGACTACCGATTTTAGTTAAATAACCACATAAATGAGAATTTGTATCTTAGGTACACCTAACATATCTAAATTATTGTAATAATCTTAAGGTATGGCTATTGTAAAAATAATTTGTATTTCAAACCATGATAAACAATAAGTTGGTGTCATTTACTTTGGATCTACGGACACTTCACTAATCTACGGACAACTCTGTAGCTTTTTTCATTACTTTTCAAAATAACTGCTGTATTAGTTATGCATACTTAGTTGCTTCACCAGGCAGTCAAATGAATGCCATATTATTGCCAACCGAGCCCAAAGGCGAGGTTGACGAGGCGGCAGAGCATAGTCGTGTATGCAGGGAGATTTCAGATTTTGCTATCTACACTGCGTAATTCCACAATTGCATTTGCGCATGCGTGTGGATTGAGGTACATCTGATTGGGCCTTCATGGACTGAATCAGTAATTTGTTTTACAGCTTTATATGTATGTCGATTGTTCAGAAGGCTATTCTCTTTACGCTGCCGTGGTCCTTTGCACTGTAGGAATATATTAAATGGAGTTTTCGTACAGTATTTCTAGCATAGTGTAGCGCTTGAAAACTAGAGAGAGAAGTCGTTAAGATATGGTAATCACATGCGTGACGTCACAAGGTCTGTGCATTTATATTCATCTTCATAAATACTACAAAATAAGTGCATTTTAGGCCAGTTTTCAATTTAAATATATAATACTTTGCGAAACCTTGAAGATGGCCATTATTTTTATAATAGAAGCTTTGCAGTTCTCCAAATTGATTTTTAATTGCACAAAAAAACTAAGGGAAGGCTATCATTTAATATAATAATATACAATCAGAATCAATTTTTTTCATTTCATTGGCACTTTAATGAAAACAATAAAGGGTGGGGCTGACCTTAATTAACGTCCACTGGATTTAAGTGGGGATATAATAAGATATACACTCGTACTTGGAAGGTTTTTCTCCTAATTCTCCATAAATTGTAATTGGGCCCAGGAGTTGGTCAGCATTGAGGACTGACGTCAATAAATAAAAATACTTTATTGTATTACCAGCACTGGTAAATGTTATGAAATATTGAAAGTTGGCAGAAAATGTATTGTTGGACGGTACTTTTCGCCCTCCAGCCGTTCATCGATTTCTGCTAACCCCTGGTCATTGTTTTTATTGACATACAAAGCATGATATCAGCGGCGAGGGGTAGCTCTTTGCTAGGGACACACCAATTTGAAGCCTGATCTGAGAAACCAAAAGTGAATGATCCCAGTCTGCCGAGTTTGCTTTATCGATCAATAAACGTTACGGAACATTTTTTTCCGCGCTACACGGAAATGAGGCGAATGGTAAAGTGAGCTTTAAAAAATGGGCTACCTTAGTAGTTGATTCAAGTACAACGTTAAAGAGTACGGTCCAGGAATAGTGCTTTGTGCCCTTTTGTTAATTTTCGATTCGTGAAACTATCCAACTCAACACGAAAACTACAAAAGAAACTTTCCACAAACATATTCAAATTGAAACTGTAAAACAAAACAACAGGATTGTAGCGATGTTCAAAAGATTGGAAGAAAACTCGGGCAAAACTGATTTTTCGACTGTGATAAAATGGCGGTCGTAGCGCGCAAAGCATGACGGTTGGTGTATATTCTTTAATCTGCAGAGATTTTTATGACTTGTTTATTTTACTTGCATCAACTACCAAAGTAGCGCAATTTGTATAACTCACTTTATCCAATCACATCTGTTTCTTTGCAGCGCAAAAAAAAATTCGACTAGGTCTTTTGTTAGACTGTCATTATTACTACCATTATTATTGCATGTTGTTCAACATGTCACGAAAAAGTGCACATCTGACCACATCTGATGTACGAGCACATTTTCACCAATACAAATCAGGCCACTATCGTTCACGTTGTTTTCTTTATTTTATATCTTTTACAAGAACAACCATGCACATCTAACCCTTACCATACATTGTACATATGTTATGAATATCGTACTTTGTTATGGTTCATATTCCTGTGACGTCATTAGTTATATTAATGGTTGCAGAGATCGTCACAGTTTCTGTCACGTGATCAGCAGGTTTTCTCTCATTGGATGTCATCTCTCCACATGACGTCATCATCTGCTTGAAGACCGGAACAATGGCTCACCGCTCTTTTACAAAACGAAGATTTAGCCTGCAGAAGAAATAACAGAACTGATTGAACTGATCATCCCTGGGGATAAAATACCTATTACACAATCAAGGCTTTGCAGGGTTAGAAAAAAAGTCCAACAGCCACTTGCTCTCTGGGCAAGTGATTTCAAATTGTACTTGCCCGGCTCCTCTTATCACTTGCCGAAACCATATTCTCGGGTTTCAAAAGTTATTATCCTATCATAAAAAAATAAACAGGTAGATTCTCCTCCCTAAAAAGAATGATGCATAATTGGAAGGTATGATTACAACCATTTACCACCAAGTTAAAGTTAATCCCCTATATTAAAAGACAACGTGAATTCAAAAACAAGTTCACAACTAACACTAAGTTGTGTAGCCTCCGAGATAGCAAAATGGCAGCTGTTTTCTCCTCTTTCATTTAAAAAGTTAAGGTCTCGATAAAGGTTCAAAATGGAAAAGTTTCGAAAATGCGTTTTTTCGCAAATTCTAAATCTAAAAGCCCTAATCTAGCATCACAAAAAAAGTCAAACTCAAAGAAATTATTTAAAGCCTTGAAAATGCGACTTTCTGATTTCCAGCTAAAAAAGGCGCGAAAAATGATTGACAGCTGCTGTCATTCACCGGGCATGTTATTTCATTCTCGCTATCCTGTGATTTTCTGTGCTACTTTTCGTTCGTAAAGATTTCCTACGTTTATAATGCAATGCCCAAAAGTGTAAAAGTAGATATTTCTTGGTGCCGTATTAAAAAAAGGAGAGAAAAAAACACAACACAATTTAGTTTGTAATAATTTAGTTTGTAATAATTTAGTTTGTGAGTAAATTTGGAAGCGGGTGTAAAGTTCAAATTAGGACAAAGAATGGCTGGAGGGATTATACTCAAGTTCCAAGAAATTAGAATCATCGAAGACTGAAAGTCCACAAAGAATGAAGCAATAAAGTTTTGTTATCTTCAATCGGCTAAAAATTTAAAGAGAATTCAATGCAGGAAGCTAAGGTTTGCCGGTTTGTTTCAGCGCGATGATTTTTTTTAGAATCACAAACAGTCAACTGTGTACATGGTGTGGATCGAGCTGCGCTTCAGTGGTTTTCCCTGCATGATATTAATTGTTTGCTTACTGTGGTGCCATTTTTCTGTACTCCTAAAAGAGTGTTTCTTCTTGAAATTAAGCTGGAATCGACACTCTAGCTAACTAGTTTCTGTAGAAGTATAGAGCATCGGTGAACTATATAGCTTTCTCTGTTCTGCGGCTCGTCTGACTGAACTTTGTAATCGGCCGAGACTGAACACAATATTAATCGCTCTGATTGGCTAATGTTAATGAGATTACCCTTGGAGGCGGCACTTCTTAGTCAACCGTGAAATGAATCGAAAACCTTTACGGCTCTTTTTTTCGGCCAAAAACAGAACTTTGTTGAAGTCCAGCCTTTTAGCGTTTTGTCCAATTTTCCTAAATTTTTCACGAGTCGTAGAAAACAGCTGTTTCTCAAATACTGTGTCGGGGAATTTTGAAAGATTTTTTCTTTCAGGTTTTATGACCTAGTTTGTATCAAAATGGGATGAAAAACTACTTTTTCAACTTTGAAAAGGGATAAAATCTGTAATACGCAATATATCAAAAATGCCCGACACAGTATTTGAGTCAATTTAGTTGGGATTCGAAAGGGCTAATTAAGAAAAAATATATTTCAAAGACTGAAGGGCTGAACTCCTTCTGACGGACGGAGTCATTTCGCGTAGAAATATATACAACATTTACGCTTTTAACTTTTGCTCGAAATGGATTAAATATATACTTTCTTCAATTCAAGACCTTTAAAACGGTATATAGTACGACTATGTCGCTTTAATTACGACGTTGCAAGAGCGTTTTTCCGAAATGACACGTCCAACCTTTATCGAGACCTTATCAGCTGTTTAAAATTAAATGCAAAGACTAAAAATGAAAATGTAGTTCAGCCTCATCAAGAGAAGCGAAGTACGATAAAGTCCCTCTGATAAATTATCCTTTCAATATCCCTGTTCTGGAAATCAGACTGAGGTCAATCAAGACTCAAGAGACAAAGAAGAGATTTATGCTGCAACGATCATGAATCCATGAAGTTAAGTTCATTCATCCGATCCGCTTCTTTGCAAATATGAAAGCAACTGCCTGACAACTTGATTTTCTTTCTCTTCACTGGAACCAATTCTTACCTGATTGCTTAGTTTTTTAACATTAAAATCTTACTCAACATACAATGTAGCTGGTGCCCGATATGTGATTGGGTGTCAATTTTGTCTAAACCAATCAGAGTCCTTGTCTTTGTGGCATTGGACTCCAGGATCCAACTGGGCAAGATGGCGACCTTTTGTACTGTGAAACAAGTTCAAGTTCTACAATTGATATAAATTGTCCAAATACTACATTTATGGGGTTTTACGCAATTTGAGTTCGGGTCTTTACAGATATATTGACGCGCCGCGTCAGATATACTGACGCGCCGCGTCAATTTATTCGCCAATGTTCTTTCTCAAATACTAACCTGCCGATAACCTCGTTTTCGTCCTTGTCGTGGCGGAGGCCAGGACATGACATTTGGCTTCTCAGTATATACCTCGTGAAAGACTCCAGTGATTAAGAGCAACATCATGATCAGCGTGAATGTCTTCATTGCTCTGTGATACAAACACAATAACACATATATATCTTAAGTTATATGTAAGTGAAATGATGGCTATGATAACTATCATAAGATTGTATTAGGAAGTAGGAAGTTCATGCTAAGTAGCGTTCACGGTTGCACTCGGAACACCTGCCTTAGAATTTAAACGAAACTAAGAAAGTGTTTCGAGGGAAATTCAGGACACTGGAGCCCTTTGAAAACGAATTTCGCTTTAATCTCCAATGGTTAAGAGAGATCTGAAATCGTAAACGTAAATTAACCAACTTGTACGTTTTCATGTCTCGGTGGAATCTCTTTTCATTATCTGTACTACCAACAAGTCCTGTTTTCCATTTTGATTGAGTCTGGAAGAATGGCAGTCAAGAAGCTGCGAATTTGTAATAGAAAAAAATGCATGTTTTCCCTTAAAATGAAAATCTAGATAAAACTTGGATGTTATAAATAATACTGTATATCATTTCGTCTTATATACTTACAGTGCGAATACTCTCAGCGGGATCGCTTAGTCAGAAAAGATAACCAATCACATTGCAGAATTTAAACAAAGAAATCTGATTTGCAGAGACGTGATCTACCATAACGATCTTGTCACTGCCAAAATTTTATTGATCCAAAGAGGGGATGCCCCACGTATATTGAGAATTTGGACACGTTTCAGCATTTGTTTAACATATGTATACCTTCTTCTATAAGTAGTTTACTGTTAGATCAAGGCTCTTTTTAAGGAAACAATTGTAAGCAGTTAAACTTGTATATATTAGTAACGGTTACAATAAGACTTCATTCCTAGGCTCTGCTAGCCCTTGTTTAATTCCCTGAGTACTACTTGTTTCGCCAGTCTCCACTCGAGTGTTTGCAAAGCATGCTCGTATTCTCATGATAGCATCAACAGACCATGTATATTTTAATTTCGCTTTAACTCTTGTCAGAAATTGTGTTATACTCTTAAATTGGAATTTATATAGAAATGCATTCCTTTCCTTTCCTTTTTACTTCCATTTTTATTTGGGTTGTCAGCCGATTTTAGCATTACGATTATGAAAAACCTGAAATCGTTGCGTCAACGTTATCGTTATCTAATTGATGTTAGCCTTAAATAGTATTCTAACCTGGTCTTTCTTCAAAAGGTAACATCACTTGTGTTCCAGGAGTATTTTTCATATAATCAGCAAATGCTAGATAAGTATTTGATCGAAAATCAGAACTGAAACCTTTAATTTTCATTCGGCTTCCTTGTAACAGTTTTTCTTTGACTTTATTTCGAAATATTTATTTATTTTCAATTTTTGTGTGGCTTAGAAGAAGTTTTAAGTAGTAGATAAAGAATGATTGGCCGATCTTTATCCGATTTACAAACTCGAGCTGAAATCGAGAGTTTGTAAATCGGATAAAGATCGGACACAAATTCTTTATCTTACTTATCAAACGGCTAGATGTAGAGAGTCATGTTTTCACGTTTGTGGTCAGTCAATCTCACAGTGACTTGTCTACAACTCAGTTCCACTCTATCCTTCCAAACCACAGCAAACATTTCCCAAATGTGATGGATTTCTTTTCTTTCTTAAACCTAATTATTTGTTAATGCATGCCTTCCTGTTATCGAGGGTTGGGCTGTACAGCTAGAAAACCACTGTGAAACAACATGTATCGCTAGAAATCCATCGCCGCCAACTTCTAAATTTTCTTTGAACAATTCTGATAGAGAAAAATGTTCAATAGCTTAGCTTCTGCTTCTGGTTAATAATATCTACAGAAGAGAGTTTCCACGAAAGACGACGCATATTCAATGTATTACCTATTTGCCACCGCTGTTGTTTGTCATAAATGATATTTCTTTAGACACATTCAACAATCGGAGTGAATGCATAAATTTCAAAAACTTTATTTGAAGGCCTTTTCTTTTTAACCTGTGCAGACTTGGACTGTTTGAGGAATTCATAAAGTGCGCTGTTAAGCTTCTCACCATTGCAAGTCCACTGTAGTTATCTCTCTGAATCAGCCATGATCGTGAACAGCGAATCCCCTTACATTAATAGCAGTACGTACTGCCCTTCTGGGTTTTTTTCATTCCTGTTTTTTTAGGATTTGGCTACATGTAAGTTGACGAACCATCGAACAGCCAAGACAGCAACTCGAAACAACAAGTCGTCCAAAACAAAAAATTGGCCAAAAACGCAGGAAACAAGTCGACTAAAACTCAACCAAACATTGACAATAACACAATGGGAGAAACAATCGGACGGTGAAACGGTCGATCAAAATCCAATTCGGAAAAAATAGGTGAGCCAAAAACTCACTCGGCCGAAACTAAGATATGTTAAAAAGTCGAGCAGGTTTCTATGGTGCTAAAACGTCTCCGAATATCTACGTTACTTCAAATAACAGTTGTCATTTGAGGGTGCAATGGAAGTCTTCACGAGAACTTACATTCGACTCTGTGGTATTAGGCAACGTTTAAGTTTACTTAGTTTAAAGGGGTTCAACATTGGTATAAAATACATCTTACCTTTACAATAGAGAAGTTCAATGTTGTGACAGGAAGAAGCTTTAGAAATTTGTTTTCTTTCCTGAAAACTCATCTGCCTTTTATCTTGATAGCTTGTATGATCTGCATAACACCTGGCCGAATTCAAGGCCGGACGGATTACCTCATTCTTGTCCATTCGAATTCATACTTCAGTCTATGGTAATACAGTTATTAAATTATCGGTTTAAACATTAATGAGAAATATGCTTCTCTTGATATTTTCAAAGAACTTTGTATATATTGCTTTTCACTTTATTTATTACAAGGTGAATATGAAACAAACCATCTTTAAGTCCATGGTCGGAAACAAAAACACACGAACACGATTAACTCAGTGAAAAGTACAACTAATTTCGCTCTGACGACGAGCGCCCTCTCTCGAAACGTCAGCTGCTACTCGCTCCCCACGGCGGTTAGCATGCGTAACCAATAATTAGTTGATCACACCAGTGTTGATTTTAGATTACTCAGGTTTTTGTCAAAGAACTTCAGGAATATGGCGACTGAAGTGTTCATAGAACGGGGTTTTATCAACACTACCATTAAAAGTTGATGAAATATGTCAACCATTGACGCTCTTGCTAAATAAGCTTTCTGAAAAAGATTAGAAATGACAAAACATACTAACTAAATTACATAGTACTGTCATCTTGGCTGTGTTTCTGAATCGGTTGTAAAACCGTGCTGATCTTACACAATAACTCCAATTTTAAGGAATAGGAAGAAAAAAGAAGATAAAACGTAACTAGCCTCTATGGATCTCTTCTTCAACTTCCTTAATACTCGACTTCAAGAAACATCTACATTTAAACCCGACTTCAAGAAAATGCTGAATGGCTAGGTTTTGCGAGAGTGTGGTGGTAGTGACTTATCTAGCTAACAGGAGTCGAGGTTTCGTATTATGCTCCATTCCCCCTCCGGCATGAAAACTATTCAATGGGAAGGTTTTAAGGAACTTAACCTCCTCGCTAATTGCTTTGCGAAAACATGAAATCATACAAAAGTTTCATAATATAGCATGTTTGCGTTCTTAATCAGCGAGACTACATTAACTGGCCTCGAAGTAACCTGCACTGCTGACAGTGTAATCTGAAAAATAATCATAACGAGAGAGGACAAAAATATTTAATGAAATATTATTTCAGTTATAAATAAATTATTACCTCACCCCTGAAAAATAATGAATTTTATATTACATTTTCTTCTTTCGCTTGTTAAAGTCACAGAAGATATTTGTACACAGTACAAGGCAGGTCTTCCGAAAATCAGAAAATCTAATTTTCAAAATATTTTCAAAATGTAACATGTGACTTCGAAGGTAGAGAATTAACAATAACAGCTCTCTGAATACCTGTTATAATCAAGCCTAAGGACGGAGCTCGAGTTTATCTGTGATCAAGGCTAGTGAAAAGGGAAATAATAGTTGTTAAAATTAAGTTAAAGAAACGAATCTCCTTTTCTTGCTACACTAAAATGTCATCTGCTAGTGATAGCAAAGACAAATACATTGGTGGCTCGAGACTAGATGTTGTTCAGTTATTATTTTCTTGAGAGAAATACCAGAATGAGGAAAAAATATCTCGATAAAATGATGAGCTATCGCAACAGAATCGATTTCTTTCTGAGAAAAACTGCTACAGATAGTAGAAAACTCATAAGCAAATACCGTGGACAAAAATCCTGTTAAATACGTTGGATCCGAAGTGAGGACCTATGCAGCCAAAAATATAAACAATAACGAATGAAAAGTCCGAAGACTACAGCAAAGCTGATATACAACGTAAAAATCTAACACAAAGCACTACGGTTAGCTAGGCCTGACACGAAAAGCGCTCGGACCAGATTGCAGCCATAGACAGCTGTTTCGTTCTTATTAGAACTCGTCAGTATGGCATAGTAAACAGCACACAGGCTTCGGTACCACTGCACCATCGACCCGGACTGAGCTAAAAAGCATCTAGTTTCGAGCAACAGAAATGCTTGGTTATAGTAGCCGTACCCACCACGCGAGTGGTAGCAATGTTTTCGATCCATCGCTATGTGTATGGTGACCACAACCAATTTATATTCACACCCATTGATGATGTTTTGAATTTAGAAAGTAAATATTGAATAAAATGTATTAAAATGGATGTTAGTTCAACCCAACTATATTAAGTCATGGTTAGTAAAACATACAAGCATGTGCCATTCCAGGGTTCGACATTAAATTTTTCACGTAGCCGCCAACTGGCGACCCACATTTCAAGTTTCAAACGACATGTTTTATTGGCTAAATTTACCTAGAACATCGTGTGACTTCGGGACATTGAGAAGACTTTAGGTAAGTCGCCAACTGGCGACTAACTCTGAAATTTTGGTCGCCAACACTCACAATTTAGTCGCATTGGCTCCAAATAAGGCGCAATTTCGGACCCTGCATTCTTTGAACACCCTGCAGAATCGCTGTTGAGAAAAACGAGTCTATCAAGAGTTTAACACATATTGTGATTCGATGTTAGGGATTGTAGTTAATAAATAAACACCTGCTGACTTGAGGAACTGATAATAAACGGCCTAGTCTACAGTAATTATAATGAAGAACAAACTGCTTATTACCTGTGTGTTCAATGTTTCATTGACATATTAAACGGCAATCATGTTATCAGATGAATAAATGAATGGAGATAGGTGCCGGAATAAATATGTCTTTAATTCTATCGTAGTTGTTTACAGTTTATACGAGTCAAAATAAACTTTCGTAAAAGCATTTTTAATACCAAACACAGTTAGGGCCCGTTTACAAGGAGATAGGGTTACCCTAACACTAGCCAGGGTTACCCTAGCGCTGGGTCATTTCCTATTATTTTTGGCGATGTGTTTACAAGCAGGCGGGACAACTCAACTCGGCTGCCCGGGTGACCATAGCACTAGGCCTATGTTTTGCCCTTGTAAACGGTTTGCTAGGGCGGGTCAACTCTATTCTAGAGCCACATTTCACATTGCAAGTTTCTGAAGTTCTCTAGCAACATAACAACATTCTAGGATACTAGACAGCTGCAATAAAGGGCACCACAGAAAGAAGAATCGACGTTAATCCATCAAAACCCGCCAGAACTTTGCTCGTATCCGCCATGTTGTTTTCTATGCTTGAGTGATTTTGGCGAAGCCTAGCGGTTCAAAGGCCTACCAAAGAATCAGTATAATCAAAATCACTTGTATTCAATCTCCGAACGAATACAAATCATTTTCAAACTATTTTACATGACACATGTAACAAACAAGTTATTACAGGTATGGGCATCTCGTTTATTGCTATCAGTTTATATACAGTGCGAGAACGTAACAATATTGTTTTAAACAATATGAAAGATAGCTAGAGCCCGGGGGGGGGGACTCCCCATAAAAATAGACGGGGGTGCTCGACGTGAGAAATGAAATTCACCACTAAAAGATAGCAATATGGGCGTGGCTCACAAAAAAAATTACCCCTAAAAGATAGCACTCCAAAAGACAAATTTGTGCAAACTAAAGGAAATAAGAGACAATTAGCTCTGCCCCATAACCTCGTCTTTAATATTCGGATGGATCAAACTCTATATCGAAGCCGTAAATACCGATTCAACTTGTGGGGTCTCATGCTCGAGGATCCAGCGCTATTTTTTCTCGGCCACAAAAATGTTGGGTCTCGGAGACCCCTAAAAGATAGAAGACCTTTGGAAGACCCCTAAGAGATAGCACTGCTTACGATTTTAACCCCTAAAAGATAGGTCGAGCACCCCCGTCTATTTTTATGGGGAGTCCCCCCCCCCCCGGGAGCTAGAGACACCTTCGAGTGGTATCAACTAACTAAACAACTCATTATATACTGCTCCTTATTCCCCAAGGTACATCATAACACCGTGGCACTGGCAATGCCTTAACACAACATACGCACACCGATGTGCATTCCAAATCGTTAGAAAATATATTTCCACAGATGTGTTACCCTGGGTGCCAGAGGTTCTACTGCCCTCTCTAAGCCAACGTTTAGGATCGACGAAAAGACTGGGACTTTGGCTTAGAGAGGGCAATAGAACCTCTGGCGCCCAGGGTTACAGATCTGTTTGAACCGGATAAAAATGAAAGAAAAGTGGAAGAGTAATATTAGTAGCACATGTTTTCATTCAATTATAGTATGACATTTTATAAGAAACGGCTTTTCAAATGAATAATATATTTGAAAGAGACTTCAACTGGCTTGTGTTGAGTTGGCCCGGGCAGTAGGGTAACCCTACCTGAATCATTTTGCTTGTAAACCCTGGCTATCTTTGACGCTAGTGCTATAGGGTAACCCTATCTCCTTGTAAACGGGCCCTCAGACGGCGAGAGCCAGGGTATCCAAGTATGACTAGATAGTTCCATTATGAATAATAACTTGTCTTTTGGTGTTCATTAAACCCTCATTAAACATTAAACATCACATTCATCATTTATGACAGTTCAACATGTCGCGTTATACACTGTATAATTAACCATTAACCGATTTGGCTCACACTTTGCATGTTATCTTGGTTGAGGGTTAATAACAAAATGGGTATTTCTAGATTAAAATGATTTTTCCTTTGAACATTAGGACGGAGGACCGTGTTGAGAGGTCCTGGTGCCTAATCAACACTGCTGATCGAGGGAAGTTTTGTGACTTCAAGGCTGACTTTTGTTTTAAACTTTTCTGATACTTTTTATATCCAAAACAAACTATGTAACCTTCCTTTATTTTATGGACCCAATAGTTTCGCCTCTCGCCGCTGCGGTCCCGGGTTCGATTCCCGGCTCGGGCACCATATGTGAGTTAGGAGGCCTAGGTTTGTTGTTGATTCCTTATCTGCATTTGAGGGTTCTTTTCCGGGTTCTCTGGTTTTCGTTCCTTCGTAACAATCAACCGTGAGTCAGTGTAGTGTGTCCAAAACAGTTACTGTAGTAGGGAGTGTGTGAGGAGTAAAAGCAGGCCCCCACCAGCTTTAAGCTGTAATACTCAGCCTGCATGCTTTAAAGGGATACCCGAGTGAAAAACACATTGGGGCTCAAAAGAATCTTCAACATGTTCTTTGTTCAGAAAATGTATTAAAATTTGAACAAACGTTTTTAGTATTAAGAACGAGCACCTCAAAGTTGGCCCCACGAAGACATGGGCGCCGCCATCTTTGTTTGCATTTACGGAAGTGACGTCACTTCGTCCCACCAGCGTATCGCGGCTACTTGTCTTTGTATGATTTTCACACGCTCGGAATTAAAGTGGATATATTTTCATCGAGATTGCAGAGGAATTCTTACAGAAACCGGAATTGTGATGAAGACGACATTATGAGAAAAGTTCAGAAGACTGGGAGGAGGAAGAAAAGCATTGGGAAGGCGAGAAATTATCAGACGAACAACAAGGTCTCGTAACTGCCATTTAATAACAGCAAAACAACATGGCTTAAAAGACTCGAGTGACTTCTGAATAAGTATAAGAACTACAATGTATGTGAGGTACAGTTAAGGCGTTTATCATCCTAAAAACACCTAATAAGTGAGAGAGTGAGAACGCTGGTGGGACGAAGTGACGTCACTTCCGTAAATGCAAACAAAGATGGCGGCGCCCATGTCTTCGTGGGGCCAACTTTGAGGTGCTCGTTCTTAATACTAAAAACCTTTGATCAAATTTTAATACATTTTCTGAACAAAGAACATGTTGAAGATTCTTTTGAGCCCCAATGTGTTTTTCACTCGGGTATCCCTTTAACAAATAAAATATAGATATTTTTTTTATTTGCCGGGAAGCAGATTTGCCATTTTCAAAAAAACGTGATCGGGACAGACGTAAACAACAAATGCTTTAAAATAATCTTCTGTAGCCTTTGCCCGCTTCACTCAGCAAAAAATAGTCTCGTTTCACACTTCAAAGAACGGTTTCAATTGTTTGCTAGAACACCGCTGTTCCTGTGTATAAACGGACTTACACGACAAACGCTTCAAGAGGTGATATTTTACAAAATCGTATATTGGGTGCCAAAAAACGTTTTGTTCCGAGCTAAAATGGATTTTATCAGATTTCACGATATGTGTGTCGCTTTTTGAATGGTGAAAGTTAAAACAAAAACTTCTCTCGTCAGTGCAAGAACTGAATATGTAGCACCAAACTTAAGGCGGTTCAATGGCTGGCTAAATGTCCAGAGAAAAGCAATAAAGTAACTTTGTGCCACGTTAAAATAGTTCTTAGTCAAGAGTTTGTTATTTGTGTTCGTTTGTGACTAATAAAATCGTAATTAGAGTGTTAATCCAAAGCGAAAATTGGAATTCAAATTAGTCTGCAGGGCAATTTTTTTTTTTTATATTACGCGAAAGTTAGAAAAAATCCCCTCTTAACATAAACTTCTTTAGCCGCGACCCGCTTACACCCAGCGAAAGTTTGTTTTCGTTTCACACATGTATGTTTTCTAGAACATCGCTGTTTGTGTGTATGAAATTATTCAGTTTTCCTTTGCATGCCCTACAATTTCTACAAAGTAGATATGGCAATTCACTGCATGAGAATGCGTTGCCGTAAAGTTCCTCGGCCTTCGCTAGAAGTTGGCGATTAGCTTTGCTAAACTATTTCTTCAAAGACGAATGTCTCCTATTGCTTTACAAAGCCGACAGTAACTTGGATGTACATTGTTAATCGATTTATATACATGTGTAGGCGTTTGCGGATCACTACTACTGGACATGACTTCCAACTCCGTGTTCTCTCAGGAAACACACGCATATGGTCTATTTTGATGGTACAGTTTACCAACCTAGAATCAGTAGAGTGAAATTTGCATCCCTCCCTTTAATCTTTTATATGTAATCTCTCATATTCTGGGTGCCACGTGACCAGCCCCTCTCCGTTGAATGAAGAGAAAAAGCCCCTGGGAACGAGGTTGGTATTAAGTTGGTATTAATGACTTTTTTCTTTACTAACAACTCAAAAACTGTGTATATTTTCTATGCATCGATGTTGTGATAAAAAGGCGTCATGGAGAATAATGCATTAATGAGATGACGTCTACCCAGGTTTCGACCCAGGCTTTTACTTACGCGGTCATGGGTCAGGAAAGGTCACATTTACACGATTTCAAACAAGCGTAGAACATAAAGTATTCACTTTAAACCAAAACCTTCTTCACAGAAGTACTCAAAAAGGTTTGGAAGTTCATAAGCTATCAAAATTGCAAAAGGGTGTGAGGCACTTTAAGAGAGGATATTGATAAAATACATTTCACGACTGCTAGTTTATTGGCACTTCATCTTTTGGAAGATCTGAAGCCTGTTTTGCAGGAGCGCACTCAGATAAAACAAAACTTATGTTCCCTTACAAATGGAACAACTCTTTTTCCAGGCTGAAATATCAGGCGCAGGTGCGCCCAGTCATCTCCAATTCTCAAATATCACATGTTGTCACTCCAAATGGGACATATCAGTCAACAACATTACATGATTGATTGATAATGACTAGGATACGATTCTTGCACAGTTACAGTGATAAGTTTCCCCGTCGTCTTGACCATTATATCATTATAGCTGTGCTACAGCCAATTGCAACACAAGACCTATTAATAGTTTATGATGAAGTAAATACATTTTTCATCAAACCCAAATATAAAATCATCAGGACACTTTATTGTAATTTACCATTCACTGTCAGTACTTCTTATTTACAAACTTTGGCCTTGGGTCAACTGCATGTGGCTAGAGGCAGCACTAATGTGTGTACTATTTCTTGTGCCTACGTTTACTTCCGAGAGGTTAGATGCCGTCTCACGATGTTCTGTGTAAGGTATGACTGGGCCATTTCAAACAATCTTATTTGTTTGATTTGGAAGCTCCATCTCTTCCATAACCGGATGGTAATCGTTTGAGTTTTCTCAGATGTTGAGTGAAATCAGTTCGTAAACTGATGAATTTCTTCTCAGCCTCTTCTGCTGTCAGTCCAACCTTTTAACCAACCATCGCCCAGCAATTGATATTTTTTGAATTTATCTTTGACAGACACTCGTAAGTTTGGACTGTGGATAAAAAGGATGTCAACTGCGCGTCCGCCATTTTTGTTTTGCCCAGGCAACTACAACCGTCGTATTGCATTATGGCATAGAAAGTGTCTTTGCATGCATTTTCGTGTTTTCCACACGTTTCCACTTGTTTGTTTTTTGTCGCGCTTTCTGGTTTCCGTTGTTTTAGACGTGCCGTTTTTGCTTTGTTTCGGAGATCAGTTCCTATTTTGGGTTTTTAAGGAACAACTGAAATCAGTAAAATTAATCAAAGAAAGAAGAAAGAATGCTACCGTGCCTAAATAAAGTTTACTTACATGTAATTCAGTTCGCAGTTTCTCTTGTAATACTGTTCGCAATTTGTTTGTCTAGTGGCCTCAAAGAATGACGTCCGATTGTGCTAGAACAAAATATTTGTTCTTTCAATATGCGAATGCTTGCTAGTTATTGAGATGATTTGCTGTCTGAAGTATAACATCCATTCCTTTTTCCTCTTCCACATATTTGGCAAGGGTTTCAGAAAAATCTCATGAGTGCATTGTAGATTTATTTTCTCAGTTTATTCGATGCAACCTCGCTGTCAGTATACACTAACTTCTTGACATGCCGTGTTTAATCTTTCTATTCTTCCTTCCCACGTCAAATCCATGTCCACATAGCCTGATGAAAATGAAAAATGCACAAAAGAAGAGAGGCTAGCGCTAGTCGCCACACTTGTCGTAGTGTTCTCAGCTCACCTGGTGCATCATCAGTAAGAAATAATGCTGCACCTATTTCTTGGTCCCTATCATAAAATGCATTTGGAGGGAGGGTGGATTAAAAGTGCATTGAAAACTTGCACCAGTGTTACATAACTTCTGCTTCACTTGATGTAGTGGCATCAGCAAATTCGATTTCCCCAGCTCGTCCGAGTAAAGACTAAATGGACCCTACTCATCAAAGGATTGCATAATGCCAGTGTAAAAGTTAATAATAATAATAATAATAATATTTTGACAGGAAAGCTCCACTCACAATTTGTGATTTTCAGTGAGGTCCTGTATTAAAAATATATATTTCACTAATATATGGAAAACAGGAAAGTTAAATGGTCGAAATAAAATAGAAATAGAACAAGGATTATTATGAAATTAAGTTATGTGCCAGTAAGATTTAAAAATTGATAATGTAGTTGATTGTATAACTTCAGAGTCTAAAGAGTTCCAGTCTAATAGTGCATGGTAGGTAAACTTCTGCTGTCCCCAATTCCTATACGTGCGAATGGTAAATGTAGATTGATCTGATGTTTTGCTTTTCTGTTTTCCTTCAGCTGTTTCACACGAACTGATGCAATCATCGTTGTATGAACGCTTTTCCTCCCTTTGAAGCATACTAGTCTGCAACAGCCTCCTCAAGTTTATCGAATAACCCTACACCATTTTTAGCCCAAGGGTTTTCTCTCCATTTGCTGGAGAGTCTGTTTACACACTGTAGATCCGGGTTGATGCTATTCCTAGCTATTAAGCTTGCTGGCCACCTTGAAGAAGAAGTTGAAGTTTATTTCCTATTGTGGTGATTGTCAAAGCTGAATATCCACTTTGAAACATATATATATATATATTTAATATATTCTGTAATGTCTTTAGAAATGGGAAGAAAGCCCATAACATGTGTCGAGGTTAAAGGCTGCTTAGGGATGAATTCGAGAGTGATACAGGTGCAAAAGATTTTGTTTTGGCTAACATCGCAGTGTACTTGGACATTGGCATTTCATATTTCTGCTTAGTGACAATTGTATTTATTTGTCTAACTGTATAACCTTTGCTTGTTGCGTTGTCGAATGTCGAATTTGAACCTGTTTAAATCTTTGTGCGACGCTTGTGTGCTTTCGTGGAAGTTTGATCGGGGCTTAGTACAACAAAATGCAAAGCTTTGACTATATTTTGGGTTACTCAGCTAAACGTAAACGGAAAGATGAAAAGAAGCCCAAAGCCTACACAAAACGAAACCCTTAGCTGTAGTTTTTAAGTTACATATTTTTGTTTGCGCAATAAACATAATAGCACTTGAGATTATAAATTACGGCAAGTGCGTAGAAAGTATATTCTTCAAAATCAAAGCATCAGTCAAATAGCTGGCCTAAATTCCAGCTCTACTGCTGGCAATAACAATGTTTGGCCTGCACGTCTTAGTTCTGACCGAAACAAAAAAAGAAGTCATTAACATTATTCCTATACTATAGAAAACTGATATCATGAAAGTAAGAGTTTGTAAAAGGTTATAAAATCTTGATAGAAACAAAACTAGCTCATAATTTTAATGACAAAATGTAAAAAAAAACGGCAGCAAATGTTCATGTGATGTTGATTTCAGTAGTGCTTAATTTGTTTGGAGAGTCTTTGTATAAATCGAAGTAATTTCCCGCTTTAGGCGAGGGAAATTATGGAGTGGCCAGTAACCCATCGCAGCCAGATCAAACAAGAATGACAGGCAATAAAAGTTGAAGAGAGTCAAATAAAGGGCCTGTAAAACGAGCGAAAACTATATATCACAATACATGTATTTTCAAATTCTCCACGTTGATCCTCCACGTTTTCGACTCAAAGGGAAGCAAGAACATTCACATCAACATATCAGCTCAGACTTGAAGACATTCCCCTGGATGACGAAGCCTAGGTGGATATTTAAAAAACATCATTTGCTCCAATATTTAGACGAAAGAAATAGCGCCTACTGAAACCAAATTCTTGACATTGAGATGTATCTTTCGAAACTGCAAATAGAAGATCCAAACGCGCCTGCACATCTTACAGAAACGTATACTTCCATGAAACGACATTTCAGCCGATACCCCAATCAAACGAGCATTAATAACGCTGGAGAGTTGACGAGAACTCTCGCTTGACCGCCAACTCTCATGCGCCAAAATAAAAATAATTAGTATGTAGACTCACTCCGCCTTTGACAAAAAAATCGTTCGCTTGGATCTGTTAGGTCAGGTAGCTTTTTTTGAAATAGGAATATTTGTGTTAAGAAAATCATGTTTTCGCGGGGAACTATTATGCACTTATTGAAGGAAGCCATTCAGTGGTTATAACTGCAATAATGCATTAATGACGAATGGCTTCCCTACGTTGCTTTAATTGAAATAACTTTAGCTTCAGGTATGTCCACTACATTGTCTCATAATTTATGAAATAAACAAGGCCCGTGCTTTTTTCTTGTGATTCGTATCTATGCTAATTAAAATTGTATGATTTATTTGGAAGAATTAATGAACTAGCCTACTACATGCCTCCCTTGAAACATCTGAATTAAGCTCAATTTGGATGCCAACGATGACCTTTCTTTGACGACATTTTGATGGCCTTTTCCTGCTGTTGTAGAAGGAGGCGCATGTCGTGGTTGAGTTTCTTGGGATTCACTCTTCACGGCATGTCTACGGAATATGTGTGGTCCTCGTCAACGATTTCCGCACGTTTCCGGTCTCATATAATTCTCTTTCCAGTACTTTTCCTGTTTCTCTTCTTTGGTTCTATCTTCGGACACTTCCTCGATTTTGTCTACTATAGATCTTTCCGCGACAACATTGAATTTCTGGTCATTTTGAAATTGTCGTATTGTAATTTACGCTGTTGTAGGGCGAAACTGGAGTGTCTGCACGCAGCGGAACTGTTGTTGTTGGTTTGCTCAAAAACAAACTACACGTTCTCTATCATCTATTTGAACTGATTTTCAAGTGGGATCTTCCGCTAGGTTTCTGATTACACTTTCTTGTCGCTTCGTGGGCTCAAATCCCATGCACAAATTCATAGTATTCATGTAGTTTAGAATGAACGGTATTGTCAAATTCGCATATGCGCCTTGCTCAGGAAAGCTAAAATGGCTGTCCTCCCTCGTTATGCCTTGCATTCCAGTCACCGAGAATTTCAAGCTGCTAATATTTAATTAATTCATATTTTATTAATTTCGGATGTATATGCCATACCGTCCCACCTTGACATCAGTGATTTTGCCAAATCGTAAATTCCCCTTCTCGGTGAACTTATTCAGCCAACCAGAAACTGGTTTGCGCGGGTCAAGGTTTGCGACGAAATGTAGGTCTTCATTTGCTTTTATATTGAGAGAAATATTATTATACGTCTTAGCCTTTTTACCAAGTTGTTCCAAACGAATCATCCGTATACCATGGGTGAAAAGTTCCTGCATTAACAAGGTAGCGTTCTCTCTCCTGATTGAAGAGCTGCATAACCTCATTCAAGTAGACGTGATCTCCCATTCGTACCTCGTACTTGCTTGCCAGCCTAAAGCAAAATAAAACTCGTTTATACCCGTAAATCGTAATGGTAATTGTGCATCGTGTAAGTATATCTTCTCATGCTTGGTCTTTAAATCTAAACAAAAACACTGACAACACGTTCCAAACTAAAATAAGTTGTTTCAAAGTGAGAAAAATAGAGTAAAACCGACAGAAATCGCTCTGTTTTGGTGCAAACAAATATATATTGTTGGAATTTTTAAATGTACAGACTTTCCCAAATCATTGTAGAAATGTATAGTGTAGTTTATACCGAGAAGCGTAATCTTGAGAAAAACGTAGTTGTAATTTATATAAATATTACTGAAGCGAAAAACACAGAAAAGATTCATGTTTAAAAATACCTTAATAGTGCTTAAGCCAAAAACGTTCCAAGCAATGATAGCTGTTCAATACTAAAATATCCAGGCTCAGATAAAGCTTCCGAATTTATGTTGTCTGTGTGGGTGTCTACACGG